>JACSZZ010000007.1:0-600000 GCA_018467035.1 Scorias spongiosa | reverse complement strand
GACGACGCCGTAGACCTGATTCCCAGCGGGCGGATCCGCAGGATGGAAGAGAGCTTGAACGCCGCTGTGGACGTGTACCGAGAGCTGTACTACGAGGGCGGCACCAGCAGTGCGTACCTGTGGGCGTTAGACGAAGGGTTTGCCGGTGTGGTGTTGGCCAAGAAACAGAACTCGACCGCTTCAGGCAAGGGCGGCTGGGACAGCATCCACGTCCTCGAGGTCACCGAGGAGGCTTCTAAGAGGAGCGCCCACTACAAGCTCACGTCCACCGTCATCCTCGACCTCGCCACCTCTAGTGCTGCCACAGTCGGTGACCTCGACCTCGCCGGCAACCTCACCCGCCAGGCAGAGCAGACCCTCCCACTCGCCGGCCTTAGAGAGGCTGAGATCGAACAAGGCCACGTGTCGAACATTGGCAGGATGGTCGAGGATACCGAGACTAGAATGCGCAACCTATTGCAGGAGGTCTACTTTGGAAAAGCCAAGGATGTTGTCGGTGATTTGAGGAGCATTCAACCGCTTAGCGAAACAGAGAAAGAGCGTGCAACGCATAGAGATGTCATTGGAAAGATGACAAGTCGATGATGAGAATAGAAGCTTTCATGAAGTGAGTTCCAAAATCTTTCTGTGCGGGATATGCACTTGCACGACATTATAGGAAGCGACTGCCTTTCATATCTGCTTCTCATTGCACGCATTCGGCAAAGTCTACTCCTCCCTGTTTCTATGTAACATTTCCTTCGTTGTTATCATGAGGTCGATCCCGCTTCCCATTTGCCATGCGAATCAGTGAATATACTGGTATTGACGAACTAGCTGCTTCCATCAAGGTAATGTCGATTGCTCGTGTTCAATACCCTCACCGTGTAGGCTGTTCATTGCTCTGAATCAAGCTCTGATTACTGTTTATCCCTCCAGTATCCAGACGGCATTATCGTACAAAAACCCAAGTCTCGCTGCTTTACACAGCAGCCATATATTGTGAAGCCAAGCTGTAGGTAAGCAGTTGTGAAGTGTTTGAACACTCCCAACATCGGACATATTGCCAACGAGGAGAAGGTCTGACCTCTAATATCACTACTGCTAGGATGTCGAGACCAGAATTCGATGATACAGGTCTTCGACTTGCCGCACATACTCCCTATAACGCCTCCAATGCCTTCGCGACGGAGGCCCTGATACTAGCTAGCTCTTGGTCGATATCGCCCGCACGCATCGTCCTAAGCTCAGCGTGCAGATCGACGAGGTCTTGCGCTCTCGTCACGTCAACATCTAGCCTTTGAGGATCTGTTCCGTCTGGCCTTGACGCTGCTGTTATATCTGGTGAGGCATCGGACTTGCCGCGGACAAGAGCAAGTGCGGCCTTTGAGTCCTACAAACAAATTAACACATGGTGTCATTTATTGCTCATGGGATCGGACATTATGGAAGCACTAACGCAGACTTGAAGGGACATCAAGTCCGAGATGATTTCAGCTGTCCGCATGGCAATCTCTTCAGTTAGAATAATAACGGTATCTGAATGTCTGATCTTGGGATGGTTTTTCTCCAGGGTTATGTTGGCAATAGATAGGTACCTACATCGGATTATCACATGTCAAGTTCGAAACTGTGTCCTGAGGCATGA
This sequence comes from Scorias spongiosa, assembly GCA_018467035.1. Taxonomy (NCBI): domain Eukaryota; kingdom Fungi; phylum Ascomycota; class Dothideomycetes; order Capnodiales; family Readerielliopsidaceae; genus Scorias; species Scorias spongiosa. The sequence goes on along the minus strand of JACSZZ010000007.1, from coordinate 598,373 downwards.
ATACCGCAAGTGAACGGCGAATACTATTACTAAAGTATTAGGTAATATTCACCCCAGCAGAACGCGTCCGCGCCCGACTCGCGCATGAACATGACGCCTGCCGGTCACTTTATCTGGGGACCTGCCGGGTTTCACCGTGGTACTTGTCTGAGTTCAAGGCCATAGTGTTTTTCACCTTCACACTTCGCCCCAATTGAACCCTACTCCTTGCCGACGAATCGATTACACGAGCTCATAACCGGACGCCGGCTTGTCCTGACCGCTGGACAAAGATGTCGGCGTCCCTCTCCACCAATGTGGACCAGCGGATGCTGCGTACGACCAAGTTTCCACCAGAATTCAATCAAAAAGTTGACATGAGCAAGGTCAATGCTATTGTCATTCGAAAGTGGATCACCGACGAGCTGGAGAAGATTCTCCAGAGCGATGACGACGTCGTTCCTGAGCTTGTGTTCGGAATGATCGAGGACACAAAGTCGGTAAGTGGAAATGCGTAAGAAGGTTGTCTGACTTGGAACTGACTTTCTTGTTTAGCCAAACATCAAGGAATTGCAGATTGCCCTCAGTGGATTTCTAGGGAAAGATGCAGGCACTTTCTGCTTGAGTCTTTGGAAGTTGCTCCTTAGCGCACAAAAGAATGCCCAGGGCATACCGCAGGAGATGCTTGAAGCCAAGAAGCTTGAGCTCATTCAGAAGAGGGCAAGTCTATCGAAATGAAGGCTATGACAAGGTACTCAAGCTGACGATATCCAGATCGAGGAAGACCAAGCTCGAGAACAAGCCCTAAAGCTCCAAGAAGAGGATCGTCAACGTGAGAAAGAGCTTGCTCGTATGAGGGACAGAGAACGGAACGAGCGCGGAAAAGCCAGAGGTGGGCGTAATCACTTTGATTCTGACCGTCGACCGCCATACCGTGATTCACGTTCTTCACCTCCCAGACGCAGATACGATGATGACGACGACCATTACAGAGCCCCACCAAGAGTTGACTCGTACATGCCGTCAAGCAGACGCCCCAACAGATCTAGAAGGTCTCCTACATTGAGCCGATCACCTTCACCACCTCGCCGGCGCCGTCGTCATCACTCGCGATCACGTACCAGATCACCACCACGAAGAAGGGCTAGGTCCCGCTCACGCGATGCATCGCCTCCTCGCAGAAGAGCAAGGTCCCCACTACCGCCTCGAAGTCGCACTCCCCCTAGACGTAGAAGACGCTCTTCCCCTTCTATCTCACGTTCACCACCTCGTGTACGTGGCCGAGGCAGCGCTAGCGCATTAGCTTCAGATGAGCTCATGGCTCCAGGCAGAGATCGGAACCGCCTATCTTCCACTGCTAGCGGTAGTAGTAGCGGGCGCCACCGATACAGCAGCTCAGAAGTGTCCTTCCAATCCAAGGGCCGATAGGGATGCTCAGTAGGTGGGTAAGAGAGCCTTGATCCTTCGAAAACATCACGACCCACAAAAGCGTACCTCCACGACTTGTACATTAAGCAGCTTCCACCTTTTCCTCCCCGCAAGCTACATCTCCATAGAGAAAATTCACGAGGCCATGATACAAACCACGAACCCTGCTGACATCTCTAGTCCCAACTCCCTGTCATATCCTTCCCACCTGCAAGGTAAGGTTGTTCCATCCTAGCACAACCGAATGGAAATGCAAGTGTCACAGTTCTCGGCCATTCCGTGTCATACATGCGTTGCTGCAGCCAGGTTTCAACAACCGGCGCAACAACGCATCAGATTTCGGGTTAAAATGCCCGAGCTCGAAGTCTGCCTTGCAAAGAAATGCATCGCAATTTAAGCCATCCACTTTGAGAATTGAGGAATTGTCTCACTCTTCCATGGACAGAGTGAGGCTTGATTTCCCTTCTAAGTGTCTACCTAGGTATAGTAAGTACGCGATGTGGGTAGATTTGATTCCTTTGCCTACTCTCCGTATGAATGAGCTTCTGCTTCCGTTATTTACCGTTCGCAATTGCAATGTCATGAACTACTCTCATATAATAATAAGAAGACAATAATAAAGATATCCGAGATCTGCACCGTACCGAGGTACATAGGCCCCACTGCACAGTTTGGAGGTGGGACGTGTCTCCGTAGCTAAGTACAAGGATGTCCGCGGGGAGCTCTCGAAACGTTTGGCAAGGTATTGTACATAGGTAGCATTCCGAGCATTGTAGCAGTACCATACCTTCCTCTTTGCTTTGACAACGAGATACCGCACCTCATCATCACTCACATCCAAGGACAGATATCAATCATGGACAAGCTGAAGAAACTATTTCACGCTGGGGGGTCGTCCTCTTCAGCCGCAGCTCCACAGACCTCCTTTGAGCCATCGACTGGAGCAGACAAAGCTGACAACCCCAGCGGTGTGACCTTGCATACCACCCTTGGGGATATCCAGATCGAACTCTACAGTCGACAGACCCCACGAGTATGATCGCAACACGAGCCATCTGTAGCCTCGGTACTGTAAGATCGCTAACAATCGCACAACCAGACCTGCAAGAACTTCGCCACGCTTGCGGCGACCGGCAAGTATGACAACGTGATCTTCCAGTAAGTACAAGCCCTCCCAACAGAATCAACGTACAGCCTTACTTTACCCACCTTCGAAGCCCATCTGACCCGCAACCGTTAGCCGTATCATCCCCGGCTTCATGATCCAGGGCGGCGATCCTGATGGCACAGGTCGCGGCGGCAAGAGCATCTACGGCTCCAAGTTCGAGGACGAGTTCGTGTCCGAGCTGAGACACACGGACAAGGGCACGCTGTCGATGGCCAACGCCGGACCCAACACCAACGGCAGCCAGTTCTTCATCACCCTCGGCCCAACGCCTCATCTGGATGGCAAACACACCGTCTTCGGCCATGTAACCGGTGGCATGGATGTCGTTGACAAGCTCGGCTCTGTCAGGACCGGCGCCAGTGATCGTCCGGTCAACGAGGTCAAGATCAATCGATGTGACATCTTTTGAACGTACAGAGACTGTTTCTGGCGTTACCTCCATGCCTCTAGTTTGGTCTGTTTGTTGTCTCCCGATGATCTTTCTGTTGAGCACCTCAAGTCACCAGAATGCTACCTTTTGAATTGGGGGAGGGCCAATGTACTGTAATGTTTACAATCGAAGTTAATCTTCAACAGATCATTTGCTCTGGCTATGGCCTCCAGCCTTCCCAATTCCTGGATCAAATCATCACACATCGGTCACTGTGATAGGATTTAGATAGCCATTGATGTAGTGTGACACCATGAAAAGAGCCACTCGTGTCTGGACCACTTTTAACATCTGTTGTCCGCGAATTTGCCGACATATACCTGTATAGCAGTGCAACTAAACTGTGACATTTCAAGAGCGATGGCTCGAGACGTGAAGAGAGAAATCTGTTATGAACTATGCTGCATCAACTGTAACTTCCACATTCGGGGAGCTTTAAATAAAGATCGAGCGGAAATATTCCGCATAAAGAAGACAACAGCTAGGACATCTTGGCAATACGTAGATGTGTCTCGACTGGAGCAAATGATCTAGAGAGTGAAAGCGATGCAGTTCTGAAAACACAACATGCCACCAACCCCACTCGAGTCTCAGATTCAAGCCTTTTCAAACAGTCTACGAGAGACTGGTGAGCTCATCCAGAGACTCAGCAAGCTTAGCTTCCAACCTGGTTCCGAACCGCTCGATGGCGTAGGCAGCGTACGAGAGGAGCTTGTGCGAGATATCCACGAAAGCCTCAAGTGCCTGGACGAAGACTTTGAATCCTTAGACCACGACTTCCACGGTTTGTACGCCAACTCGAGACGAAACAGCGAGAAAGATCGAGACAAGACAAAGTTGGGTGCGCAAGTTGGCAGACTAGGCGACGACTTGAGGAATAGTCGGGTTGCGTTTAAACGAGCTCAATTGAGCGCCAAAAGAGCTAGCGAGGCTGCGAAGATTCGGGAGAGAGAGCTGGTTTTTACAAGTCTGCAACAGACAGCCGCCAGCGAGCCTGTGACCGAAGGGAACGGCAAGGTTTCGCCGGATCTATTCGCAGGTCGTCGTAGACTCGCACAAACCAAACAGCTCACCAAGGAGGAGCTTGAGGTCAACGCATCATCAGACGTCACTTCCTCCCTACGACGCACCCACGACCTACTCTCCACCGAACTCGAACGATCACGCTTCGCACAGGAGACTTTCGATCAGAGTACTGCGGCTCTGCAACAACTCGGTGAGCAGTACGATACCCTGGGAAACGTCCTTGGCAAGAGCAGAGAACTACTTGGAACATTGCTTCGCAGCCAGAAGAGCGATACCTGGTACCTGGAGACAGCTTTCTACATCCTCATTGCCACATTGGGCTGGTTAGTTTTCAGGCGGATACTCTACGGGCCGTTTTTCAAATTTCCACTTTTCCTGTGGAACATATCAAGTTTCGCACTCTACTGGTTATTGTTGAAGCCTCTATTATTGTTTCTCCAAATCACTGGGATTGTCACAACACAGTCAGGCGGTCCTGGAAGTGCAGTCTCTTCTTCATCCAGGCCACCTTTGATTGTCCACCCGAGCGCGACCAACGGTCCGCCACCCATTCGCGACATGGAGCAAGAAGCCAGACGCCAGGTAGGCGGTATCCCGGCTGGAATGGGCGGTGCGAACGCGAGAAAGCGACCGCAGGACGTCCTGGGAGGGCAAATCAGCGAGGAAATCGGCAGGATGGCAGAGCAATCACAACAAGAAGCACAGGGCGGTAAGAAGCCTGTCATTCGAGGTGATGGGACGGTGCTCAAGGATAGGGAAGACGAGCCAGTCAATCCGAAAAAGAAGACCTTTGATGTTACAGAAGGTGAACAGCCGAAGCAGAGGGCAAAACGTGATGAATTATGAGATACATAGCCATGCGTCTACGTAGATACTACGACCATAGGGATGATCGTCTATGAGTGCAAACATGTACTACACAATGCGCTGAAACCTTCATATCTGTATGCATTCTAATATAATGCCATGGCAAGGCCTCTCGTCAATTGTGTAACCTTGAAACCATGCGATTTTTGTTCAGTAATTACATCATACAGCAGATGTCTGTCTCTCAAGTCTGTGGGGTGGACCCTGAGACATCGCAACGCGTTCGCGACGCGATCTATCAGTCCCGTATCGCCAATCTAGAGACTCTCCAATGCGACCTGGCAGCACAACCTCAAGAGTGCTTCATTACCCCTGCAAAACAATATTGAAGCACAATGGGAGCTCTGAATCTTGCCGAATGGCAGAAGCTTCCGGTCAGTCTGTCTGAGCTCTGCATCAACACCACCTTGAGATGTGGACAATCCTTTCGATGGAGGAAGAACGATGCCGGCGTATGGTCAATGGCATTGCATAGGCGAATCTTATGCCTGCATCAGGACGACGAATACCTCTACTATCGCTCCCTTGACAAGACATCTTCACACGCACCACCAACGCCGCCAAACTCACACCCACCTTCCGAGTACGGGAAAGATGACGACGTGCTGGAGTTGATCCAGCATTACTTCAACCTGTCGCCCAACCTCACGAAGCTCTACGAAGAATGGTCCGCTTCAGATGCGAACTTTGCCAAGAAAGCGCCGAAGTTCACAGGAGTCCGGATCCTCAAGCAAGATGCCTGGGAGGCGCTGGTGGGTTTTATATGCAGCAGCAACAACAACATAGCCAGGATCTCGCAGATGATACACAAGCTTTGCGTCAACTATGGCCCATTACTGGGCCATTTCGATGGCCAGCCATACCACGACTTCCCAACGCCGCAAGCACTAGCCCATGACCATGTAGAGGCGAATTTGAGGAGTCTTGGTTTTGGATACCGAGCGAAATACCTCTACCGAACAGCCTGCGTCGTGGCTGAAAAACCGGATGGCTGGCTCGAGAGCCTTCGCAACCCAGAGTCGCCTCTCCTCGGCTCGAAACCTAGCCCGGGAGGCGAATGGCGCATCGAGGGGAGAGAAGGATATCGAGCAGCACATGAACAGCTTCTCTCTTTGCAGGGTGTTGGACCCAAGGTTGCCGACTGTGTTTGCCTCATGGGCTTAGGCTGGGGTGAAGCGGTGCCTGTCGATACGCACGTCTGGCAGATAGCGCAGCGGGATTACAAGTTTGGCAAGGGCAAACACGCAAGCTTGACGAAGCAGACCTATGACGCTGTCGGTGCAAAATTTCGGTCATTATGGGGAAAGGAAGCTGGCTGGGCGCATTCGGTCCTTTTCACCGCTGATCTGAAAGCGTTTAGTGAGCGTCTCGTCAAGACTGAAGCCAAGAAGGAGAAGGTTGAAATCAAGAAGGAGGATGATGAGAGCCATACAGTTGAGACTGTAGCCGCCGTAGAGGAAACGATCGTGAAGAAGACCATCAAGCGAGAGCATGATGCGGATGAGACGAAGGTGGTCTCTGCTGAAGTGGTAAGAAGAAGCAAACGTCGAAGAGGTGCCTGAGCTTCAAGGCGAATGGATGCAATCTGAAAGTACCTAATGATCTACTCTGCTCCAGCTCTGTGGAGTGCACATACCGACAGCGCCTTGACGACAGTCGCCTCAGACATGCGTATCCGATGACTTTCCGAACTCATCGGTATGCCGCCTTGCGTTAAAGCAATGGCTTTATCACATACCATGCCCGCAACATTGTAACCATATTGTGGAGCTTCTGTATACTCAAAGCCTAAGGCTAGGGGCGGCTCATTGCTCGCAAGCCTCATGTGGTAGTACGGAATAGGCTTCCCGAGGATCCAGGATGCTACGACATGACCAGCGCCATGTTGCAGCCATCTCGCGGCCATTGAAAGTGCTAGCCGCAGACGAACATGATGAAGAGTTTCGAAATGGCTACAAACAAATAAAGGAGAAGCTACACTAGAAACTCAGATCCACGAGCAGGCCAGTATATTGATCGGACATCGCTTACATGTTTCCAGGCATCGACCTGTTCTACGAGACGATCATCAAATCTTAGACACAAAGGCCAATGTGCATCCGAAAATGCTATGCAGAGTTGTTGAATAATTGCCTAATGTCCAGCACTGGTATCCAAATTAATGAAGGGATGAGTTGGGCACGATAGAAGGCAATATTGTTTGGCACGGTTGAAAACCGATATTCTGCTTGTCTGCAGACCTTTAGTCGAGCTCAAATAGACATCTAACGCGGATCTGGAATAACGATCTATATTTATTTGCCTGTTTGCACTTTTTGTAGAACATTCGATAGGTGTGACGGAAGTAGAATGCTCGCATGGAAAATCGCATAAATTGTGAAGCATATGACGGAAGCGCTGTTGCTGCTGACCCACCCGCATCAGCGTGGATTCACAATCGTGACTGTGCTCTGACTGCAGTATCCAACTACGAAAACCGAAGCAGGGGCTACGTTTATGCTTGTCAAGGACGAAGAGTCTGTGAAAGGATATTGGAAAATCGACAATGACGGCTGGCGAAAAACCAGGAGACCTATGGCTCTTTGGTTACGGGTATAGTTTGACATCCAGCTTCATCGTCTACACATAACGTTTAATAACACTCTTGTTAGGAGTTTGATATGGAAGCCACCACCACACTTTGGTATAATCTATACTACACCGTTAATTTCTGCAATCGCTATCCAATCGATGCTGACCTAGATTCCAGATCTGAGGGTTCCGGGATACATAGAAGGCTATGTTCGACGCTTCTGGCAGGTATATCACCCTGCACCGCATCGACATAGCTAGATCATACACGGAACGGACGACTGACACTTCTATGCGTTGCAGGCTAGGTGGGTGTATCGTTCAGCAAGATGACTGACGTCTGAACGAATGTTCCCGACTAATCGGTTCCGGCATAGTGAGGACCATCGCGGGACTCCAGAAGCGCCAGGGCGAGTTGTCACATTGATCGATCGACAACTGTGGGAGACGCTCACCGACCAGGTAAGACATTCCAAGCAGAGGTGGTAAACCTTTCACATCAACAGGAGAGTTCTCCAGGGCTAGGGATTCGTGAAAGCTCACGATGATACCATAGCATGCATCAGCACCGCCTCGAGTCTGGGGCGCCGCCTACCGCATCCCGGCGTCACACGTCGAGGAAGTGAAGCAGTACCTGGACATTCGTGAGATTAACGGCTATAGTATTCAATACACGCCATTCAAGCAGCCGCAAGACTTGAGCGCCACGTACCAGACTGTGCACGCGGCGCCGGAAGTTGGTGGCGGTGCAGGACATCTGGTCGACATCCCCAACTGCCTCGTCTACATCGGCCTGCCGGACAATCCACAGTTCCTCGGGCCGCAAGATCCCCAGGCGCTGGCGGAACACATTGTCAAATCTAGAGGGCCGAGCGGGGAGAATAGGGAGTATCTCTACCAGTTGGAGGAGGCGCTGGATGGGCTTAGCGTCGAGAGTCGAGACGATCATATTAAAGATCTTGCAAATAGATGCAGGGCTGTAGAGGCCAGGATCGCTGATCAGGCTTGAGTGAATATGCTATAAGTGGATGGCATACTACCGAAAAGGGCAAGTCATAGAAGAATACACTTTACATACGCTATCTCGCGACATCCCAAGGAACAACATCGCCTTTTGAACGCCTGCTCGATGCCATGACAGCTTGTGACAAAGACACAGATACCCCCAGGATCTTGTAGCAGCCCTCACATCCAGACATTCTAGAATGTGCTTACCTCCTTGGTGGACCGCTGACACCCGCGCCAATAACACTGGGCAGCTCTTCATTGCCCATGCTCCAAATGGTGCCGATTGCGAAGCTGACCAAGGAAACCAAGCCCACAGTGAAAAGAGTAATCAACCAGAAGCTGACGCTGATATCCTGCTTCTGGCAAGCGGATCCACCCCAGTAGCTAGTGAGTTTGCCATCTTGACTCTTCGTGGCCTTGCATTGGCAGGTCCAGCATTCGGGTTTAGCGGAGCCCTCGGCATGCTGGTCTGTAAACTTGCGGTAGCAAGATCCGTGACCCGAACAGCTGCGGGTGCTGTTCTCGCAAGATGACTGAGAGCGGAAGCAGCCTGGAAGGATTCCAGCAAGAGGCCCATCTTCTTCTCCGGCAAATACGGAGACTGGTGTCTTGGCGCTGTGAACCACCGCAGCGGCAGCAGAAGAGTGAGCATCCGAAGGCAGCTCACTAAGCGGCACCTCCTTCTGAGTTTGTCTCTTCGAGATCTTTCTCAATGGTGACTGTGCGCCAGGCATCTCGTAACTTCCCCATTTGGTCTGTTCAACCTTTGAATCTTTCGAAGTGATCAATGCTGTGACATGTTTTCCCGTTTGCGCAAAGCTTTCAAATATGGCCTTCAATTCATCGAGCGAACTGGCCTTGTTGAATTGGGCTTTCGACTGCTGTGACAGATCATCAAAGAGACCTTCACCCGATGGCGAAGAGTCTATTGAAAAACGGCCATTTGCGACTGCTAGGTTTACTGCAATGAAAAGAAGAGTCAGTATCAAGAATGTCCGACATCTCAGTATGGCACGTACGTTCTTGGTCCTCTTCTGAAGCTTCGTAGAATACCAAGACTCGCTCCTTGTTCTTCTCTGACCCAAACAAGGTATTCCTGACACCGTAGGTGTTGATTGAGTCCAACTCTTGCCTGTCGAGTGCGCTCGAGAGATGGTATTCCTCTGCGCCCACTCGTTGGGCAAGGACCAGTCTTGCTTCCTGGGGCTCTAGGCGATGGCCTTCAATGCCAACCTTTCTATCCGGATCGAACGTGAAGACACAAGCGCTGTCGCCATTCCCACAGACTTGGGGTTTTGCGGCCGCAGTGGCGGCAGCAAAAAGCAGGGCGGAAATGGAGTGTTGGAACCTCATGACGCCGGTCGTTCAGACAAATGTATATGCCTATGTGTGTGTATCTGTACGGGTCCTGCGGTTGCGGATCGAGGATCGCGGGACAATGTGGACAGTAGCGGCGTTGACTGAGCAGAGCCGATAGTAGGTGATCAAGGCAACTTGGGGGCCGCTCGCATCGCTCGTCGGTGGTGGCTGAACGTGGACGTGGTGGTGATGATACTGTACCTGTAATTGAGAGCTTCGGCCTTCTGATAGCCTAGATGCGGGAGTAGCCACTACCACCACCACCACCATACAGTACGACATATCGACACCTCAGGCCACAAAAGGTGGCTCTGTGACTGTGGCTTGGCCAATCTCTGACGCCACGTTTGGACCCTCCAGGGCTGTACCTAGGTACCCAGTCTGGGTCCCTCTACGCCTGATCTCACACTTCCACTTCGTTCGTCTCCCCAAGTAAATGCATTCAGACCTGCAACTATTAATGTACAGCGTTCTACAGCCCCATGCTCGCTTCGTATTTTAAATAGCTGGAGCTCATATTCTCGGTAACTTCTGTCTCGCCATTCTGTTGCCTGGGGGTTGAAAGCGGGCGCCAGTATCCAGCCTACCTACCACTTAGCTCAGCCTCATAGGTTACGTCCTTGAAGACTTGATCTTCGTCCCTCTTCACTTATCTTCCTCCTACAACCGCGACCCTACCAAAGCAGATCGACACTTGAGATCGAACGCCGTAATCTCTCATCTCATTCTTCAAAAATGCCTTTCGGCCTTAGTAAAAAGGAGAAGGACAGCGACCTCGATTCCCTGAAGTCGTCATTGTTCAGTCGTTCGTCCAAGTCAAAGAACGCGAGCCCTGCGCCTGCTTCAAATAATCCATATGCCGTCCCTCCAACGTACAATGATGGCAATGGAGCAAAACCCTCCTCAAACCCATATGCTACTCAACCCTCATCCGATCCATACGCACCTTCTTCCGCGAACTTGAACGCTGGCGCCCCTCCACCCTCATATAACGGTTCAGCCGCACATCTTCGAGCAGAAAAGAGTCCTGTCCCGGCTGGTGGTTACGGAGGAGGCGCTCCACGCTACCAAAGTCAAGGGAGCTATGGCGGTGGTGGATACGGCAGCGATCCATACGGAACGGCTGGTCAGAGTTCACGGGGCCCAGGCGGGTATGGTGGCCTTGGACGAAGCAATAGTCAAGACACCATGTCAACCGATGCTGGCCGCAATGCACTATTCGGAGATGCGCCTCAGAGAGCAGCACTACAGCCTCCACCAGACGCACAGCCTGCTCCAGGCTCAGCCGGTGATCCCACCTACACCAGCGGTGGCTCAGGCGGCTTCGATTCCACTGAGATGCCGGGTGGATATGGATCGTATGTAGCTGACAGGCAGTTGACAGCGGAAGAGGAGGAAGAGCAGAGCGTCCAGGCTGCAAAGCAGGAGATACGACACATCAAGCAACAGGATGTTCAATCGACACGGAACGCTCGTAGGATTGCAGAACAGGTAGAGATGACTGGACGAGAAACCTTGGCTCGTTTGGGAGCGCAAGGAGACAGGATCCACAACACAGAACGCAACCTAGACTTGGCATCAAACCACAACAGGCTTGCAGATGAGAAGGCGAGAGAGCTTAAGACGTTGAATAGATCCATGTTTGCAGTTCACGTTGCAAACCCATTTACTGCCAAGAAGAGAGAAGAGGCCGCCAACGCCATTGCGCTGGATAAGCATCAACGCGAACGTGCTCAGAGGGATGCCACAGCTTCGGAAGCATACCAATCCAAAGCCAGGCAACAAGCTCAACACCGTGACCTGAATGGTAATATCATCAGACAAACCAATTCAAAGAGTCTGGCAGACCGGGCGAAGTACCAGTTTGAAGCTGACAGTGAAGACGATGAGATGGAGAATGAGATTGATGACAATCTGTAGGTCCAACCAACAAGACCAGCCTAATTGTTCACAAGGCTCGATACTAACAAGAATTTTCCGTAGGAACGCTATCCATCGTGGTGTGAGGACCTTGAACATGCTTGGTAGAGCAATGGGCGAAGAGATTGAGAGCCAGAATACTCACATTGAGCGCATTACCAACAAGACAGACAAAGTCGATGACGAGATTGCACTCAATCGTGCCAAGCTCGATCGGATCAGGTAAGATGCATTCCCGTACAGAATTCCTGCTCTCATGTCAGAAATGAATGATAACTGACATGCCTACAGCCGCCGCGGATAAGAGGGTGGAGAATATGAAGATGTACATATGCAAAAGCATTTCTAATGTAGCGTCTACTAGAAAAGGTAGGATCGCTACATTACATACAGCTGTTACTGTTGCTTTCATCATGCAAGGAAGAAGTACAACGCTGGACGAATCTTAGTCAAACTCGATTGGCGATCAATGGCTAGACTATACAATCAAGTCACTACCTAATGAACCGACCACATTGTGACGATGCGAGCATTTCAATCCTAGTACAATTTTAATGAAAAGTGAGATACTCTGTACCCCACAATTGATAACCAAGCAGCCATCACCGAGGTCAATCGTTACCCTACCGTGAGTTTGGCAACGAAACCCGGCTCGATGATCGACGGGTTGACTGTCGAATCAATGCCATTTGTACTCACATACAGGGCTTGACCACCGCGCCTCCCACGACCAACCTGCGCCGAAGTCGAACCCACGACAACCGTCTGGTTGGGACCTCCTGCTAAAACACGAGCCTGGCCTTCCCCATGTGCTACAATGACCTGGTTCGATCCAGCTATGAATGCCGTCCCATCTGCTGCAACAGCAAAATCATCAGGCAGGGAGTCAAGATCTCCCAAATCCGCAAGCACCTCGTAAGGGCCTGCTGCGGTACCATTGTCGCTGACGAGAACACGGTTATAAGTACGCTTGCCACTGTTGATGTAATACAGGTGGTTGCCAGATTTGCGAATCCCGTTCACGCCGAGCGCGATAGTAGAAGTGTTCGGTGGGGCCAGAGATGCGTCTTGCAAGACAACGGCACTATCTCCAGTGTTGACATTGACGCGGTACACAACACCCAGGAAAGAGTCCGACACCAGAACAGTTCCACGTGCGCCATCGAGCGTAGTCAGGCCATTGAGCAGCACGGCATCTGGGAGCGACGCGACCGTCTTGACTTGAGGCTGAGACTTTCCGGCATGTTTGAAATCGATGGTGGAGATCGTAAATGTGTCTGCAACAGTCGGGTCTCCACTGACGACGGCGAAGACATCCTTTCCCACCTCACTGATGCCCAGAGCAGATACGTGGCCAGATAGGGCAGAGTTGTCGGCTACAATGTGACCAGAGCTATTGCCTATACGCGGATCCATTTCCCAGACTTCAGCCCGTGGCGACGTTAGAGAGAAGATGATGTTGCCATTTGAACGCACGGCCAGATTCTCGATCGTCCTTCCCACTTCGCCGAACTGGAAGATGCGATCAACATGGACATTGAAGCTGTCATCTCCATCCACCCAGTCTTGAGCTTTGCATTCAGCTAGCTCGAGGAGCGAGACGGCGAGAAAATATAGCAAAGATCGGAGAATCATCTTGTGAGGTTGTATAATTTCAAGGCTGGTACAAAATGGTAGCTACTGACAGAGAGCGCTTCAAACGCCAACTTTATATGCGTCAACTTGAAACAACGCCATCCTGTTGACATATGTGATTCAGTTTAGAGGATGCAAATTTAGATTCTATCAATTCAGCCTCATCGTAAGGCGCACCTTGCGGTGTTGTTCAGAATATAGATAGATCCAAAGCCAGCACGGAAAGAGACACCGAGGTCACCGAGGACACCAAATATGGCAGGAGGAGGCTGTCATGTACACATTACAATCTCTACGTGGAGGCTAATCCATCCATATATCCACAAAAATCAATTTATCTACATACAATGGTAGCATCGATAAATGTTTGGTCGCAATGACAATGTCGACTCGTACATGGGCAGCTTTACATACTGTAGCATGCAGTGCATTGAAGCCTCAGGCAGCAGTTACTTACGTCACACAGCAGACGGACAGTCTCGTGGACAATAATGATCCCTTCAGCCAGCTACAAGCTCATTCCATTGTCTCATGCCTTGAAACCCTCCTGCCGACTTCTTCCCGAGCAATGCCACCGAGTGACCACACAAGCCAATAGACACGTACAAAAAGCACGGTCTTTACGGCACGGATAATCCGTCTTTGCGCTTGGACACTGCTCGGCGACCACCTCCCTTATCGATGCCTGAGTAAATAAAAGCAAGCGAAAGCGATCCAAGACCGCAGATATGCCACCTCGATATTTCAAGAATGATGCTCCTCTGGCCAGCCGCGACCCTTACAGACAGCTTAAGGCGAGTCTGGAACGGTTGGTGACCAAATACCCACCGGCAGTGATACCCCCGGGCGGAGGCTTGTTTAAGGGACCTGTCAGCGTCGCCTATACTTTCCTCGTTCTCCAACAAATGTACCCGGACCTGGAGATAGAAGGCCACGCCCTTGGAACGTGGTCCGCCGCCTACCTGAAGCATGCTCAAGATAACATCAAGAGCTATCCCGGCCCGACGGTGGGGAGCTGTGGGATCACGGACGACATTCTCGCTCTCCTGGCCATAGGCGCGGCGAGCAGTAAGGATGTCGAGATGGCTGCCAACCTGTGCGACTACTCTGCCGAGGCTTTGGACCCAGATACCGGCAGCGACATCCTATATGGTAGAGCTGGCTACTTATATCTCTTGCGATTGGTCAAGGCTTCCTTCACTGATAACGCGAAGACGTTGCAGCTCATAACGGACACGCAGGATGATGTGATCGACGCCATATTAGATTCTCCAAGACCGTGGAAGTGGCATGGGAAGAACTATCTCGGCGCGGTCCACGGTGCAATGGGCATCATCACTCAAGTAGTACTCACCGACCCAAAGCGGTACGCGAAGGAGGTGGAAGCAGATCTGGCTGTCCTCCTCACATACCAATTCGATAGCGGTAATTTCCCAAGCAGCTTGCCACCGGATCGTGATAGATTGGTGCAGTTCGACCATGGTGCCCCAGGTTTTGTAATCAGCCTTCTCAGCATCAAAGAATACTTTCCTTCAATGCAGGATAAGATAGAAAAGGCAATTGCTAAGGGCAGGGAAGCCGTGTTGGAAAGAGGTCTCTTGACCAAAGAACCTTGTATATGCCATGGTAAGTCCTGTTCATGTCAAATCCACGGATATCCAAAGGCTGACTCCTACAAGGCATCACTGGCAACGCCCTCGCTTTAGAAGATGCCGAATTCAAGCATTTCCTGACATACACAACTGGCCACGAGATGAAATCAATGGAGAAGGATGGCATGCTTGAGAAGTCGTCAGCCCCAGAGTCGCTCTTTGGCGGAGAAGCAGGCCGAGCATGGGCCTGGGCCGTCTGTGAACACGAGCTGCCGAAACGGGTTCTGGGATACAACGACCTCTAGAGCTAGATGACGAGGTCACTGAGCCAAGCCGGCAGTGTCCTACATGATTTGATGAGATTAAGAGATGAAAGGAAACGAGTAACGAGGATATGACCAAACAGCCAAGATGCTAGTTCGATATACTCCAATGAGAGGCTGAACTGCACTGCTGGCTGCGGATGTAGTGACACAAGCACTGTCTCGTGCCCAGTCTACCAGGTCAATATTGCAACGTAGTACCGTCCTGGCCTAGATCTGGATCCTGCCCCCAATCCCCCTTTGACCCAGAAGACGGTTTTCTGGAATGAATAGGAGATGGGACGTGCTTCGGCATGTCCAACTAGGGATTCCCCGTAGCCCTCCCACGGGGAGCAGGGCCGTGAAGCTAGAATGAACCCTGGACTTGCCAAAAAAAAAAAAAAAAAGAAGAATCCCACACGTAAGCTAAAGCCAAGGTGGTATGTTTGAGATCTTTACCGTGTACTTTTCAAGCGTGTGGTTGTGCTGCATCGGTTCCAGTAGGAGGTAACGGGGACGCTCTTGGCGTGTCCTCCCTGGGCATCTCACCGAAAAATCACCAGGCACATGAATCGCAATGTGCTGCATTGCCCTGCAACGTGCACACTGCGCTGTATGCAGGCACTTCCCCCAACATCACCAGCGTTGCCGTCCTGCAGTGATTGCCAATGCACGTTCGTTGCAAGGTTGGGGAGGAAGATGGGGGCGCAGACGTCTTTGCGCTGAGCTGGCCTGCGCTGCTGGGTTGCGTTGTTCAACCTCCTGATGGAGATCTCCTCCGCGGCAGTGAGTCGGCCGTTTTCAACCTGTCATCCATCCCACGAGACACCAGAATCCATGCTTGGCCAACATGACGCCAGGAGATCAAAAAGGGATACCTGCCAGCTCAACAGGGGATGACAACGGTCGGCCCCCAATTTCTCGTCAATGCGAGTACGATACGATCAGACGCTGGACCGTCCAGAGGTGATATGCGCCGGGCTCATAGCTTATTTTCATTAGTGCTGTGTCAAGGCTGAAATGCAGACAAATAAGGCTGTGTGATGATGTTGATGATGGTGACGATGATGCTTGTGATGCCTTAAAAAACAGGCAGTAAATCGATCCCCATTTGATAAATTTGTTGTTTGTAAGAACGATTCCTCCGGTTAGTTTTGTTATTTTATTGCTTTGGATGCTGCTCCGTCCCTCAACATCATCGTCAATACATTTTCGTTTTCC
The DNA here is from genome assembly GCA_018467035.1 of Scorias spongiosa. NCBI lineage: Eukaryota > Fungi > Ascomycota > Dothideomycetes > Capnodiales > Readerielliopsidaceae > Scorias > Scorias spongiosa. The sequence goes on along the minus strand of JACSZZ010000007.1, from coordinate 581,867 downwards.
GTTCCTATTGATCACCTCCTTCAATATTGCGAGACGAGTCTATCTTGAGTCTGGAAGAAGTTCTTACAAGTTTGCCCGTGCTTGTTAACCTGAACAGCGATCTTGTGCCTGCTACGAAATCGTGGTGTGCTTGCACCGTGACACTTGATTGTTGTTTTTATAAGCATTTTGCTTTGTTGAGAATGTGCCTACTTGATTTTGTTGATACATGGCGCATGGCCTCTAAGGTCGTATAAGAGCCTTCTTCTACCCACTTTCGACTGGACACTTTCGACACTTCGACCACTACTTCATTCGCGAGAGCAGCTTCAACCACACTAATAACAACTGGATATTCAGTTTTCAATATACTCTACAGTATCCACTTCTACGCGCGGGTATTCTACACTTTCACATATCAATCAGCAACGTGATATATGGCGTCACCAAATAAACCAGTTCGACCCTCGCTTAGCCGCAACGCATCGTCGTCGCTAAGTTCTTCTTGGAGCAGCATGAAAAGCATGCTCACGACAAGCTCACGGGCTAGCAAGTCTGGTAGCAAGCCTGGGAGTGGCGCTAGTACTCCAACCACCATATCGAATACAAAGAGTCCAAGCAAGTCACTTAGCCGAACAACATCGTCCATAACAGACTCACCAGAGCTGCACGGCCTTCTGCAGCGTAAATCACGTCCAGACCTCGCTGCCGTCAATCGTGCACTGAGCGAGCTGAAAATGCAGAAGAACCCAGAGAACGAGGCGTTTATCGCGCAGATGGAGGTCATCCAGAAGGAGCTTGAGACCAATGCAGACAGCTACAGGCTCAGTCTCCAGCGCGCCATGGAGGCGCGTTCCGCCGGCAGATACGAAGTGTGCAGAGGCCTCTGCTGGGAGATCTCGACCAGCGCCGATGCAGATATAAAGACCAGAATCTATGCCTACAACATTCTGGCAACCCTGAGCGACGCGATCCAGGCAAGGCACTGGCTGGAAAAGTCCCAGAAGCTCGTCAACCTGCATCTGGCGGAAGATCCTGAACTGAAGAAGCTGAACGCTATCATCGCGATGCTTCGACAGAGCCGGGTTGCAAAGTCAAAGGACGCCAAGGAGACGCCTCCACCTGAGGCGAATGAGAAAATAGAACTGCCAAACCCGGTAGTCCCAGCTTCACAACCAGTGACACCTGTTGCCCAGACGCCCACAACCGAGCGCATCATAGAATGGGCAAACCAATCCTCCCCGAGGACAACTTAGCTGGCCTTGTGGAGGATTGTGTAGGTGCAAGCCTCGACTGTAACTTTCATGTATTCTTAGCGGCCTTTCCAGCAACAATCGGGTAGGAAGTCCGACTGGACGGTAAAAATGGGTGATTGATTCACTCGATGGGACTTTTCAGCGGGAGTTAGAAGTTATACCCAAGCGTGTCTTAATGCTTTCAATGAGATGAAACACTTACATTCGTCACTTGTTTATCGATCTATTGCACAATTCCCAAATACCTTTCCCATATCGTCGTATACGACAACTCCTCGCTAGAATGCTATCAAAAAAGCTGATAAGCTTCAATCGCGTGAATATGTAATCTTGCCTCGCTTCGGCGCCTTCCCATCATCGTCATCATCTTTGTCATTCGGTCGTTTCTTCTTGTTATTTGACTTCGAGTTTGCAGAGTGCCCATCGCGGCTCGCTGTGGTTGGAGGTACAGAACCTGCGGGTGTATTCGCATGCGACGAAGAGCTAGAATCTGGGCCTTCCTGAGCCTACGGCAAAAGTCGTCAGTACAAATCGCATCAACGCAGTGTGTACTGCATGGCCCGCTCTGTCCAAGGCAGGACATCGCCCGACCACTCACCCTCATCCAGCCCACTGAGCTCCGACTGAAGACACGATCCTCATCCCTGACTCTTGCGCGACGTCTGTCGTCTCCACCGCGACCACCGCCACCGCCAATCTGGACCCCCTTCACCCAGCCATCGAAGCCGCGCACAATGTTGCCCGCCGCGCTCGTCTCTTCCAGATACACGTTCTCGGACTTGGCGATTTGCTCTTCTAGCGATGCAAGTTGATCATCTAGCTTCCGCTTCTTCTCCAGCGTGCTACGCAGTGTTGCGCGTAGCGACTCGTAGTAAGGGCGGCCAGGTTGGTCGGGATTCGCGCCCACAGCTTGTGACGGTGGTACGTTTTCGGCCATTATCAGGTTCTCTCGATTCGTTGCTCCCTGGTGGTGTTGATAGTATAGTTGAATCGCATGCGCCGGGTTCGAGCACTCGTATTAATCAATAAGGCGTATTGACACGGCCTCAAGAAAGCGACGTGAGATACAGTGTTGAAACATGGCATTAGGGTTAGGGTTAATTTGGTCGTTTTACATTACACATGTGAACAATTACTTGCTTAAAGTCGTCCCCTTTCCGATAATGTGGCTTTGATTGAATGTCGCATGCCACGACCAAGTCAATTCACACCGCGGTTTCGATCAATTAGAGATGAAGTATGACCACATTGGGTGTGATCACCTGAACGGTAATAGGTATTACACTTGAAGCGTGATGAAGATTACAAAAGTTCTTACTGCATACAACCAGTCGTCAATGCATTCTTCGACTCTGTCTACGTGTCCATCTGGATATACGGTCATACAAGGAAGAATCCTCAGTTAATTTTGGTTGAATCATATCTCATGTCTGTCAAGACAAATCAACCATACGTGAGGAGACGATCAGTCGACGTCAAATGTGAATTCAGGACTCGTCGTCGCGTTAGAGACTCCCCGGATTTCCCCATACGGGAGAGCGGAAGCTGTGCCTCGGTCCGACGATAAGATAAAGTATCTGCTCGTAGGTGGTAGTATGCCTGTCCACGAAGTAAGAGCCCACGACCCACAACCATGCAATACCGGCATACAGATGGCAAAGTGGCAGATATGAAATGGCGGCGCTATCACCGGCATCAAAGGTATGTCATGGTCATGTCGCATTGCAGCGAACCAGTTACCTGTACTCACGCCCAAACAGCGCGCCATCGCCAATCTAAAGGCTTTCTCGTCGCCCTCAACCACCTACTACAAATGTCCCCTGTCTCGACGAGCCGCAGTGCTTATCCTACTTTTCGCTGATCGACGTGGAGATCTGCGAGTAGTCCTAACCATTCGTTCAGCAGGTCTCAGGAGCTATGCCGGTCATGCCGCTCTACCAGGTGGCAAAGCTGATGCACTATCAGAAACACCATTCAACACCGCACGACGTGAGGCTTTCGAGGAGATCGGCTTGCCACTGAGCGATAAGAAGCTACCAGCTGGCTATAGCGTCGAGCATTTGACAGAGCTGCCGGCGAATCTGGCCATGACCGAGTTGGCCGTTAGACCTTGCGTCGCCTTCCTGAACACGCCTGCCCCATCGCCACGAAATACAGACCCGGATGCCGCACGGGACCTGCTACCCAGGCTGGATGCGAAGGAGGTCGCTGCGGTCTTCACTGCGCCGTTCGAGAACTTCCTCCGTCGCGAAGACATGCAGCCTCGTCTGGGCGATAGCATTGCCGGTGATTGGTACAGCGGCTCGTGGCATAGCTGGCACGAGAGCACTGCCTGGCGCATGCATCAGTTCCAAGTCCCGGTCACGCCGTCGACTGTATTTCTCGCGCACAAGCCTCTAGAAGACACTGGTCCCGGGGTGGAAAGCGGTGGGTTGGAAGTGCCTGCATCCGAGTCGTCTGCCTCGTTTCAAAGGTCAGGTTCTACCACTGCGGCCGCCTCAAGAGACCCACTTCAGCAACCGCGGTACCGTGTGTTCGGTATGACAGCTAGGATACTGGTTGACTGTGCCAGGGTAGCCTTTGGATATGATCCCGAATTCGAGCACAACAGCCACTTCGGTGATGAGAACATCATCGCTCGACTGATAGAGATGGGGCGCTTGAGTCCTATCAAGAAAGACGGGGAGGTTCTCACACGAGAGGTGATGATGCAGGCTAAGAACGCAAAGCTGTGATTTGCGATATGGCCAACTTCTTTGGTTTTAGAATACTCTTGACTTGTTTTATCTATTGTCTTAAAAAAGGTTTGCAGTGTACACAATCGAGAGGGTGCTCTTGAGCGAAATGCATGGGATGCTGACACCGACCATCATGCTGAAAAAGCAACACGATTAGATCCGTAGGGAAACTGAGAAGATTTAAGTCATTGGATTCATTTGAGACCTGGAGGTCAAGATGTAATAAGTAGCAAAGACAGTGTTCAGAAACAAATACTATATATAATCCTGCATTTGTAACACCGCAGCACGCTCGGGTGTCATGCACAACCACTCTAAATCATGACAGCCAACTCTCGTCTGCTCACGCCACTGTCCTCACCAACGGGGTAGTATGGAACCATGGCATCTGCGCTCTGTACGTATGCGTCGTTGTACAGTCTCCAGTAGGGCACACGGACCTTCCTGGCAGGATGGAACAAGCCGGCCCAGACGTAGTTCATGACGGTACCGGTGCCGACGGCCAGCCTGACGGCGTCGATGGCCTCGATGACACGGTCGATGACGTGAGGACTGGTCTCAAAGAGGTTGGGGTAGAGTAGGTTGAGCAGGTGGAGCATGGCATCTTCGCAGCCTAGGCCGACGACACCCAGGGCGATGTGCTTGACCACGGCGGCGGCTGTCTGCCTGTGGACTTGGTCACGGTCGATCAGGGCGTCCTCTAGCAGCGGCGTGACGGCGTAGACGTAATCCTTACCCATCTCGCCGATATACTCGAACAGGAAGGACAGAGCCTTGAGCACGCCGTTCTGCACGTTGAGCTCTGGTACGCGGTACTCGTTCATCAGCGCCGGTAGCACTGTGAACGGCGCGCAAGTTTCCGCGACAATTCCGATGGCGACGGCGGTACAGACTCTGCTCTGACGTTCCTGCACACGCAGGTTATTGAGGAGAGTGGCCAGAACATCCTGGGGACCGATGGCTTTGGCGATGAAGCCGAACGTGTTGTTGGCTGCTCGGCGGATACCCTTCTTGTGGGCCTTTAGCATGTCAAGCAGCTCGAAACAGATTCTCATCCATTCTCTAGCGTTGACGCTCTCTGGTCCTCGATCTGCAATCCTGCCTACTAGATCGATGGTGTTCTCTTGCACCTTTTCGTGCCTGTTCCTCAAGATGGGAGTGAGACGGGGAAGCAGATCCTTGATCGAAGGTTGCATCTGCTGGATACCGACCACGGTCACGATGGAACGCATAGCACCGAGAATCGATCCGAGCACCTCTGGATACTCTTCACCGAGATATTCATAAAGCACAGCGCCAAGCTTGGATAGGAGGTGGTCATCTCCACACTGCTTGATAACGATAGCAATTCTCGTCACAAGATCTGCAGCCTGTTGTCTGACAGTAGGGCTTCTGTGATTCAACCTGAACAGGACAGTACTGACAATCTGTGGCATGTACGGTTTGCATCGTGTGCCCAGCGCATTAACCACAGTACCAAACCCGTTCAGCAATGTAACGTCTTCCACGCTTTGCTCCTGGAATGAGTGCAGTATACCGTCGATCAGTCTTTCCTCTAGTCGCTCGTTGATATCCGCAGCACCCATAGCTGAGATGACCTTTTCGATTGTTTCGACAGTCATTTTCCGGTAAGCTTCGCTCTCATCCTTCAAATTGACAACGATGCGATCGACAATCTCACCAACGCCGACCTTGTTACCTAGATCGACGGTGGTCTCGACCACTTGCTTGTAGTTCCGCTTGTCGAGCGCCATTCTCCTGACCCAGAAAGATTTGAAGAAATCGTTCAAGACAGTCTCCTTGAGGTAACCAGGTGTGACTCCCGAGGTGCCAGCACACTGTGAAACAACCTTCAGCACGACCTTCTTCATCTCCTCATCAGGGCTTTGGAACTCGCGAAGCAGAATTTCCATGATTTGCCCAGTGTAGTAGTTGGAATATTCCTCGTCCATCAAAGGTATGATATACCCGACAGCTTTGAGGAAACCAGCCAAACCTTTGCCACGCTGCTTGCGAGCTCCGGTCCACAGAGGGTTCAGAATGTCGTCGAATGATTCGATACCGAAAGGGGCGGACGCTTCGGCTAGGGCAGCCAGAGCTAGGGAAGTAACGGTTCGGACCTTTGTCTGCTCATCATTCAGATTGTCCCCTATGCAGTCGACAAGGCCTTTGAGGTGAGGGAGTACAGCGCAACCCATCAGAATAGGGATTTGCTGGACGATCTTGACACCGGTGTGACGGGCCTGCCATGACTTTTTGGATCTACACACTGCCTTCAAGAAAGGCAGCAACGTGGGGATTCCAAGCGCACTCGCAACGACTGCGAACGCACGGGCGGTAGTGTTTCTCACGTACTCATCGACGTGGTCGATGTCGGGTCTCATGGTTGAGATCATATGGGCCAAGCCAGCAGCCTTGGAGAGGTTGGAAATGATCTCACGACCCTCGACTCGAGCGTAATAATCCTGATCGATGAGCAAGGGTTCAATTACGACCAGAATCTTGTGAACGTACGGCCTCACAAGCTCGTCGAGCTTGTACAGCACACGATCGATGACTTTGACCAACAAATGACGTTCCTGGTCCTCGAGAGTCTTCTCCATCAACAGAGGTAGGATCTGATTGAACAAAGGCCCAGCACCGAATGAGCGCGCGTTGTCTGTGAGTTGACGGAGCGCAGTCTTACGCATTGGTGGAGTACCATTCTTGACTTTCAACAGCAATCTCATGATCTTCCGCTCCTTTAGTTCCTCTACGCTCAAGTCATTCTCATCCACTGTCTCAACCAGCTTCCCGAAGTAAGCCATATCCTCCTTCTTGAAGAATTGTAGGTCACCCACGCCAGGTATGTCAGACGGTAATTGCGCACCCAAAGACTTTGCATCGGCGGGGGTTTGCGACATGAACCCCCCTGTCCCTGGGGCAGCAGCAGGTGTAATGCGTTTGGCCGGGGCAAATGTAGGCTCATAGCCTGGTGGAGGGGTGAGAATTTTGTAACCTTCCTTGGGGAACATAGCGTCCAGCTCTTCGTCGGAAAGAGGAGCATTGCGGCCATTAAGATCGGTTCCAAATGTTGGTGTGGCCTGGACAGCGACTCCATTTGACTGATTTGTCGTTGCAGCAGTACCAGCAGCGGGAGCGAGATCCCATTTTCTGGACTTGACTGGCGCGGGAGCAGCGGCTCCATTGATTGCAGGCGCATCGACATGGTCCCATCTAGAGCGTTTGGGTGCGGAGGTACCGTTCGCATGTGCGGGATCGGCAGCATCGCCATTTGTCTCAGTCGTTGTCTGTCCATCAGCCTGCAAGTCCTCAGCCGAGGTATCCCATCTTCTCTTCCTCTTCCTCTCTCTTGGCTTTTCCTCAGGCGCTTCGCCATTTCCATTCGCCGTCCCATTCTCCCCTGCCTTTGTCTCACTGTCTTGAGTCAGAGCGAGGCTCGCGCGACCCTCTACGCCGTCCATAGAATCGTCATCGTCGTTGCCGTCTGCGATTTGCTGCTTCCTCTGCTCTTCGAGTAGTTTCTGTACCCTGGCCTCCTCTCGTTCAATTTCTCTCTCCTGCATGATCTCCTTGAATCCTCTTCCCTCACGGCTGGGACTGAGCGCACGCTGGTGGCGACGGGCCTGGTATGCGCTCTCACGGCTGGCGATCTGCGCCTGCTTCTCCTTGCTCTCCATCAGATCGAGGCCTTCGCTAGCGTCTCCTTCTGCCCATTCGCTGATCTGCGCATTTGTGGCGGTATACTGGCCAATCAAACGGCCGTTGCCGTTTGCACCATCGTCGTTGCCATCGTCGTCGTCATCATCATCGGCTGCGGGGATAGAAGCCAGGTATTTGTCGCCTCGATCAGGCGCACCGTACAGATCTGTATCCATATTATCTGTAAAGCTGACGCCTTTGGCGCTGCCGGCCTGCTGCTTGGTCTGATCCATTTTGTTGTCGATGAAGGGGCCTCTTAGCCGCGTCGCGCTCGGCCTGTGAGCGACGTACACGCTCGAAATACGCTGCAAGGAGCTTGCCAGAGATGAGATGAGCGACGATTCGTGCGGGTTCGGCTCGGTGATAGTCTAGCCGTTGGACATTGCTTCTTTGAGGATCGAATCACAAGGATGACGGGAAAGTAGATTACTATAGACAACGCGAAAGTTCGAAGCCCGAGCTTCTCTAACTTTACCTAAGCTCGAGGGGCCGGGGCTGTCACGTGATGATGATTTGCCTACCTTACTTTACGTAGCCTCTGCCCACAGCTTGCATTGTGCTTGAAGAGCGTGGCTGTGATGACAAGACTTGGGGTGGATCGAAAGTCGCGAAATAGTGATCGAGGAGAAAATGTTACATGAGTGCTTTCAGCACTGAATGCTCAACCCATTATAACATGGGGAGCAATTTTTCATTAAGAATGAGCGAAAAAATGGTTCGCTTTCTCCCAACGCCGTCGCTAAGTAAAAAGACCATTTTGAGTACAAAATGCTAAAGCAAACAAAGATGAGTTGTACAGGCAAGAAAGAGTTTCCATAAGCTTCGCAATTGTAGCGAAGGTTTCCAATTTTTTCATTCGCGATCGAGAAAGGACCTGCCTCAGCGGTTCTCACGTTCGATAGTTAAGCCGGTAAGGCAGTTCTTCAAGTCGAAAGGCTGTCTTCCGCATGGCTCTGTCTGATGGAGCGATAAATATCTCATCTCCCTACTCCGGTTCTCTAGTCCGAGTTATTTCAATTTGTAATATCTTGCAGTCGTAGTTTCATGCCAGCCCTCATTGAGCTGCTGTCGGTACAATGAAAGCATCAGGCGGAAGCTGATCTTTAACATTAATGAAGTTTGCCAGGGCGGCCTGCAGGTTCCAACCGCTTTGGTCTAGGCAGTCCTTGCTATAGTTGATCTGCATGTTGGTTTGCTTTTGTAGCTCCAGGACCATCTGCTCGGCGACTTCCAGAGTCAGACCGGCTGGAAGACCGAGGTTGTCGGGTGGAGGCGAATTCTGCACAGGTGCAGCCACTGCTTGGCCAGGGACCTGCGGTATGTCGATGTGTTCAGGCTCGAAGGCTTGCGCACCGCCATATGGACGAACGGTGAGCATGTCGCTCACGACTCTGACGCCAGCAGTGCCACCAGGGCCGATGATGAACGTCCTGTCGAAACTCCTTTTCGCCAGGGGCTGGTTTGTGCTGATGTCTATTTCATCGTATTCACCGTGAATCACGATTTCGAAACCGTCGACGCCACCAGGAGTGTTAGCAAGGTCTGGTATACAGGGCTGGATATGGGCCTCTATCATCCACTTCCTCGCTTCAAGGCCGAGATCTGGATGGCGAGTTGAAGGCAGAGATGTGAAGACTTCCGCGATCTGTTGCGAACCGCGAAACAATCTGGCCTGCCGAGCGGGCAGGTGTGAGATCCGCTTCATGTTTCTCGACTTGCCGATGTAAGCAGCCCATTCTTGTTTCCCATGTTTTTCCGTGCTCACTGGTCCTGTAGGTGCGACACTGTTGAGAGCCATGGAGAACTGGCTTTCATCATCATAGTAATGCTGCGCAAGACCTTGACGATCGCTATCGTAGCCGGCATAGAAGGTTCGGATGAAGTTTTCAGCAATGCCACCCTCATCCATGAAGAGGGGCGAACGGATAGGAAATGGAATGACAACTTCTGTGCTCTGCTTTGCGATATCCTCCTCCGTACGCACCTGAACGCCATTGAGCATTCTCAACTTGCGCCAGGCAGTGATGACATTTTGGGGGTAACCAGCTTCTTGTTCTAGTGGGTTACCCGTCAATATTAGTTGGTGAAGATCCGGTAATCGTCTCCTATAAGTATCAAGATCCGAGAGGCTGCTGAATTTATTCAAGGAAAGATCAAGGTTTTGTAGCTTTGAGAGGGTAACGGTGAGCGTACTGACGGCCGAAAGCTCGGTCAGTTCATTGTTAGCAAGGGAGACACTGGTGACAGCTTCGTCTCTCTCCTTTTTGGTGTCGAAGGCGCCTTCGAGGACTCGCATCAAGGCTGGGAAGAATTTGCTTGCTGTCGATTTCGCATTGAAAATCTGTTGTGATTTGAGTTCCTCGTCCTGGCCAAGTGAGCTGAGATCAAGAAATTTGGAGTCCTGATTGTAGCGTCTTTCCAAGACACTTCGTAGCATCGCCTTGACCTTTTCAGCTTCTGATGATAGACCGGTGGATTCAGCGAGGCCGATCGACTTGATGGTGAGTTTCGTACCGGCCCACTCAAAGCCGTTCATACGTTGAATCACGGGTGCGTCTTCCGCCAGAACCATGATGACAACCTCATCCCCGTCGACGGAAGATTTCCTGACCCTAACAGTCCTCCTGCGCGAGCCGAGTTTCCGCGAAGCCTTCTCTTGAATCCAAGTGATGAGGGCGCTGACACCGCCATCCTTATTCTCAGATGCCTTGCTCTTCTGCCAATTGCTGATCCGAAGCTCTACGAGAGTTCCCGGTTTGATACCGGACGTGCTGGCGCTCTTCATGGCAGCGTCGGTAGCACCGGCATGACGGAGGATTTCGCGCTTCGCAGAATTGCTGACGATCCCGCCTCCACGCCTGGCCTTGGGATCTGCGCGAGATCCAGCATGGGGCTTTTTCGAAATTCCGCCAGCGGATCTGATGGGGCCACCCATCGAGACGTCGCCATCGCGATCGGAGCGGGCGCGCCGTCTTGCCGAAGGACCACGGTGGGCGACTTTGCCAGGCATTGTCTTCCTGCTTGATCGACCGAGGGATCGTTTGTTCGACGAGCTCTATTGCGAGAGTCTGGCTTCCACGAAGTGAGCGTGTTCGATATGGAGAGTGCCTGAGTCCTTGCGAGAGGGCGTGGCTGACTCAAGTCCGATGTACCAGTGTCGCTGCGCGCCTAAATGGCTGTTGAGGGATAGACACTATATTGAAAGCGACAGTGGAGGTGAGCCGTAGCGACAGGTCTTTGTTATAGATGCAGACCAGTCAATACGATTAGTTGTAGGGTCCAGGAAGAACCAAGGCAAGATCAATGTTTTCCCAAAATGAGGGAACAATTCTATTCTCAATTGCTTCGACTTTCCGGCTCTAGTTTGACATACATCCCCGCTATGCTATGAGCAACTTCAGAAATGCGGCAGGTTATCCGAGAGAGGTTCTGGCTACGTCACATGACCGGTTTTGATCAACCTGGAATTAGATATGAATACCACCGAATAAGGTGATATCATTCCTGTATTCGAGCCATAGAATCGGAAAGTTAACTTCTTAAGCAGACGGAGAACAATGAGACAGAGAGGTTCTAGAGAAAAGTTTTGACCTTCTACTCGAATAGCTTTTAAAAATCACATCAATCATTAAATAGTCACAGCAGATAGCCGACCTATATCAACCATTTCAACAAAATTATGCGAGTCCTTAATGGTAAGTAGGATCTGCGCGTCAGCCGAGCTGTTGTTTTACAAAGGCAGACGCATTTCTGTCACCTCTTCAGGATTCATCCCCATGCTCCAGCTTATAGAAAAGAGCCCCGCCTGCCCCCATGGCCCCTGACACTGCCACGCCTGGGGCTGTCATCGTAGAGGGTTCTGGCAGATGGAGGGGCACTGGGAGACCAACCATTGGTAGAGAAAGCAGTGGCGGAAGTCATACTGCCTCCTCTGGCACCGACGTCCTCGAAGCCGTTCTTGTCAGTGTATTTGTTGAGATAAGGGTTGGAGGAGCTGCCGTTGCTGCCACCCAGACCAGTGCCATTCAACCGCCTCTCCTGCTCGAAGTCCACCCATCGCTTCATCACGATCTTGGTCGAGTCGAATTCTCCCTCTCCGCCGTGACCGCCCTTGTCTGCGCCCTTGACAGCGCCGGCTGTTTGTCTGGTATCTCCCCATGAAAAGTCGTCAAAGTGCCAATACGAGTACAATGGAAGGACAAGATTCCAGATAGGTAGCGAGAGGAGATAGATGAACATCCAGCCAACGTAGGAGACACGATGGGCTGTGAGTACAATGAGGAAACCAGGTAGACCGAGGATCAAAGCGAGCAGGATTAGAGGAATAGTTGGTGCGGTCGTATGAGTTATAGCTGCCTTGATACCGAGCGCGCCTGAACAAGTGTTAGCATTTTCATTTTTGAAAGATTCGATGAACGACAGAATACTGACCGACGTAGATGGTGAAGCTGATGGCGGCTGGCAGGACCAGAGTACCAACCAACTCGATGAACACGACGAATTGCATAGAGAAGCAGAAAGTACCGCAGAGATCTCTCACGAGTACCAGTTCCATCAGGTTGTGTACGGTAGAGTTGATCCACCTACGACGTTGGGATAGCAACACCTTAAATTCATCTGGAACCAAAGTTTTGCAAACAGCCTGGGGGACGAACACCTGTTTTCTCTTGGGGAAGGTCTTGAGCATGAGTGTTGAGAGGTAACGGTCCTCTCCTAGCAAGAGCAGATTCTTCTCATGCAGTGTCTCAACCACGTTCTCAGAATAATGCTCAACGATATCCGGGTTAGCAAGGATGGGTACCCAGTAGTTCTGACCTCCCTTTGGTGCCTTGATGCGATACATGCAGAAACAGCCAGGGAGACAAGTAACACCACCAAAGACCGACTCAAAAGATTTTGCTTGGTGGTGGGAGATGAAGTATTCAAAGACTTGAATCATCGAAACCCAGGAAGCAGTCTTGTTAGCGATTTTGGTTTCACCACATAGTCCCATGATTTCCGGATCTTTGACCATGGCAGATATCATGTGTGTAAGAGAATCAGGGAAAACTTTCGTGTCGGCGTCGACCATGAGCACAATTTCATAAAAGTCAGGCGAGATACCAGTGATCTTCCAGATACCATTGAACATTTCGTATTCCAGCTCCGTCATACGTTCATCGAACATGACTTTTTGCAGGAAAGACATGAGAATGATTTGCGAGTCGCGCTTTCCTCTGTTTCCAGGTTTTGCTTCAGAAGCCTCTTCTGGGGTGCCACACTTGACAACCACGATCATTGGAACGCGTTGTTGCTTTTCAACAGGGATGATGCTGTCTGCACCGTAATCGTAGAAACCAGCGTAAACCTTGGCCATATTGTGACGCTTGCTACCAGACGCGACGGCGACATATGAGAAAGCCTGAACTTCATCTGGCAACACTGCCGGATCCTTGAGCATTCCCAGACAAGCTTCTGGAGTAGAAACGCTTTCACCTTTACCTTTGATGAGACCATCGCAGACAACAAAGATGAGCTTGTGACTGTTTGGATAGTCGGTCATCGCAATAGAATCAAGCGTTGTGCGAATACCTTCGGGACCCTCAGAGTAACAAGTGACCAGATTGATAGTATGAGCCAGAGGAAATCCAAAGGGTTGCCATTCTGGGGGAGGTTGAGGGACGACTGCGTCATGAATGAAGCCTTGAGGACCAGAGCTATCCACGGTCGGTTCGGTATGCATGACACTGCTGAAACGCTGTGTAGTGGTACCACTTCCATCACCACTGGTCGTTCCACCTTGACTATCGAGGTATGTTGGAAGAGTTCCTTCGGATTTGTTCAATTGCATATATATGCCACCGCTGGAATTGCCGGGAAGAAGTCGAGAGGTACTGCTCTGGCTCGCCATAGTCGTAGGAGCTGGGCGTGTTTTAGCATTCAGCTTCTCGATAGCATATGGACTGGTGAACCGGGAAGTAGTCGGTAGAAAGCTGTTTCGTTTATTGTTGTGCTGGCCGACGAGAAAACCTGGGTCAGTCATCTTCGGTGCTGGACGGTAGATATCGTCAGTCCAGTCCTCAATCTGCTTTCTGCGCTTCTTCGTGTCCGATCCCATGCTGGTTTTATCTGCTGCATAGGTCTTGCACAGGAACCATTGAAATAGCAACGCGAGGAAGAATTTGATGGCTACAATGCCGAGGATGAAGATCAGAGAAACGTAGAGAACCACCTTCGAGGCGATACAGCCAACGCTTTCGGTATCGATAGATCCAACCTTAATAATGTCCTGGAAGCACTGGGCCATCTGTTTACTGTTACCATGGGAGAATGCCAAAGTCATGTCGTTGCCTTTGATGTTGGGATTTTGGCGAACTTCGTCAAATATGTCAGGTACGACCACTTGTGTTTTGTTGAACCACTCCAGCAGATCGAGATCAAGGACGTCTCCAGAGTAGACCATCAGGTTGCGGCTAGAATTTTTGATATCGTCCCAGGTGAAATAAACATCACCGGCAGTGCGTAGGCCATAAAATTGTTGGCGAGCATCTTTTTGGGTATGACAAGCATAGCCAAGATAGTATGGAATGGTGTCATTTGGCTTGGTCGATCCGTCTTGGTTGAATGCATTGCACGGGAAATACCAGGCCAGATCACCATCGCTATTAGTCGGGACGTCTGAGCCCTCTGCGAGAGTGATCAGACCCTTGCAAGCGCCGTTGACGTTTTGGAACATAAAAGAACCGTCCATACCACCAAAAGGTTGACCAGTAGCGGAGAGAACATTGCCTCCAGCTGGAATGGTACGGGTTTGAGGATGGTGTGATATGGTCAGATCGTAGGCTTGACCGTGAAATATCATATATCCGGAACCAACATGATTCGCACGTAATCTCGAAGGACCTCCACTTGGACAGGTGACCTCCGTAAATCCAAAGGTCAAAAACCCAACAAACGTGGCAACCAGTAAGATGATACTGATGAGTCCCATCTTCTCCCTCCAAGCCTGCTGTTGGGATCTGTTCTTAAACCCAAAGCATTTCAAGATCGGACCTGGAGCCCAAAAGGTGATGAGAGAGCAATATGTGCCCCACAGTGTAGGCGGACGGTGTTCAGCCGCCTTCTTCCGTCGCTTTTCCATGATCCGCTCTTCTTTGGTCATCGGCTTTGTGGAGACGGTCCCTTTGCGAGTCAGCTTATTCGACTCCCGTTTACTTCCTGATTTTGATTTAACATTCCCACGGGTTGATCTCGAGTGACCCAATTCGGGGCGACCGTTCTGCTTTTCGGGTGTTGTTTCTTGGCTTTGGGTTGGTAGCTCATCCTCGAGTTGTGGATCGACGCCAGTAGTGGATGGCATGACGTCCATCTCGCGTGCAGCTTGACGATAGTAATAGTTGGGATCCTCGGAATCCCTTCTTCTCCTTTCAGGGCGAACCATGCTCTTCTTCCTCTTTATTGCAGCAGCGGATTCCAACATTGGATCCTGATCATCGTGTAGAGTGCCTGGGGACGGCATCGTGCGGATATATGCTTCGAGATTGTGTTTGTCTGGGCTGTCAAATGTCGCTGGCGGAGGTTGTATGCGGACAGGAGTGGCTTGGGAGACCGAGGGACGACGAGTGCTAGTGCGCCGATGAGGATGTTGTTGGATAGTGCTGGATTGGTGATGCCGTTGGCCGGCAGTACCTTCTCGACGAACTATATCACTATCCCTTCGTGGACGACGCGATTCTGTGTTGCTGTTTCGCCTGCTTCGTCTTCCTTCTTGTGGTGAACGAGGGGATGCTACAAGGTCTGAATTGCGTCTGCTTCTGTTTCCACTCCCGGTCTCGGTTCCAGTTCCCGTTCCACTCTCTCTCCTGGCATTGGAGTGACGTCGTGATTGTTGGTGTATCTTCTGCCTCGGCTCTACACTTGAATCTCGAGTGGGAAGAGGATCACGAGCGGTCGATTCCCTTTGGGAAGAGGAGTGGCGACGATGGGACTCTCGCCGGCTACCGTGACGTCGCGGCATGGTGGGCGAGGCGGGAACGCCAGATTGAGAATGGTGAGGCATGTTGTGTATGGTACAGGTATGTACAGGTTAGGTGTAGTTGCATTCCAGGGCCCAGGAGGCAGAACAAGACCACGACTGGACCAAGCGGCGCACCGCGGTCGTGGGATACAATGCTAAGACGTGTGCTAGCGAGAGGTATGTATCTAAAACGAGTGAAGATCAAAGCAATGCAAGACGAGGCAAGGTAAGGCAAGGCAATACAAGGTAAAGCAAAGCAAAGCAGAGCGAAACGAAGCAGAAGCGAAGAGGTCCTGATGGTGTGGACTATCCTTCGCTCTGTCTCTGCTCTCGCTGTGTCTGTCTCAGTCTCGATCACTCTGTACATACTGGACTGTACAAATAAAGATGGGATAAAATCCGCATAGGCTAAGCTTGGATCACGGACCGTGCCGAGATCCAGAAGGCGGGTCTTACGCGCGGCTACTCGTATTCTCATTACCCATCCAAGTATTCCGTAGTCATGTATTCCCCCCATACGTTATGTATCATGCTTCCATGCTGTAATATCTTCCTCCCACTGCTCGAGTGTCTTTGACCGCTTCTACACAACCCCAGAGCGCTATAACAACCATCTCGCTTTCCAGCTTCAGCCAAAGGCAGATGTGGCCGACGTCGACGGAATAGAGTACGCGCGGAACGGGACGGGACGACGGAGATAGAAGAAAAGAAAACCACCTGCGGAAGCAGCCGGGCCATGGTAACGGTTGCCCGAGTGATGGGATTGCCACGAGCCTCGGCAGATGGTCTCCTATTGGCTGTGTATTAGTCAGAGCATATCCTGCTGAATAGTGGGCTGCTCCACTCAGTGTCTGGCAACTCTGCATATTGGACTGCTCTTTAATGTTCGAGAGGGGTAACAGTCGGAAAATATAACGCCATCTCTTCAGCCTTTGTCTAATGATTCCACGGTACACTCCCGTCGTCCCGTTCCTCCGCTCCCGTTCGCTATCATCCCTGCATATACCTAGAGACTTTATGTGCGAATGTGTATATATATAGCTTTTCACGTGTAAAGAAAAATGTTTGATAAGTCTTATTGTAATGTAAATGCAAATGCAGATGCAAATGTGGATATGGATGCGAGCTTGAAGGCAAATACTCGTCAACAGACGCCATCCATCATTGAAGGCTAAATGAAGCGGTTGGAAAGGGCATGAATTGGTGAATGGCAGGATCCGTGTTCTTGTCAACGTTCTTCATTTCCCCCTTCATCCGCCTCTTCCGAGACTGTTAATGCAAAAAACCGTAATATGGCGTTCGTCACATGCCGGAGATTTCATCCTCCCCATTCCAGCATTGCCCAGTAATGCCATGGTTCTGAGGTGCCAAATTTCATCCTCTAATCCTCTTCCACCCCCCTCCTCTACGCAGCTACTTCCAGCGCACTGCACTCCACGCCTTTCTCCTGCATATACACACCCATATACACTTGCATGCACGCTCGCATACGCATACGCATACGCTTCCGCACCTGTACCTGTTTGACAAACAAAGCCAATCCAATACATCTTGTCACTAGCTTTGTCGTCATTGCCGTCTTCGTGACTAGCGCCAGTCATTAGTCTTACTGTCAGACCATCCCATCCGAGACGAGACCAGACTTGCAGTACCAATTCGAAATACGAACACGAATTATCTGACCTCGCTGTTTGACTCTAATCTGACCATCTTCATCGTCTCTCCACTTTTCAATCTGTGATCTTCCTCTAGAACCCTACCATCTAATCGATAGACAGACAGACAGTCCCTGGCTTGAACCAAGGACAAGACCCTTCCCTTGCTTGGTCTTCTGATCACTACCCCACCAACTATACAATCTACGTCTGCGCAAACGCCGTCTGCAATACCTAAGTGGTATATTCGCTTGGGTCGTGCGCTTTGCGTTGACTCCCCATTCAAGCTACCATCATGGCCGGCAGTGATGCCGGTCTCCCTCGACGACCCATAAGCCCTCCCGAGCAGCTCTGGCCAAAGTCTTACCAATCTCCCACCAGACCGGCGCCCACATCACCAAGGCGAAGCCAGACTCTTGAAGGAATCGATCTTCCAGAGGTTCGACTGCAAGAAACTCCCGCCACTCCCGTCAGCATCAGCCCTCCTCGACGAGATCTGGTGGACGCTGAAGTTGCCTCGATCAGGGAAGCTCCAGTGAGGTATGGCGAATCAAGACGATCGTCCCGCAACGTGCCTTCTCCAGATCTCGCCTCTTCCACAGGGACGCTCCTCTCGCCAGCAGGAGGTTCTAGTGAATCCCTTCCGTTACGCTCGAGGCGTGCAGTGGGGAATGTCAAGATTATCAGAGAGAACAGTCCGCATAGCCGAGGGTCGTCTGGCAGCTATCCGACAATAGAAGAGGAAGGGCAGCCGGCACAAGCTGGTGATGGGTTGCAGCAAGATGCCACCAGTGGTCTTCAGTATCATGCTTTCGATGACGCACCAAGCAAGAAGAACAGACACCGGTCACAACTGGCTTCTCACAGCAAGTCTACGTCGATAGGCTCAAACTCATCAGGCGAGAACTACAACAAGCATACTCTCAGTGTGCCTCGAAATAGCGCATTGCCACGGCCTGCGTCGACGTATTCGCTCAACATAAGCGAGGCAGGAAGAGGCAGAGCTTTGTCACCACTCAGCGCGAACAGTGGTGCATCATCACCCAATGGCTCTCCTCAGATATACGCCCGCGATCTATCAGCCTCCCGCCGCTCACCCACAAGCCGCCCTGTCAGCTACATTGACCTTCTATCAAGTGTGCCATACAACCGTCAGATTGCACCTGGCAGTGGATCCATGGACAATAGCGGATTGCAGGATCTCGTAGGGAACTCTGCAAGCCTTCTCGACACGAAGAAAACCCTGGAAATGTACCGAGCGAACGTTAAAAAGACCAATCAACCGGCCATCCAGTATGAATTCGCCATGTTCATGATCGACACAGCCAAATCGGTGGGTAGCGATCCGTCCAACAACCACAGCGGGTTGGATCCTGAAGCACTGTTCCAAGAGGCGAAGGAGATTCTCGTACACCTCGCAGATCGGGCCTATCCATTTGCCCAATATTACCTTGGTGACGGCTACTTCTCTGGCGTTTTCAGCAGTAAAAAGGACAAACCCAACTACGACAAGGCGTTCCAACTCTTCCTTGGAGCCTCCAAACATGGCCACGCTGAAGCATCATACCGAGTAGCGCTATGCTACGAGTTCGGCTGGGGAACTGCACGATCCTACCCCAAGGCGGTCCAGTTCCATAGACAAGCGGCATCGAAGAACCACCCAGGCGCCGCCGCACGGTTAGGACTGGCGTGTATACGAGGGGATATGGGATTGGGCAGTGGTGGAGAGAAGGGCAAGCACCACCGTGAGGGAGTGAAGTGGTTGAAACGTGCGACCGAGTCGGCAGATATGCAATACAACGCTGCACCCTACGAGCTCGGGCTGTTACATCTGACCGGGTTCGGTGACGACATCTTCATGGACCCTGCCTATGCAGCCCAACTTTTCACTCAATCCGCTGAGCTTGGTCATGTCCAGGCCAACTTCATGATGGGGCGGGCATACGAAGTCGGCATGTACGGCTGTCCTCGCGATGCTGCTCTGAGCGTACACTTCTACAACGGCGCTGCGTCGCGCGGCATGCCGGAGGCCATGATGGCTCTATGCGCTTGGTACATGGTTGGAGCCCCACCAGTGTTGGAGAAAAACGAGGCAGAGGCATTCGAGTGGGCGAAAAATGCCGCAGATACGGGTAAGATGATTCTCGCTTTCTCCAACGTCTCTATATGCTAGATCATCCTGACTGATGACCTTTCCAGGCATGCCTAAGGCCGAGTACGCCGTCGGCTACTTCACAGAGATGGGCATCGGCTGCCGCCGGGATCCGCTGCAGGCCAACGTGTATTACGTGTCAGCTGCGGAAAAAGGCAATGAAACTGCAAAGCAGCGTCTCCAGATCATCAAAGACGCGACCATAGGCGGTGCTGATGCCGGCATCCCAATGACCAAGGCTGAGGCTAGATCCTCCGACCTCGGAGCCAGCGCGGCTAGAAACCCTGGTAACGCTGGGAAGAAGAAGATATTGGGCATTTTCTGATCGTGCGCTTCAGCGTCATTGCATTTGGTATGAGCACGATGGCCGGTATGATTGCATTTCAGATAAGTCATCGCCGTGCGCCTGGCTAGTGGCTGGATTCGGTCTAGTGTCTTGCGTGCGGTCCTATTGTCTGGCTTTTGCAAAACCAACACGTATTGCTAATGATGAGACGATCTAATAAGAGAAAGGAGAGACGAGAGATAAAAAGTTTTAATTCAAACAGTTCTAGGTGGCGGTCTGATGTTCTGACGCAAGACTTCTGCGATAAACTCCTTGTTCCATTCCACGTATATATCGTTCCCATATAACGTAGCGTCACAACCGCGGCTGCTAACCAGGAGCGATGTGTTGGCAACTAAGAACGCGTCAATCATCTTTCGACCGACGAAGGTCGCCACTCAGTAGACAGGCTCCATAGACATGCTGTTCAACCAACTGGATCTTCTGGCCCTGATAAATTGCCGGAATCTTTTGGGAGCATCGTTAATCTAACCTCTTCTCCAAAAGCACCTTCAGTCAGACCGTGATTGATAGTCTCAGCGGCATTATGCAGAACACAGAAGAGCCGTTTGTATAGGAAGCTCTCCACCTTCTGGCGATGAACCAGATACCAACTCGCAAGTTTCGACATTTAGATATTTCATGTCGAACTCGGAAGGAAGCTGATTGGATCAGATGAGTGATCAGTATTTCAGGGTGAATTGTCTCGGAAGAACTTTTGGAGGCAGATACGTGAACATTCTCTCTCAAGAGATGAGGCGACCGATCGAGCATAGAGATGATGCCGATGATCTGATTTCGAGAGGTCTGATCCATCTCGTCCGGTGTTATGATGGTGATGTTCCTCCCATCCCAACGACACAGGATTCGACGTTCTAACCCCTTTGGAAACAAGAAAGATGAAAGTATGTTGTGGTTAAATCACTGTTACCATATTTCATTTTGACTCCGGAGATCGCCCTCTACATCTTGGAAATTTGCAAAAATCGTGGATGCAGGTCGATTTCTTGGTTGAGTGCCACTCATTCAGTGTCTCTGTTGGTCTGATTTGACACTTCTTCCAAATGCTCTTATTCTTTAGTTGTAGTACGTCCCGCCTCGAGGGTTATGCTTGCATAACATCCGACCGGCCGGAGCTGGTGGATGAAGAGATCGGGACGTGGCCGCTACCTAAGTACGCTCCAATGGCGACCTGTCGCAGTTGCCAGGGGTGAGATCGTCATAATCATATTTGCGAATATATTTGTCATTGGGTATTAATTCCGCAGAAGTAGTTATAATAGCATTGAGTGCTTAAAATGCCCATTCTTCAATACCATTTTATCCCAGTCGAAGCTTATTGACGTGTAGATAAACTAAAGGTACTTGGAATCCACGTCCAATCAGCCCAAATTTGATTGTGTTATCGGATTGACGATTTAATTTGTATCTTCTAGATGACTACTTCCTTCAATTGCTTTAGAACACAGAAATTCCTAAAACTACGGCTATGCTGGACTAACTCGACGAAGGTAGTCCAGAAGTGTTATGATAATATTGAGGCCTACTAGGCTACCCACTAAAGGTATCGAACGGAAGAGTAGTCAGCAGCCAGCGATCTGAGGCAAATTTAGTTTTCCATTCTTTAATCTCATCTCTTGCGCCCTTTACTAAGCTCTTCAACATCGTGGGCACTATTATTGCGGTCCGGCCTCTTCCTTCAACATGATGCTAGTGGAGCTATTTCCGCATATATTTAGTAGGAAGCCGGATTATATAGATGAGACCGGCTGCTATAGTAAATAGAGGTAGCAAGGTACTTTTGATTCTCATTTTGATGGGTCCCTTTGCCGCCATTTCACTATCCTCCCAATTACCAGAACAATTATGTGACACTAGAAGTGCAACTTTCGACCGGGCTATATCTTTTGGCATGCACAACGAATTCCTAGTGCATATACCCTTTCATGCTCGGAGTTTACACTTGTGACCTCGAGTTGATCATAAAATCTTGATGGCAAGGGCGGTCACTGGCTTACAACTTGAGACGAAGGCCCCGGGAACGCTGGTCGGTAAATGCTCTTTCATCTAATAGGTAGTGTAATAGATCTTAATATCAATGTAATGCTTCTAGAATGCCTTCGATATGGTCTAGTGTGGTTATGGTTTCATTCACTAGCCCGTAGAGTAATCTTAAAGGATTGATTTCAGAATAGATATTTCTTTCAAAGCTATACCCGACAATCTATCTCTTAAGACTAGTCATAAAGCTCGAAACTTTTGTGATCACGGTGTTATTCGTAGCGGGCCAAGCTCTAAATGTCGAATTTTAAGCCCTCTGAATGGATCACCCTCATCGCTGTTGAAACCTCCAATACTGAAATCAACTTCCAAGGTCGTCTAGCTGCAGCTCTACCACAATCATCGTCGCCAGGGATATATTAGACAATACGAGATAGGGAGAGGTATGTAAGTGTGGACGGCCTTGCATTTGGGGGTGTCTTAGGCCGTTGGCGTTTCTAATGACGATTGTCTGTGTCTATTTGAACCGCATCCCGCCTTTAATCTTCTGTTGTTGGAAATAATGGGCCTGGCGTTTTAGGGTTACTGTTTCCGAGACGTGGTTGGAGGGGCCAGCATTCTTTGAGTAAGGTCCCAGTCGCAAAAAAGAGAAAGGAAAGCGAAACCGATTTTGAGCTTGAGGTTGGATTCGGATGGTAGCTAGGACGTTGGAACGAAGAGCCGAACGGCGTAAGAGGAAATCGTGGTCGCCGCAGATCAACGTGCTAAAGCTCATTCGTCAAGGGCACTCTTATCGTACCTACCACGGCTTAACAGTAGTCTAGTGGTGCCAACATCAAATATACCAGCACTTCTCAAGTCAATTAAGTGTTCGAAGCGAGATCGAGCATGAGACAACATGATTGAGATCAGGCGTCAGCCGGTCAGTAAGCAACAAATCGTCGTCTGCAATGGGCTTCAAAAAAAGAATTCGAACGTGAAGATGCAGCGTTTCAATCTTTATGTTGAGATAGATAGAAAAGAAACGACAAGATACTTTCATCCATGACCTAAGACGTCCTGTCAAAGTGGAGGTCAACCACGGGATGTGGCCGGGCTCTGGTAACATACGAACTTGATTGGTGCATTGGACGGTCGTCTCGACACAGCTGCATACCAACGAAGTCTTGACAGTAAGTAAGGTGACACACTTCAAATCTCTCCCGTCATCTAGGCTAGGACGGATGGCCTTGGTGGTGCAATTGAGATTGTATGTTTGGGAGACACATTGATTACGTACTGATAGAACCTTGATAAATGCAGACAAACGAATATTTTCCACGACACTCCAGTAGTTCAGGCTGAGGTTAAGAGGCTCAAGAGGGAATGTTATTTCTGTGTTTCTTCCGAGAGCGGCATCGATTGTGGAGTAGATGACCTCGGTATTAGATGTGAAAGCTTTACTCGCTGAGACCGATCTGCTTCTAGATGCCCTGCATCATTGCTGCACGGTCTTGTACGTCCAAAGACAAAATATGCCTAGGTATATATTCCAAAAGAAATATCGGATACGTCTCCAACGCTCCTATCAGCACTCCAGCTTAAAAGTAGCCAGCCTCATCCATTCGCCGGTGTGCACGTAAAACGCCAATGCCCGTTGTTTGTCCGGGTCTGGATCACTTGTTTTTCCTCAAGTACTTTTTCGCCCTCTGCATCGACAAATGTCGAATGCGTTATTAGCTTACAATGGCTTGCCACCGATAAAGTCACTCCATCGCCTGACCTCAGGAGGAATGCCTTCGCTCTTGGGCAGCTTGACGCTCATGCATTGAGCGAAGAGAGCGGCAGTCTAGAGAATCAGTCAGTAAATACACTTCGACAAGACTGGAAACTTAGTTTACTCACCTTTGGCTCCATGAAGAGGGGCACACCGAAGTCCACTGCATTTCTACGCATGACGTAGTCCTCATCGATCATGCTAGAGGCCCTCCGCTTGGCTAGGTTAAACACGCCACGAATATCGTACTTCTCGAAAACCTCGCGGAGCGCACGCTTGTTCTCCTTGGGGAACTCAATCACCTCCACCTTGACAGAGCCATCCTTGCTTGCTTGTTCAAGGTGAGTCTTGATGTCTTCATTGGCGGCGTATAGCTTGTAGCCAAGTGGGTTCAAGAAGTCGACGATGCGGGCAAGCTCAGGAGTACCGACGTCGCCACCGAACAGAAGACCCTCACCTGGCTGAGGAACTCGGAAGTTCATCATAGACTGCACAGCAGTCCAGTATGCTTCGATGAGGTCCTTACCAAAGCAGGCCATTTCACCAGTGGAAGACATTTCAACACCGAGGTAAGGATCGGCACCTGCGAGACGGGTCCAAGCGAACTGCGGAACCTTGACAGCTACATAGTCACGCTTCACCTTCATCGGGTCTTGTGGCTCTGGAACATCCTTGCCAGTGAGAGCTTGCATAGCGATTTCGATGAAGTTGGTACCAAGGACCTTGCTCACAAATGGGAAAGAGCGGGAAGCACGAAGGTTGCACTCAATGACCTTGAGCTGTTCTTCGGTTTCACCTTCCTTTGGTGGTGCATTGATGATTTGCATGTTGAAAGGACCAGTGATAGACCATGCCTTAGCAACCTTCTCAGCGATTTCCTTGACACGGTCAATGGTGCTTTGGGAAAGATTGACAGGGGGCAAAATCAGCGAAGCATCTCCGGAGTGCACACCAGCATTCTCGATATGCTCAGAAACAGCGTGGATGAGAAGACGGCCGTCGTGGGCGACGGCATCAACATCAATTTCCTTCGCACCTTCAATGTATTGGGTGATCACAACTGGGTGATCAGGACTGACACTACTAGCGGCCAGCAGTTTCTCCTCGAGCTCTTGCTCTGACCAAATCACAGTCATTGCAGCCCCAGAAAGAACGTAGGATGGTCGAACGAGAACAGGGTAGCTAACTTCCTCGGCGAACTTCTTTGCTGCTGCGTAGGACGTGAGCTCTTTCCATGCAGGTTGGTCGACGCCAATTGAATCCAGGATTTGGGAGAACTTGTGACGATCTTCAGCCTTGTCTATGTCCTTGGGGTCAGTGCCGAGGACTTTGGCTTTGCCTTGCTCCTGAAGTCTCAAAGCTATGTTTTGAGGAAGCTGGCCACCGAACGACACCACAGCGGATTCGGAATTTTCTTGCTCGTAGATGTCCATCACCCGCTCATAACTCAGCTCCTCGAAATAAAGGCGATCTGAGAGGTTGCTGTTGGTCGATTGAGCCTCTGGGTTAAAGTTGATCATGACAGTTTTCTTGTTTTGCGCTCTCAGTGATAGAGCAGCGTTGACAGCACACCAGTCAAACTCCACTGAGCTACCAATTCTGTAGACACCTGAGCCAAGAACGATGGTGCCATGGTCATCGAAAGTAACATCGTGACTGGAGGCGTTGTAGGTGGTATACAGATAGTTAGTATCAGCTGGGAATTCTGCGGCAAGGGTGTCGATTCTCTTGACCCATGGACGGATGCCGAAATTCTGCCTGCGGGCACGAACCTCATTCTCGGTGGAGTTCACAGCTTTTGCAATTTGCTTGTCAGAGAAACCGAGCTTCTTGGACTTGAGCATCAATTCCTTCTTGATACCATAGAGAGATCCAATAGCTTCAAGTTCCCGAAGACAGTTGACGATGTTTTCGATCTTGTAGAGAAACCACTTGTCGATCTTGCTCAGGTCATGTACCTTGTCAACGCTGTATCCCTCGTGAAGCATTGCCTGGCCAACGGCGAGCCATCGTCGATCAGTTGGGTTGCGAAGCACTTCATCAATGTCATCGAACTTGTCACCCTGGAGTCCATCGAACTTTGGGTCAATCATTCGGATACCCTTCTGGAAAGACTCCTCGAAGGTGCGGCCAATGGCCATGACCTCACCGATGGACTTCATGGCGGACCCAATCGAGCGGCTCACGTTTTGAAACTTGACCAGATCCCATCGAGGGATTTTGGTGACTACATAGTCTAACGCAGGTTCAAAGTTCGCCGTAGTGGTACGGGTGACAGCGTTGGGTAGTTCTGGCAGAGTGTGGCCGAGACCGATCTTTGCAGCGGTATAGGCCAGCGGGTAGGCTGTCGCCTTGGAAGCCAGCGCAGAAGAACGAGAAAGGCGAGCGTTGACCTCGATGACGCGGTAATCAAGACCGTCAGGCTGCAGGGCGTACTGGACGTTACACTCTCCTACCACGCCAAGATGGCGAATGATCTTGATGGCAGCGGTACGAAGCATGTGGTATTCCTCATCACTGAAAGTCTGAGATGGGGAGACAACGATACTGTCACCAGTGTGAACGCCTAGAGGGTCGAAGTTTTCCATATTGCAGACAGTGATACAGTTGTCACTTGCGTCACGAACGACTTCATATTCGGCTTCCTTCCAGCCCTTCAGTGATTTCTCAACCAGGATTTGTGGTGATAGGGTGAGGGACTTCGCAGAAAGATCTCTAAGCTCATCAGGGTTGTTGGCAAAACCGGATCCAAGACCTCCCAAGGCGTACGCAGCACGCACGATGATTGGATATCCGACCTTTTCAGCAGCGTCAAGCGCACCGTCGACAGTGGAAACCGCGATCGACTCAGCGATTGGAATGTTGATCTCCTTTAGAGCATTGGCGAAGAGCTCTCTGTCTTCAGAAATCTCGAAAGTCCTGATGGGCGTACCCAAGACCTTCACGCCATACTTTTCAAAGATGCCCATCTTTTCCATCTGCACTCCCAGGTTGAGGGCGGTCTGTCCACCAAACGACAGGAAGATGCCGTCAGGTTTCTCTTTCTCGATAACGTGCGTGACATACTCGGGTGTGAGAGGAAGGAAGTAGACTTCATCTGCCAATACATGGGTGGTTTGAATGGTAGCAATGTTGGGATTGACGAGAACACTCTTGACCCCAGCTTCCTTCAAGGCCTCCAAAGCCTGAGAGCCAGAATAGTCAAACTCGCCTGCTTGGCCGATCGAGAGGCCACCAGAGCCAATGACCAGGACCTTCTTGACGTCGACCAGATCCTGAGCACCAGCAATGACACCGGACTTCAGGTAGGCCTCGGCACTCGGGGCGGTTTGGGTCTGGTTCAGGCATGGGGCAAGCCTGGTAAAGCTACGAGCCTGCTGTCTGGTCAAGATTTTGGAGAAGGTCTCGCCGGTCGTGCATCGAGTAGTCTTGGAAACCAATGTGCGTTTGGTCACAGGCTGTGCGAAGCGGGTCTTGTGAGAGATCTCGCGCTTCAAGCTGCGAGCTGCGATGCCGGCGAGGCGACTGCTGAGAGCCATTGTGCTTCGATGGGAGACGGCAGCACCGTGGATTTTGTGGAAGACACGGTATGAGGGCAGGAAGGAATCAAAGTTATAACAGAGGAAAATATGCTCTTGCAGAGCAGCCGGCAGTGGGAATGATAATGGGGATGTTGGAACCAGTCACCGCGGTATGAAGAGGTGCGTCGAAAAATGTCTGACCGCCCGGGCTGAGCGAAGCTCGGCCAACCGTCTGGCATGGCTGATCCCGCGATAGAGCTGCGATAAGGTGAGCAACAAACTCAATTCCTGCGGTTGCTCCACCACACCATATTACCTACGTAGCTATGCTGGGCAATTGGTGACCAGATTCAGTATGGAATACCTTGCCTCCGCACTTCCCTAGGTACATAACTCCTCTAGGCCGATCTATCGGGACCCATCGTAGTCTGGTTCGGGAGAGGGTTAGATAATGTAGTACTCGGTAAAGCAGCTCACCAGATACCCATGGGGTTTCTATGACTTATTGGTACACGTTTCCGTGTGGTCTTGTATCAGTACACCACCACACGCCAGGGAGGTCAGTGTTCATCGGGAGCTACGATGAGAGGGCCCATCTGCTAGCCGGATCAACATAAGACGCATTTGTAGACCCAACCAGGACCAGCTGGCGGTCAGTTCCCGGCCACCATGTACGACAGTCGGAACAATATGCTGCAGAGATAGTGCAGTAATGGTGTCTCGTAAAGTGCAACAGGCGGTGTTCTACTAAAACAACAATCCTGAGGGGAAGCATTGTACGTGATATTGTGAGGAACATGTGTACAATGTAGACAACATCTCTCCATGTCACTTCTCGATCACATACCTTATCGACCATCATATACGTATGTATGGCTTGCGACATACAGAGACGATGCCATAGTCGAGGCTTGAGAATATCGAGCTGTCGAAAATCAACTTACAAGTAAATTATGAAGAGAGGAACTGTCAGCATCTTCATTCGAGAGCTATCAATCGTAAACATCATGTCTCAAAATGGACATCAGTTTCCAACGCTACCTGGCAACTTTGATCGCCTATCATATGTAAAAGTGACTGTGGGATGCTACAATAGTCTATGAAGAGCGCTGGAAATGCGAACACGTGAGCCATAAATCAGGAAGGGACCATTCAGCCTATCAAGGACACGGTAGTAGTTGACCGTACGCATAAGTAGGTAGGTAGCTGGGAACGTCTTATAATTCATTCTCTGGATGTTATGTCGCGGCAACATGGTTCAACGTGGCCTACACTACAGCTTCAACCTTACATATACAGTGTGAATTTGGAGAGATTGGCTAAGTTTTGACGAGAGCTACTTGTCTCTTGTTAACAGAAGGGTTGTAATGATACATCGACAGAAACGGACATGCCAAAGCTTAAGCAAGACTACCCTCTGGTGAATAACCGTGAAACCAATGCTCCTCCCAAGTTTTTGGCCAGGGAACTTGAGTAGAGGCCTCTCTCTACCAACCCACCGGCCTGGCTGAATTTGTCGCAACGAGAGAATGCGAGGGTGTTCGTTATGGTGAGCACGAGAGCGATAACTACCCACAATCATCAGTATTGGAATCACGCCCGTCATTCCAGACAACCTGGGTCTCTCGGCATTTGGACTTACCGACAAGTGTCAACCAAATAGGCTCCAATTTCACCAATGCGACAATGGCCAGGGCGATCCAAAATGCGGGTGAGCAGTACAGCCCGAGCCAGAAGAACCTCCTGTCTGTCGCATTCACCAGCTTCCCACCAGGCTCGTTCGGCTGTGGCGCGCTTTCAAAGACCCAATGGCTGTCGCCCGTTTGTGGATTTACTTCATTCCACCATCTCAGTCCTACCAAGCGACGACCGGCAATGTTCTTCAGGTAATAGAAATCGGCAGCGAGGAGGAGGATGGTGATGATGAAGACGAGGACGAAGTTTGACGTGAATAGGAGCCCACCGAGCAGGTAGACCACAACAGCAGCTATGTAGAAGTCAGCCTACATGTCCTAAGAGTTGCTATAGCAGTAACGCAGGAGACATCTTACATATGCGAAAGGCTATGAAAGTGATGAGGGTAATTGGATGAGCGCTCAATCTCCAGTTCAGAGTGCCGGGTGCCGGATTATCAAGGTCTGCCATTCTGTCGGCTTTCAATCGTCTTGAAGGTGCCAATTGTCTGAAGAGAAGTGCGACAGGCCTTAATGTTGAAGTCGAATTCGAGCAATAAGTTGCGGCCTAGACCAAGGGACACGAAGGCGCCTCAGGCTTGACGCGTCGTCCGAGCTTCCTCAGCTGGGAGCTGAATAAGATCATGGAGGTGATCTCTGGAAAGATTCGATCGAGCTGACTGTGCAAGTACAGAAAGTGGGGAGGTTGGCTCGTTACTATCTGCACTCTAAACCGCTACCCGCGGCCTTAAGAGCATCCATCCCGGATATATGAGCAACAGCCGAGGTCGGGTGCGATCAAACAGTGAAACTCTCCAACATGGACGGTTTGTTTCTTTATCAATATTCAACATCATATCCAAAAATGTACTCATATAGCTCAAGAGCGAATTGAACCTCATAATTCACAAGCTTGTTAAAGTTGTGATCAATAGATCTCGACAACCGCAAAGATGGCAGGAGCAGCAAATGTCATTAGGAGAGCACAGCTATATGGTGTGTATGCTGCTTGAACACCATCTCGGTGAAAATCCCGAAACACTTGATGAGATTCTAATACTAACCAATGCTAAAGTACCGGGCTCTTCACTTCGCTTTCTCGAGAAATCTCGGTCAATAGCCTCCCTCGACTCTGTGGCGTATGACCTCGAGGACTCAGTGACGCCAAGCAAGAAGCCAGAAGGACGTAGCAACATCCTAGAGATCCTCAACCGCGAACGAGCTCCTGGTATACGAGAACAGGCAGTACGGATCAACAGCGTCGGGTCAGGCTTCGCGCTGGACGACCTGACCGAGATCCTCAAAGGCAAGCACCTCGATGCCGTAGTTGTACCGAAGGTGGACAGAGCCAGCGATCTTCATTTCGTGACCGACGTGCTGAAGCAGAAGCTGCCAGAACGTCACACCGAAGGTAGTGATGGCTGGAATCCTGTCAAGATCGTGGCGCTGGTAGAGAGCGCGCGTGCGATCATGGATCTCAACTCCATATGCAAGGCCTCGCCCTTTCTTTCCGGCCTGACTTTTGCAGCTGAAGACTTTGCGCTGGATCTGAGTATCACACGCACGCCTGATCTTCACGAGTTCACGTATGCGCGCAGTGCGATCGTGACGGCGGCTCGCGCTCATGACCTGCCTTCGACTATCGACCTTGTCTCTACTACATTCAGAGGGGAGGAGGGTCAACGATTCCTCGAGCAGGAGAGCAATAACGGCAAACGGTTTGGGTTTAGTGGGAAGCAGTGTATTCACCCGGATCAAGTAGAGACGGTGCAGAGGGTGTTCAGCCCGAGCGAGCAAGAAGTTGAATGGGCAGTACGATGCTGCATCTGCGATGCGAAGGCAGATTTACAAGGAAGAGGCGCCTGGACGTTAGACGGAAAGATGATTGACGCGCCTGTGGTAGGCAAGGCAAAGGCGATAGTAGCCAAGGCCAGATTAATGGGCATTGATGTAGAGGCTCTCCAAGAAAAGTATAAACACGAAGCACCTCAGTAATAAGTCCGATTCCCAGCATTGTCTATCCCTATCATATCTCATTCATATAGCATATCTATCCCCAACTTAGTACCCCCTCTCCCTCTTTACAACGTTCAACAAGGGCTCTCCCTTGATCTTCCTGGCCAGGTTCTCCTCTAAGACTTGGAAGGCTCTCTCCTCGTAGGCAAGACCGTTACCACTGACGTGAGGAGTGACGACGACGTTGGGTAAATCCCACAGCTCGCTGTCAGAGTTCAGGGGTTCAGGATCGGTCACGTCCAGAGCAGCACCTTCAAGCGTGCCATCTTTCAGAGCTTCGATCAGCGCGGGTTGGTCAATGATGGGGCCACGGGCGATGTTGGTCACGAAAGCCGGGCGTTTGCCACCGTTTGACAGCTTCTTGAACTCCTCTTTGCTGAGGAAGTGGTGAGTCTGGTCGGTCAGAGGCACGGCGACGACGAGCCAGTCGAGGTCCTGCTCGAGGAAGTGGTGCAGCGAGGGCTTGTCCAGACCGCTGAACCACTTGGCTGGGAGCTCGCCATCCGCGTCGCCGGTACCAGGGACGATGAAGCCGCCGTCTTTCCTTTTCTCCGGCGTTTCCTTGGGTGTCGCAGTGAAAGCGTAGACTTCCATACCGAGGGCGCGGGCGACCCTGCCGACCTGCCTGCCGATGCTGCCATAGCCCAAGATGCCGATTCTCTGGCCGACCTTGTCGCGGACATTCGCGATTTCGCTGCCGGGACCCTTCTTACCCCAGGTGTGCTTCTTCTGCAGCTCGTACAGCGTGTTGTAATGGTGGCTCTGGGCCAGGGCGGTCAGGATGACCCACTCTGCGATCTGGGGGCCATGGATGCCGGTTGCGGTTGCGATTGCCACGTCGCTGTCCTTGTACCACTCCGACTGCTGCAGGTGGTTGCTGCCGGCGCTGGAGAGCTGGATGAGCCCGAGGTTCGGCGCCATCGAGACATGGGGTGGGAGGCTGCTGAACGTGAACACAGCCGTTACATCCTTCCAGGCTTCTGCAGGCAGGGGATCATTTACTTGTAGGACGAATTGGGTCTGATGGTATGTGATTTCAACCTCAGGAAACTTCTTGCGCAATCTGGCAAGGAGCTCCTTTGGTTCCGGTTGAAATAACAGAACCGCAAGCCTCTCTTTCACTGGTCCTCCTCCCATCATCTACGTGTAATCTACCGGGTTTGGAGCTTGGTATAAAGAGATGGGATGGAATCTGTAGAGCTCGAGAATGAAAAGACACCAACTGGTTTGGGACCAGCTCTGATCTATCTATGGCCAGCTTTAGCACTCCTTCGCGATCCTTGTTATCAATTACAAAGCAATGCTCATTTCGAAGTGGGATTGCCATTCTCAACGCAAGCTGCGATAGCAGTGTGGGAAATGATGGCGTAATAGCTTTAGATACTGGCGTCGACACGACTGTCTGGACGACAATGCATATACACTACTTGGGCCAAACACACATATGAATAATAGAGAGAATTATACGGAGTTGTTTTCGAAAGCATGAGAAACTCGTATTTTGTTGCCCTCTGAAAGTTTAGGGCTTTCATGAGAGTTATGTGCTAATCTACACGAGAAAATGGGTCGGGAAAAAGCGGCGGGCTTGGAAAACGACGACTGTTATGCCTTTGTCGCGATGCCCAATGATGCATGCCGTTCCGCGACTCCAAACAATAACAAGGGCATATCAAAAATTTCAGAGGCTGTTCTGGATTGCAAGATCCGTATCGGGAATTAGACGTTCAAATACTAGTGGTGTTGGTATCGAGCAGACGACGGTCATCTACGACGTCTCAGAAGTCTCTGGTGCCGTGACCATTGAGATGTCTCCTTCATTATCGTGAGTAGGTTCGCTGGCGGGTACAGCAGCGCTGTCATTCTTCTCTTCGGCTTCGGCTTCGTCTTCGTCTTGGGCCTTGTCCTGGGCCTGATCCTCGGCCTCCTCGTCCTTTGTAGCATTTTCTTCGGGCTTTTCTGGAACAGCCTCAGTACCCTTGTCTTCTTGGACTTCAGCTTCGGTTTCATTGGCTTCCCCTTCTGGCTCGGTATTTGTTGCGGCTTTGTCCTCATCATTCTTCTCATCCTCTTTGTCATTCTCTTTGTCATCCTCTTTCTTGTCGCCATTGGTGTCTGCCTTGACCTTTGATGCAGCCGTCTCGTCAGCGTCGGCGGACTTGGCTTCGGCGGTGTTCTTGAGCTCTTCGTCCTCGCCCTCCATACGCTTATTCCACTCAGCTAGCAGCACGTGGCTACGGTCCTTGAAATGATATTCGTCCTCCTTCGGAATGCTCGCGAGTTTAATGATCCCCTTGAGGACTTTGTGGATCTTGGTGGTACGGATGATGGCAGGTTGAAGATCTTCATACTCATGCAACTGGGCGAAATAGCCGGCCATGGCTGGCATCTCGCTTTCTTCAGGAGCCTTGTCACGAGCAAGGAAGCCCTTTTGCAGCTTGTGACGCAAGAACAGGACTGATTTCTCGCGAATAGCGTAACGCTCTTCCTCTGTCATATCTGGAGCTTTCTCCTTCTCGTCTTCCTTTGGAGCGACAACCTTCTTACGAGGCTTCGACGTAGACTTCTTGGCAGATGCTGCAGATTCACCGTTCGGCGTCTTTGGTGCGTTGAGCTTCGTGACTTTGGGAGTCTTCTTGGGCTAGTTTTGCGTTAGCTGTCAATTTCAACTTGAGGTGTATAGGTGCACAGTTTCCGCTCCTTTGTAAAAATGGAAGGAGCTGTAGATGAGACTCACCTTGGCACCTTCGCTGTCGCTCTCAATGTCCTTCTTGCGCTTCTTGCTGGACTTGGGAGCTTCTGGTTCTGCTGCGTCTGTGGTATCATCGGCGCCCTTGCTCTTCCTGCTCTTCTTCTTCTTGTTCTCACTGTCAGCGGCTTTCTCAGCCGCTTTTGCTGCCTTCTTCTTTGCGTCTTCCTCTTGCAAACGTGCCTTCTCCTCAAGAAATGCTCTCTCTTCTTCCTCGAAGGCCTTCAGGAGATCCTTGTAGTACTCCAGTGGGTGGTTTTCAGCGACAAGTTCATATGCGTGCTTGAGGGACTTGCTAAGCTTCCCTGTGGGTCGCTGCTTGACGTCTTCGATGTCGAGAGGCGACAAGTTGGTGTTCGCGATCCAAGAGCTAGATGTAGTCAGTATAACGACATTTGGCCTAGTACATTCAACATCGGGATGAGACGCACAATTCATTTGTCGACAGAAACATAACGGCAAATGTTCTGTCCTTTGCGTTCTTGCCGCCTTCTTGGAAATCGGCCCGAAGAGAGCCATCTGGACGTGTTGTGCTGATTGGTCGTGTAGCGAGCAGGATTTCCGGCAGCATCTCTTCGTCGCAAATGATGGCAGGCCAAGGTGGATATCCCTTCAGTCTGGCCCAGTAGTAGTCACCAGCTTCGCAATCCAGGTGTAATGTTGGCTGAGCTTTCTTGTTTGGTTTCTTTGACTTGTGCTCTGGTACACCACCGGTCGACTTGCGCTTCCCTTTCTTAGCCGAGGCTTGCAGCGCGTCCTCGGTGTTGTCTGCTTGTACTCCATCTCCAGTGGTTTCAGGGTGATCTTCACCTTCGGGAACGGCGTCTGCTTTCGACTCTTCCGTGTCGCCGGCATCTGCGACATCCTTGCTCTCTCCGTTTACTGCCTCCTCGAGATTGGCGTCGTCCTTCATAGTGGTGTCTTGTGTGGTAGTTGGCTCGGTCGACTCGGTCACCTACGGGGCATTAGTTAAGGATCGCTACATTGGGTGCTGGCAAGTGATACCTGTTTCGCGTCTGGGGACGCGTTGGAGGTTGCTTCTTCGGCCATGGTTTCACGTGTGGGACGTCGCGTTACGGGTCACGCTTGCACGGCTTGCACAGTAGAAACGACGTAGGGCTGGGGCCAAGCTAGTGGTTGGCGTGTGACGCGTATCCCACCAGGCAGGACCAGAAGACGTTGATGCTTAGAGCACACGGCAAGACGATCGGACGGTATAGTACAGCAGCGCAAGGCGTTGTGATACGGCGCGATTGAGGAGTTGAGAGAATGATGGAGGAGACAGAGCGAGGTGGAAGAAGGAATGAGGCAAAGACAGCTTCGTGAAATCTAAAAGCGCGCGTGGAGGGTCCGTGCACGGCCAGCAGTCAGGTTCCGGCCAAGGCGTTGGTGAGCTCAGAAGACGAATTGAAGGTAGATTGGTGAATAGATGAGCTTCCTGTGACAGTTCTCGCCTCTCTCACAAGTTTATTATCCAAATCGACCCGTGGTAGAGGTCGTTGTCTTTGTGGCGATGCGATCAGAGCGGATCTTGGCAACGCCAGCCTGTTGACAAGCACCTCCTCATCCGGACAAGGCCAATCAAGCGCGGCGTTGATCTTGCGATTGCCCGCCTCCCGACGCATCCGCCTCACCATCCCACAATAACGGGCGTTGATGGATTTTGGGTGATCGAGCGTTGTACCCCTTACGCCGCTGCCAATCTTCTTGATTGTGCAAATGACAGACCAGGTTGGCGATAGGGTCGAGGCCAACTTTGATCAGCTTGTCCATCTTGAGGGCCCAAATAGGACAACTGGGATTCTTGGGCGAGATATCACAGTCTGGTCATGATGCCCAACAAGTTGGTCGGATCCGCACTCTGATTGCTCCTGTCTGAAAGGCATGAATCAACTCATTTGGGCTTGACACAAGCTATGAGCCTTCGTCACCAGCTTTGCATTGTATGCTCCGACTCAGCGGATTTCTTGATGCCCCTAGCGTCGGATTGCACATTTCTACTTGAGCTTCGTCAGTTAAGAACGCTATGTTGCTCGGGCTAAAGTTGCTGCTCACTGTTTCAATGCGTATATACCACAGAACGGTATTCTATCGTACAGAACGCTCTAGTCAGGCGTGGCTTGACTAGGTGAAGGGTTGAGTCATCGAGTTCACCCATGCTTTATATCAGGTCGGTTACACTTCAGTCAAGTCCACTGAGCGATGCTTGCTTGATGAAGGCCGTGATTGTTTAACAAGGTATGCACCCATCAGGGTCCAACGTGTATTCGCACAAATTCCGCGTCATATGAATGGGGTGGTTTGTCCAATGCTTGTTAGCTCGTCTGTCAGGGCCAGAAAAGACACTGCCGGGCAGTCAAAACGATCTAGCGATATCGTTCGAAAGGCTGTTTGATAGCTGTGACTCGGCAGCGCACCGTCCCTTTGCAGACCGCCATACACTTCCGTAGATCTAGAAAGAGTCACCATGAATGTTGCACTTCAAGGAGATCGATCTTCGAATTGAAGCCAAAAGAGCTCAGCGGCCAGACTCTTACTAACGAATTAAATTAGCGAATGAGACCATCGCAACCTAGCATACCTGACATAGAACCGCTCCTCTTATCTCTGAAGTAGTAACGATTCCGCGGTGGTTGTCAGCCCAGATCACAACTTTGACTCCTTTCCTAGCCTTTAAGTTTTACTACACCTTTCCTCTCATATCACTCTAGGTTCAGTCAAACGCAATTTCCCGTGATGAGAGGCATATGTTGTAAGATCTTCAACGGAGTTTCACTATAGCGCGATATGGTATTCCTTCAGATAGGATGTTTGATACGCCAGTATGTCGATGCACTCGTCGATGCACTACCCTATCCATCTCTTCAAATACGCTTGAACTGGATACTGGAAAAGATCGACGGCCGGTCAACGACATCATGTTTGCCGATGATGCGAGAAGTCTTTTGTCATCGGTTTGAAATGGGATATTCGGATGCATATCAGTTGCACGGGACACGGCGTGGTGCCTTGTTCCTGGTGCCTGGGTGGCGTCTTTGGCTATACTTGCATCATGAGTAAGAATGGCAAAATCAGACTCTCGTGCCGGACGGTATCGGCATCGAACGTAGGATATTCTGCATAGGGAGCCTTCACACAGCACGAGAAGCCTCTGACTTTCAACTACATGTGTGGTAGATCGGAAGCCAACAAACTGCGTTTTCTCCAGTCACGTGAGGTCTTGGCAATATGGCGCCCATTCCAGCTGTAGCAAGCTCCAAAGTCCTGTAGTTGGGTTTATTTGGGTGAAACAAATCAACTATGGCAACTTATATAACAATATATAGCAATGCGTTTTAGAATGGTATACATGTTCCTTCAAGCTCAATATTCATTTCGGCAAATCCTGTCGACACCGATACCGAGCAAGTGCTTTGCGATGAGTATCGGAGGAATTGATGTTCCGTGACATCGAGTGAGCCTATGATCCTATTATAAGTATCACCACCAGTTCATCGTATTGAGATCCCTAGAAGATGAACTACTAGCTTCTCGTTGTTGTAATGCGACCAAGTGCCATCCCCTGCCGTAAATACGCTTCTTACAAAATGGCACCAATCCCCATTGCTCTTTGCGGAAAGAATCCGAATATGGCGAGCTCATTCGTACAAAAGATGGGACCTGAATACGAAGGTTTGACAGCGTTTCCAAGATGACCCGGGTGCAACCATTTCTGACATTTAAGTTCTTTTTCATACATATTAGTTACGCACGTATGGCACGATACATTGACCGCACGTAAGGAGTTGCCAGCTCTGCTACGAGGCGAGGCGATCAGGCCAGAGACAGGGTTGGGGTCCAACATGACTTCTGCTAGTCCCCTCGCGCCTAAAGCTGTCGTGGTTGGTGCTGGGTTCTCGCGTGCCGACGTCGACATAATGAAGGATTGCGAAGGTGGTGGCACTATCGCGTGGTTGTACCCACAGGTTGTTCCTGGTTTAATAGGAAAATTATCGCCAGACGACTTCATGAACACTATTGTTGATAGGACTAAAACGTCGTTGAAAGAAAATGGATTAATAGATGGCAAGGAGCAGGAAGTGGGACGAGGCCAGGTTTGGGGATTTTGAATGTTTTCAGATCACTTCCATGTCTGTGAAATTCTCGACACTTCCCATCTTGCAACTGCCGCTGGCTATAAGGGGAACTTTGCTCCATTTTCCTGTTAATGAACATGGGAGGCACTTTCTAGAAATCTCTTTTCACACTATCAAGCCTTGAATCTCTATCACTTTTGCTATTGTTTGGCTTGCGCCTTTTTATTCCAGAGTCTGAAGGTTGCAATGAAGGTAGGAAACTGCCTCACTGTCCCCACAAGATGAGCGGCATCAAGTTCTTTGCGGCCCATTCGGTCCTCTCGATATACCTCGCGAAGATCGCCGAAGATGAAACACCTGTGACTGATCCTTTGATTGCTCGGAAGAGAGCTCACTAGATTGGCTTCCTTGCTGTTGTGATTGACCAGATTTTGCCGAGTCGCTCAGCTTCCTGACCTCGACCCAGTCATCATCAAGACTTCGGTCCTGTACGTGACCTTCAGATTTGTTCAGACGGCCCTGTCTGACCGTTTGGTCGTTTTCCTTTGTGTTCCAAAGCTCTTCCAGTCTAGCTTTCAGAGCCCACATTGTGGGTTGCAGTTTCGGCGGATGTGGGCTGATAGGCAGCAAGGAATGTGTTGAATTGTGCTTGATGTATAAAGCAGTCGGCGAAAAAGTAAAGGACCTTTTGTCCAGAGTGAGATTGTGCAGTGGATCACGAGTCTTAACTCAACAGAGGGTTGGTCGTGAATCATTTGAACACGTTCGCTCACATCCATCGTTAGGACAACAACAGCCTCACATCTGGGAGAAAATGCAGACATTGCCGTGAATACCATAGATCGACTTCAAATACCGACGACTGGGGAGGTCCGTAGTAGGTGCAATCGTGTGATGAGCCATAATACGTCGATGAACAAACGGTCCTCCAGCGGCTGGCTTTCCATGGGTGGAAGCATTTAGATTACCCAAGAAATTGGTTGACACAAGAGCTTGTTCGTTGTAAGTAGCTGTGCCACGGTATCATACATACTCTTATAGTCGCTTCGCAGTTATTACCTTACGCAACCGAGGCAAAAGCCCTCTTCTTTTTCCCCTTTGCCAGATCCTCTTCACCTTCTTGAGGAAGATCATCCACGTATATTTCCTGTTCTCTCTCTCTGACATCTCTGCTCATGATGTTGAGACCTGCTAGATTGAACCCCATTATTTTCTTTTCTTCCCCCTGCCATTTCTCATAACTCTTCAGCACTTCGCTCAACACTTCCCTTAACTGCCTGCTCGCAACAATTTGATCCATGTGCGCCTGTAGGAGGAAATAAGCTATCCGCCAGGCGAGTTCAGGTAGCATCCGCCTTTCCATGAACAGCGCCAGGAAGGTGAACAACGTTGGAAGCATCGAGAACGGAATGACCAGAAGAGCATCGTTGAGAGCTGGGCTGGGCACCCGAGACAACACCCTCAATACATGCTGCTCTGCTGTGATATTCCCTAGTGCGAGAAAGATGGGATTCCGCTGTGGCACGGCAAGTTTTGGGTTGCGCAACTTTTCTGTTTCGTAGTTCCGCATGAGTTGTAGGTCGGCGTATCCAATCTCCACCGCTTCGATAATCTTCTCACCATGTGTGAGTGTGGTGATGGTTTGCTTGCCCGCATTACCCACATCTTCGCCATCCCCGTTTTGTCTTTCTTCCTCAACGTGATCTCTGTCGAGGTTTTGTGCTAGCGTCGATTCATACATCTCTTCGAGCTCTTTCTCCCGCTCTTCCTCAAGAAAGACGAGGTCATCACCAACTTCCCAAACACGAATGCTCTTGTCGTGGCTTGCCGTGACCACTGTCTCGCCGGTACGGCTTACAACCATCGCCCACACCTCCCCCTTATGTCCCTCCAATCTTTGAATCTGTTCAAATTTGTCGCCATCCCAGCTCTTCACCACTCCGTCCTTTGACGCAGAGAACAGGATATGTCTCTCCTCAGCATCGACTGGATGTGGTATAAAGGCGACACTCATAACACTGTCGCTATGGGCGAAGAAAGCCTTGTGGCAGTCACCAAAATCGAGTCCCCATATTCTTACATTCTTATCGGCTGAGCATGTAGAGATTAGTTTGCTGTCATTTGAGATGCTGATGTTGAGGACGGGAAGCTTGTGGCCGTAAAGAGTTAGGAAAAGCTTTAGACTGTCGGTAAAGAAAACTTTGACAGTATTGTCGAGGGTACTGAGCGCTAGAAGCCTCTGATCCGGGCTGAAGCAAACGCTGAGAATGTCATCGTTTACCTTCATCTCACGAGTCTGAGTTAGCTTGAGCCTTTGGATTGTTCGTCGTGTTCCGGGAATCTCATCGTTGACCACATCGAATCGCCAGAATTTGGCATGTTTGTCGGCGCTTCCAGTCACTACAGCCTTGCCATCAGGCTGTAAGGCCAGAGTCCAGATAGCACCCTCGTGAGCCTTGAAACTCTCTATCAAAGTGCTAGTACCAATATCCCATAGCTCCAATTCACCAGTCTTCGTACCGACCAGAACCATTCGATCACCAGGTAGGAATGAGCAGCATAGTGCTTGACCACATTCCAATGTGCGCAGACAAGACTTGGTTTTGAGATTCCAAATCTTAAGATGGCCCGCAGATGCAGATGCAAGCATTCGATCGTCACTTGATAGTGCTAATGCACGCACGTCGGTGCGATGACCAGGAAGCTCAACTGAAAGTGATCGCGAGTAATCGGGAGCTTCCTTCGAGCCTTCCTGTGAGAGTGCTCGGTGGCTTGTGAGATTGTAAAGTTCGAGTTGATTGTTTGTTGATGCAACAAGCAGTTGTATAATCTTGTTGCCTGCTTTAGAGGGCAAAGCCCAGTCAACTGAGCGTACCTTCCCACCTGTACGGATGACAGCATATGAGGTGAAGACATCTGCGACTTCTGCTGGACCCAAGTCATCGTCGGTATCCTTGGGAAGTGTTTCACCTGCCGCAGCTGCTTTTTCTCTCCGTCTACGCTTCTTGCGCTGGAGATGTCGCTTCACCTCACTTGCTGATCGTATCCTCCATATCTCCACAGCTTTTTCAGACCCGTGAACAGCAACGTAATCATGCTTAGGGTGGAAGTGTATCCCAATCGTCCGGTCTTTGCCCTGCCGACGGAGAATTCCCTGACCCTGGAGGACATCTTGTCTCTTGCCTTCCACGCTTTCGCCTTGTGCTGCCAACGTTACCAAATCTATACTCCACACCTTCAGTTCTCCATCGTTACCAGCGGTAATACACCCATTGCCATCCGGACTGAGTCCCAATGCCCAACATTCGCCAGCAGATTGCGCGACGTGTGTTTCGATGCAGTGGGGAGATTGGAGATCCCAGAGCTTGATGAGAGCATCTTTACTTGTGCTGACCAAATAACGCTCCTCAATTTCTGTCTCTGCAGCTAATCCTGTATCTTCGTCCGTCTCAATGCCTGAATGTGGCCTCACTGGTGTTCTGAGTAGAGCCAAGCCGGTGATCTGATCCTTATGACCTCGTAGACGGAACTCGGCTTGTTCAGACAGCAGATTCCACACAATGATATCCGTATCTCTGCTTCCAGTCACAAGCCTAGCTCCCTCATTATCGAAAGAGAGAAGAGTGACAGCACTTCGATGACCGTCGAAGCGTACAACAACCTGGCCTGAAAGAGCATCCCATATCCGCACCGATCCATCTTCGTAACCGGCCGCAATGAGGTCCTGTTGAGCAGCGCACTGAGTCAATGCTGTGACATTTTTGTTATTGTCGTTGTCGTGAAGCCTCAGAGCAAGGTCGGAAGTCTTTATGTCCCAGCACAAAAGATCTTCATTGGCGCCGACGATTGCTCGACCGGCACCAGCAGCAGACCCGACCCCAGGCGACCGTGTCCATAAGGCATTGGATGCTGCTGTGGCGACGGTGCCGAAGCTCAACCCTGCCTCGTACTTCCTGTAAGAGCGCACCATGTTTGCTGTCGCAAAGGGAAGAGAGCAACCCTCTTTTCGCAAGCATCTGAACTTTTTCCAGAAGAGATGCAAGGTCCAAACCCTAACCCCACATTCCTTGGCCAATGACGCTGACGGCCCGCTGAGCCGCAGTGCATGTCCCACTTGTCAGGACTCGGACAGGCACCACTTGGGCACAACACCTCCAGCTGCAGCATGCGCATAACGTTACAGTAAAGTTGTGGTTTGGGCGTTTGAACGGCGATACTACAGTGTTCCTACTCCTGTATTTGGCAGCTGCTGCACGGCTCCAGGCCCATTCGCCTCCATTTTGTCGAACCAAGCTGAACACGTTCACCGTTCATTATGCTGCTCCTCGACTACCAGAACATACTGATCGAGTCTATACTCAAGGATCGGTTCGCAACGGAGTAGGTTGGCAATCTGGCCTGTTGAATCTTACGCACATTAACATGGCATTAGTGCAACCCCGTCCTCGATCGACCAGGTCGTCTCTGACTTCGACAATGTCACGTACCACATCTCGACGCCAGAGTCCAAGACCAAGATCCTGATATCTATCAACATCAAGTGCTGGAAAGAATTGGTGCAATATGGTGCTGAAGCTGTCCTAGAGCGCGAGTATGGGCCTTTCATCACCCAACCCGAGCAGGGTTACGACTTCTCCATCCTCATTGACTTGGAACAACTCCCGGCTGATGAGGAAGCCAAAGCCGATCTCATCAGACGGGTTAGCTTACTGAAGAGGAACACAATGGCTGCGCCTTATGAGCAAGCATTCGAGGAATATCAGGCATTGCATGAGGAAGCCAGCAAGTATACCAGTGAGAGTGCGCCCCAAGGTGTTCAGGAAGGTGGAGCGTTGCGGACAATTCATT
The DNA here is from genome assembly GCA_018467035.1 of Scorias spongiosa. Classification (NCBI taxonomy): domain Eukaryota; kingdom Fungi; phylum Ascomycota; class Dothideomycetes; order Capnodiales; family Readerielliopsidaceae; genus Scorias; species Scorias spongiosa. The sequence goes on along the minus strand of JACSZZ010000007.1, from coordinate 539,427 downwards.
ACAGGGAGCAGGAGGCAATCTTCATAAAGGCCAGCCATGATCGAGTGACGGTTATCTTCAGCACGACTTTCTCTGACGAGACCGACCGAGTATTTGGCAAGGTGTTCTTGCAGGAATTTGTCGATGCCCGACGGAGGGCAATCCAAAATGCGCCTCAAGTACTGTTCCGTAACGACCCTCCCCTGGAGCTACAAGGGATACCAGGCTTGCACAGTGGAAAGGGTGAAGTCGGTTACATCACATTTGGTAGGTCATTTGCCAATTGATGGATCTCGTCAGGGACCATGTAAGCCCGCTCTTGCTAACCACCACACAGTATTGTTTCCACGTCACCTGGCTGCACACAGGAAAGAAGAAGTGATCTCTCACATCCAGACCTTCAGGGACTACTTCCATTACCACATCAAAGCCAGCAAAGCATACATTCACTCCCGTATGAGGCGGCGAACGGCCGACTTCCTCCAAGGTACGAAGTCTATGAATCCTCTTTGCTACTCATTGCTAACATTGTTTCAGTCCTCAACCGAGCAAGACCAGAACAGCAAGAGAAGGAACGGAAGACAGCGAGCGGCAGGACTTTCCGAGTGCAAGGTTGAGAGGGGCAATCCCAGCTCATTCATGTGTAGCGTCTGTTCACCACAACATATCCTGGGTCCTTTCCAACTTTCTAATGTCCATTGGTACCGCCTCTTTCAAGTACATTGGCAACAACTTGCTGGCATTTCTGTAGCAACTTGCGCGGCATTGCTTATGAAATTATAATTACCGTCCGGCAGGAAAAAGCCTGTATAGATCAGAGATGTTCTTTGCTGTGCGATGCCATGAGACATGTTTGGAATCGTGGTCTCTGAAGTGTACAGTTTGAAGCTGCATCATGCCAATCTCTCCATGCCATGCTGATGTCAAGCGTCGGAAAATGAGCAATATCAAATATGAGCAATATTAAGAATGAGCAATATCATCCACGCTATGCAATTGATCTTCGAGACATGACAGGCAGGATACTTGTAATTGATACGCAGCTTATCGTTATATGGATGCGTCAACAGATATGGAATGCTAGTAGGTAATACATCCACTTCTTTTATCCATTCATCATTCTGGGACGTGCTGGACCGCCCAACGCTGAACCCCCACCGGGGACTTCCGCGGGGTCTTCGCCGACGAGTGCGGCGTTGACTCACGGAGACAATCATGACTCTCTGATGCTATAGGAGGACGAATACTTAAATCAAGGTCAATACGGGTGATAGCCAAGTTCCATCAGAATCTCATCGAGCTTCAAGTGCGACGATTGATCTCAATGGTAGTTTTAGCTGCCATAGCCCTTTGACCAGAATTATCACATAGTGTCGCATGCTATCATACCATTCAAAAAGCTCCACTTGAGCTAAAGCAAAATCTCCAAAATACTTTTCCACCGCGCGCTGCTTCGGCGCGCAACCTTCGCTTCTTTCCAAGTACCTGGTCGTACGTATTTTCACAAAATGGCGTTGAACGCTGCTTCACACAATGTAACAGGGGAGAAGACTGGTCCAGTTGCGGGACAGCCCCCTCCACCATCGAATGACACCAAGGACGCCATTCTGAGCACCGCCAATAATGACCCACAGGGCCAGAACGCACCAGGTCAAGATGGGGGTGACAGCCAAGCTGGGAAGAAGGAGAAGTCAGAAAAGGAACTTGCGAAGGAACGGGCCAAGGCTGAGAAACTGGCCAAGTTAGCCGCGAAACAAGAGAAACAGAAAGCATTGCAGGCTGCCTCGCAACCGAAACAGAAGGAAAAAAAGAAACAAGAGATCCTGCCTCCATACAAGGAGGAAACGCCGAAGGGCGAGAAGAAGATCCTCAAGCCTCTTGATGATGAATACCACAAGGCTTATATCCCATCTGTGGTTGAGAGCGCGTGGTATGACTGGTGGGAGAAGGAGGGCTTCCACCTTCCAGAGTACACCAAGGAGGGAAATGTCAAAGAGAAGGGAACCTTCGTCATACCAATCCCACCTCCAAACGTTACTGGTGCCCTTCACATCGGGCATGCACTCGCCACATCCCTGCAAGACACCTTGATTCGATGGAACCGCATGAAGGGCTTGACTGTGCTCTACATTCCTGGATGCGATCACGCTGGTATCTCGACGCAGTCCGTTGTTGAGAACATGCTTTACAACAGAAGAAATGGCACTACAAGACATGATCTTGGCCGGCCAAAGTTTGTTGAGACTGTGTGGGAATGGAAAGAGGAATACCACCAGAAAATCAACAAGGTCATGAAGAGACTGGGAGGCTCAATGGACTGGTCCAGAGAGGCTTTCACCATGGACGAGAACCTGTCTGCCGCTGTACGCCAGACCTTCATCCAGCTCCATGAAGAAGGTTTGATTTACCGTGCGAACCGCCTTGTCAACTGGTGCACTAAGCTCACCACTGCTCTTTCCAATCTGGAGGTTGACCAGAAGGAATTAGATGGACCTACCAAGATCGAGGTTCCCGGATACGACAAGAAGATTGAGTTCGGCTGTATCTGGAACTTCAAGTATCCGATTGACGGCACTAACGAGACAATCGAGGTTGCCACTACCCGTCCGGAGACCATGCTCGGAGATTCCGGTGTCGCTGTGCACCCTTCTGATGAGAGATATAAGCACTTGATCGGCAAATTCGTCAAGCATCCCTTCGTTGATCGCTTGCTTCCAATCTTTGCTGACGACACCGTTGAGAAGGACTTCGGTACTGGTGCCGTCAAGATCACCCCTGCCCACGATTTCAACGATTTCAAGCGTGGCAAGCAGAACAACCTTGAGTTCATCAACGTCTTGACTGACGATGGTATCATGAATGAGAATGCAGGACCCATTTTCAAGGGCCAGAAGCGATTCGATGTGCGCTACACCGTCATTGAGGAGCTCCAAAAACTAGGACTCTACGTTGGCAAGAGCCCAAACAAGATGGTGATTCCACTCTGCTCAAAGTCGAAGGATGTCATTGAGCCCATCCTCAAGCCTCAATGGTGGATGCACATGAAGCCTCTGGCAGAGCCTGCCATTGAAGCTGTCAAGAACGGATCCATCAAGATTCGACCTGCCACTGCCGAAAACACGTACTACCGGTGGATGGAGTCCATCGATGATTGGTGCTTGTCGAGACAATTATGGTGGGGCCACCAGATACCCGCTTATTTCGTCAAGCTCGAGGATGGTCCTGCATATGATTCTGATGACTCTTATTGGATCTCCGCTGGTACTGAGGAGGAAGCTCGCCAGAAAGCTGAGAAGAAGTACCCCGGCAAGAGGTTCACTCTCGAAAGAGATCCAGACTGCCTTGACACATGGTTCTCGTCTGGCCTTTGGCCGTTCTCGACGCTTGGGTGGCCCAACAAAACACTCGATTTCGAGAAGCTCTACCCCACTTCTGTGCTGGAGACAGGATGGGACATTTTGTTCTTCTGGGTTGCCCGTATGATCATGTTTGGCATCAAGATGACTGGACAGATTCCCTTCAATGAAGTTTACTGTCACTCTCTTGTGCGTGATTCGGAGGGCCGCAAGATGTCGAAGTCTTTGGGTAACGTCATCGATCCCGTGGACATCATGGACGGTGTCACTCTTGAAACCCTTTCCCAAAAGCTCAAGACCGGTAACCTCGCACCAAAGGAGGTTGAACGTGCTACCAAGTGGCAAAAGTCTGCCTTCCCTGACGGCATTGACGAGTGTGGCTGTGATGCTTTACGTTTCTCCTTGATTAACTACACTACTGGTGGTGGTGACATCAATTTTGATGTCAAGGTTATGCGCTCATACCGAAACTTCTGCAACAAAGTCTACCAGGCTACGAAGTACGTGTTGATGAACCTCCCTGCCGATTTCAAACCTCAAGCAAAGGCTGGCAAGACTGGCAAGGAGAGTCTTCCTGAGAGATGGATTCTGTCCAAGATGAACTCCGCTGCCAAGAACGTCAATGATGCTCTCACGAACAGACTTTTCTCAAAGGCAACACAGACCGTGTACGGCTACTTCTACGATGAGCTTTGCGACGTCTACATTGAGAACTCTAAGTCTATCATCAGAGATGGAACGCCTGAGGAGAGACAGAGCGCTCTGGACACTCTCTACACCGCTGTTGAGGGTGGTCTTACCATGATGCACCCATTCATGCCATTCCTTACTGAGGAGCTGTGGCAGCGTCTGCCAAGACGTCCTGACGACAGTACCAAGTCGATCGTCATTGCCGCCTACCCAGAGTATGACGCTCAGCTTGACGATCCCCAGAGCGAGAAGGAGTACGATCTTGTCATTGGATGCTCCAAGGGTGTGAGGTCACTCCTCCAGGAGTACGCCGTGAAGGAGAATGGCAAGGCCTACGTGCAGCCACTGTCTGCCGAGGCCATCAACATTGCCGAGGCACAGCTCCCAGCTATCAAGACACTCGGCGGCAAAGGCCTGGCGGAGCTCTCGTTGTTGAAGATCAACGAAGATGTGCCAGCCGGATGCCCAGTATATCCAGTGTCTTCCTCCATCGCCGTGTACCTCCAGCTGTCCGGTAAGATTGACGCAAACAAGGAGATCGGAAAGACGAAGGGCAAGTTGGCTCGCTCGGCGGATAGCGTGAGAGAGCAAGAGAAACTCCTGTCCACCCTCAGCGACCAGGTCTCCTCCACTGTCCGAGCTATCGAAGAAGCTAAGCTGAAGGACTTCCTCAGTGAGCAGAAGGCATACCAGGACGCAATGGAGCGCTTCGAACTTTTGAAGCTACAGAGTTCATAGATACCTAAACTTGTGCGTCCACAGCTTTAGTGGCTTTCAATCTGCTTCAACTTCGTTTCATAAATGCTTGGTTTAGAAGTGGCAATGCTCTACTTTAGTCTACTTGGCCCTCTTATGTATTTTGCCTATTGAATGTACATTTACAAAGTTTGTTTAGTACCGCGTTGACTCAACAGTAAGTGATTTCCAAAAAAAGTGCTCATCTCTGATTCGACTGTAGGTTCGGATATCCAGGAACTGGTTTGGTCGGCTACGATATTTCACAATGTCGGCAACATACCCTACACAAGGCAGCTCGAATCGGTGACTTGTATTCACTAGTGAATTCTCTTCCTTGTCAAATTCTCACTGCCTAATGGGTTGACCTGTCACGGCGGATTGTATATTTTAATTTTGAGAGTTTCTATCTCGGCTTATGGAGTCGTTGACTAGCGACGCTTAACTTGAGACACAATGCTATGTCAATTCTCACACTATTCTTAATCGCTATCGACAGGCTTGGCCACTTTGGACACCTATTCCAGACAAGCTAATTTCCACCCAAATATCTTTCGGTTGGAGGATTTTATGTTGGTGACCCACAAAGCTCTTAGATCGCATTCATACGAGGTTGATAATGATACATAGCCTCAAGCTTGCCCGGATCCAATGCATTGTCATGCTTGCAAAGGATGTCGCAGCGAAGACCGAAATACTGTTTTTTACCGTCCTCTACTGACGAGTCACTTGCTTGTTCAGGTGGCATCCTGTGTGAAGCGGGAGCTATCTGGGTCCGACTTGTCGTTCGATCATAGTCATTGTGTGTATAAGTCGGTCTGTGGTCGTTGCGGTTGTGTTAAACGCTCCCCTCTAAGATGTGAGAAGTAGTGCCTCGATCAAGTGGCATTCACAGCGCTATCAATGCAATTGGTAGCCATCGAGCTGATCACACGAGCCCAACTTTTAGGCTGTGTGGGCATAGAAGCCACTCATATCGGCCGAACGGCTGTTGTTTCAATTCAAGCAAGGGCTGGATGTTTGACTTCATGACCACCATGGAAAAGCAAGGTGGTTCATGATAGCCCAACTCTGAATGCTGTGAACTTCCAGTATCCTAATTCGCCGATGCATTTGGCCACAACGGAGCGCCACGGGCCAGATAGGTCTGTCGTTGGAACTGGTAAACTGCATCACTTCCAAGGTCTTCGTAAGTCGTGTCAAGTGATTGTGCCACTGCTCTGCGTTACTCCCTGCATTGCGTCCTTCTCCATACTTTCAAGCTTCGCTTTTTTTGCTCGCCTCTTCCTCTCACGATTGCTCAACGGCCTGTCTTCCACTTCGACTTCAACACCTCCAAGCTGGTTGTCGTTGATATTCGGCGTCTCGGCTTTCCTTTTCTGTCCTTTCAGTGTAGCTTCGGTGTCCAGAGTGGTTTCGATTTTTTCAATCGAGACACGATCTGGCAGCTTGGTCTTGAGCTTGCTGTTTCCCTTTTGCATCGTCACCTCAGTATCGTTTGGTGGTGTAGTTTTCTCTCCTCCATACACAACATCAATAACACCTCTGTAGCTAGTCCGTTTCAGTTGTGCGCTAACAGCAACAAATCTAGCTTCCTTGCTGACTGCCTCGAATCCCTTCTCTTGGCCAAGACCCCATACTGCAGCTAAGTTCACCACATCCCATGGTCCTCTAAGACCGAACGCGAGCTTAGCATCGCTTGAGATGATGAGACCTCTACCTCGTGTCGCGCGAATGAGTTGAGTGGCGTTGGTGATGATGGACCGCCGAGCCTGAGAATCTCCAATTACAGCTTGACCGTAGCAGAGTTCAATTCTCTTTCCATTCGAAATTGCTTCCCCAAACGTCTTGAATTTGAATGGGAAGCCATGGCGGTGCGTGAGGTCCAACGAGATGATGTCGCAATCGTAGCTTGAGCATGCTAGCTGCAGAGTCTTCTCGTCCGTGGGTCTGAGAGCGAGGATGTCATAGTTCCTGGATAGCTCACCAAGTCGGGCATTTTGTAAAGGCTCTGCAAGAACAACAGTGACGCGACGTCGAATCTCTAGAGCAGATGGTATGTCGGCGAAACTCGATCGATCAGGGATTGCACAGCTTATGTCGACCGGCAGCTTGCCATGGATGTAATGATTCAATGCGACAACATTATATCCAAGCTCGTGGCTGAAATTAAGTGTTCTGGTGAGTGCTGCGTCGTTGCGTTCGTAGGGGATGTTGAGATCGTAGAACATTTCGTCGAATTCAGCCTTGCTGTGTCCCTCGGATGCCTGTCGCTACAAGCCCTTCACCCATGCCACCCCTGTTCTGAAGCAATGCGAAATCGACGAACCGCTGATCAAAAGTTCTTCTACATCTGGCTACCTGATGTCACAGACAGGCACGCGACGCGGGAGACTAAGATCTTATCAGTCTGCATCCGGCCTGTCAATCCAAGTACAGGGCTTTTTCGGATCTGATCCGAGAGGTTGCAGACTTCGCCCGCCTGATCTCGTGTGCTTGCGTACCGTGCCCCACGCTCCACCAAGGTCTCTCTCTGCTGTGACAAGGCTCAAACATCCCGTTTGGCCGTTCACATACTTTCCGCATTACACACAGGCTCGCCGCATCCATAGCGGTCTGTCCGACCGCACAGTCTCGAGATCTACGGAGGGTCTCAGCTCTTGGGCACCGCGTCGGAATTGATTCCATCACCTGCCAGGTCAACCATCGCCTGGATTTTAGACGTCAAACACGCCCACTATCTTGGGCGACTCTCTGGCCCTAACAGTTCACGCCTTCGAATTTCACAACCGACGAAGCTCTTGAGCTTATCATCTCTGGCGAGGCTCGATCGACCCAGGAAGACCAGAAGGACACGACTGTTTGTGCTGCCGCCTTTCGGCGACGCACACGACTGGCGAAAATGGCGCGCGTATATGCAGATGTCAACCAACAAATGCCAAGGGCATATTGGGACTATGATTCGGTCAACATAAGCTGGGGTGTGCTGGAGAACTATGAGGTGGTGAAGAAGATAGGTATGATATGCGCTGTCTGATATGGTTTCATATCTGCCCATAACGGTCTGGATCTGTACTTACAATGCACAGGACGCGGCAAATATTCTGAAGTTTTTGAGGGCATCAATGTTGTGAACTATCAGAAATGCGTCATCAAGGTTCTCAAACCTGTGAAGAAGAAGAAGATCAAGCGTGAGATTAAAATCCTGCAGAACCTTAGTGGAGGGCCAAACATCGTGGCACTCCTTGATGTTGTCAGAGACAGCCAGTCCAAGACTCCATCCCTCATCTTCGAGCATATCAACAATACCGATTTCCGCACTCTATATCCCAAACTTCTGGATATGGATGTCCGCTTCTACATCTTCGAACTCCTGAAGGCTCTGGACTTCTGCCACTCGAAGGGCATTATGCATCGCGATGTCAAACCTCACAACGTTATGATCGACCATGAGGCCAGGAAATTGCGGCTCATCGATTGGGGGTTAGCTGAGTTCTACCATGCAGGAACGGAGTACAATGTTCGTGTGGCCTCACGCTACTTCAAAGGCCCCGAATTGCTCGTCGATTTCCAAGAGTATGACTATAGCCTCGACATGTGGAGTTTGGGTGCCATGTTTGCGAGCATGATTTTCAGGAAAGAGCCGTTTTTCCATGGCAACTCGAACAGCGACCAACTCGTTAAGATCGCCAAGGTCTTGGGGACAGAGGAATTGTTTGAGTATTTGGACAAGTATGACATTGAACTGGATGCCCAATACGACGATATTCTGGGTAGATTCCCGAAAAAGAACTGGCATGCCTTTGTCAACGCTGAGAACCAGCGATTTGTCTCCAATGAAGCAATAGGCTTCCTTGACAAGCTTCTGCGCTATGACCACCAGGTATGATTTGAGTTTAACTCTAATGAATCGTCTGCATTGACCCAAAGACATCTGCTGACGCTATGTATAGGAACGATTGACTGCGCAAGAGGCAATGCAACATCCTTATTTCGCACCCATAAGAGCTCAGGAAGCAAGCGAGAAGCAGAACAACATCCCGCACTAGTCATCTCTTTGGGTCACTCATGCAGTGCAAATCGTGTGTAACTTCTGGTAGCACGTTGATTGTGGATCACACGAGAAGATAGGCTAAAACCCTGCTTGCAAGGATGAGTTGCTTGTGACTGATTAGATGTTACAAACTGGGCTTGGACACTTACGAAATTATACCCCAACTTCTGAACGGCATGTTAAAGTTCATATGTGAGGTTTTGAAGTGGAGGCCACCTGGGGCTGGTCTTATAGCTTCAAATCGTACCTCTTTATACCTTCCATAGGCTGCCACATTTGCAGCTGAACTCTTGCCCTTAAACTAACCAAGAGACGCCAAATTGATATCTATTCACTTCAAACCCGTTCAAATCGTTGTAATTTGTGGAATAGGGGCTACAAGAAACGTGCATCGACACCAGTCTGGCCTGGAGCGATTGTACTGACAACACAGATAAATTGGCTCGCTTCCCGAAGAAGTCTGCTTACAACTTATCTACTAAGTTTTAAAATGTGTCTTTGGTGCAGAACAGTCGACAATGGTATTATCTTAACCTTTGAGAATCTCGCAAGAGAGACAAACTGATCGTGCAATGCCACCAAAAACAATCTGTTGCTCATTCTCATGTATTTGCCTTGATCTTTGCTTTTGTTGCCACCAGTCCCGTGGCTCGGACGCAAATCTAAAATGCGAGCTGTCACTTTTGCGTTGCAGATGAACCTATGTGCCACAGTGAACCTCAGATCGCAACTGCAGAGCGACTTCAGCAGTCTTAAGGTACCTCCGTGATCGGCATCATATTTCGTATCATATCAGATGGAAGCGGAAGCAGGACCAAAAGCATATGATAAGTGACAATCACGTTGTCTAGCTCTCAGACATAACTCGAATGATTACAGCAAGTATTGGCTCTCATACTGAGGGTGTACATCCAGCCAGTGCCCCCTGATCCTCATAACAGTGATGAGAGAAGTATGGTATCGCAATGTCGGACTTCAGCAATCGAACAAAGTTTAGGGATGGATCATCGTTAAATGAAGCGCTAGATTGGCTACCAATGCAAGTAGACCCTGATCGGCACATTGTCAATGAAATCATACGCTTTCTTTTCCAGTAAATGCTTATGGACCCTCCTTTAGAGTGAGATTTCACGATAACCAAGAGCAGAAATCCAACCGGTCTCCGTAGTGGATAGTCGTCCTTAGTAATCACACCCCATCTCAGATCTGACAGTCAGCCCTCTGAAAGTCATTGCTCTTTCGCAAAACATGATCACCGAGTTGGAACAAGCTTTCTAGACATAATAACATCAGGTGCATGCAGGCCTGAGGCGGGGCCGAAGAATAGCTGCATATCTTGCACTGTGGCGCCGATGATTCTCCTCATTCCTTGCTGGCTTGCTCGCTATGAGCCTAGACCCGTCAAAACGCCTTCGATTTTGCGGTAGCAAAAGCCGCAAAGGCTGCCTGACATGTATTTCCCGCCATCTAAAATGTGATGAAGGTAGGGAATGGGTTCTCCATATCCAGCCGTCTTATTATGACACTGACCTTCGGTAATCAGGCCAACCGTCCTGCCAGAGATGCATCAAAGCTGGTCGAGAGTGCAAGCAAAGAAACACTTCAGACGAAATCAGGATAGTTCATTACCGGAATGGAGCGCTTCGTGCAACGCCATCTTTTACTCCAGGATTCTATCCAGATGCTGATGCTTGGGAACAACGGCATTTCGAATTCTTCAGGGCCAGAACAGCGCTAGAGCTATCTGGTGCTCATTCTCCTCAACCATGGATGTTGCAGCTCCTGCGAGTCGCTGTCTCGGAGCCTGCTATCTATCATGCTGCTGCTGCTGTTGGTGCCCTCCATGAGAACTTTGAAAGAGGTCTTTCCCTATCTCAGCCAGGCAATGCTGCGCTCCAGCTGCCCCTCAAGCAATACACAAAGGCGATCAATAGACTGATGGGCACGATAAACGGCCGATCTGTCAACACCAGGGCGAACCAGGATATAGCCCTACTTGCATGCATCATGTTCTGCTCATTTGAAAGCATGAGCTACCATCTTCATTCTGCATTGTCACATCTGCATGGCGGGCTGAAGATCCTTGCCGAAAATGCAAAGCGAGGAAGATCTAAGTACGACACGCTGGTACCATACACTGAGTTGACAGCGATGTTCAGCAGAATCAATATCCAGCTGCACGAACTTGGTGACCATTCTTTTGATGAAACCAACATTCGGCTCACCGAGGATATGTTCAGCAATGCGCCATTTTGTGGGCTGCAAGATGCTCAGCAGTCGTTTGATCATCTCTCAAACAACATCTTGCACAAGATCTACAACGCTCGCCACGGTGAGATAGATCTACGAGCACCTGGAGAGAGCGATCGTTTGAGTGTCAAAGACTGGCTCGCAGAGGACATGGTACATCTAATGAGTTGGAACAATGCCTTTGATGAGAAAATCATTGCTTGGGTGGAAACGGCTTCACAACACAACATTTGCAATCTGATCATATTGCAAACTCGACTGATGACCTTGATATTGATGTTATGGGTGGACCTCAAGCAGGGTGAGGTGGGATTTGATAAGCATCTCCTCATTTTCGAGTCGATTTCACAGCTTTGCGAAGAATTCATTTGTCAGACTTCGCTGGAAGCACCAACGCTCACCGAGAGCTTACCTGTCGTGAAGAAAGAGCCAGGCACGTCTTTAGAAGGCCTGTGTACGGCACCGAGACTTTGCATGCCATCAGAAGGACGAGGCATCCAGAACGGTTTCCTCATAGTCCATGCAAGCCAGACACCTCTGATCGATGACAACATGGCTTGGAAAGAGCAGCTGATCTCTAACGCTTCAGTGCTCATCTCAAGGTCGCGCAAGATTCGGCAACGACAAGATGGCAGCTTACCTGATCTACCAAGCCAGATCAAGCCAACTTTCAGCCTGGCGGACGGCGTCATATACCCTCTTTACAACGTCGCAAGTCGTTGTCGGGAGCCAATGGTGCGGCGCAGAGCACTGGACCTGCTGCAGAGATGTAACCGCCGCGAAGGTCTCTGGGACGCCGCGCTTGGTGCGAGGCTGTGTAAGAACATTATCGATATAGAAGAGAGCAAGGCACTGGAAATGATGCGCAACGATGCGGGTGATAGTGAGCCCCCACAGGCCGACCTTTCCATTGCTACCGCCTGCGAAATCCCAAACGCTGCGAGAGTGCGGGTCATCCGGCCTACCTTTCTCCCCGAAAGAAAGTGCCTCGAGAGGTATTATTTCGGTTGGGCGGGATCCTGGGAGGACGCCATTGATGCAGACGAGACATGGGTGGAGGATTTCATGGAGTGGTGATCCAACCTTGCGGCCTCGGTAATGAGAGCTTTGCTGCTGGGAATCGCCAAGCGGTATACTGGGAAGGACATGAATCCAGTATCTCTGAAGATGCAGTGCCTTTCATGATACACTGTTTTCTTGAAGCCACAGATACCAGCCTCATCGCAGATACCGCCATCACGAGGGATACTTCATTTAGAAGCTGGACTCCTCGAGAAAGATGGTGATTACCACAGCCTTTGAGAAGAATTTGTGTGTGAATCTACCTAATCAATACGAGAAAGACCATTCGCATTCTGACTCAGTGGAACAGGGCCTTCGCCAAACTTTGAGTCCAGTCTGGTCGAGATCTCAAGGAGGAGCATACCGGCTCCTGGTATCCACGGCTACTGCTCTCAACAAACTTTTAAGTGGAGCCATGAGAAGTGTGAAACTCCAAAATCGGCTTAACAAACTTTATGCCCACAATAGCATACAAGGAAGGCTTGAATTCCACTTGCTAGCACCTTCGAGCCGGCAGGGAAAATTTGGCAATACCTACCGCTGGCCTCACATCTGTGCATACCTTACACAGTACACATTGGTCCAGTGCACCTTACCGTCTACGGCACGATCACCCTGACAAAGCGCCGACGGATTTGGCAAGTTACGTTTCAGAAAGCAGGCTACGCATTTTGTGCTCAACAGATAAGCCTATTGGCATTGTAAGGACTCGTCATCTGCAACTTCCTCGCAGCCGTCAAGGGCGATCGTGGGGGAAAGTCACCCACACCTACCCGGGTAATCAAAGACCTCTTTTCCATGCCTGGTCTTCACGATTGAATGAGAGACACATCACATGTCAAGAACGCAGGCCAACGTTGGGAGTTCCATGGTGTATGGAAGCCACCGGTTTCCATTCTGCCTGTGCGTGCACTTCCATATTCCCGCACGTGGTACCACGGGTATCATCTGAACATCAGAAACTTGGAAGGTCCCGTTGATTTCTATACCACACCCGCCGTCATCGTGCGTCACTTTGAACATCTTTGCTTTCTGTATGCAACCTGGAGACTGCAGCGGTTCTTGCATCATACAACGATTTGTGCTTTGAATAATAATATTTGAATGATAATATCGCCATGTTTCAAATAGGCCCTGCTCTCTGAGCGAGCAGACTGTATGATCAAAATTAGATATCTTTTGGAGTTAACATCCTACGAGAGTTGTAGATTTCACAGCTTGCCTTCCAATCAAAATGTCGACAAATAAGCACCTAGGCGCAGCTGCCTTCGATAAATTTACTGGTACAATCACGTTTCTATATGGACCGCCCAGTTCCTTCACACAGCGATAGCCAGTACGCGCTCAGCGGATACTAACAGACCCAGATAAATCCTTCATTTGTAAAACATGATGTGCTGTTATGAAAAGATAAAATTTGGAAATGGAACACACCCTCTACAAGTAGCTCGCGGTCTTCCTTATTGAATGGCAAAGCGAGAACTTTAGTATCGCCAAAGTTGAGAACCCAATACACAATTATCCAAGTACAAAGCAGAAACTGGCAAAAATGCCAGATGGTAAGACATAACACCGCACCGGCCAGCCCATGATCCATACTGACGATTTGATTTCGCCTTAGACAATAGAACAGCAAACGGCTCCTACATCGAGCTTGCCGCGAGGGACAGTCTGGAGCTGTACCCGCGAGACGCTTCCATCAGCGTGGGCCTCTACAGAGAGAGGCGTCGAAAGTGCGCTCGGGCACGGTATCTGTTCGCAAAGTGCCGAGAATTCCTGCGGTTGAGGATGAGACGATGACGGCTACGTGTACACCTGACACTCCATCGAACGCACACGGGCACGCGGACTGGTCACATCTGTCCGTGCCAGCTTCATGTCCAGGTCGATCTCACCACAGTCGTATTCCAAGGTTGTTTTTTCGATGCATAGCGATCTGGTTCTGCTCCTCTGCAGCCAATAATGGCATGACCCTCAAGAATTTAAGTCAGCCGTCCAGACACGCGATGCAGGTACTTGATCACAGAAGTGATGGTTGTTGTGGCAGAACTATCCTCAGACGAGCGTCGGACAATACGTCAATATGAACAGACGCATGGGAGACTTGGCCAGCAAGCCAGTGACGAGATGAAGAACAGTCGAGATGAGAACTCCACAGGACCAGTCGAGACCAGCTTTTCCTTCTCTTTCCCTTTCTATCTCCCTTTTTCCTCCTTCTTCTTCCTCGGTAATGCTATCGGGCGACAACGAAGCTCCCTTCTCCGATGGTGGTCGTATCGACATTGATCCCTCGTTCTTGAATAGTGGTCTTGTGGGTTCCTCCTCCCCTTCTAGCGTTATAGACTCGCAGTACTCGCCCGATTTCCCTACGGAACCGTCACCGCGCGATCTTATATTGTTAGAGGAGAAGTCATCTGCATCCCTAAAAGTCGCCCGTGTATCGTCGGGAGACGATACCACATGGGACGATACCACATCGGGAAACCGATATGTTTCGGCATCGACGGCCATGTCGGCACCGTTGCCTCCATCACTAGTGCGAGCGTCTCGGCCAGGTTGATCACCGTAGTCTTCGACAATGCCTGAGCCACCTAAGTCGTTGCTATTGCCATTACGGTTGACGCTGCCGCTGCCACTGCCATCATTACCCTTGACACTGCCCCTGCTATCACCCTTAACACTGCCACTTCTATCATCCTTACTATCGTCGTGTTCACTGACCTCGCGGTCTTCGTCGCCTTCGGTATGCTAGGAATGCTTGTCCTCGATCGGTTTGGTTTCGGTAGGTTCGGGTACTATAAGGGAAGTGTTTTCGAAGCGTAGGTTACGTTCGATTCTGTTATATCGAGTGTCATCACCTATCTCGACATCTCCCACATCTAGAACGATTCCAT
The DNA here is from genome assembly GCA_018467035.1 of Scorias spongiosa. Classification (NCBI taxonomy): domain Eukaryota; kingdom Fungi; phylum Ascomycota; class Dothideomycetes; order Capnodiales; family Readerielliopsidaceae; genus Scorias; species Scorias spongiosa. The sequence goes on along the minus strand of JACSZZ010000007.1, from coordinate 524,407 downwards.
CGGGCCGTGATCGCTCGACGAAAGGCGCGGTAGTACTGTCATCACAAGTACCGTCAGTACCTCGACGTCTGGAAAGGTCAGGCCGAGCTGTACCCTCTCCAACCGAGTCGTTAGAGGGAAGGAGTTCGCGTCCTACGGTAAGATCCCTCGGTCGATAGAATAGGGTGGCCGATCATGCTTCTCCTCCTTCATCACGATCTAGCGGTAGAGGTCGTCCGAGTTCGTCATCTACACAAAACCTCGAGCGATCACGACCGGATCGCTGTCGCTCGTATTGGTGGTCCTGCCGCTGTAGCTGCCCTCGTCGTCGCTGTCGTGTCTCTTACGAAACGAAACGCGGGAGGGTTCGTCATCGTTATCGCTGGTGGTGGGCCAGGTCGGAAAGGATGTCTCCAGTTCGAGGTGGTCACCAACTAAGCTGGCCCTCATCTACCTGTTCAGCACGATGATCACCGCAAAAAAAGCAACAGAATATGGAGATCAGACGGTACGAAGCCGGATATGAGAGGTAGTAGCGCCTTGCAGAACTCTTATGACAAAATCCGCTTCTCTATCGCAGAGCTGGGAGGTGTGGGTTCGCTTTATTAGCATAATCAGCCATGACCAGAAATGTATAGGAAAGTCTTACAATTGACACATACATACTCTATCGTATGATCAGCCGAAAGGAGAACAGGCTGCAATGCAGAAACAACTCCTGTTGCAAGAGGGTTCTTATATCCAAGTAACGAACTGATATGAGACGGCGTTGTTTTCTTATACTCGACGGGACATTAATGAACGGCAGACTGAGCAGTTCTAGCTTGAGGCGGAAGGTATGAACATGGAAGGCGAAGTCATCATGCGCCAGATGAGCCACAAGCAAGCAAAGCAAATGAAGGTATTGGCCAACTCTCCCCAAACGGGAAACAAGAGGCCGATGTAGGCATACCAAGGAGCATCGGCCGGTCTGGAATACAGTCCCTCGTTGAAGCCCGTCGTGGAATTCTCCGTCTGGGCTCCATAATTGAGAGCGAACGATAGGATCGAGATGACGGCAACGCATGCAAGATAAAACTGCAGCTCACGATGGCGAAACCGCGCCAGCAATCCGAAACCATAGGCTGCGAATCCCACCAGGCCGAGGTTGAAGCCAACAGTCACAGCCGCGTCGAATTGAAACTGCCAGAGCATGCCAGCCAGCGAGACCAGCAGCGGCACGGCGATGAAGACGTGCACGGCCGGGCTCATGGTGTAGTCCACGAGGGTGGACATGGCCGAGAAGCAGACCCACAGATGCTTAGCCCACGGCGTCGAGCCGCTGCAGTATGCGATGGCCAGAGCCAGCAGGGAGAGGCTGCAGGCTAGTTGGGCCAGGGCGAGCCGTTGGCGTGGGATGGAAGGGGCTTGCACGGCGCGAGGCGCGCTCGTGATGCCTCTCGCCTTGGCTGCGTTGGCGATCATCGTGTCGGCAAGGTACTGGCCGAAGTAGGCGGCGCAGACGGCTTTCGTGCCGGCATTGCCGGTCGACAGCAGGAACACCCTCGCGGCGGCCAGAGCGCTGAGGATGGACAGCGTCGAGCGCAGTTGCGTCTCGTTCGACAGGTCGCGGATCCATTGCACCTCGCGGTGGTCCCACGCTCCAGACCTGGACGAAAGGAAGCCCTTGATGCCCGCCTCAGGTCCCTCTGGAGATCGTTTGGAGTCCTGGAAGTCGAGGATGTTGTACGTGGTGATGGCGGCGCAGGCGACAGGATTGCTCTTGACGAAGAATGCCCAGCTCCGCGACGATCCTGTCCCCATGGCATTATCGGTCGGTGTCAACATCGCGTTGGCCGCCAGCGTGATGACTGCAAGCATTGCCTCTGGCCATGATTGAGATGGCAAGCCGATCTTTTCGGTCAAGTAGCTGGGTATGCTGAAATTCATGCTATGGTTTGGCGAATGCTGGTGGTGAACTACGGGGCAAGATTGCTGAGGGAATATCAAGCACTCTGCAATACAGGCTGTCTGTTCTGGGGCCTGTTGTTTAAATATGTTGCCTAAGTAAATTCTTCACCGGCGACGAAGAAGGAACCTCATTCTAAATTTAGACGGGAAAGCTTCGGAGGCGTGCTGAGCCATGTCGGTATTGATTGGGTTTATTTCGACTCGAACAAATAATAGAATATATCCGTTCAGTAGGTAATGAATATAGCCATTGGCTGCACACTCCATCAGGTTGGGAGGTGACTTTCGTTTTCAACATGGGTAAGGTTGTACAGGAGTGTCTGCATGCAGCTGTAAGGCGATATGACGTCATTATCCAATAGGCCAGGACATACCTTAGGTAGGTGGGTTGGGTAGATAGTGGGTGAACGACAGTCGAAGACAGGTTGGTATTTGCCTATACAGCATGAATAGAAATTGGTACTGTGAGATGAGATGCGCACGAGACAGCTGATCACCAAGACTAAACATAAAATAGATATTGATCAAAAGTAGCAACAAGTTAGGTCAGAATGAAGACACTGACGTGGAATATTTGCAATGGTACCAAGAAGATCAGAGGCTCGCATGAAGGGTATCTACTTGTCATAAAATCAGAACGACTTCCCAAAGCTCACCGGTACAAGTAAATTTTTAAGATCATAAAGCTCCAAGACTCTGCAGGGCGGCCCTGAGCTCCTTGACTGCGGTAGGCACATCTTCAAAGTTCAAGGCAGAGATGGCCCATTTGGCGTGCTTCTGAGCCGCAAGCGAGCTCTCGTCGTCGGTGTTGTATCCGCCAGGAGGCGGTTGCGGTAAGGATGAGGGTACTGGGGCCGGCGGCGGTGCCGTTGCTCGCGGCGTAGACTGGTTCAATACAGTGCGAGGTGACGACGCGGGTGGTTGGAAAGGCGGGTTTGTGTCTGCCTCGTCAGGTCCCGGTCGTGTCGGTCGCTCTGGTGCCTGGGCAGTGTGGTAGAAAGCAGCTGGATCGATGGCGGACGGCTGCTGAGGCAGGTCGAGCGCAGGTGGTGCATCATCCTTCTCAGCTTCAAGCGATTTTGTGTCCGTAGGTTGCAAATCGCCAGGGACCGAGGGGAAGTATCCACCGCCTATTGAGCCATTTCTCACGTCGTCGACATCGTCGTCATCCTCCTTACTTGCCACGATCGGCGATACAGCACCACTTGCGACGGCGGGTGGATCGAATGGGATGCCAGGAGCCGCCGACTCAGATCTGGAAGGCTGCATGCTTTCTGGTGCGCTCTCGACCGAGGGAGGGAGGTATGTGCTGCCTCTCCTCTGCTTGCTGTCGGCCTCCCCTTCCAAACCCTTCATCTCTTCATCCAACTCCATCTCCTCTGTAACAGCTGGCGGCGGAGGCGGTGTCTCGATCTTGGGATTTGTAGCATTGGGATCCTCTCCAGCCTTGAGGGCCTTTGCGATTCTCAGCGCGTGGAACTTTGCGAACTTGCTCTTGGCCGCTGCTTCATTGTCCAAAGGTCCCCAAATAGCCAACACGTCGAGGAAAGTGGCCGCCGCTTGGAAGGTATCGGCCGTCTGTCTGTTCACCCTGTTCTCCCGCTGCGCCTTGTCCGCCCGCTCGAATGTCTCCAGAGCGAAGTTTTCCACATACGCCTTGGCCGCCAGGTCATCCACTATAGCATCGTTTGAGGCGTTCTCGGTTCTGACTTGCTCCAGGTGATCCATCAAAGTGGCTGCATAGTTGGCGCATTCGTCGTCGGCGGTATGAAGCTGTTTGCCGAGGATCTGCTGGAGGATGTAGTACTCGCCTTGAAGATGTTAGCTTGCTCGAGAGTTGGGCCATGGTCGGGAAAATTGCAGCATACACCAATACCCAATGATCGGCCTGAACTTCTGCAGCTGCGCAGCTCTGTTAGCGAACCTCTGGACGTCTGCCGTCTTCAACTTTTCCGGTAATGAAGCGGCCATGGTGAGTGCAAGACTGGATCTCGTAGAAGATTTCGAATTCGCTAGAGATTAGTTTTGATACGGTGCATGCAAATGGCGGACTGAACAAGAAGATCATATGCTGTGTGCAGCGTAACAAGAGAGGTGCGTGATGTCTGACCCCAGCTTCGTGTCTAGAGCAAGCTGCTCGTGCCCCACTTTGGTGGCCTCATGCCTACAGTACCTGGATACGGTAATCTCTACCAACTTCCGAGGTCACGCAGGCTAAAGTTACTTTAAACGCCTAACCTAGCTCAGATATACATATTGGAAATCGCCTAGCGAACTGGATTGTTGTACTTGTAGAGGGCCATCGTGATGACTATAAAAACCGATAGGTATGCAAGTTATGTTGTTCCTAACAATAAGCTGGAGGTAGGGAAGCCAGACATGGACTAGTATATCCACCGTACGATGATGCCATCGTTTAACTGACGCCTTATTATCTTATGCTAGGTACGAAACATCTCGGTGCTTTCTTAACCTCGAGACTCTTCTCATCCATAGCGCAATGGCATATTGGATCTGGTAATTGATTGAACGATTTAGATCCTCTTCATAAGTGGATGCCAGTTGGCTATTGTTAAGCCATCGACCGAAGGCCATCATATAACAGGAATCAGGAGAAACGGTATCCTGACGGGTGTCCATGCTTATACCGTTACCAGACGGTTCTGGCCTGGGTGCATACTGTGCTCAATCAAACCGTCGAGCAATTTGGGACTGGTGGATACGCCGATCTGCACCATTCATCGAACTCTACACCGTTCAAGTGTAATGTAGAGCGGCCTTGTACGCGGGGATTCCAACATGAACAGCGAACACGACGAGTAGCAACTGAAACGATCAAAAGTCAGCGACACGTTGCAAAAGCAATCTCACCAGAACCGACGTGACGTGCCAGAAACATGAAAGTGGAAGCTAGGAGCATCTCCATTCCTCCAACATGGGCCTTGCCCCTGGCCATTGCGTTTTGCTGTCGCCAGTACCTATACACGCCAAGAAGCAAGATCAAGAGCGCGGCGGATTGAAAGATCACGCTCAAAGGTTTCGACAGGACATAGTACCCGAATTTAGGGTTCGGCGAGGGATCGTGTGACAAACGGCAAAGCTGTGCAATCATCACGCCAGTCATCGACAAGGTCACGGATGTACGGAGGTATCCTAGGAAAGTCCTCTCGTTTGCTGCAATCCATCGGTGTAAGTGTTGGGATTCTCTTGACTCGTGCGAGGAGAGGATTTGGAATAAGTGAGCCATGAGGTCGGCGCAGGGAATGTTCGGATATCAAATGCTGAGAGTCGAACGATGATTGCTTACCGAGGTGGTCTCTGCAATCGGCGTGCGGCACCGTCAGGCTAACTTGACGCCGCCAGAACTTCCTGACCGGCTGGAACCAGGCATCCTGCTCCCGTTGGCGGCTCAATGCGTGAGCAGTCGCTGGCGAAGATACCGAGACCTGACGAAGTTCGGTGGCATTGTATCGTGCAGCGTCCTCGTCGGAGTGGTTGCGGGCGGTGTGGGCCGGCTCTGGCTCTGGGATGGAGCTAACCGTTGTCTGCGATTGTCGCTCTCCTCCCATGGGTGAATTGTTGGATAGGGCGAGGCGCAGTGGCCGGGCTGGTCATGTCGTTGGTTGCAGACGAGAGGTGGAAGAGGTGATGTCGGGTCTTGACCTCCACCGATCAACGTCACTCCATCAAAGGCGGCAGGATGATTACCTACCTACCTAGGTAGGCATCATTAGCCCAGCAACCTTGGTGAAAGTGGCATATCGGACGCTCCAGACGGGCCTCGTATCAAAGATGCTCCGGCTACACGGCTGTCGGGATAGATACAGTATATAGAGACGTAGGTACTATACCGAAGTTTAACCATATACAGGTAAAACAGTAGGCTATTACAATATCATGGCGATATTGGGGGTATTTGATTATTGTGGCGGATCTTGCCGCACGATTCTCTTTGGGTACCGGTATCTCAATATTCATTATCTCTATATTCATTACTGTATCTCTATATTCATTATCTCTATATCAATTTTCATCAGCATCTCGAAATCCCTCTATGATCCTCTGGCAGTCACTTTATCCATTCATCTCATACTCAGGGTGATTGCCTGACCAATTATCACAAAGCAATAACCATACCAGGTTAGACCATACGCAAAGCTTGTGATACAGCATGGAGACTGTTCGTACTAATCCCGATTCAGTAGTGAGTGGCGTGCCAGGCCTGCAGGTGAAATGCCGACCAAACCAATTCATATCAAAACCAAATCAAGCCACCGAATGTGAATCCCTTGCCCTAGAAGACTTCTCCAGCACATTCTCAATCAATTGCTTGCTTCAACGCAGGTATGCGACCACACAGGTGTAAATCAAAAGCGCTGTGAGGAATTGCCACACTCCACATCGGCCCCCTTCCGAAATTCGGTACGGTGGCGTCATTTTTTTGCTTTGTGCTGGTACCTCAGGCAGCTCAGCGGCACCGGCAACGGCAACGGCCTACCTGAATAGGCCTCTGGACGCCGAAAGTTCGAGGTGAATTCATAATACGCTCTCTTGCTCACACACATACCCCCATCCATTGCCCCTCCAACCTTTCCTTGTTGTAATCTACCTTCACATTTCCATCACTTCCATCATACATCTGGTCCATCGCAAGTCATCCTCCGTGAGGCGCCTGCGAAAATGGCTCTTTCAAAGTCGGCGCGCATCATCCTGCTCCTCGTGATCGACATAGCTTTTTTCTTACTTGAGATTTCCGTTGGCTATGCCGTCCATTCCCTCGCCCTTGTCGCCGACAGCTTTCACATGCTCAACGATGTCCTGTCGCTGTTTGTCGGATTGTGGGCTGTGAGAGTCGCCAACAAACGCACTGACAGCAACACCTACACCTACGGATGGCAGCGCGCCGAAACGCTGGGTGCGCTCGTCAACGGCGTGTTTCTGGTGGCGCTGTGCGTCACCATCTTCCTCGACGCCATCCAACGGTTCGTCGAGCCACAAATCGTCAGTAACCCGAAGCTGGTCCTCATCGTCGGCTCCCTTGGACTGGCGAGCAACATCTTCGGCCTACTCCTCTTCCACGACCACAGCCACGGAGGTCACGGCCACTCTCATGGACCGGCAAAGGATGCCAATTCAGAAAGAGAAGCAGAAGAGGGACACGTCCATGAACACGCTCACTCATCGGCCAGCCAGATCCCGTCTTCAGCCAATGACAACACACACAGCGAGGTCGATTCGTCTACTGCTGTAGGCTCGCCATCTGCAGTTTCCAAGAAACACAGGCGCAGCAAATCTAGGACCTCTTACAGTGGGATTGAAGATATTCCCGTCAACGCATATGGTATCCGTCAATCCATCATGGCTGCCAGTAGGACGACAGATCAATACGAGGGTGAGGATGCGCTTCAGGAGGAGATAGAGGAGGATGATGGCAATGCACAAGTCGAGCAACCGCTGCTCAACGGTAACGGAAAGCAGAACGGCTACGGTAGTCTCTCTCAAACCATCGATCACGACCAGCACAAGCACAGACAGCCCAAAGATACGTCCAAGGGCGGTCATGGTCACTCTCATGGCGACCTCAACATGCGTGGTGTTTTCCTTCACGTGATGGGTGACGCGCTCGGTAACATCGGTGTCATAGCGACTGCGCTTTTCATCTGGTTGACAGACTGGTCGTGGCGTTACTACCTGGATCCTGCCATCTCACTCATCATTACAGTCATCATTCTGTGCTCTGCCTGGCCGCTTTGCAAGGCAGCCTCGAGGATTCTGTTACAGGTATGTGTTGCATGATAGTTCGCTTTCGTGACTGTTTTCTAACTCAATCCCAGGCTGTACCTCTCGGTATCGATGTCGAAGACATCAAGGACGACATCCGCGATCTTCCAGGTATCATCTCCTGCCATCACGTCCACGTGTGGCAGCTGAGCGACACCAAGCTCGTTGCTTCGCTTCACGTCCAAGTGAGCTTCGACTTCAAGGGAGATGGAAGTGCGCGTTACATGCAGCTTGCACAGGCCATTCGCAAGTGCCTGCACGAATATGGAATCCACTCCTCGACTATCCAGCCTGAGTTCTGCCTTGACCCTGAGCATACCCACACCGAAGACGGTGGTGAGGCTGCGGCTGCATCGCAGGCTGGCAGCATCTGCGAGCCGGACTCGTGCCTCCTAGAGTGTGGAGATGACTGTGATGGTGTCGACAAGGCTTGCTGTGTCAAGCCTGCTCAGAAGAAGGAAACACCGTGTGGCCATGACCATGGCCATGAGTAAAACGACATCTTCTGCCGACCCTTGTTTATACGCTTTTATGCGATTCTGCCCAAACGCCCTCTCGAGATGGGTTCAATTCGCTTCACGTTATGCTCGATACCGAGTCATGGAGTTTCCGGCCGGCTTACATGGGACTGTTCTTCTCTGCTTACCACTGGAAGTGAGTAGTGTGGGATATGGAGGTCTAGGCGTACTTGACGGTTAGAGGCGGTCACCACGATGGAAAGTTCAAGCTCGATCAAAATGTGGATCGCACGCTGTTGAAATCATGGGCAACATGAATTTGCCCAGGATGACTATAACGTCGACACGTGCTTCTAACGGTCTAATGACGCGGCCTGTTTAATGGCTTGTCGATCTCGACTCGAGCTGGTCATATCTGGAAGGCCGTTCGGATGGGTGGTGAGAAATCCCACATGGATAAGTGCTGGGTATGCCTATCAGAAGTTGCTGGGGAGGGTGATGCTCCAATAAAGGCTATAAGACCTCGTAATAATAAACTCATCCCTGAACCCTTACTGGGTGGGATTCTCCTGATCCAAACCTTGCCAGATGCGCTCGTGCAAAATCAGACCTCGTAAAGCGTGGTGAGAAGAGAAGTACTGTAGTCGTGCGGAGGCAGATCCGTAAAGTGACAGCCGTTGTTGTTCGACCGGAAACGTCGTCGATGTTCGACCGTTCGGGCGGGGGGCTCAACGAGTGCATGACATGACATTGCATTGCATTACAATACATGACATTACATTACTGGGCCATTACCTCCAACTCCATGTAGGTAGGCAAATGCATACGTATACTGACCCAAAAATACATACAGCCGAACAGGGAAAGTCTAAACACTGGAGTCTGCGGTAATGTTTCTGCTTTACGCAATGGCCCGGTACCGAACCCCAGGTTTCATCGCCGAATGCGTCTGTAACTGGCCAAGTCTTCGCCTGCACGTGCTCCCGCGCACGCGGTGGGCTTCCCAAAGAGGAAGCTGCATAGTTAAGTTCAAACCTTAGCGCGGAGATTACTCCCCGGTACGTGACAGCACGTCACCGGTCCAGTACAGCATCTGCGCGTGATCTGTGTCTCGCATTGCATCTTACTATCACTCGCATCGTGTCGAGGCCGGCAGCAGTATCGCCATCATCAAATCATCATCTACAACTTCTTCACACAGCATGAATCTCTCCACCTGACCTAGTTCGAAGCAATCACAGCCGTCAATGCCTCAACGAAGGCTGTGTTTACAAAGGCGTCACGATGCGAAGCGCCGCTGGTGGCCAATGAAGTGTGCGCCAGCCCTCCCCTGCAAGAGGATTGGTGCATGGCGATATTAGTCCCCGACTTCTTCCAGGACCACCGCCGCCAACAGGGTCACTGAAAAGGTCTTCTCCTCTGCTGTGCTTCGCCTGTGCTCTGCCTGTGCTCTGCCGACCCGACGACGGGCGCGCCTTTTCCCCTGGCGTGGGTGCTGCGCTGCTGCCGTGCCGCACGCGCGAGCCTGGAGGCGGATGAAGGATGCTGCTGCTGTACTCGCAATGACCAAGCCATCCAGCCGTCCAGCCATCCAGCCTCCCATCGCCCACGATCCACGGCCTAGATGGTCGTGGCAATCGCCAGCCTATTATCCACGGCAACAGCCTCTCCCACTTCCCAACGGACGGCTTCGTGCTAGGACTAGGACTAGGACTGGGACTGGGACTGGGACTGGGACAGAGAGACACACGTGTAGCCTGAGCCATGTTGCCTTCGTCCCGTGAGCCTCTGTCCCTCGTCTCGCGAGGCTGGTCGGTACCATCACGAGTCCACAGAACATCCTTTGGCTTCACCAAGTGAGTGCTACGAATGACATTTACTTCACTTGCGAGCTCTGGACTTCCGCAGTACGCCCGGCTAGAAATGCCTCGTGTCTGCGGTTTACCCAGATCCATGTCCTCAGTCATTTGCATCTGGCGGAGAAAAGCCCAGTGCAGGTTTAGTCCCTTCCTTTCCCACCCTTCCCCTGCTTTTCTGATGCCGTAATACGGAAACGACATCTGCGCCTACTTCCATCTCACTGGGTTTTCCCTGTACACTGCATCTAGGGATACCTCCACATCCTCGCCGATGTTCGCCAATGCTGTCCAGCATTGTACCGTACCGTAACTATACGCGTGGATGCAGTCCGTGCTCGACAGGATTTCTCGCTTGCAAAGCCATTCGACGACCTCTCACAGCATCCAACATCTCACAGCTTTCACGAGGGCGCGTTCGGCGCAGAGAAGGAAGTTGTCACACATAGCATCCAGGACTGTACGACCCAATGATAGGCCGTGGTCTGAATATCTGACCGTCTGAATCGCTGCTCATCACCATCAGCAGCAGAACACAGCCGGTCAAGCCAGCCTGATTGGCTGGTGGGGCAAGCCTGGCTAATGACTAGCTACGGGCGGACATCCCCGTAAAGGGCAATCTTTAGTGTTCACTCTTCCGTCTGGTCCCTTTTGAGAACGAATCGAAGTCTCGAGTTACCCAGCCAGGCTAACAGAACAACAGTGAAGTGCACACCAACGAGCATAACGTCCCCCACGGCGCTTGTTGTCCAGCCCAATCTACGTCTCCATCATGGCTTGTCCACGAACCTCATCTTCTCTGGTCTGCGCCAGGCTCCGTGCCCCCATGCCGCCTGCCCCGTTTAACTGGCTATTGGCGTTCCCCTTCTACTTGAACCATGGCTGATATGCATCTGTCAGTGCCTATGTGTAGTTTGATCGACTCCTCTAGAGGATGATGGGTGTGTGGGTTGGTTTGTCGTCGTCGTCTAAGATCTCATCCGCCTCCACTGCTATCCTTCACATCCTCACGACGTTTGGTTTCCATTTCCTCAGCCGGCCTTGAGTCCACCGCGTTCCCTCTTCTCCATCTTGCTACCCTGTCTTTATTGCTTCCTGCTCGTCCTGTTTGCACTTTCGACCTTTCTTTGGCCCTTTTCCATCGTACGAACCTGCGCCTCTTGTAACCTGGCCGCAGTGGTATCACTTGGGGATTTCATGCCTATCTTTACCTGCCAAAAAAGCTGGATATACTAAATGGACATGCATCGTTGAATGCTGTCGGGTCTCAGTCTAGGACCGCCATACGGTCCACACCGTCTTCAACCCCATCTGAGCCCTGCATTCAATTCCCTACATCACTCCCACCCAGGCTGGGTTGTAGCATTGGGCTTCGATATCCTCCGTCATGGCCAACATATCTTACTCGCCTTACCAGGGCGACTGTGTCGCTCCGTTTCTTGATGCATCGTTATTTGACTCTACACATGGCTGTATGTTATCGAAGCTCACAACCGTTCGCACCATTTCTGACTTGATGCAGATGTCGCTGGTCGCTTTTGCTCGCCTATGCGGTTCCTCGAAGGGACACCAACCTGCTGTCTACCTTGCCCAGCAACAGACTGGGTGTACGACGACCATTTCGATTCATACGGTGTAGTGGCAGAAGCATTAAACGTCGTCGGCCTGGGGTTGATGGTTTTCCTCCTGGTCTCCTACTCTGTCCTTCCCTCCCAAAAGACCCGCAGTCACTACCTCAGCATATGTCTCATCGTGGCCGTCAGCATGATGGCCCTCGGCTTTACAATCCCACTGGCTGCCAACCCAGACCAGTGTGCCAACGAGATCACACCCAATGACATGTACTCCTCGATGGAGTGCGCTTGGAGCGGCGCTCTGATCGTTGCCGGTGGCCTCTCTGCGGTCATGTGGATCTTCATCAGGGCCCTCAGCATGAATCTACAGATTTGCTGGGACATCATCCCGGGTAAGAAGTTCTTCTACATATCCCAGGCGGTCGGATGGGGTGTTCCTGCTGCGCTCTTCACCGCCGTCATGACAGCTACCGGTGTCAGCTTTCGCTTCGGATCGGCCTGTCATGTCAACCACGTCAATTCCATGGCCGACTTCTGGGGACCGCTTCTCGGCCTTTCCGGTGCGGCTGGTGTCCTGCAGTTGGCAACATTCGGTTATTGCATCCACGTCTATCTGAAAAACCTGTGGGCGGATTCATCCCCGCAGAACTCGAGCCGCTCGGATCCTGCCTTGCCCAGCTATCAGAGTAGCATTCGCACCAAGAGTGCACGCGCTGTGTACCAGCGGCTGAAGAAGGTCCTCTGGTTGCAGTGGCGTGGCATCTGTATTGTCAGCATCATCCTTTTCGATGTCATATTCTTCTCTATTGTATTTGTTTACCTTGATGGCATGCAGCAATCCGTCTTCCAAGATTGGGTCAAGGCCGAACCCTGGACACTGTGTCTGACTGAGCACCCAACGGACAAGAGCGCGTGTTTGCAGTACGTCCAAGGCTGGCTCGTCGGTCAGTCGACCGTTATCGCCGTCCTCATCCTGCTGGCCTTAGCAGGTCTACAGGTCTTCCTATTCCTCACTCGCCCATCTGTATTCCGCGCATGGGGCGACTTCTTCCGCCAGCGATTCAACGGGAGACGAGATTTTGTCTCCCTTGATGCTAAGACGGAGCACATACAGATCGTCACTGATCGGAAAGCCGCCGAATCATACGATTACAGCCGCGGTCACCAGAAGACTGCATTTGAAATGCAGAAGCCCAAGGATTTCGCTCTCGACATCGACTCGAAAACTTGGCACAGCGAGACTGCCGTCAGCTCGCCGGACGGGTCGTACAAATCTCCCATACATACAAGCAGAGCTTATCAAGTCTCAAGTAACGGTAGGGTCTCTCCAGACATCTGGGATGGACCGTTAGTAGATTACAAAGGCAAAGCTACGTCACTGTCGAGCTCGCCTTCAGATCAAGAACCGGTGTCGCCTCTGATCGAATTCAGCCCTCCCTTGTTCCCAAAGTCAGACGAAGAGAGCCAGCAGAGCCCGATCACAATCACCCAAAAGCCATACCCAATCCTGAGGTCGCCGAGTTCGGATCGAGCATACCACGTCCCACGTGCCAGCTTCTCAACACCCAAACCTCCTTCACGGGCATCGATACAGAAGTCCTTCGCGTTTGACGAGCGTCACGAAAACTCATGAAGTAGGGCAGGTTGCAGCAGAGAAGAGAAACAGGCTCTCGTTGCACAAAAGCATGCTTGATCCCTCCTTTCGGACATGTTAAATGTATCTACCACCACCAGTCGCTGGCGTCTCTGGGCCGAGTTCAGTCGGGCCATTCACTTCTCTATCCTATCGTTTTGCATCTCGCACTTTGGTCTGTACTACCACAGTGGGCGGACCGATGAGATTCACAGTTCCACCCCCAACCTTCCGTTTTGTACATAACTTGCTACGCAGACAGTACCATTAATGACTGACATTGGGCTGAGGCGAGTACCGGCATCGTCAAACGAGTTGCACTAATATGTTTCCAAATGAGAAGGATAAAGAACGATGCTGCATCAAGTCGAGAGAATATAGTTGAAAGGCGAACGTATGATTCACTCTACCATTAGAACCGTATTGAACATGCAACGGTAAATACGCGAGAGCCCGTTAGATCGGGTGCACTTGGACGGGGATATTCAAGCACCTGAGGCACATTCCTTTGTTTTCTCCGCACTATCGAATCAGTCTGGCGGGGTCTTTGACCCTAACCCTTGATAGCTCCAGCGAAAATAGGGCCAGAATTGGGGGCCAGACCTCGGCAGGGAAGGACAGCTTGCACCCACTTGGAGAACACAAGCAGGGAAGCGAATACGAACGGGGGTGCAGGTCACAGTGCGACCATACAGACAATGAAAGCATAGGCTGGAAAGGTCAACGGGCCAGACCGTGCGTTTCAGAAAATCATCCCTTCTCGGGTGCAAGTAAAGAAAACAGCAACCCAACCCGTCACAAACTGGTTCAATCCCATCCGATCCAATCCAATCCAATCCAATCCAGCTTCGAGCAGCACAAGATGGTCCACGTGAACCCTCTTTCCGCAACGGCGGCATCGCTGCTCTTTCTCCTCCTACCCTCACAGGCACTCGGCGCCGGCTTGTACTCGAAGAGCTCGGCGGTGCTGAACGTCGACGCCAAGTCGTACGACCGGCTGATCGCGAAGTCGAACCACACGTCGATCGTCGAGTTCTACGCCCCGTGGTGCGGGCACTGCAAGAACCTCAAGCCGGCGTACGAGAAGGCGGCCGAGTCGCTGAGCGGGCAGGCTAAGGTGGCGGCGGTCAACTGCGACGATGACGACAACAAGCAGTTCTGCGGCAGCATGGGCGTCCAGGGCTTCCCCACACTCAAGATCGTCCGCCCGGGAAAGAGCAAGGCCAATGGCAAACCCGCTCGCCCCATCGTCGAGGATTACCAGGGAGCCAGGACCGCCAAGGCCATCGTCGATGCTGTCCGGGACAAGATCGTCAACCACGTGAAGAGGCTGAAGGATGACGATTACGAGGCATGGCTTCGAGGAGAGACCGCAGAGAGCGTGGCCCGCCCGAAGGCTATCTTGTTCAGCGACAAGGGTACGGTCAGCTCGCTCATCAAGGCTGTCGCCATAGACTTCCTCGGCGTTGTCGATGTCGCCCAGATTAGGAACAGGGAAAAGGAGGCCTGTAAGGCTTTGGGCGTGGAGAAGTTCCCCAGCCTCGTCCTGTTTCCTGGAGGAGACAGCTCGCCGGTCAAATTTGAGGGTACACTGGAAAAGGAGGCCATCGTAGAGTTCTTGTCACAAGCGGGTAGTCCGAACCCAGACCCAGCACCAGCGACGGCAAAGAAAGGAAATGGGAAAAGCAGCTCCAAAGGTAAAAAGGCCAAGGGCGCGTCGTCGAAGTTCTCGAAGGCTTCCGCTTCTCATGCTTCGTCCGAGGCCACCGAGGCAGCTGCCACCCAAACAGATGAGACGCTGGAGGATGCCGGCGCTCCAACCGAATCGCCAGACCCGGTGGTAGAGGGTAGGCACAAACCGGTCAACGTACCAATCGAGCCGGCTCCGCCGATCAAGTCGCTGCAGGACGGGCTAAGCTTGCAACAGAAGTGTCTAAACGACAAGGCCGGTACATGCATTCTGCTTCTGTTGCCAGAGGTGATACAGGGCGAAGCTACGATTCGGGCGATCATCAGCCTCAGTGAGATCCACCACAAGCATGAGCACGGTGGCCGCAAGCTGTTCCCCTTCTACCAGCTGCCCAACACCAACAGCCAGGCAGCTGCCATGCGCAGGCTGCTTGGCCTCGGTGAGGACGTCGCGATCATAGCTACCAACGGCAAGCGAGCCTGGTACAAGTCCTACCCCTCGACCTCGTTCGCCCATGATGCTGTGGAGGCATGGATCGACAGCATTAGGATGGGCGAGGGGAAGAAGGAGACGCTGTCGTCAAAGCTCATCGCACCGTTTGAGCACCTCCCATCTGAGCCTGTGCAGATTCAACTCGGTGATGATATGGAGGCGATGCGTGCCAAGTGGAAGGAGTCGCTGCCCGAGGGTGTCGACGTCGAGTTTGAAGAGATTGATGATGTACAGTACGAGACTATGATGAAGGCTTCAAGGGACAGAGAGGCCAAGGCCAAAGCAAAAGAGCAGGAGCAGAAACATGATGAGCTGTAAGATCGATCAATCATGAACTTGATGGGGTCTCTTTTGATGCTGAATGACTTCCTTTGCATTCTCAAATCATCCGACATGTCATAAGTGACTTAAAATTGCATTTTTCTTTGGAGAGTTTTGATACAAATCTCATTCTCTTGCTATGTCAATGCTGCTGATGCTATGATTAAACAGTGTTCTCAAGTATCCACTGGATGAGCCTTCAATCTGGAAAATAAGCTGCTCAGTGGCAGTCACGAGGACTCGGCGTAGAATCTCTATCGGCCGTGGAAGGGAAAGACGCACAACAGACTCAGACATCACTGACCCATCCACCGTCGGCGACGTAGCTGCTCCCCGTGACGGCGCTAGCGTCGTCACTTGCAAGGAAGAGGATGACCTTGGCCACCTCTTCGGGCTGGAGGAAGCGCTTGATGCTCTGAGCGGCGAGGATCTCCGTCTTGTACTGGTCGGTCATGACCTCCTTGATCTGCCTTTCGGTGGCGATGTGGCCGGGCACGACGCTGTTGACGCGGATGTTGTCCGCGCCGAACTCCTTGCTGAGGGTCTTGGTGAGGCCCATGACGGCGGCCTTGGTGGTGGTGTAGATGGGCAGGCCGGCGCCGGGGATGCGCCAGTTGATCGAGCCCATGTTGACGATGCTGCCTCCGCGCCCGCGCATGTGCGGGATCAGGTACTGCGCCAGGAACAGCATGTGGCGCAGGTTCACGTTCATCCCGAACTCGAACCCTTCCGCCGTCACCTCCATCGTCGGCACCCGCGCCGCCCCGGCCGCGCTCGCCGCGTTGTTCACCAGCACGTCCACCGGCCCGTGCTCTGCTACGATCTTGTCCGTCACCTCCTTCAGCCGCCCGAGGTCGGTCACGTCTGCTTGGTAGAAGGTCGGTATGCTGCTGCTTCCTCCCGCCTTCTTGATCTCTTCGATCAGACCGTTGGAAGAGGGCTCGGAGATGTCGAGGAAGAAGACCTTGCACTGCTGCTGGCAGAACGCTCGTACTGTCGCTGCTCCAATCCCTTCTGCTCCTCCCGTTATGAGGACGTTCTTGTCCTTGAGGCTAGGGTAGGTGGTGTATGTGACTACAGACATCTTGCTTGATATGCTTGAGATGTCTAATGGTGTACAGTGTAGGGTCTCGTCTCGTTTAGAGTGGGTCCAACCAGCGATTCTTCTTGGGTATCAATGGTATGAAGTAGTTCAAAGAGGATTCTGGAGAGTAGTACAAGGCAATGCTGTCTATATTTGATTTGAAAAAAAGAGGAAGTCAATGACTTTAGCAGGAATAGACGTGCTTTTGTACTACTGGCGGTGACATGACGCTGATCTATCATGTCGGGCTCGTTGGACCGTCAGGAAGCAAGCCACTGATCCATGACAAGCCCCACAACATGATCTCGTGCCGCTCGTGACAATGCTTGTGATATTGGGGGGGCGGCAGACGGAGTTGCGCCCGTGGGGAATAGGGAGGAGAGGAGCTCGAAGCTACTGCGAGATGCAACCTCAAAGGTCTAGCCAAGTGACCATGCGGGAGCTTGAGGTTTGAGGTACTTATTAACCCCCCCGAAAATGGGATGATGACTTCATAGCTTGCATGTCTTTAGGACCTCGGGAGGTAAATACCTGCTTCCTGGTGTATGGGTTTTCGTCGCCCTGGCTTGCATTGCATTGCACTGCATTGCATAACATTTCCATTGCATCGTGTCACGCCGCAATCTGGCGTCTGTGTGCTGCTTTCTGGCCTTTTTCCCATGGCGGGGTCGACAGGAGAGGGGCTGTTTTGATTGTTGATCTGCGCAAGACGGAGAGACAATGTATGTAGCTGCTGCTGTACCTACCTTTTCGACCCACCTTTCATGCATGGAAAGATATCTTCCCCAGTCCTCGCTCCGCGGTTATTTACCATATGGCTGCGTGTTTACTGATCATGCTTGTGCAGCTCTCCACACGTGCTTGAGGGGACTTAAAATCCCGCTGTCTGTCTGTCTTGCTAGCTGAAGTCCGTACCCTACGCAGTGAACATCAAGGAAAAGGCCTGGAAATCTCAATATAGGCAGCAATAATTCATTCTATCATTATAAATCCAGCTTGATATGGAACAGCTGAATGATTAATATAAATACAGATGTCGAGGATGGGGGCGACAGTCAACCCAGACGGCAAACCCATTTGCGTCATTTTGGTTTTATCATAAGCAAACCAGTCGCCAGACGGAGAGTAGCTTGGTTCAGCCACGTCACTGTTCGCGAATGCGTTGTGAAGTGGCTGCAGGTGCCGACGAAGATATCGATGCTGAGCCGTGTCAAAGCTATGCCTGGAATGCTTCGTGGTTCATCCTACTCTCCCTCTGCAACATACGCTGGGTCATCCTGGTCGTGATGAAAGCCATAACTCCAGCCCATACCCACGGAAGAGCAAAACCTGTCGGGCGTTAGCAACCATATAGATACTGAGATGCGGTATAGTATCCTTACCAACAGCATAGCCAACATCAGCGTCCGAGACACCGAAGGCGATTCCGAATATTATGACGGCCACTGCCAACCCAGAGACGCCCCACATGAAGTCCATGCGCACCATGTGGGATCTGAACACCGCGCTGGCATTGTAGCGGTCGCACCATGCCTGTCTGAAGACCCGATCTTGCCCGCCGTCCACAGCGACAATGTCTTCCACGATGACATAGCATCCACCACGCATAGGCTGGCCCTTGGCGACAGACGAGAATCGGAACGGCGCAGACATGCCGAGCGCGGACATGGTTCCTGCAATGATGAGCTGTGGACATACCATCGCTAATAGGACGGCCAGGCCAATAGCGACGACTCGAACCAAGCCGAGTGAAATACCGATCGAGATCAGGACGGTCAGAGCGACAAAGCCGAAGACAAAATTCCAGTCGAAAAAATCAAGCCCCCAGGTACTGACTTGTCCCAGAGGCCTGCACTGCGATGATGGCTTGACGAGTCGGTACGTTCGAAGAGAGAGCGTGGTTACAGAAGCAACACCCGTCAGAGCCAGCCATGGAGACAGGACGACGGTGATGCTGAGATTCGTCCCATACTTCAGAGCGAAGTAGCCCACCTGCGGTCTCTGGTCAACGATTGTTCCAATTCCTATCGTTAGAGATCTTCAGTGCTTACTATTGGTAGAATGCCGCTCGTCATCAAAATCGGTGCCCAATGCATTGCGATTTTCGTCTTGTTCCGTCTGAGATCGATATTGAGGCTGGGCAAGCCATTGGAATTGAGAGCATCACGGCTGGTCTGCGAGCCTGGAGACTCAACTGGTTTCAGGGCCATAGACATCTTGGTTGCAATATCTTCAAGGCAGAGAACAGGAAGCACAGATTTGGTATGTCTGGGATTGAATCGTCCGAATGTTAGACGTAGATGTAGATGTATAATGGTGGAGTATTGTCGTGTTGTTCTGTGTGAGCAAGTGTGCCCCCCAAACCTGTTGAGTCTGCCATCTCGTCTTTATAAATCTTCGCGATGGGACGAAATCTCCTTGTTACTGTCGAACAAGCTGAATTGGCATCATGTCTGTACTGCGGCTGTGACAACCATAGAAAACATACCAGAGCTACAGGCGCAGAATGGGGCCAGATACGGTTAGACCGGCACGACCACCCGTCCGTCGATCACCAAAGCCTCGAGCTCGCAAACGCAACCCAATTGGTTATGGCTTTGCCATCTCCACTTTGCAGCAGGTAAATCCTATATACCTACCCATGATGACTCTCCAATATCTCCAGCAGCGCTATTGGAGAAGTTGGAAACCGCATCATTGCTCCCTGCCCTGCATCTCGTCGAGCAATGATAGGCAAGATAGATCGAAATGAGAGCTTCGTACGTGCAAGGCTGAGCGATGCAAAGAAGTGAACAGACGAATGCAATGCTGGCGAACGTGAGTTCTCGGCCGGAAGAGATAAATAGGTAGACAGGCAAGACAGGCAAAGGCAGGCTTATGGTGATAGGGTTTGACAGACACAGTGTGATCGGCGAACCCAACGATCCTTCTCACTAGTTGCGAGATCTGGTATATAGGTAGGGTCGGGAGCTGAATGAAAATTACGCTTAGGTTATCCCCGGTTGGTCCCTGCCCTTGGGTAAGTAAGCAGTGGGAACATGAGATCACCACATAATGCGGTTCCCCATTGCGCCCTCTGCCTTACGTACGGCCTTACGCACGAATCTCAAGTGGGCAGTGCATTGAAACGGTTCAGATGTACCGCCTACTGATAACCACGATACCCACAATGGGGCGGTTTATTTTTGATAGGGCAAGGAAGTGTGCTAATGGAAGCACACACAGCAATCAGTATTGAGAATGGAAAGAGAAGAAATCCCTGTTTTTACCGACTGTCTACCCAACTTTGGGCGGTTGCTGGGTCGCCCTCGAGATACTAGATTACGATAATATACATTAGAGCTCCACACCAGTTCTAGGGCAAGCTTCACATGGCAACATGGAATATGCGCACGAGAACTACTAGATGTCAAGGGTCCAAATCCCGGTCCGAGAATCGGAATTCAACTGGCCCACCACCGGCATCCTTCAATTCCAAGATGCTAGTGGACTTTCACCCGGAGTTGCGGTTAGTGCTCGCGGTGTTCCACAGGTTGAAATATACCCCGAGGCGGTCCAATCAGGATGGCAAAGTTCCACTTTGAAATACCGCCTCACCCTCCCAATACCTTCAACACACAAAAAAGAAAACGCAATACGTGAAAGGGAAGATCTGCCAGGAAGTGGCAGTCATAGATCAAATAGAGATCGTGCTGAAGATATATAGCAAGGTCGTAACGGCGTCAGGCTGGTCTGCCCGTCAAGCGGTAGCAGAATGGGTATCAATGGTCTGGAAGTACTCGCTCGCATATTATAACTTTGGAGTCGAACCCTTTTCTTGCAAGTTGTTGAAGAGGGTTTCAGGCGGTATGCGCGCCAGCTGACCATTGCGGTCCATAGCCATTGGTACATACCCTTCCCTTCTCCGCCTGGCGCGTTCAACCAGGATACCGGTGACGACGACAATGAAAGTGAGCGCAAGAGAGATGGCGAGGCCAATAAGTACCACGAAGCCTAAAGCAAGGTGATGTGTGGTTGTTTCCAAGAAGTTTTGCGGCTCACTGACGAACAAACGGCTAAGCGTGCCCTGACCGCCACCTTGAGTGTTGGTTAAGACATAAGGTTGGAAGTTCGTGCCATTGTACAATACGGCGCTTGCGTTGCCAAAGCCGCTTACATTGATGTTCCCCGTGAGCATCAATACCATGTTATCAGAGACAAGATCGACGTCGTTATGTTTTTGATTCACGGCTAATATCTGAAGGCCGCGGATGGAAGATCCAGCGCCCAGCCCATGTATTGTCGACCAAGTCCCGTTGTTAGTGTACTTGGAAAGAAAGGCCGTGCCGTCAGTGGTTGAAGTGCCGGCAACCCACCAGGTCTTAAAGTCACTGTCGGCAGGGGAAATCGCTGTCACAGGACCTGGAAGGGAAGCCGCGCCTTCATATTCCTCAAAGGTTTGCTTTACAGTGTCATATGTAGCCATAGTGGTTTGGTTGCCTGAAATCGTGAGGTTGCCCGCGACGACGAGGGTACGTTTGGACGACCACAGAAGGGCATTTACAGCGCCATCCAGCCCAGAGCCAGGTGAGTTCCACTGCCTTGCGTTGATGTCGTAGTAACAGAGACCAGCACATGGTAAGGATCCGGCACGCTGGAATGTACCACCAACGAAGACAATTGCGTTGCTCGGTTGCACTGATACCGCATTGACGACGACGGAGGAGCCTTCCAGGGCTGGAGGCTGAGGCGAGACGAAGTCGTTCGCGCCCAGATCAAATGCTATTAAGCCGTTGATGTTATTGTTTCCGACCGTTCCTGTTACAGCACCGCCTGCGTAGAGGACGCTGCCAGATGTGTCCATACCAATGAAAGTAGAGTCACTGTTCAGGCCATTGATACCAGAGACAGCCTGTGTTGAGCCGGTGTTATTGATGAACAACAAATTTTGGATCGTCGAGCCGTTCGATGCCGTGGCGCTGAAGTGGCCTCCAAGCACAGTTATATTGGAGTTGTTGTCATCATAATATAGGCCGCCGTAGACACCATCATAACTTGAGGAATTGGCTGTGTCTCGTTTAGACAATGAAGAGGATGATGTGGCTGGCTGGATCTTCAAATTGAGGGGTTGTAGGCCTGATCCAGAGTTGACAAGCTCAACAGCACCACTAACACCAAGTCCCTGTGAAGATATCTGGCCGGCATACAGTGTTTCGTTGCCATTGTAAGTTGCGAAGGCCAGAAGTCGGCCTTGTATGGCATTGGTGGCGTTCGGGAGATTATGCAGCCAGTTATTCTCAGACAATACCCAAAGTGCGAAACCAGTGGCATCGAAGGCATCGTTTGAAGCGAAGCCTTTGACAGATACAAAGTCGCCACTGATTGCCAAACAAGCTTGAGGGTTTCCTGAGGATATGTTCAAGGTTATAGGAATGATGCTGCTGACGACACCATCGACGCCTGCGCCGAGAGCACTCCATTTCTGGTTCGATATCGAGTACATTGCTATTCCATTAAGGCCGTCGACTGAACCGTCTTGGGTAGAGGTGAAGTTACCACCGAAATAGATAGTCCCGTCCAGAAGTCGCATTGTCATAACCTCAGAGTTCAAGCCTTTACCAGGGAGGGAAGTTGTGTTGTCCGTGATACTAAAGACATTAGCTCCAGCTCCAGAACTGAAATTCCCTGCAACGAAAACCTGTTCACCACTGGTGATCACTGCATTGATGGAGGGATGGTTGTCTAAGCTTGCACCAGCCGAATCAATAGGCGACTGCGAGAAATCGGTAGTAACAGTGGTTTCGTTGGGGTTATATTCGAAGAGACCGTTCAGTCCGCCATCACTAGAGATCAGTTCAAAGCGAACCCGTTGGGCAACGACGGTGAGTGGCACCGACTGGTGTGGATCAGGGTGAAGAGTAACTCGAGGTTGAAACTTGCTGTCGCTGACATCGACGTAGCCGTAGTAAATTTGGTCGTACTTGTCGTAGTTGTTGGTTTGGTAGATAATTGTCGACACTGGTGGGTCAGACGAAGTCATCAGGCCGGTAAGATTCACGCGACCACGGGTTGCGCAGGTATCATCCTCAATACAACCAGGTGTGTAGACGGTGATGGAGTAGTTGCCGGATTGCTGAATGTTTGGAGAGAAGGTGACGGATACATTGGTGCCCAGGTCGAATTCTTCGTTGATGACAGCAGTCAGGTAATCTGAAGTACTTTGACCATTGTTAGGCGTGCGTTTCCACAAATTCGCAGGTGTTGCACTTGAACTTGAACTATTGCTGACGCCGTCGCATTTGGGCTGGTTGAACTCGTTGACAGCAAATGAAAAGATGTCATTCTGGAACATCTCAATGCCAGCTAGACCACCTCCCTGGCCGTACCACGAAGTGATGTAAAGTCGGAATTGGTTCATACCGACAGGAGGGACAAAGTGAAATTCTTGAGCGCTACTATTGTGGGCCAGAGGGCAGTTGTTGGAGCATGACTGATTTTTGCCATCAGCGTCATAGTAGTTCATGTTCAGAATACCACCACTGTTGAGGTTCTCAAAATACCAGGATTTTGCGCCTCGTCCGTCCTGTACAGTGTTGTACAAGATTAACTTGGTTGGGTTGAATCCAAAATCGTAGGTCCCTTCCCACCAGCCAGCCGTATCGTCTTGAAGCAGCCAGGTATTGTTGGGCCCGTCGGTCGCCGTGGTTTTGCATATGATGTTGGCGCCATCGTCAAAGCCAGCCGTAGACGATGTTCCAGAAGAGGTAATGTTACCAGAGCTGAGAGCGATCACCTGTGTGTCTGGATGATCGGAGGGGGAAGTGGTGTTACCAAGCCCAGTGAAATCACCACCGAATACGAGGTTACCAGCCGCGTTCTTGGTGATTGACGTTACCACACCGTTGAATCCCTGGAAAGGCAGATTGACCCATTCGGTGGTCCAGGCGAGAGCATTTGATGAGTTGCTTCCGGTGAATGCGCCGCCAACATACAGAATACCATCATCGCAGTAAAGTGCATTGACACTTCCGTTGAGACCCTGCAGAGGCATGACCTCGTCCGAGACTGGGTCGTAGAGTGCTATACCCTGTGCTTGCTGATTACTATTCCCCAGGCGGGTAAAGTTACCAGCAACGGCAATGCCCTGTAGGTTTCCACCACGCATATAAGGGCACATCGTCACGATGGCACCATCGGCGGTCGCGACTGTCCTGAAGGTACCGTCCGGATAGCGCGAAAACAAGGCATCGCTGCCGTTTGTATTGGGGGACGCCTCACCCTGGCCCTGATATTGATATAGAGAGATGCTGTCGAAATCACCGGCCAACGCGACGCGGCCAAGCTTTGAGAGATCAAGATTCGGCGACGGTATTGATGCCTGAGCGTGTACCATCCGCACGTCAATGCATAAGGTCGTGATGATGACAGCGGTCAGCTCAGGCGCCAGGCCTAGAAGCTGTGATATTGGATTTCGCATTGCATGCAGTGTTGACGTCTCGTTACCGGGCAAACGCAGGAATGCACGGCGTGTTCGGAACAGCCGGTGGCAGTGTCGTGGCAGCGACGGCAGGCGAAATACCAAATGAGCCGTGTGTTTGCTTCGACGAGTGAAGCATGACACTTAGTCCATGACGCTTCGGTGCGAGGTAAGGTTTCGATCGAACTGTAATGTGGTTGCGACAGTCGGCCGATCGCGAGCGCAGGTTTGTGGTGTGTTTGTCGGCCGATAGGGGGGAAAATTGGCGTAGGAAAAGATGAAAAGGGAGCCGCTGTTGATCCGAGATCCGAAGGAATGACTGTGGGTGAGTTAAGGTATTGGTAGAAAACGGTTCAAGCAGCGCTGCTGGAGAGAGGCAGACAGCAGGACAGAAGAGATGGAGAGAGGATAGGAAGAAGGTCGGCGGCGTAGAGGAGGGCAGGAGAGAATGAGGAGGCGTTGGAGGCAGGAAGTGAAATGAGCGGAGAGGAATGGGCGTGTTGTGCACGCCAATTGCTTGTTATGCATCCCAATTTGCTTCACGCTACACTACACTCTGCGCTTTTTATGCACTCCGCACTCTATACCTTCCCAATTCATGATTCATTAATGAATTATTATTTAGTTAGCTGCGCTCGAATACGATAGCGACGACAACACCTTTCCCAATCCAGCCTGCCAGCCGTGTGCCAATGACAGTGCCAATTTCGCTTACGGCCAATCTCTAGTGTCATTGATGAAACAGCAAGTGATGAACTGATGTAACTGTTTCGTCTCGTGTTTCTCATGAATATTCCTTTGCCTCTGACTCTCGACTTGATTCTACGCTGTGGCTTGGGAGCTGAACCTTCAACGCTGACCATCTCTGGAGGCAGGCTATGCAGAGTCTTCTCTATTGACACACTACACCCCTTGATCCTTACATGGGCCACGTATGACCTCGTGGACCAGAAGGGTTTCGATCGTGCATAGCTGGTGCTGTGCGACATCCCGCGCATGAGCTACACCTTACTTCGGCTCCTGATTCGTGCGGGATTCGTTGCACTTTGGCCCTCTGTGGGGAATAGTCTTCGTCCTGATGGTCCTGACATGGAATACCCTGATGCCTACCTTGCATGTTGTCATATACTGTCCACCATGGCATCATCGTAGGGCAAGGGCGCTATCAGAGTTGAGGCACTGACAAATAACGGTACCACCGTTAAAATAACGCCTGCATGTCCTACCGCATCTCCTATCCATCGCATGTCGGTCGTCTTGTTGTGGTTTACCACTGGCATCTCCCTGTGATCAAATGTCACGACCTCAAGGAAAACAAAACTATTGTTCGGCAACAGCAGCGACATATTCAATGACGTCCTACGGAGGTACAGTAGCAGGCAGGTGTCGGAAATTTTGTACTAGCATCGTCGATTTGGTCAGCCTCGTATATAATCGACGTGGGTAAGTCCTGCTTCTTACAATCTCAACTGCTGTTACGCCGCTATATGTAGAGCCCATTTAGAGTACTTTCCAGCATCGATCCACTCCTTCGATAAGCTGTAGCTGTTGCATGGTGGTGAAGGGGCCAATCTATGGAACCTAGCTATCCATCTTTTGTAACTGGTACAGACCGTTCACAGCGCTCTCGTCCAAACGATAAGGTGGTAGTTTATCAGGTGAAATTGGTATGACGGATGGAGGACTGGACACGTCAATGATGAAACCTCTGACGGTTAGCCTGATAAGATTGTCAATTCCTGTATTGCTTGCTATTTTGATGTAGGCTATCTACTGCACTGTGGCCAATTCGTGGTGCTGTGACGTACTTGATAACATGCAACATGTTTGTCTCTTGTCGTAGTACATCAATGTGCGATGTCCGATGGTGGGGTAGGATCCTCGATGAAACTCTGCGTCCTGGTGGAAAGATCATAGCGTTGTCTGCCCATATTTCCTACTATATGCACAGTGTCTACTTACCGTGTCGATATGAGTCCTCGAAATGCAGCCTTGATAGCAAGGGAATTCATAATACATGGAAGGTCAACGCCCACCTGTCCTGCAAAGAGACCCCACCCACAGGAAAGCTGATTGATTGACATGACAACAATCCACAAAAAGAAAGGATCCAACCATCTACAAACGATGTAATGGGAATTGAGAGTCGAGAGGATATAGCTTTCACGAAAATTACGTGAGGACGAAATGACTTTGAGGAGCCATTCGTATTCTGCTTCTCAGTCGAAAGTAGAACATGTAAACGACTGGGGACAAACGAAAAAAAAAGAGCAAAAAGAGAGGTCGTGATTCGATGCCGTAGTTCCATCTGAGATGGAGGGCCTGAATTATAGTAGGAAGAGCCGAAGGCGGGGCTCGAACCCGCGACCTTGAGGTTGACGTATTCTGATCTGAAGACCAGACTCTTAAGAGCCACACGCTCTACCGATTGAGCTACCCCGGCAAGTCATCTCGAGAGAAGACCTGATTGTTGAAGAGCAACTCGCAAATTTTGTATATGAAGCTTGCAAAAAACCCCGCTATGGTGAGCGGACTGAGTGACCCGACCGGGAAAGGCTAGGGCGATATCAAGTGGCGCGCACAGATCCAATGATGATCTAACCACGCTTCCATGCTTCGCCTTAGGGTTATACGCTTCACCTTAGGGTTACCATATGTTGTTCAGCTCGGTCAATAGAATCGTAGTCATATAGTCGATATACTCAATTTGACTGCAGTGATATTAACTTCCCATGCCAAATGAGAGGCAGAAGTTAGATAGATAGGCTGGTATCATTTTTCTGGTTAAAATCAACCACGGCCGGTGGTGTCGATACGGGCGTTCAAGACCAATACGTGGATTATGCGCGAGAGGGCTGATGTCACAATTCAACTGACAAGCATTCCTTCCACACTCGACTCAGATCACTCAAAGCACGTTCTTCTTCAGCCACTCCTCCCAATCGTCCTTGGTAAAGCTGCTGGAGATGCCATTCTCCACCACACCCTGATCATATATCAGCAATACTTCAAATGGATTGATCAGATTGCTATGACTTACATTGAAAAGAACGGTGGGAGTGACGTGGACACCGGTCAGTCGATTTGCCTGGAAGAT
The DNA here is from genome assembly GCA_018467035.1 of Scorias spongiosa. Classification (NCBI taxonomy): domain Eukaryota; kingdom Fungi; phylum Ascomycota; class Dothideomycetes; order Capnodiales; family Readerielliopsidaceae; genus Scorias; species Scorias spongiosa. The sequence continues at coordinate 497,036 of JACSZZ010000007.1, read as the reverse complement.
GTCAGATGCCATCTCCACCCAAAAGAAGCAAGTTTATTTTCAGAGTGGATCTCACCTTGACCTGTAGCTTGATATCGTTAGTCACCTTGTTTCCAGTGTTGAGACCACCATCCGGACCTGGTTTGTCCGAGATTTCGAGCAGGCTGTAGATCTTCTTGTCGTCGAGACCGACGCTGCCGGCAAGCTTGGCAAGACGGCCGTAGGTGTCATTCCTAGACTCATTGACGACGTTGACATCGAAGTATTCGGCCTGTTTGTCGAAGAGCGCCTTGCTGAACTCCCAGAACTTGTCAGGGTTGGTTTGCAGGACTGCAACACCCGCCTCATGGACCAGCGTCGAGGAAGGATGCCAAGGCTGGATCTGCTGGCGGAAGATGAACTGGACCTTGTCCGGGTAATCTGACTTGACCAGTGGAAAGACTGAGTCGTAAACGGTCGTGAATAGCTTCTTGGAGAACTTCATAGCAAGTCAGGAACTCATCTCACGAGGTTGGTGCACTCTACACATACAGGACAAACGTAATCAAGGTCTAGTGTCGAAGTCAGTCACAACATCGTGATCATAGCCTATGTCAATGGTCAAACTAACAAAGCTCAAGAGTGTTGATACTGCCTGACGTGGCTACTGCGGCAAGTCTTTGACCTGCAAACCTTGGGTTGAGCGTCATAGCTGTGATGTGTGTCTGCACGTAATGTCCAAGACTTGCAATGAGTGTAAGATAGAAACCAACAATCCAGAACGCTTGATGCTTGTTTTTTAGGACTTGTTGAAGCAGAAGGTTGGGCCTGCTAACCAAGATATCATACGCTGATCAACGACAGGTCATGGATTAAGGCGATGTCGTGATGGAGAATACCCCGCTGACATCATCGGCTATAAAGCTCTCAGGCTGTAAAGTCCGAGACACGATACAAACGCGTGCCTTCTGTTTTGGGTTGATCGAAGCAATGGGAGCCTGATCATGGAGATGTTCATATATTCGTAGACATGTTGGGTTTGCCGACGAATGTCCTCGCGACAATGGTTATGTCTATGATGGGCTCTATCATTTGTGCAACATGAGTATCAAGCATCTATCCCAAAGCACTGCTCGCACGATCGGTGCGTCTCAAGTCTTGACAGATCCAGCTGCAGCTGTCAAGGAGCTTATCGACAATGCCTTGGATGCACACGCGAAGAGTATAACCATAAAGATCCATTCCAACACGGTGGATCTGATCGAGCTTACCGATGACGGCCACGGTATACCTCCCGGAGAGGACCGGCGGTTGGTGGCGAAACATCACTGTACTTCGAAGATCAGCGATGAAAACGATCTGCAAGCCTTAGGTAGTACCTCGCTAGGGTTTCGTGGCGAGGCCCTAGCCAGTGCTGCGGAAGGTAGTACCTCGCTAGGGTTTCGTGGCGAGGCCCTAGCCAGTGCTGCGGAACTCAGTGGTGGTCTTGCACTCACTACGCGAACCAAAGATGAGCAAGTTGCGACAACCTTGCATATAAACCAGAGAGGTGTGGTAGAGTCGACAGAGAAGACAGGAGCAAATAGAGGTACAACCGTGAAAATCATCAATTTTGCGAAGGCTCATCCTGTCAGGGCCAAGAGCTTGCTCAAGGACTCGGAAAAAACGTTAAAGCGTATCAGGACAATAGTATATTCGTATGCTCTTGCCAGGCCTAACGTTCGCTTTTCTCTGCGTGTATTAAGATCGAAAAGCAACAAGTATGATTGGAGCTATGCAGCCAAAACTGCTGGAATCGTAAAAGATGCCGCTATCGCAGTCGCTGGCACGGCATGCATCTCGCAATGCATCCAAAGAAAACATTGCTGTGAAGGCTATGAGTTTGAGGCATTATTGCCAAAGCCTGACGCGGATGCTACATCCGTTGGTAATCAGTTACAGTTCATTTCAATTGATGGCCGACCAATGTCAACGGCGCGTGGTACGTTGAAGAGTATAGTCAAAGTGTTTCGGGAAGAAGTCAAGATCGAAGGCATCAAAGATCCTTTCCTATGTATCGACATACACTGTCCTCCAAGAAGCTACGATGTCAATGTCGAGCCATCGAAAGATGATGTGATATTCGAGAACCCAGTGATCGTGATCGACTCTGCACGACAATTGTTTCGTGACGTCTACAGTGCCTCTCATATCCCACCAGTCTCACAAGATGGCCCGGGTGGAACACATACGGCAGCAACTACAGCAGTCGAAGAGGAATCACAGATAGCGAACCAACTGTCACAACCTCAGTTGAAAGAACCGCCAACCAAGAAGGCACGAACCTTTGGTACCAATATGTTTGGCTTTGACGACGACGACGACGACGACCAGACTAGTATCCACAGGCAACTCAAAAACCAGGATGATGATAGACCCGTAGAGATGCAGAAGATCAATCAGGATGTTAACATCTCCAATCCGTGGACTTTCGCCAAGCTACATACACCCAACAATGATAGACAACCGGCGTCAATGCGCGTACTTGAGCAGAATGCATCTCGCCAGCCACGACGCTCACCTCCGAGAGGCCTTGACCTAGGCCTACCAACTCCAATGCAATCGTCACCAGTGGCTGATATGGGTATCCTGAATCCAAGAGCGTCTTACAACAGATTTCATGGACTGCCTGTCAAACTCTGGGAGCCTGGCAACTCTACGGGAGACAGTGCTTTCAGACATTCCGGGAATGATGTCCGAATGGGCCAACTGTCGAGCCCAGACACGGATCAGCCAATGCATGGCGGAACACCTCTATCTGCGATTCCAGATATATCAGATAGACCGAGGAAGATTCCAGCCAAACCATTTGAAACACAACTCGTTTCATCATCTTCCATTCGGCCGGTATTTTCTACACCACAGAGATATGACAGCACTGCAAATCACTCAGGGCAACGATCCCTTGACAGAAGGCCAGGCAAGGCACAGCGGCGGCAGTGTACAAACCGAGAAGATGGAGTACGAACGTATAGAGACGACAGTTTTGCTGACGATTCGAGCCCGCTCACACCACCACGCCGGAATCGCGACATCAGAGACTTGTTCCACAGAGACAAGGATGCAAAACCTTGTATCAATGCTGTAAGTAGCAGACGATTACCAAGCGTCTCGGACGGTCGAGGGTTTGCGCCTGGAAGCAAGATTACCACTTTTGAAGAGCTTTCAATACCAGCATACGAGACCGACACGCAATCTCCCAAGAGCGCCGAACGCCGTGTGTTGGGACAGATCAGCGGCAACTCAGCGATGAGCAACGACCACAGTCACCTTCCTGTCGTGAAGAGGAAATCATCTGGTAAAGCGCAAAGGTCAATGTCTTCCGAGTTACCTCTGGAGTTCATTCCTCGAGGCAAAGGCACACAAAATCTCTCCACAACCCTGTCTACCGCCACAGACTTGATCTCCAAGTCGCTTGCCACCATTGAAGTTGACCGCTCCTTGACTGAACTGTCGAAGCCTATTGCCCGAATAGAGAGCACCTTCGACACAGATTTCTCCAGTGAAGAAATGGAATGTCTCGCTCAAAATTTGACAGAAGCTCTGGTTTCGCGAGTCTGTGATGGGGAAATGGAACAAGATCTACACAGTCTCGTCTCGGCCGCGTTACTGAAGCATAGGCAGGAGATACACAGCGATTCCTAGCTGAGTTACTATCCGCAGATCGCAGTTAGCTTTGCTATCGTATTCATATATAAATAGCGATCTCAACGCAGGACATGCTCGTTCGAGCTATCGAAGGGGAAGCGAACGGATTAGAGCACAATTAAGACCTTATGGATGTGATAGCGTATCTGTTATTTTAGCGCTCTGGTCGATCCTTTTGCTACCTACTGAAAGCAGCCAGGCTGGAAGCGGAGACTGAGGGATATGACAGGAACATAGCAGCAAAAGAAAAGAAACGTCATTCATATCATTCGTCGCTTGAACGCCCTAGGCAAGCAGGATGTCATGACATGTGTCTCGAGTAGCGTGTTCTTCATTTGTCGTGATTTTGGTTCGTAATTTTTTTTTCCTCTTTTTTTTTTGGCTTCGTTTTCTTCTTCGCTTGGAAAATCGAAAGGACAAGGAGAACAATGAAATGCCCAATATCGGGGATGCTCGTGAGGCCCTGCCAATCTTCTTTGCTCGCCTGGCTTCTTTCTTGGCCTTTGTTCGGCTTTCTAGATCTCGTCCCGCTAGATGGACGCTTCCACCTCTTTATCCCATCGTATCCTATCGTACTCGTGTGTTCGGTAGCGCCTGTGCTGAATCGTCTAAGGTGAGCTGTGCGCGAGAATATGCAATGACCAATCGGTTGGTTGGTTGGTTGGCTGGCCTGCTTCCTTCTGTCGGTGGGTCATGTGACTGTTTCAGTGGGTGGGCGGTTGGTAGTTGATCGGTCTCCTGCGTAGGAAGTTTAGTATATACATTTCCGGACGCGGTCCATAGGCTGGGCGTGAAGCTTGACATACTTGAAGAGCAAGATGTGTGGTTCCGGTTCGTGAACTTCATAATGTTCCCACCCGAGACTCTACAGAGCAAAATTCGGTCAGCTTCGGTCGATCCTGATCAACAAAACTCCTCCGTCTCCTCTCGCACTACTAATGGCAAGGAGGAAAGAAGAGCGCTCAGGGAAGAACGGTGGCTAACCTGTGTGATGCCCAGACCCCTCCATTCATCCTCCCAGAGCAACTTCAGCGTGCCACGTGAGCCATCGAAGTAATCTCGAGGAATGGCCTTGAGCATTTGCTTTGGCAGCTGCACGTGTCTGTATTCGAAATGGTCGTCGTTGTATCTGTATGATTCACCCGACGCGTCAGCTACTGAGTCTGGGACGCGACACCGACTTTGTTTATGAACTTTGTTTATTCGACCGAAGACGCATGTGGACGTGTATAGGTGCGTGGGTGCAAGTGTTGGTGTGCACAGTACCTTGAGGAGTAGTGTATCGAGTCGACGAACTCGTCCAACTTGTCCCTCTCGCCGTCGGTGAGAGGACGAGGCTTCTTATTTCGCCGTGTGAAGTCAATGTCCATGGCCATGATGAAGGTGTTGGTGGGGGGGTTTGGTGACGGTGATGATGCCTTCCCGAGGCGCTCCTCGACTCTGATCGCAGGGGTCTTTTTTTTGCCTCGACTGCAAGAGCAAGCACAGCTGTACTGACTGTTGCCGACCCTAACAGAAGAAAATGCGAATCGAGATGCGCTGACCTCGGCGGTCTGATGCGGAATGGGATCGATCGATCGACGGATTGGGACGAATCGGCAGGCGTGTGGACTGTTTTGGTTTCGCAGAGGGTCTGATCGACGAGCGAAAGGAGAGGAGCAGTGCGAGGGGCTCCAGAGACGGAAGTGCGCAGGGCAACGCGGTGGGGGTGGGTTGTGTTTTGGTGGTGATAGCGGTTGTTATAGTAGCCGTAGTGGCGGCGGCGGTGGTGGTGCAGAGTAGCAGCGTATAGCGGACTCGAGAGTGGGCTGGCGTGTGCCCTGAGTCTCCGGTGTTCCCTAGGAAGCCACTACTGCAGGTCCAAAATATTGCCGCTGTTCGCCGGAATTTTTTCCAAGACCGAATATCCACACCTGGCGGCGGTGAGACTCTTGTCTATCTTGTCCTGCGAAGGTCTATTCCAAAACAGAGCAGAGAGGGTACAGGATAAGGGAAAGAAAGCCTACTGTATCTGGGTTTTAGATCTGCTAATGAAGCAATAGGAGGGGTTGGAATGCCACAGTGACTGAAAAGTGGGTTGGGTTGCACCTTTTAAATGACAAGGTCTCAATAGCCACATCTACAATGACTTGAACAATTCATCTGAGACCGCTCAACTTCCTTATTACCATTCTATACTACCTGTAGTGCACATTCAATACACGCAGTAAACAGTCTAAACTTTCCCTGGGCGCTGTGCACGGTCCTCATGAGACTTACGACACACGTTCAATGAAGAATACTCCTACACTTGATAAGAGCAATCACTCTCGAAACCATGTACGGCCCAACCATCTACAACTTCTACCGCTTGAAGTCCTTCAGATTTGGTGTGATTCTCGTGCCATCAATGCCGTGATCGAAAGTCACGCGACCACCCTGGCAGTCTCGCGTTCAACCCATGAAAAAGGATGTATCAACACAAGTTTTCAGTGGCAACAGAGAGCTTTCGATGTTCCGACCTTAATACGACTTCATCACCCTAGACTGTCCCCTATCTATCGCGGATGGACGAAACTTAGACTTCGCCTCAAGAATATTGCGCCCGCAATGATGCGAGGTGCTTGCTTTCTCCATTAGCAACCAACTGCTCGTGGGTCCCTTGCTCTATGACCATTCCGTTTTCTACACCGATGATGTTGTCGTCGTTTCTAATGATGGGAACTCGGTGGGTGATTACGAAGGTGGTTCTGTCCTGGCAGAACTTATCGAGTACAGCTTAGGTCCTCTTTTCCGTCACTAAGTCCAAGCTGCTCGTAGCTTCGTCGAGAAGCACAATTCTAAAATTTTGGCCATCCAGTCTTGCAAGAACGAGACGCTGGATCTCTCCACCGGACAGTCTTCCTACAGGCTCGCCGGCCTCTTGGCAGCACTGCTTGGGAAGCTTTAATGTGGCTTCATGTAGTTCATCTGCTTTACAAGCAGAGATGAGGTCCTGGTCAAAAGCGTCAAGGCAAGGATATGCTACGTTCTCTTTGATGCTAGCGTTCATGGGGAGTGTGTTCTGAGTCCTCCAGCTCCTTGCACGGTTGATATGTCCCTGTCAAGCAATTGGCTGTAAGCGCTTTCTGCACATTACCGTGGAGTACTCTAATTCATGCAGATATGTCTGCACCACGACTTTCGGATATGTGCCCGGTTACACTGCAACTGTTTCCTTTCACACAGATTCGGAGAGCTCGGTCGATCTTCTACATTTAACACGACTTGTGACGAGTGAATGTCATTTCGCTGGCAGTCTAGAATCAAAACAGTGCCGGGCCCTAAACTTTGAACTTTTCGTTCGCGAGCAACGATAGAATATGTGAACACTGTATGGTCATCATGTCTCTACAAACCAGTATTAGCAAGCAATTCAAAGCGAGAGGCTCCCTACAGCTGTTTCGCCTCACCTCTACTACAGATTTCGTATGCACTCGGTGCCAGAAGAGCAAGAAATCCAGGCTTGTTGCAATACAACATCAAAGTTGGGAACAGTTGATATGCAACGGCTGTTACGGCGAGCTCTTGTCTGCGAAATCAAATAGCATTCAGCTCTCTGTCTATAGAACTAACGCACCGGCAGGTTCAAGGGCTCTCGAGCGACCTCTTTGCACCCGAAATCAACAACGGCAGTGAAAGCCCCCAACTCCGGTGACAAAACTCCAAGCGATGGAAGAAAGAGGAAGTCTTCAACGGTTGCAGACGGGGAGAATACTAAAAAGCGGCGAAAGGATGAGGTGCATCATCAGACGACTAACACAGACACGTGTTGAAAGGTTGAGTGGCAAATGTTGCTTCGAGACATTTTTCCTCGTATGCGTCTCACAGGACCTGGGTTGCCTAACATAGCAAGATGGGCCAGCATCACAAGTATGCCATGATGGCCTCTTACCACTATATGTCGTACAAGTTGCTGCAGCGCGAAGAGCCTATTTGAGATATCTCTCTCTCACGAACCTTTTTGGTACATATTGCATCGTCTGCTGCGGTTCGTTCTCTGTTAAAGGGCTTCTTTCAGAAGACGACTACGTCTGCTGTGAAGATGAATAAAGAAAGAGAACCTTGAGGAGAACCTAGGGATGAACGATGACTCTTTTGAGGATAACCACCCGAATGACACTGCTATCGATAATGAGATAATTAGTTACCTAATACCAGTCAAGGCTGTAGGCTAGAACAGAGATAGTAGCAGAAGATGAGGCAAAGGTGACAATGCCGAATGGGGTCATGTCAATGCCAGTCATGACTTCGGCCTGATCTAGCAATGTCGAAGATCTTGCCAAACGTCCATCACTATCTGTGATCCTGTGCAGATTAGTACACCGTGTTGAGTGGGCTTCGTATGGTCGCAATCTGTTCGCTCAATGTCAACAACGCCAGCAGTATGATTGATTAGCATGTCTTTGGGAACGTTCACAGAGCGATTATATGGTACATGACTATAGACAGCCCGTTTCCCTGGCCAAGTAAAGATGACTGAGTGAGAGGATAATCATTTAATAAAGTGTTCATGTATCGTTATCCACAAAACTAATAAAGAAGACTTGGGGACAGTGTCGAACAACGTGGCGATAGTCAACATCAAGCCCTGCCGAATTGCGTCGCATTGGCAGCAGGGAACGTCCTGGACGTCGTAGACACTGTCCCCTGATCCAGAACTCCAAAGACCACTCTAAGTTCCAGCACTTTTAAATTCAGAAAGACATAACTGCATAACAAGAAGGGAAGGCCTATGTGCAATGAGCGAACGGCAGGTCCTTTCACCAACAGCCACTAGCCCGTTGATTGGGATATGTGGGATTTCCAGGTGTGTGAGGGAACAATCATAGCTTCGTGAAGGGATCCTGCCAAGTATCAAGGAAAGGGGTGACGAGGTCGAGGAAAAACAAAGGACTTTGGCCTGGTCCGGAGGTCATAATAATATAGGACATGAAGAGAATACTGTATAGGTGAGGTCGATCTGCTCGGATTTCCAGCCCAAGGCAGATTTGGCTCAAACAAGATCGTGAGATGGTGAAAGGACAGATTTAGATCCAGTTTTCGAACTCAGGTGTGGCATCGTCCAGTAGATTGCTTAGCAGATCTTGAATCTCATTCATGTAGTCTGACGCGCCGTAATGGACGAGGCCGTGCTTCTCCAAGTAGTGCTCATCAGAGTCAGTTTCGGCGTCACGGACGACCGAACCGAACTCCTCGGCAACCTCATCCAGCTGAGCAAGCTCATTGCCGAATGGGTTATCACGTGGAGCCTCTACAGTAGCGGTAGGCTGAGCACCAAAGATCTCTGTAGATGAGCGAAGATCCTTCGAAGACCTTGGGGGTGACATCATACGCTGGATGCTTCGTTTCCTGTTTAACCTCTCATGAGCTCTCTTCGAGTGGGAAGGAGCACGTTGAGGGAGGTCTGGAGCGTCGAACGAGTCACGCTGAGATAGACTTGGCGACCTACTAGGAAGTGTGCTGGCGGTCTCAACGTTTGGTTTGAAATAGCAACTCAAGTGGTTTGGAGCTGGCTCAATTGGCGAAGACTCGTCGATGGAAGAAGCATCGGTGACAGACTCATCGTGGATACTAGCCGCTGGAGAGCTGCCGTTGCTCTCATCGCCAGACGAAGAGGCAGAGGAACTACCAGAGGCGATACGTGGAATTGGAGTTGTTCCGGCGATGTCTGGAGCGTAATTGATGAGGTTGTTGGTGGTCGAGATGAGTTCGACCGGCCCGGAGATCTTACTGCGCAGAACCGGTCTGGCACCTCTTTGACTAGCGGCGCGACCAACATATTGAGCGTCAACGATCTCTGGCTGCTTTCTGCGCCTGGTAGTGAGGGCGCGAACGAGAGACATGGCGAAGTTGTATACGGGTCGGGACAGATGTAGTTGTGGTCTAATTTCTGAATATCTGGTGATGTCGAGGGAACAATGGTCCGTCGGCGACTGGAGAGTTCAAGTTCTGTACGTGAAAGATCGGTTGTAGGAGACTAGCTCACTCAAGGGAGGGATATCGGCCTGCGTAGGGTGTAGAAAACGTGTCCAGGTGGGCAAGTAAGGAGTGGAAGCAAGGCGATCGATGCGTGGTCGTCGAGACGTGGCGTGGTGGTGGTGGCAAGATTGGAAACTGATATCAGGACCGGCTGTGTCTGGTGCGAAGGAGTGAGTGTGGACAGATGGACGGTGAAGCGATGAGGCTTTTTGGCAGCGGTCTAGGCGGCGGCGGTAGGTGCAGTTGGTCCAACACGGGAGGCAGCAGACCACAGGTCGCGCGTGATGTGTTGGATGAGGGACGAAGGACGAGAAAGAGCGACAAATAGCAGCAGCGCTTGGAAGCGTAAGAGAGTGTGGGTAAAGACGGTCTGATAAGGGAGTGTGGAGTGGGTGGGAAGTGAGGATGAAGAAGATGTGAGGAGAAAGAGAGTGAAAGGAAAGGTGTGGGCGCTTAGAAGGGCTTAGGATGGGCTCTTGGTGCGTGGTCGGGACAGCGGATGGTCAGGCACACACATTAACCTGCAGTAAGGTGCGGTAAGATGCAGTAAGGTGCGGTAAGATGCAGTAAGGCGCATAAAAGGCGTGTATCGACATAATGGATTAGTCTACATCGCGGAGTTTTTGGAGGGGTATCTACTGATATATCTTATCGGTATAACAGGATAAGGCGTGGAATTACCGATATATATCTACATTTCAACATTGGCGGTTTACCCCGCTGTCAGCATATCTGGGCATATCACAGTATAACTGAGCATGGAATAACTCCCGGTACGGCTGTCACATCTGACACCTGGTCGAGAACCAACAAAGGATCACTGATCTCCAGGCCCTTCCAAGGTTAATGTCCAGTCGCACAACGAAAATCCTTCCAAGGGTTGTTGGATGCTGGAACCTCCTTCGGGTGTCTCATCATCCGCCTCTAGGTTTCATCCCGGTGATGTCCGCCTGCCCACTGTTTCACGTCCACCACTGCCACACTCATGTCACAAAAGCACTGGACAGAACCACCCCCGTCTCGCTTGCTGGGCGGCTTCCAACATCCGCAATGACCACAGGCGCAAGCACAGGAGTTCAGGTCATGAGAACGGCAAATGCATGGGTAACCTATCAAGAGGATAGATGACCGTCTGCCGTGGAGAAGGATAGGGTATTATGTCATCCACCGTTCAGCATTAATCTACACCGTGTGATCCGTTGATCTCGTCTGTCACGGGGGACGCCACCTTTCTTGGATCGATCAACGATATCAGGGTCATCGGTCATCCTCACGCTCATCTACGAATGACTCATGGCCGCATGTCAGGGCTGTAAGAGGATACACATCTGTCGGTGGCATTTATCATTGCATCTGATCTGGCGCTCGTGACACCCAACAGTGCCCTGGGGAGAAGGTCTCGGCCGGGCTTCGCGATAAGATAAGATAAGATAGATTACTTCTCCACTTACCAGTCCGCCCAAGGCAGTTGCTCGTCCGTTTGTAGTTCACTCGGTTCTAAGAAGTCTATCAACGTCACACGGTAGTCAAGCACCATACACGCGATGGCCTTTGTGTCCCGATCTTGAAATGCGTCACTGTTAAGACAGGCCGTCGAGTGCTTCTAACTGAGGGTGCAATTTTGAAGTTGCATGCTGATAATACTTCGATACCGCTTCCAAAAACACTACTGTTCCACCTTGCATACCTAGGTAAGCAGAAGGCATATGCTGTGACGCAGAGGATTCCAGGCCAAGAACTGGCACAAGCGTGGAAACATATGTCCCCAGAATCAATCGAGGCTGTCTTCATGCAGTTGAACAAAATCTTCGCAGAGCTGGGTGGGCTTGAACCTTGTCCAGGCACGGCTGTAGAGAGCTGTGTCGGCGGCTCGTTGTTCGACTCTCGCATACCTCGAGAAACAGTTCGATTTAGTCCATTCGCTTCTATACAGGACTTCCATTCTTGGCTTAAGCGCGGCCTAAAGCCTGGAGATCTTAAGGATCGGGGATAAGAACAGGATTGTCACGACATACAAGATATGATAGACAAGTATGAGGGGCCATAGCCTCATCCAAGATTTACTGACAGCGACAGAGATCCCTCCAATGTGGTTGTACCTCAGGACGCTGTCGTTGAAACCATTGACTGGGAGTTCTTCGGATGGTATCCACACTTTTGGGAATATATTTCGACTGGGACACTCTCGACCCGGGTGTAACACACCTAGGCTGGAATCACCTTGGACGACGATAAGTCACCCGATAAACTCGTTGAGGCGTTACTCGCCTTCTATCTTAGCCTTAATGAGGCACGCAGATAGAGTGGTGGTCGCTCGGATACACCTACAACGAATCTCCTCATAGACCACACCTGGAGGTGAGTTCTAGAGGTGAGTTCTAGAGGTGAGTTCTAGAGGTGAGTTCTAGAGGTGAGTTCTAGAGGTGAGTTCTAGAGGTGAGTTCTAGAGGTGAGTTCTAGAGGTGAGTTCTAGAGGTGAGTTCTAGAGGTGAGTTCCAGAGGTGAGTTCATAATGTGCAAACGCGCACCTGGTCTAAGAGCTTTATAATGTACCTTTAGACAGATTAAGAAGCCCCATAATCCCTAGATAGGAAAGCGCCCAAGTTAGGTACGGAAGTAAATTAGGAAGATAGACCTTTCGAGGTTATGTTGGGACCTACTACAGTGAACATGACCAGTACCAACTCTATAAACTGGAGATGTGTGCTCGACAAGTAAAAGCTCCCTAAGATGTTATACCATTTCAGTATTGCTATGCTACCCGTTGCTTATGTTTTAATTAAATGAGTCAATCACTCTATTAACTGACTGTCGCTAAGGCAAGATGGCTAGCTACGATAAATCTAATAAAGTCAGTTCGTCCTTGAGATGATTTATGATCGTGCTAGAGCGTTTAGCATCGGCTAGAAACAATCCATTCTAGAACTAGCATTCTATAGATTGTCAATCTGGACAAACAGATAATATTAAATTGTATAATGCTGCATAAACTCAAGTTCGTGAAAATGTAATGTACATGACTAGACCAAACTATTGAATATGTTCTCATAAAGGATCTACGTCTCATAATTGACCCTTTTATAACTATGTCATTCTCCCTTTCGCGACTGTGGATATAACCGCAACTTGAACCTAATCTACACCATATGGTCACTGTCCGAGACAGCCTGAACTGGCGCTACATTTATAGGCGTGTTGTTTTGTGACAGCCTTTCCGGTTCCGTAGTTACGTTGAGGAGTATTGCCTCTAGCAAGGATCGATTAGGACGACCTATGGGAAATTTGCTTTGCTTAATTAAAAGCATCGTTACTTAGAAATGTAATAGCCGCTGCTGTCTGTCCATTGACGTAGTATGCGCGTGCCAGTTCGTGCTCTATGATGCTTGAAATACTATACAGGTAACGTCATAGACTTTAAGAGAGTCTTCATAGCCTAGTGAAATTCCATACTTGGTAGCGATTGACAGTCGTTCGTGACCGACTATATACCCCTTCTGTCGGTCGAATACGTTAGATAGTTAGAACAGTGTGCATGTCGCAGATTGCCTTCTAGGCATCAGGCAGACTTCTTGTCGATAATGTCAACACAACAATACTCACGAATAGGAAAGCTCTTGGAGAGAAGACATGACTTAGCAAGCCAGTTGTCTTCAACGCCATGCTAACCTGTCGTATCGATCTTGCCTGACTGCGTGGTGTTCCAGTCGTATTGCTCACCACCAACCTGAGTGGTCAAGCGTATCGTGCTCAGTCCCCCGAATCGCAAGTCGAAGAACCACGTCTTTGTACTGACTAGGCGCATGTCGTCCTGTAACCTATCTATAAAGTTTCAAATTATGCTGTGAGGAGCAGCGCCCGCTTGTCGTCCAAATATGCCTGCCGGACCCATGGCTTTATGAAACTCTCGTCCAGCTTGTAGATGAAGTTGAAACAAGGTGTACTGGGCTTGCGGTGGCGAGCGGAACACGACTTTTAGCTGCAACCAAACAGAAGTGCGGGTGATTCGGGTCACCATTTGCCGCTTTTCCGCTTCGTTCAGTATTCTGCTTGGGACACACGTATCTTGGCGAATTGTAATACGGTGAAGAGACGTAGGTAATGACCGCTGCTTGTTTGACTGAAAACTCATAGTATGACATACGAGTAGGAGGAAGGGGACATATCACGATATTGTCTACTAACAGCCTCAGTTTCGGTTCACAGCAACAACGAGCTTGTATATGTTACAACTTAATACTTTTCTCCCACCTCATAAACCTATCTCATATAGTACTTCCAACTGCAACCGATCCCTAATGATTACACTACTGTCACACATTACAACAACGCTTGAGTATTTCCCCACCCCAAAACCGCACCACAACATACTACGTGGACTTCTTGCCCTCCAAATGCCACTCCATTATTTTCTGGAATATGCCCTTCCCTCCCTTCTCGATTACATCACCGTGGCAAGGGATCAGCCGGTCGAAATCCCAGCTGTCGATCCTCCTGACAGACCTGTTGAAGCTCTCTCTATCCGAGCTGCTCGCAGCATACCAGATGAATCTCTTCTGGCCAAGAGCATTGCCGTTGGTGTGCTGGAAGTAGGTGAAGAGCTTGGTCAGGAAGCCTGAGGTAGGGTTTTCGTTGGTTCTACTCATTTGCTCGGTGGCGGGGAGGTTGAAGATCAGATCGGCCTCGATGAGAGTGCGTGAGGGTTTGTGGCAGAAGACAAGCTCCTTGTTGGCGTGGGCGTGGACATATTCGAAGTCGAACTCACGGTCGAAGTCCGCATCGACGCTGAGCTGCTGCTGGCCAACACTTTTCTCTGGCTGGGCCAGCAGCCAGGAATCCTGCGGGATCTTGAAATAACCCTGCTTGTTGCGCAGCTCTGGCAGTGAGTGTGGCGCGATGACGCGCGCTTGCGGGAACGCCTTGTGCCAGCTCTCGAGAAAGATGTGGTGCTCCTGGTCCAGGGCAGTGATGTACTTGACGGGCGCACCGGGCGACAGCGACTGCAGCTCGGCTCTGACGCTGTCCGTCAGGGCCACCGGCGAGAAGACCGCTAGAGCGCCGTTCTGCATTCGTACCACAGTGCCGCGCCCTCCGATCTTGATCCTCCCAAAACGTAGGAACGGTGTTGACAAGGTGAGAATGTCGGGCGTGAGACGCCGAATCACCATTACCTTCTCTGGGTCTGATGGAATGAGCTTCGATGCCATTGTAGATGGATGCTTCTCAGTTTTTTCTCTCAGGGATGCAGTCACTGATATGTGTCGAGATCCTACTAAGGTATGAATATTGCAAACGAGAGATCCAGAAGAGTGGCGTGTTAAGTACGAGGAGTTGTGTCGATAATCAAGTGATCCCTGCGAATGATATATCGGTGACGAACAAGCAATGGCGTACGCTACTACTAATGAATACTCGTATGTAGTCCTTTTGGTAGGTGGCGTGAGTCGAGGGACTTCTGTCTATATCAAACCATCACATTGTATAGGTATTGGGTGCTGTACTTTGCCTGACGTCAGATACTTCTTCATTAGGAACCTATGAAAATAGTCTACGCCCTTGTCATCGTACACTAGGTAGGGATAGGTATTACCTGTGCATAACTCCTCCGAACCTTCCGTTTGCGGATCTCCAGGCTTGCAGGTGCCGAGGACTTTCTTAGGCGTGCTTCTCGTGTGTTGACAGCTGTATATTCAATACCATATAATGCCAACGTAAATAAGGTCATAATGGAGAAGTATTATGCTAGGTAGGTAGATTCAGTATGCTAGATTATCTACATATCTCCTGTTAACACCATTTAAATGATCCTCCAGGTTGCCTTTTAGGAGCCGGTTGTTTGCTCCAGATCAGCGGGGATAGGCCCGGTATGCTCAACCACGCGAGGCGCGTAAAGTAATTGCAACTTTTCTACTTATGTAGCAGATGTTCGAAGCCGACACGATTGTCCACAGTATAGCACGGTGAACGCATACAATCCATTAGGATCTCACGATATCCAATATTCTCAGGTGCTCAGGGGTTATATGATGGCTCAACCAGAAACCAATGGCGTTCCCTCGTTACAGCAGGATGTAGAAATGAAAGATGATACTTCAACGCAGGTAAATCAGACCATTATGCTTCGGTCGCGGACAGTCCTAACCGTCAGATCTCTCATAGGCACCACCCGAGGCAATCTCTTCAGAGAGCCAGCCGCAGACAGCTACAGCTCCGGCCCAAGCAGCTCCATCACCCTCGCCAGCAGCGCAGCCTCCTGCTGCCATCGCAACCCCTCCACCTACGACATCCACGGTCCCTCCACCCAGACCCAGCTCTGTCGCCCCTACGCCAGCGAGACCCGAGAAGCCGGTTGCGCATGGTGGCCCCACTCGCCAATACCTGAACCAAAACCTGACTCCACATCTGCTGGAGGGTATGAAATATCTGGCAGTGCATGAGCCCGAAAAACCGTTGCTCTGGCTATCGGAATTCCTAAGGGATAGGAGCAGGGAGATTGAAGGTTGAAATATCAGGCGATGGATCGCGATTGCGGTTTGAATGAAGCGATGGCAAGCTCTTTGACGACGCATTGTGGTGATTGCGCTGCACGCTCGAGACTGAGCATACAACAAACTTCTACCAATCTGCGCTGGAAAGACGCCTCGATCTATGTGCAGCTGTACGAGCAAATGTGCGATCGCCCAAAACGTGTGGAGAGGTGATGAGGCGCTCCACCAAAAGCTTTTGACCTACGGGTGAAGATGCTGGAGGTAGTGACCGACAGGCATCAGGAACTTCCTTCTGTCGCACGTGGCACCGATGTGTCCGAACAATCATACATGCAAGTTCCGAACCATCCTGAGTCGATTGATTATCGAGTATCGGGCGATCTGCTAGGATATGGCTAGGCAAGAGCAAAATATGCTGGGTGTCAAGGTGGAAGATTGTAAGAACGGTAGCCTTCAGTGGACGAAAGCCATGAAGCAGCATTGAAAACAGCATTGGCAGAGTACAATCAATTGCTTCTAGTCATGCTACGCAAACTCAGTAGAAAGTGGAAACGTGTAATGAAACCAGCGTTGGCCACTTCATCAACGTGAGAGGACCATTAAAATGATCATGGTTGAGAGATCTATACAGTAAAGTCCATCTATACTTGATTCAATTCTCCAAATACTAGTAGCTGCGCTTGATCACTCATCTCCAAACTTTCCTTCTTCTACAGCAGCGCCTACCACCTTCTTCCCGTTGATTATTCCTGTCGTAGCGACTACGATGTCACCTTTCCCGCCATGCTTTTCTTTAATCTGCTTTGCTACAAATCTCAGAGCCGCGAGTTCTGCATAAGTTACGCCACCCAAAAAGAAGACAACTGTTGTCTTCGGCCCGTCCTTGCTCCCTCTCAGAGTCTTCCTTGCGGCACTCGCATCCTCGTCCTGCCCTTGTTGGTGAACGTCGACAGTTGCACCTCTAATCCTTCCAACAATATCTTCAAAGCCCTTGAAACCGCTCCCTCCCGTCAATGGTGCAGTGACGGAAGCCTTAGGGTTGACTAAGGCTTGTAGAGACGACTTTTGAAGGATGGCCTGAACCAACCTGACAGACAGTGGAGCGTAACCGCTGAAGACATAGGAGACGTCATTGGGGTCTTGCTCTCGGACGTCGTCAAGCCAAAGTGTGAGGTTCGTGCGGACTGCATTCCAATTTGTACTAGTCTGACCGGCGGATCCAGCGATTGGATTGAGATATCCTCTATGGCTCTCGCGAGGTACCAAAAGGCCCATCGTTTCGAGATTGGTCAATGTTATTAGATGTTGGTAACCATAAGCCTGGAGGATCGCACGCTTGAACGTCTCCAGATCGCGAGTTCGAAGGCCATTGGACAACACGCTTTCCAGACAGAGCAGGCGAAGGACAGTGTCCATCGGGACATCGCGGCGAGCAATCAGTTCTTCAAGATTTTCGTGCATGCTACTTCCGTCCACACCAGCGAGGAGATTCTGCTGGACCTCAAGAATCTTCGAGAAGAGATCTGATCGCGTGTACTTCATTATTTCTTCGGCTAGAGAAGTGTGGATTTTGAGAGAAGCCTGTTCAGCTTGATAACCGGGTAGCTTCTTGACAAACGATTGAAGATCAGATATTGATTGATCGGCCTGCTTTATGTTTTCTTGATCGCTCTGCAAGCGACGCGCAACCGCATTCAGGGTAGGGCCTATGGTGGCAAAATTTGCGTCTCGTAGATCAGGGTATAGTTTGTCTGTACTGTCGAGCTGCAACTTCTGCTTTGTCGGTGCAGTAGGGCTTGCCATGGCGGTCTGGCTTGCGTTGTTTGTTGGCTGCCGTTGGGAAGTAGTTGGGCCGATCACCGAGCTATTGACTTCAGTCTGATTATTGGCGATACCGAATTGCTCATCAATGAGACCCTCGTAAGTCAACTGCACTGACAGTGCTGTAGCCAAGTCAACATCGCGGTCAATGACAATCAAATTGTCTATACTCGAGCTTGGCGTTAGACCGGAAGCGGCCAGATATGTATTATTGGGATTGGAGGAACTGTTGATGTCCTCCTCTTGTCTCATGCGCAAAAGCATGTCTACAAGCTTCTTTGCATTGTCTCCTTTGCCAAGGATGCGTGGGAAAAGCCCATACTGCTTTTGTAGCAGCATCAGTGCTTTTGCAGAAGCATGAATGCATGTTGGGTCTTTCTTCAAGTACAGATCGCTTAGCGAGCTGTCAAGCTCTAAGCTTAGCAGATCCGACTCCAAGGGTATTAAATGGAGTGGGAGCTCAGCGACCGTAGCGTCACCAAGGACTCCATCTCCCTCAAGCACGACATTGCTGACGAGTGTCCGCCGAGGAACCCAAATGATAGTAAAGTCGTGATCCAGGCTAGATTCCGCACGTACGAGGCGGATTTGTCCTGGTTGATGTTAGCCCGGTACATACCAAGATCATCATGTCGTGGGAAAAAGTTTTATCAAATGTGCGAGCGTGATTAGAGATGAGAGTTGATGCAAGAGCAACACAATCAAGCCTAAGAGTCACAGTTCGCAGTACGAGACTCAATATCGGGATCAAGACTGAACACTTGGAGTGGGTGAAAGAAAGTCCTCGCATTCTACTTTAGATCCCATTGTTCGTGGAAAGACACTATGCGCCAGACTTACCAGCTACCGTCCGGATTGTTTTCGCATTTTCTCCTCGCGCAAGGAAAACAACATTGCGCTGAGAAGAGTCGACGTTGTGATTCTCCAAAAAGAACACTTTATCTACGCCATATTCTTGCAACGTGCTGAACTTGACGAAGAGACCGAGAGTCCCAGCCAGCGACTTCTCGATGACGAGGTTCTTCTTCCCTCTGATCTTTTATTACTGACGGTTAGTTAGTTGAATTTGTCGGCTCGATGGACAGACAAGGCTCGACCCACCGATTCGAGGAGTCGCAGGAGATCTCTCCGCGCCCTTTCGGTGATTTCCTGAGTGTTGATGGCCATCACATCATGCATTCGGGCTCACGGGATATTGGCACGCCATTCGTCCTCGTCAGGAGAGCGATATACGGGGCGTTTGTAGAATGAAGTCGATCGGTCTTGGCAAGCTGTGGTTGCCTGAGGCAAAAGTATTGCGGCAATGGCGGGGGAGTAGGTGGGCACTCGCACTCACAGAAGGTATGACTCGGGGTCGCATGCGATTAGGTAGAGGGGCAGTCTAAGAAGGGTAGGTAGGTGACTGGGTTAATATTTTTGGTGTCATCTGTCTAAATTCTCAATGAAACGACTCATCCACTACGCTCCCCGACGACGTCCACCCTCGACACATAACACCTCCTGCTCTGGATTACTGTCCTCACCACCAATTGCAAGACAACCTGGATTGTTATTGAACCACACCAGATCTGTTCAGCATTCAATACCAAAGCGAAGCAGTCACCCAATCGACAGTAACAACATGGGCCGCAAAGAGAAGGAAGACAAGGGCAGCGGCTTTCAACTTAAGGTGCCAAAGGGCACCAAGGATTGGAATGGCTGGGACATGACAATCAGAGAGAAGATCTTCTCCAAAATCACTGAGGTCTTCAAGCGTCACGGTGCCGTCACAATCGATACTCCTGTCTTTGAATTGAAAGAGATTCTTTCAGGCAAATATGGCGAGGACAGCAAACTCATCTACGACCTCGCCGACCAGGGTGGTGAGCTCTGCTCTCTACGTTACGATCTTACCGTGCCATTCGCCAGATGGCTGGCAATGAATCCCTCGGTTCAGAGCATCAAGAGATACCACATCGCAAAGGTGTACAGGAGAGACCAGCCAGCGATGACAAAGGGCAGGATGCGAGAGTTCTACCAATGTGACTTCGACATTGCAGGCACCTACGACCCAATGATCCCTGACGCGGAAATCCTCAGGATCACAACCGAGATCTTCGAGGATCTAGGGTGGAACGGACGATACACTATCAAGCTGAACCACCGTAAGATCCTGGATGGAATTTTCCAAGTGTGTGGTGTGCCAGAGGACAAAATAAGGACTATCTCAAGTGCTGTGGACAAGCTCGACAAGTCACCCTGGACTGAAGTCAGGCGAGAGATGACAGAGGACAAAGGGTTGGATGGTGAGGTAGCCGACCGGATAGGTCAGTATGTTGTCCGGAAGGGTGGCAAGGATCTCTTGGAGTCACTTCAACAAGATGCTGGACTCACAGCTAATGAGTCCGCCAAGGCTGGCTTGGCCGACATTGAGCTCCTATTCACCTACCTCCAGACATTTGGCATTCTCGATAAGATCTCTTTCGACATGTCCCTTGCAAGAGGGTTGGACTACTACACTGGCCTCATCTATGAGGTCGTCACTGAGGGATCAGCACCCACTCAATCACAAAAGTCAAAGCCGAAGAAGCCGTCAAACGGCGAGAACGCCGATGACGAGGACCGGTCAAATGATCCCTCGGTGGGTGTCGGGTCCATCGCCGCCGGTGGAAGGTACGACAACCTTGTCAGTATGTTCAGCGGCAAGCAACAGATTCCCTGCGTGGGCATCTCATTTGGTGTCGAGCGTATTTTCTCCATCACCAAATCACGACTCGAAGCGGCACAATCCCTCAAAACCCCACGAATCAACGAGACTGACGTGTTCGTTATGGCGTTCGGTGGGAAGGGCTTTGACGGCCTGCTGCCTCAGAGAATGGAGATCGCAAAGAAACTATGGGAAAACGGCATCAAGTCGGAATTCCTGTGGAAAGTCAAACCAAAGCTGCCGCAGCAATTTAAGGCTGCTGAAGCAAACGGCGTGCCTTTCGCTGTCGTCTTGGGAGAGGAGGAGCTGGCCCAAGGGAAATGCAAGATTAAGGAGATGGGCTTGCCGGAAGGCCACCCTGAGAAAGAGGGCGTACTGGTCGAAATCGACAATCTGGTGGAAGAGGTCAAGGGCAGAGTGCAAAGGTGGGAAACTGAAAGCGCTCTACAGGATCTTGCTCTAGGGTCGTGAGAGATCAGTCGTTGCCGTCTACCTCGAAGGATTCCGAAGAGTCAAATTAGGATGAGCTCCAGCATTAGAGACAGTTTTGCACGGCTCAGAATGGCTACTTGGACGAAATCTTAGACACGCAACCTGCGCTACTTTTCTTCAGACGACGCTTGCTGAAGAACACTACAAAGGACCAGCTCCCAGGATCACGTAACTCTTGTGTTCGACGATACGCAACTTCCTGCATGTTCAGCACTGGCGCCCTCAAAACATGGTCTCATTTCTGCAGCTGCGAGACGAGACCTAGGAAAAAGTTAATTGCGAAGACGGACGCAAGCTATGTGGGAGATTTATTACGGGAGGCGGTCCTCATACTCGAAGTCGCTTCTAGCGCTACTATTGAATTTCGCTCAGAATAGAAACGAAAGTATACAAACGAGGCAAATTCAAGTCCAAGATAGTACAAGGGTATCAATATTACTTTAAGGCCATTCCAGGAAATATATGCAGCCAGTGATGGATGTGTGTCCAGTCAGTCAATGCATCTCCCTTTTTCTCGTGGTAAATCAATGAAGACGGTGCCTTAACTTCCGCCATGGCTTGGATATGTGTGCTGACGTATGGCCTTCGCCGGTATGGCGCGCATCGAGCCGCCTAGTCGAGGCATTACATGCGCCGCCCTGCCATAGCTTCCAGGAGTGTGGCTTCCGAAGCGATGTTGAGGAGGGGAAGAAGGTTTGGAGGTCTGAAAGCGAATGAGCCGAGGTTGGTGTGTTCAACGACCTGCGGCACCTTGAGATTATGAGTCGCGAGAACTTGCCAGGTGAGCGAGTGCTCGCAAGATCTTTCGAGGACGGCGGAAAGGTGGTGAAGCCTGCCGGGCCTTTAAATTGGTAATTAGCTGAATGGCAGGAATTCTAATACTGCTCCTCGGGACAATCGAAAGCCAGATGTCCATCTTTCTCACAAAGCGCACACCACTTGTCCTCTTGACCATCAGCTTTGATGTCTTCGCCGGCATTTTCCTTTTCAACACCTCGAGCTTTGCCAAACCCAAGTTCTCTGGATGAAGTCTTGCTGTCTGCACCGTTCATCTCCCTATCCGGTGATCTCGAATGATGCCTTGTTAAATTGTTGCAATCCAGAGTATCATGCTCATCGGATTCGCACATCTCGCAATAGACACCATCCCCACTCTTGTCCTTCACTGCTGGGACAGGAGGTCGAACCTCTCTAATGGTGCTAGTTCGTGGTCGGGAAGCTAATGGCATCCCATGGGTGGGCATAGGAGGCGGGCTAGAGGCTCGGCGGCCGACCGTACGCTCAGAGTCTTGCCTCGTGTGGTTGCTGTTTGATGCACCGTTGGTGACGGTAGGCAATGAGGTCAAGCCAGCTCCAGAAGCCATGTTACGCCTTATGTTCTCTATCTCATCCTCGAGGCGTTCTTTGTCCCGCTTGCTTTCTTCTAGAAGTGTATTCAGACGCTTGACCTCCTCTTTGCTTGCAGCATGGTCTCCGTTTATGGCCGATCCATTTGCTGATTCTGCAGCTGTATCAGGAGATCCATCGGATAATGAGTGAATAATTGCTTTCAACCCTCGGATCTCGTCATCTTTTTCTTCAATGATCTTGTTGGAGCTGTTATTGGAAGATTCTTCGCCATTGACAGCAAGTAGAGCTGCAGAGGCCTTTTCTCGCTCCCTTTTCAATTCACTTCGTCCCCTCTCGACTTCTCCACGCAGGAATTCAACCTCCCCTCTGGCCTCTGCTTCGCCTCTTCTACTTTCTTCCAATCCTTCTTCCAATTCTGCGACAAGCTCTTCCAACTGTTTCAACTGATCAGCCACACTTTCGACGTCAATATCATCCACACGTGATCGTCCTCCACCCATTTCTTGCAGATGATCAATCTGCTGAAGCAACTCCCTCTTTTGTTCTTCATAAACCCTCTCGGTCTCTGTAGATGCCATCTCCAAAGAATCTAATGTTGACCTGAAGTCAGCTCTGTGCTGGTCGAATTCAGTTGTCAGCATGGAAATCTTCTCGTTCTTTTCCCTCAGCATCTGGCGTAGCTGGGCAGCGCTTTTGTCGTCGTGGTCATCGCTGAAAGCACTTGAGCGGGATGCATTGCCCGTAGGAGCTGCACCGTCGGTTGGCAAAAGAGACGAAAGCTCTGTAACTGATCTCTCCATCTCAGCCAAGCTGGCCGCTTGTTCTTCGAGCCTCTTGTCTCTCTCTGAGAGAAGCTCCTTCAGCCTTTGTACTTCCTCCGAACCCCCTGCACTACCAAGCCTAGACGACGGACGTAGAGGCTGAGAGAAAGACGGTACGCTTCCAGTGCTACCAGTCCTTCCATTTGTAGATCGCGCAAGCCCAACCGTGTATCTGTCATCATCCTCGCGAATGCCATTCCGTGATCCTGTCCTCGAGTATGGCCTTGAAGATGTGACACTTCTGGTGTTGGTGCTCTGCCTTAGGGTGCCGCCTTTGCTGGGCGACGAGGCAAGACCCGTTGGCGGTCTTCCGCCTCTCACGCTTTGGGAAAGTGGCTTGGCAGGCGTAGGTCTCAAATCAGGCTGATTCTTTCGCAGTGGGCTTTCGGGTCTAGGAAGAGAGGGTCGCTTCGGTTTGAAATTCGGACTGGGTGGACGAGCACCAGGGCCGACAGACTTGGAGAATTTCGAAGGTAGGTATGGAGTGGCAGTCTTACTGGCAGCTCTGGTGGAAGCACGTAGCGATGGAGATGATGGAGTTTGAGGTGATGATTCTGGAGAGACGGATCTCTTCACAGCACGGTGGATAGGGAGGAAAATGCCCGACCTCGGTATGGTGGTGGTAAAGTAAAACACTCTGTAGAATGGCAATTAGCTTTGGTGATTTGGGCTCAGATTGTGTGTTTCGCCTACCCATCCACATCACCATCATTCTTGCCCATGTTTGCAAAGGACTCATCCAACTCGACGCCAGCAAATGTTCCAGGTTTGCCCCTCACATTACCAATGAACCTGACGGTGCCATACATGGTGTCAGAGACATTCACCACATCTCCAACTTCTAGATCACCCATACTGCCGTCCATACTGGTTGGGGTTCGAGATTTCATAGCACTACCAGTGAGAGCTTGCAGAGAGGCAGTACGGTTGATCGCTTTGCTGGTGGAAACGTTCAGCCCAGCAGATGGGGAGGTTCCATTCAAGTTGCCATAGGAAGGGCGTTGCAGGCCGGTGCCCCTTTGACGAGGCGTTTGTAGCGACATCTAGACCAACACACGGTCACTGTGGTACACCCCGACCGCAATCAGACCAGAGTAAACAGGGTGATTGATCTGCTAGGATCGGTTTCCCTAGTGGGTTTGTTATGCAGTGTTTACTCGAGCCTGCAGGGGACCAGCTGGGAAGGGCCTGCTAGGGGACTCGTACATGGGTCTGTGTTCTAGGGCCGCCAAAGTAGAAGCTGAAGGACGGCGGGCGGTGCGGTTGATATATGGGTATTGCTTTCTGCTTGGTTACAGGAGACGAATGAGAGATGAACGATGATTGACATGCAGCTGGCTTGACTATACATAAGACATTCTCTAAGGTTTCCTCTAAAGATCTACCTTCGGCACTTTCTGGTGTAGCAAAAGATCCGGTGCGTCATCTCATTGGCCGGCTTAAGGCACAAAGGTAAGGCATCACTTTAAGGGGGAGATTGTGCAGGGTCAAATTCAGGGTTAGGGTTATGGGCCCTTCGAGCTCGGCTTTCCCCAGATTCCATCGGCACCTAGGCGGACCTCGGCTCATTCGTACCTCAAAACTACCTGGGTATACGACATATAGAGAGACTGCCAGATTCCAACCAGGCGAGATAGTGTTGTTGCAGTCGACTGCGATCTGTATCATGTCTTGAGAGCACCCGAAACTCTGCGGTTTGACTTGTATTGTTCACTGCCTCAATCGGGCATGCGTAACATTTAACAGCCATCATGGCGGGTGCTATCAGGCAACCTATCGATCTTGCAAGCCTCGAGCAGTATATCAAGCAGCATGTGCAGTCAATCAAGACTCCTCTGGATGTCAAACAATTTGGCTATGGGCAGAGTAATCCGACTTATCTTTTGATATCTCAAGATGGCTCAAAGTACGTGCTACGCAAGAAACCACCTGGCCAGCTCATTTCAAAGACCGCCCACAAGGTCGATCGGGAATATCGTATACTACATGCGCTCGAGCACACCGACGTCCCTGTCCCCAAAACGTACTGTCTTTGCGAGGATGATGCCGTCATTGGTACTCCATTCTACATCATGGAATTCTTAGACGGTCGCATTTTCGAAGACCCGGTCATACCACATGTCTCTTCCGAGGAAAGGAGGTTGCTGTGGAAATCTGCAGTCGAGACGCTCGCGAAATTCCACAGAGTTCAACCATCTAGTGTGGGCCTGCAGGATTTTGGTAGACCGTCCGAGTTCTATAATCGTCAATTAAAGACCTTCACAACCATCTCATCAGCACAAGCCAAGGCCAAGGATAAAGACACAGGTATTCCAGTGGGACCGATCCCGCATTACGAGGATATTATAGCATTCTTTGGCGAACCGTCGTTTCAGCCAAAAGACCGCTCGACCTTCGTTCATGGAGATTACAAGATTGACAATCTCGTCTTCCACAAGACAGAACCTCGTGTCATAGGTATACTGGACTGGGAGATGAGCACCATAGGTCACCCTCTAAGTGACGTTGCCAACCTTCTCATGCCTTTCGTGACGGCGAGTGATGAAAAGGCGAAGAGTGTGGGAAGGGCACACGCAGGCTTTGTGCCCGAGGCCACCGAAGGTCTTCCAACAAAGGAGCAGTGCTTGCAGTGGTATGGAGATGTTGCAGGCTGGAGCTATCCTGAGCGGGAGGTAGCATGGGGTGACGCATTCAGCATATACAAAGGCAGCATCATTATGCAGGGAATCGCAGCGAGATATGCGCAAAGACAGGCCAGCAGTGCAAACGCGATAGACTATGTAAAGGCCATGGGACCATTTGGCGAGATTGCCTGGGGTTTGGTTCGGAAGGCAAAGCAGCATATGGAGAAGCCTAAATTGTAGTCACTCGATCGTTGTTCTGGTATCGCTCTAAACACTACAAAGTATAGTGTGTCCGGTCTTCCCATTTGCGAACAAATATCTTCGAGAGCATGACAGTGACCACCGAGATCATATTCGTCCCAATCAACACTACCGATTCCTCTCCAAATCTTATCGCCGTAATCCTGCACCAAATCCTATGATTGTTCTCGATTATGTGAGCGAGTCCGCTGGATTCGGCTGCAGGTCGGGTCGCGGTAAGATTTGCAAGTGCTGGTGGTTACGCGCATTCAAACATCGTGCCATGTATCAGAAGCGCTTTCTCAGGAAAGCCCAGAATGCCATTTCATATTTTCCGCTATTGGTGTTCTTTCGTATATCATTCGCCATTGGCACGCCCCGCAGCGCCGTCGCTGTAGTATGGTAGGAATTTCGAGGTTTGCCGCGTGTGTGTAGTTCGTTCCGATGGTCGTCGTTGCCAGAATGGTTCTCATCCGGTTTACACATTACCGCCCGCCTCTGTCATGGTCACCGCCGCCGCCGCCGCCACCGCCAATCCTATCCAGAGCCTCCATCATGACTACGCTGTTGCCTCGGATGACACACATGCCCAGTCTAACCTTTTCGCCATTGACTTTGCTCTCTACAGCTTCATCCAGGACGACGTTCAGGAAGACCTATGCTTTGCTTTAGCATATGATCGCGAACATAAGGAAAGGTTTGTCGCTGACGTACATCGAATCCTCGAAGGGTGCCCATAACCTTGCGCGATCCGTTCAGCTGGACTTCGACTCGCTTGTCGAGGTACTGGGGCGTGTTAGCATTTGAAGCACGAGACTAGGGGAAAACGATGGTACCTTTTTCAATTCTGGTTGCGCGGGTGCCATTTTCGTAAGTCTTTGCGCGCCACAAAGGTTTGATGTTTGACGGGAGGTGTAGTTGATTCAAGATCGTAAAGTACTTGCGCAAATAACCCACCACTAGCACTCGAGTGTACCTTCTACCCGCCAAAGCGGAAAAAACCCGAAAGCCGTGAAGCTGTTATGGACCGTGCGCCTGCCCAAACGAGAGCTACAGTAGAAAGCTGGCATCACCGGCGTCTGTCTCGAGCTGTGCATTCCAGCCATTGACATTACACCAGGCACACTCGCACACCGGCCAATTGTTCAATATCGTATTTCGCCACAAAAAATTCGAAGCCGCCCGTCTACTACCCCTTATCAATTCAGGAAACGCCGTAATGGCTCCTAAGAAAGCAGTCACTCCTTCGCCAGCTGCGGTTCCACCACAAGCCAGCAAGCCAGCCAGCATTGTCTCAAGCGCCTCTTCACAGCCAGTAAAGCCCTCCACGACCACATCTTCTTCGACTTCGGCCGCGAATGCAAAGAATGCTCAGGACGCACAGCAGATTGTGCTATCAATTTGGAACAACTACGTGTCAAAGACGCCTCAGAGGACGAAGCTGTTGGATAGTTTCTTAGGATTCCTGATACTGGTTGGAATCGTGCAATTCGCATACGTGGTTCTGGTGGGAAACTTTGTAAGTGATACCACCCTTGCTGCTCCATATTGGGTGTGCTTGAATTACACTGCTTGGTCGAGCGAAAGAGTATCTTCGCGCTTTAAGCTGGCAGACGACACTGCGTATCTGCTAGTTGTCGGCATTCGAGAAGACTTTTGCAGAGCTAACAAAATCTCTTTCTCCAGCCCTTCAACGCCTTTCTGTCCGGCTTCTCGGCCTGTGTCGGCCAGTTCGTTCTCACAGTGTCTTTGCGCATCCAAACCAACCCTGAGAACTCAAAAGAGTTCCACGAAGTCTCGCATGAGAGGTAAGATCGCTCTTGAACCCTCTCAAAACACGATAATGCCTTTTTAAGATCTACAGCTGACTCAACAACACAGGGCCTTTGCCGACTACGTTTTTGGAAGCGTGATTCTTCACTTCTTCTGTATCAACTTCATAAACTAAAGGCCGTGTATTCTATCTCATTTGATGCCTCAATGAAGGGTCTGAATCATTCAAAAGCAGCTGTGCTCTCCACATGCTAGAAGAAACTGGGTAAAAGAGCGCGAATGTGTTTGTTCGGCTAGAGGCAAAGCGTTGCAAGGATACATTGCAGAGTCACGTCAACTGGCAAGACTGATCTGTTCGTCGTTAGACGAAAGGCGATACAGAGGCAAACCCTGTGAAGGGTACAGATCTAACTTTTACATAACGCCCCACGCCATCGCTTTAATTCAAAGTCCCATAGATCTATCCATTCGTCGTCGTCCGACAGCTTTGACTATCGTCCATCCTCCAGGTCTGTCAGGTGGCGTCTGAACCTCTGTGCCTTTGCCTTCAACATAGCCACCGATTCTAAGAATAATTCATCAGACCTAAACTGTCCAGTGCTTTCCACACTGAAGATGAAGTGGTCCCTGACTCTGCCCAACTTGAATTTGCCCTTGAACTCGTCATGCCGTAATGCTTCCCTGTTGACCATATCCTTCATAACGTCCTTGACCACAGCCTTCTTTTCACCTGTTTCTGGATCATCTTCAAGCCCAATGACTCCTTTAGGGAAGCATCTTGCGAACTTCTTGGCATCTGCACCCAGAATGGGTTTGATAATGTCAATTTGTGGTAGAAGTCGGTATGATGCTGTAGCCACAGGGGAAAACTTGGCGTGGTCAGCACCAATGCCTTTGATGGCGTGCATACGGCACTTGATCCGTTGTCCGGGTCGCAGCTTTGCCACGATGATGTCCGGGTTGCAAGGTCTTATCACATTCTCGCCTGTGAAAATCTGATCATGTCTGCCTTGGGGAAGCCATTCGATATCGCGAGCGTATACTGTCGAATTGACGTAGCGCACACTAGGGTCTGTCTCCCCCTCCCTCGCCAAAGCACGGCCATCCCTTCCGTCTTGGTCAAGAGTTGCCCATCGGCATTCAATTTCCAGCGAGAGGACTATGGTATTGATGTCCGTTGGCGTTTCGGCACTAGGGTCAGGCTCTTCGTCCTGGTCTACGCTTGTCGCGGTTGTGTAATCGATGTTGGTTGGTTCCTTCCTGTACCACTTCATCCACTTCAGCCCTTCTTTGCCACCTGTGAAAGGGATCAGACCTAGTCTGTGACATAGCACTTCATCCTGAATAATGCTGGTGTTGTCCTCCATCCATATGTCCTCAATGGCGAGAGTCGGTACCTCTGCAATGAGGATTCGACGGTATGCGTTCGCAATTGAAGCATCGACACCCACTAGACTGAAGCAGGAGTCGTATGGCTGATTGCCGTGGAAGTTGACTGTGACGTTGCGCTTGAAGTGTTCCAGATCCCATGAGTCGTCCTGGCCTGGGTAATGACCTGGAAGGTCGGTGGATGCGACATTGGTAACGATTTCTTCCTCAACGCCGACAATTCGACGGGCTTGAAGCTGCTCCTCTGTCAAACCCCCCATTTTGCTAACATGTGCGCTCTGATTGCAGCTTTCGAATAATGACAAGTTATGGCAACGAAGTTCATGTATAATACTCTGCGATTTGCGGGCGACAAAAAGTTCGATTCTGGCAGAATGAGCGGGCATTGAAAGGACAGAATGAGCGGGCGGTGAGGAATGGCCCAAGCTTCCACTACGGGTCATCATCAACTTCACCATTCGCCGCAATTCGCCTGCACCACGCATTGAGTTGGCCCATCGCTGCTCTACTCTCCACTCCACCACGACCCGCCTTCTTCTTGTCCTTCTCCCACGTCGACCTCATAGAGGGTGTGTGAGTGCACACAGATACTTGCATCTCGACGGAGACATGGCCGCGCCATTCGCCCGCCTCGGTGGCACTGGCGCTCGCCGACTGGCGACGTTCCGCCAGCGCCCAACCGCGACAACAACCTCTGCCATTCGCAACAGCATACGATCGCTCTCCTCTACACCAGCCCGAAGGCTGGCCGAGCCAATTGAAAACCCCAATGCCACCCGCCTGATCCCCGTTGACCCAACCTTCGGCCACCCAGTCAACCCGGACGATCCCCAGTACATGAACATCGCCACGGACAAGGCCGACACCCCTGAAGATCGCAAAATCAGACATTACACCGTGAACTTCGGGCCTCAGCATCCTGCCGCACACGGTGTGTTGCGTTTGATTCTGGAGATCAATGGTGAGGAGATTGTGCGCGCCGATCCCCACGTGGGTCTGCTGCACCGAGGAACGGAGAAATTGATCGAGTACAAGACATACTTGCAAGCTCTGCCTTACTTCGACCGTCTGGACTACGTCTCCATGATGACCAATGAACAGTGTTTCTCCTTGGCTGTGGAGAAGCTGCTGAACATCGACATTCCCGAGAGAGCGAAGTGGATTCGAACATTGTTCGGTGAAATCACTCGAATTTTGAACCACCTCATGTCTATTCTTTCCCACGCTATGGATGTCGGTGCCCTCACGCCTTTCCTCTGGGGTTTCGAAGAGCGTGAGAAGCTGATGGTATGGCAATCCCACCTGTCAGAGGGTGCTGTTTACCATAATACGATGTATCTAAGCAAGCTAACATTGGACTTAGGAATTCTACGAGCGTGTGTCTGGAGCCCGTCTCCACGCTGCATACGTCCGTCCTGGGGGTGTCTCTCAGGATCTCCCTCTCGGTCTTCTCGACGACATCTACCAATGGGCAACCCAGTTTGGTGACCGTATTGACGAGACCGAAGAGCTTCTGACAGACAACCGTATCTGGATCGGTCGTACCAAGGGAGTGGGTGTTGTATCTGCAGCTGAAGCTCTTAACTACTCTTTCACTGGTGTGATGCTTCGTGGATCCGGCGTTCCATGGGACATTCGCAAGTCGCAGCCGTACGATGCCTACGACCAGGTAGAGTTCGACGTACCTGTCGGAGTGAACGGTGACTGCTACGACCGTTACCTCTGCCGTATGGAGGAGTTCCGCCAGTCGCTACGCATCATCCACCAGTGCCTGAACAAGATTCCTGCCGGTCCAATCAAGGTTGAGGACTACAAGATCGCCCCGCCACCACGCGCCGCTATGAAGGAGAACATGGAGGCCCTCATCCACCACTTCCTTCTCTACAGCAAGGGCTACACTGTTCCCCCTGGCGAGACCTACTCTGCCATCGAGGCTCCCAAGGGCGAGATGGGCGTCTTCGTTGTCTCCGACGGCTCCGAGCGCCCCTACAGGTGCAAAATCCGCGCCCCCGGCTTCGCCCACCTGGGCTGCTTCGACCAGATCAGCAGAGGCCATCTCCTTGCTGATGCTGTGGCCGTAATCGGCACCATGGACCTAGTATTCGGTGAGGTTGACCGATAATTCAGCCTTCTGTCGTTGACGGCAAGAAGGAAATTCGCCTCTGTATTGCGTCCCCTCATCTGCAAATGCAAGATCCCCATATGTACATACTAAAAATGTCAAACAACCCTCCTAAAGCTCACACATCTCCTGTCCCAACTCTTGGGAGCTTAAGATTATATACAAACAGTAGGAGAAGGGAGAAGGATACCGTGATGCGTCGTGAGATTTGCGAGGCGTGGTGCAGGGGAAGATGGAGGATTCATTTGTACTGTGTAGAGATATTCACCTGTCATGTTTAAAGAAACTTCCCCACCGTTTACCATCCCGGCCGTCTATATTACAGGATATACTCATGCACTTTCACAAACGTAGATGGAGAAGAATAATAATAATAATCAATCGTTGGTGAAATTGCTGGTGATCAGACTGTCGGTCCCAGCGTGGTGTGTCGTGTTCGTCGAAGCAATGGAAGCGGCGGCTGCAATCCGGCCGGTCCCCATTGTACTTATCACCACCTCTCCGTAAAGGCTGCCTCTGTAGGTACAACACGAACGAAGATTTCAATCTTCGTCGAGGTGGTGTTTCGGGAGAGCAATGGTCTACACTGTCTACACCCCATCCGAACTTGCGCCAGGGTTGGTAGCATCGCGGCGCGTTCTGCTGTTAATATAACTCCCAGACTTTTAGCACCACAACGATACAACACCAACATGTTTGCCGTTGGAACAGGGAGGGAAGGGGAGGGATAGTGAGCCGTTGATGTCGGCAACTTTCTTTCGACACCCACGTCGGTAACACCATACGACATGCGTTGAGGATGCCAGCGTCTCCTTCTTTACCGTCTCGCAGGCGCTCGCCTGCTGCGATGAGATTTCACCGCTGGTTTACGAAGAGGCGTGTTGCATATGCGATGGAGGCGGAGGCATCTCACGGAGAAGGTCTCCTGGGGCATGCAGAGCACTTACTATGCTGCTGTTGTAACTTCGACGGTAGAGAACGTACTACAATACACAGAGGATGCGATGTTTCGTTAGACGGTATGTCCTGGACAGGAGACTCCTGTCGATTAATGATGGAATTTTTCAAAGGGCGTCTGACATGATAAACCAAGAGCGCCGCGCCCAGCGCTTGCTACATAGCGCAACTGTACGGAAAACAGAACTCATGAATAGAGGCCTCCTGCACGTTGGAAGCTCTCGACAGTTATATCGCCAGGCTTGCCTCTGATCTCAGGAGGCTGGTCTTTTTTGGTCAGGATCTCGGCCTTCTCGCGGTCGGTGATCTTCATGCTGTTTGCCCTCACGGCCGTGTCAGATGTAGAGGTGGTGCTGGTCATTGTATGAGCCCTCGACCCAGGCAGGCTGACAGTGTTCTCGGGAGTAGCAGCTATTTGGCCTTGCTGCTGTAACCGTCGCTGGATTGTTTCAAGGTATGGCGACGGCAGGTAACCCATTCGGCCGTCTCGTGCACGGCAACGCCACCACTCTGAAGCGTTGCCCATTGGGTCTGTCTTCGACAGTACCGCTACCAGGTCGCCTCTCTTTACAGCCAGATCGATGCCTTCCGTGGGTTGTTGACCCGGTTGCTGTTGTGGCGTGTAATCGAAGAGAACCTTGCAGAAGTCTAGCTTGCTGGGGTCCAATGGCTGTGCTTCCTGCGCACCATGTGGGCCAGCTGCCAGCATGCGCTGCTGCTCCCTCTCCTGCGACGCAGCGAGCGCCTGGATGAGTTTCGACATGAGGTATGGTAGGCCGACCACCATGGCCAGGAAGAATATGAAAGGCTTTCTGGAAGGTCGCGGTGGAACTGGTGAGCCGTCAGGCCCAGGCCTGCCACTGAACCTAGCGAAGCTCAGAGGAGTCAGCTCCTGGCTTGAAGCCGGCAGTGGCCGGCCAGTAAGCTTTGCGATCGCGGTCCGTATCCATCGCATGATGGTGAAGATGCCTAGTACCGAGCCGAGAGTCTGGCGGAGATTGCCAAATTGCTCAGCTACACTGACCATGGCGAAGAAGCTGCTGTGCGTGGCCATGAATGTGCTCTCCAGCATCTGCGCGAACCCACCAAATGCGCCCACTATGCTCTCGATCATCTGGAAGGTGGCCTGCGTGCTCTGCTGGTAGGACTGCGTCAGACTCTGCTCTTGGCCGGGTCCCTGGGGGCCAAACATTCCTGGTTGGCCTCCATACATGCCCCCTCCAGGGTACATCCCACCGGCACCATACATTCCCCCTCCATACATCCCACCTCCGTACATGCCGCCTAATCCGCTGCCGAAGCGATTGTAGGGTGATGAGTAGGATGGCATCCCGCCATACCCGTAAGGAGACGCTCTGTTGTATGGGTTCGAATAGGCTGTGGCATTGCGACTAGCGATTGCGTTGATAGAGTCCGGTCTCGCGGGTAATGCCGGTGGAGTAGATGTGGATGTAGATGCGGCCGGACTCGTCGCAACTGTTGTCGAAGTATTTGATGTGGGCACTGTTGCGGATTCCGTATTAGCAAGGTCAGATCGAATGATGTGTTTCTGGAGAAGTATTCGTCCTACCTGAGGTTCCTCTGGCACCTGCGCGCTCCCATGGCTTGGGCGGCGACCCGCCAGACATGGCGGTCCCGGACTAATGTAGCAGGGTCGTGAAAAGGTCGAGTCTGTTTGAGACCAATCGCTGTTCTACTCTGTCGAAAGCAAACCGTCGTCTCCCAGTCGTCAGAGGCAGGCTGGTCGTGAGGCCGCTCGTATTTCGGGTGTCAGGCGATATGTCGCAATAGCCGAGAACTGGGAAGCGTACGGGTGGAATGGCTGTGGCAGGTTGGCCCAGATCAAGATCGCGGGAAGACTGGTTGTGAGCAGATCTCGTGCTATGGACCTAAAAAAGTTGTGAGGGCGG
Source organism: Scorias spongiosa (assembly GCA_018467035.1). Lineage (NCBI taxonomy): Eukaryota > Fungi > Ascomycota > Dothideomycetes > Capnodiales > Readerielliopsidaceae > Scorias > Scorias spongiosa. The sequence continues at coordinate 462,721 of JACSZZ010000007.1, read as the reverse complement.
CGAGATTATCAGAGGTAAAGATATGGCAGTGCGCCCGTTTTCGCGGTATGAAGACTGACGTTGAACATCGGCTGGATAAGAAGCCGCATGTAGGCATAGTAGCCAGTCTAGTCTGACTAAAAGCCTCCAGGGCTGGCTTGCCAGAACAGCCTCGGCAGCACGCCTCACGTGAGGCTTTCCATCATGTGAGTTTTACCACACTCAGCTGGCTACACATCCGATGGATTATGTACGTTATTTGATAGTGAAATCGTATGGAGGTGTTCCTTTGTATCTACTAGTTTGTGTATATGGTTCAATGTCCAGGTGCGATGACAGCCATATGTCCATGTACCGATAAACCAAGGCAATTTTCTTTTCTGGCAAAGTGCCATACGTCCAACGCTCATACGTAACTAGAAGCGTGGTGACCTACAGATACAACGACGAACCCGACAAGTGATGAGAGAAAGTGACAATTGAAGGAAGATGATATTCGTGAGTCCCATTCGGGAAGTTAATTGGAAACGTCAAAGCCATAACCTTGATCTTTCGATTTCGTGTCTAAACATCCCACACCACGCCATATGCAATGTAGAAGACATGCATTGGCCTAAGCTTTTGATATTATCACAGACCAGAGCCCAATTCCAGGGCGTGTGGCGGTGGTGATAGCCATGACGCAGTCCCAAAACGCTTTCGTCGTTTTTGTCACGTTTATGCGACGAGGGTGCTGGCGGTGGCGCTCTCGTATCTCCAGGTTGGTGGAAGAGCACCGACGGTCTTGTAGTAGCGAGACAGACGGTGGATACGGGACTCGATCAGAATGAGGCGGAACTTGCTGTCCTTGTCCTTGCGGTTGCGCTCGAGGTGCTTGCGGACAGCGACGGCCTGGTTTCATTGTCAGCTTCCCTACGTCACGCGCACGATGATCAGGCGATGTGTTGAGATATGTTACCTTCTTGATCAGCATGTAGAGGTCCTCTGGAATCTCTGGGGCGAGGCCTGTGTGTAGATCATCCCGTCAGTCTCATGACCAATCGGGAGCATAATTTGTTGTGCGATGTGCTCGGTCTGTATAGACTTTGCATAGAGAATGTTTCCCTGACATCGTGTCGGTTGTGGGTTCAAACCATACCATTGCTCTTGAGGATACGCAGAATCTTGTTACCTGTCCCACCATGTTAGCGACAAATTTTCACTCCCAAAACCTCTCGATTCCCGAATCTTGTCGTACCAGTGACGATCTTGACCTGGGCAACACCGTGGCTATCCCTGAGGACGACACCGATCTGGGATGGGGTGGCACCCTTCCTGGCGAGCTTGGTGATCTGGTCGACGACCTGCTCTGGGGTGGTCTTGAGCCAGGCTGGAGCGGAGCGAGAGTATGGGAGAGCGGAGGAGCTGATGCCCTTTCCCTTGCTGTGAAGACGACCCATGTTTGCGGTTTTGGTGTGGTTTGGTTGTTGTCGACGAAAGGAATGAAGTCGTGAATCGGCGTCGCTACGTGCGCTGGATTGTTTCTCTCTCGTCAATCTCAGCTGGATAGGTAGATTTCACGAATTTGATGCGCGCAAAGTGGGAAGCGCCAAGGCGGAGATGGCAGGGTCCGTGCGCCGGAACCAGAGATTTTGCCCGCGGATGTGTATATGAGGCTTTCTCTTCCAACAACTCCTCTGTCTGCTTGTAAGAACACATCCCGCGACAACGAGACGGCTTAATGATGCGGTATCATCTCGAGGCATATTCGCAAACGGGTAATGTGGACTTGTAATCGTGTTCGGTCGACAACACGCTCGGTGCGCTAGTAGCGCGCTCCTGCAGCCAAATGGTGAGTTACTCTCTCTGCCTACAATTCCCTTTTTACCTGATGACAACACAACAAATTTACTTTATTATTTCTGGTACCTCTTATGTCAGAGGCATTCATGTCTCGATGATCTAAATGGACTTCTGATCCAACTGCAATTATCGTTCGATTACAAGTATGCTTTGTGTGGACAACCGCTAATTGAATCGATCGCAGAATAGACATCAGATTCAAGGAATGATGCACCTGAGCAATGAATGAATGCCTTACATATGCAAAACCTGGCCTTACCTCCGTGGCTCTTGTAGAAACTCGATTCTTAGCATTACGTAGATACAGTGTGGGCTTGTACAATCGGCAACCCTCCCATATTCGTTATTCCGTTACCCCATGAATCCATTCATGTTACAACCTCCTTGCTCTATCGTGAAGAGATACATTGTTAGTGACCATAGAAGTCTAAGGTTGAATGGAGCTGCCAAAAATTCTGCGTGGCTGTTGCACTTCCAAGCGACTAGCCGTATGAGAACCAATGCCGGGCACGTGAGGAGCCGCGCTGCAGAGCCATTTACGGTCGGCTATGCATTTCCGATGGTAGAAACGAACAGGCTACGCAGAGTGAACGCGTAAGTAGTTGAGACGGTGTGCGAGCGGTGCAGTACTTCTTCCCTTAGGTGGTATCAAAACATGTTGGGGAGTCCGGTAGACAGGTGGTGGACATGGGCACAATCCCTGTCGAGGCACTGCAAAGGGCAAATCTCGTAGAACAACCCACGAAATGCTGGCAGATGCCGCCCAACAAGACGCATTCTCTGGTTGAAAAGCGAGAGATACATTGAATGTACCATGTAGGCTGACGCTTGCTGGGCGTTTCATCTTCCTGTACAGCTGCTGCATCCTTTGACCGGAAAGGTGCGCCACGGTGACATGGACGAAGACACGTTCTCCAGCCAGCACATGGTGTCTCGTGGTGTGATATTGCACATACGGTATCACCACATATCAGCAACACATAGATCGTCGAATAGTGAGGTTATCATCCACCGTTGGCGGGTGGGTACGAAGCGATGCTGTGCAATGGGCTGAAGCAGAGTCCTGATGTGGAAGGAGAGGGGACGAGTGGGAAAAATCCATCCATTCGTCCATCCGTAGCCTAATGAGTGTACCGCACCCAAATGCACGACCCAACAAACTCTGCGCAGAAAACCAAATACTAGACGGTGATTGGTTGGGAATATTAAGCGAAATTAAAGTAGGCGGGTACCTCACATGTGGCAGCGGATGTGGCGCCGTTGCGTGGCTGTGATTGGTTGGAGACGAATAGACATTGCTTACGTACCGTACCGCTGGATGATATGGGAGTTACAAGGCCGGTGGTATGCTGGGGAAGACGACACATAGACATTTTGCCGGGGCAGTCTAGAACACGGCCAGATAGGGTAGGGTGGATAAAAGTAGATAAACCTTGGCCGCTGGGATAACGCGCCATGGCCAGAAGTAGATAATTGCCCAGGAATATCGCCAGTATTCAATAACAAGACCCCTGGCCGCAGCACAGGCCAAGGGCTGACGAGTCTCGCTCTCACTGCCCCCGGACGCGATGCTATAACTCTTAACTCGCCCGACCGTTGCGATTGATCGTCGACCCCCTCCCCCTGTCTCCTCCTCAATCGTTCACTGTCTTCCTCGAGAGCCGTCTTTACCGTTGTCTGCTCTCCTCCGCGTCGCCTGGTTGCGATTCATCCTATTGTCCACCCTCGACACAATCACACACTCTCTCTGGCTCTTCCATCCTCGAGGCGCAATCCCTAGGCTCTGCTCTCGACAAGTCTCTCCTTATCCTCGTCCAACTCCAAGTCTATCTTTTGCCTCGTGCTGCTGCGCCTGGCTCCATTCGCTCCTTAGCAAGACACAGGTCGACACAACAGTTCACGACACGATATAACAGACGCCTCGCCTTGCCGCCGCATTTCACAGCTCGCTGTGTTACCCTGCATCGCTTGTCCTACGATTCCTACGACTGCAATCCATCCGGTATTCTTCACATCGTCGCACCAGTATCCACTACCTCTCCACAGCCGATACCATGAAGTATATTCTCGGTGCCACCGCCCTGGTTGGCGCTGCCACCACCGTCGCTGCCGACGGCTGCTTTACCGAAGCTGGCAATTGGTACTGCAACGAGGTCAATGCCGTCACCTACAGCAATGTTGGCAACCAGAACTCCAGCTGGTCCTACAACAAGCTCACCGAGTGGTCCACCAGCTGCAGCACTGAACAGAACACTTACAGTGGTCCTCTCTCTCCTTTCGATGAGGAGGTAAGTCCGGCAATCCCCTTCTGGTCGTCGTGCGATCAATCGCTGATATCGTCACCACCAGGTCTCCATCCACTTCCGTGGCCCAATCAACCTCAAGCAGTTCGCTTTCTACAGCCCAAGCTCCTCTTCCAGCAAGAAGCTGAAGTCTCGTCGCACTGAGAAGCACATGAGGCGTCACCTCCACGGTCGTCACGCTCACGCCCATGCCCATGCTCATGAGCGCGATGTCGAAGAGAAGCGCCAGGTCGGTGCCATTGTCACCGCCACCGACGCTGCTGGTGATGTTTTCACCTTCGCCAACGACTGGAATGGCGAGTCCAGCGTTGCCGTGTCCAGCACTCCAGCAACTACCGCTGTGTCCGCTCCAGCCAGCGTGAACACTGCATTCCAGAATGTCAAGGTTGTGGACACCGGTGATGACTCTTCCTCATCTGCCGCCGCTTCTTCTGCTTCCTCTACCGCGGCCGCTTCCTCGTCCAGCTCTAGCTCCAGCTCCAGCTCTGTACCATCTGGCAGCTGGGCTCGCTCGGCATACTACAACTCTGAGGCTGGATCTTCCTCCGGCCTGGCCTTCTTGAACGCCATGGGTGACCCATCGGTCTCTGGAACTTTTGACGACACCTGGGGTAGCTCTCTGTCCTTCGCTTCTGCCGACGGTAGCTCTGCCGCCAGCTCTCCCCAGACCCTGACTGATCAGGTCTTCCCTGATGGCAAGGAGTTCTCCATCTTCACTGACCAGGCTTGCCAAGGCAACGACTGCGGTGTCTACCGGACTGGCACCGTTGCCCAGCACGGCTTCGATGGTGCAAGCAAGGTTTTCCTCTTCGAATTCACCATGCCTGACAGCGGCGAGACCTCCACCGACATCTACGAGCTTAAGAACGCCCCAGCCATCTGGATGCTGAACGCCAACATCCCACGCACCCTGCAGTACCCTCCCATTCAGTACCAGTCCTGCTCCTGCTGGTACTCTGGCTGTGGTGAGTTCGATATCTTCGAGGTCATCACCAGCGGCAGTGACAAGGCCAAGACCACCTTCCACGGCAACAAGGCCGGTGGTTCCAGCGATTACTTTGCCCGTCCAACTGGCGATGCCATCAAGGTTGCCGCTCTGCTGTACAATGACCAGGTCGTCGTCAGGGTTCTCGACAGCAGCTATGACTTCCCAGAGTCCCTCGACAGCGACGCCATCAAAGTCCTTGCCGGCCAGTCCGTCAATGGTGTTTCCAACATCGTCTCTTCCTCCTCCTCTTCCGACTTCGACCTGGGCGGCTCTGGCCCTGACGCTTCTAACGTACACTATGGCCAGTACTCTTAGGCTATCTTGTATTCGAGCCAGGATTCCCTCTGTGTGGGTTTCCATTTCATATCTTTGCCGGAAGGTCTTCCCATGTGTTGGAAAACGGCCAGGGCGTCATGGCGCACTGATCTACTTCCCTTCTCCCTTGTTTTGGCGGTCACAGTCTTGTATATACCCAGTCACAGCCAACTGCTCTTGTGGTCGTCAGGCTCTCTTGCTCGCGGTCACCTGTAGCGCTCTTTTCTCCCATCGCCATCTGCGTGGCTAGAGCAGGGTTCGAGGTCGCGTTCTTGAAATACAACGATTGGAAAATTCAAAAGATGACAAACTCCTTCTCGTCTCAAGCCTTTTCTGTTTCGTCGTGACCTTCGTAGGTGAAATGTACATCTCGTAACACTCAAAGCGTACGAGGTGAGGTTGGGTAGGGTCGGTCGGGCCGCAGCGAAGAATCAGCGAAGTGTCAATAAGCTTCACCGATCCAGATTTCCGCCTTCGCTTAGTGTACCTCAGTTTCGCAGCCCAGTAGTCGTTTACACCATTACCTACATGGGCACTGTGGTCGAAAAGCGTTCTTTGTCTGCACCACACACTGCATGCGCCCGCCCCTCTTGTCTCACGCTCTGTTCTGGTCCAGACTATAATAAAGCGGTCCACGCTCTGACCTGCAGACGATGTTCGAGTCTGGCGGGCGGGCGTCCCCTCTGACCTTGGCCCGCGACGACGCAGCGGACTGTCCGTCGACTTGAGACCTCTTAAAACGACCACGACAGCAAAAGCTTAGACGTCCTCGTTCGTCACATAGAATCGTTCACGATTTCACAGCTCGTCAGCATTAAATGTCCGATCCCATTAATGAAAGTCGTTAAACTACATGTGTCCTATACCCTGCTTCATGCCCGTTTCCTAATCAACTTGATTTGCAGTCTGTAAGGAATCGCCATCTCTCTCAGGCCAGGAGCAATTTGTAACTGGCCACCTCAAAGGCCCTGAGCTCTACCTCCAAGCCGTGCTTGCCAATCTTGACTTCCTCGATATCGTCCTCGAGCAGGTTGCACTTCCAAGCCTTCTTGACAGCCACATCGCCCAGGCCGATGGTGCCTCGAGCCAAGCCACCGAGCGAGTCGAAGACGCGCAGGATCACGTGGCGGCCGCTCTTGGGCGGCAAGTCGCCGTTGCTTGCGTCCTCGTCGTCCTCTGCACGCTTGACCGTGTCGACGACCAGACCCGGTGCTGAGCCTGGCTGCAGGCGGAAAGCCGCCATCAGGCCCGAGATGGACGATGGGTGTGGGTGATGCGCGGCCAGCAGCCGGTTGTTGAACTCATATCCAGCCCTGACGGTGCGCTCGTCCAGTGAACCGACGTGCGGCATGATGCCCCATCGGATGCGGTGCTTGCCCATGTCGGCGTGCGCGTCGGGCGCCTTGGGTGCGCGCAGCAGCGACAGCCGCATGAGCCCGCCCGCCGTGGCGAAACCATACTTGCTATCATTCAGAATAGAGACGCCGTACCCGTGCTCGCTGAGATCTGCCCATTTGTGGCAGCATACCTCAAACTTGGCCATGTCCCAGCTGGTGTTGTAGTGTGTCGGCCGACGCACAATTCCGAACTGCGTTTCGTACGATGCCTCTGTGTTGGTAATTGTCGTTGGGAATTCCACCTTGAGGAATTTCTTATCCTCGTGCCACTCCACCTCTGCCTCAGTCTCGATTATGCTTGGCTTGCCTTCTATGGCTGCCGCGAGACTGATCGTCGTTGTAATCCACGACTCTTCTGAGATCTTGGTTGTTGTTTCAATGGAAACCTTGTCGGCTGTGTTCACAACCACTTTCGATTTGCTGCTTGCGGTAAGTTCTTCACGGGACCGAAGATGGAAAACCTCCACATCCCATGCCTGCCAGAATAGGGGCTTGTCATCGAAGATCACCAATTGGTTTGCCTTGCTGCCCTTCGGGAGAATCTCTCGTGCCGCTTTGATATCGAAGAGTGACGTGATCACACCCTTCTCTAATTTGACTTTAAGGTCCGCGTTGCTGATCTCATACGAATCTTCTCCAATTGTGGCCAGACTAACCCTGGGCGTTTCCGTGACTGCTGGACTATCTTCGCGCTCCCAACCCAAAGTGTTGATCGGAACGAGCGTGTTGTTTGGGTTCATGTTGCTCTTCTTGTCAAATCCAAGAGCTTCAAGAGCTTCACCCAAGCATTTCTCTCCGATTTTGAAGACCTTAGAGTACAGCTTATCTGAATCGTCATAGCACATCTCAATGCAACTTCCTGGAAGACAATCATGGAATTGGCACAAAAGTACGTCCTCCCACATCTCGTCAATCTCCTTCTTGGGGTACTTGTAGCTTTTGTCCTTGATTGTGGCTTTGGTGGCGAGGTATTCGATGTTGTGGAGCATTGTCTCTGCGGAACGATTGTTGCGCTTGTTGTTGGCTTGTGTCGTATAGGTGCCACGGTGCAGCTCAAAGTAGAGTTCACCGTACCATGTCACTAGGTCTGTCTCACCTTTGACCTGCTTCAGCTTGAGGTCGTCGAAGAAACCATCAACGCTGTCAGCTATCTTGACGCGAGGTAACAAAGGACCAACAGTATCAGCCAAACCACGACACCTACGTAGCTTCTCCAGCTGACCGAATGTCGGGCCACCGCCACCATCACCCTTGCCGAATGGTAGCAAGCTCGTGTGGTCTTGGTCCATAGACTTATGTTGGGTGACGCTTCGCTTCACATCGCCAAAGTGAGCCTCTGCGGTATAAGTCTCACAAGGTGCCATATGGCAGATGACCTGACTACCATCTAACGCTACCCAATTGAAGGTGGTATGAGGAAAGTTGTTGATATTGTTCCAGCTGAGCTTCTGTGTGAAGAAGTATTCCATGCCTGCTAAGCGGCAAATCTGAGGAAGCTGTGTTGAGTAGCCGAAAGTGTCGGGCAACCAAAAAGTACGACATCTCTGGGCAAAACGGGACTCGAAGTAACGCTGGCCGTAGACAAATTGTCTTACCAGCGACTCCCCGGATGGCATGTTTGTGTCGTGCTCGACCCAGCTACCACCGATAGGCATGAAAGTACCTTTCTTGACATGCTCCTTTACACGGTCGAATGCATATGGATAGAGTTTCTCCAGCCACTTGAATTGCTGAGCCTGAGATGCAACAAATCTATGTTCCGGATATCTGTCGAGCAGGTCACATTGGTTAGACCAGGATCTGCAGATCTTGCGCTTGGTCTCATCCCATGGCCATAGCCAGCAGGTATCGATGTGACAATTGCCTATGGCGTTCACTATGGCTGATGATGAATGTTGGTTGTCGTACACCTTCTCTGAGTCGATGTCATTTCCAAGATACCGTTTCGCAATGACACGGCAATCATAGATGGCACTTCTCGACCCATCACCTGCAATGAATGTATCCATAATGTCGTTACAAACCTGCAGGGCCTGATGCTCCTGCCAGCTATCCTCAGGGAACTCACGAGCAGCATCACCAATGATCCAGAAGTCGTAAAACAACGCTCTCGCATCAACATTTACACTGACCAGGTCTGCTTCGGTAAGGGTAAAGTATCGGTTTGGATCTGGAGGCTGGATAGTGTTGCCGTTTGGATTGCCAAACATGCCATTACAGGCCATCTCAATGTATATGGTATGCTCCTTGTCAGGGATACGGTATGATAGAGGAATCACCCATTCGTTCCTCTCTCCTCCTCCTGTAAGACCCTGAAGTGGCTTCCCATCCTCAGTCCAGACCATCGCTTCGCTGTTCGAGTCCCAATGCAGCTCCACTTGAGGCTTGTAATTCCAGTCAGATGGTAGGGTGAACTGCAACTTAAACCAGTGTGTACTCCAACTGGGACCGAAGCTCTTCCACTTTTCCGTCGTTTCGTATTCGTTTTCCTTCTTTGTTGCCTCCTCGAAGGTCGGCCGGGTGAGGTCAGGCGCATGCCATACTGAGAGCTTTACATGTGGTTCTCCAGACAGTCTACCGTCGTACATCTTCGCCCACAGTCCATTGTTGCGGTACTGTCCTTGATCCGTGAACTGACCAAGCCTGTCCCGCATGATCTTGTGGATCTGCTTGCCGACAGGCTGCGAAGCATGTTGCGGATAGGTCGGTACCATCGTAGGAACGACGCGACGATTCTGCTCGCCACCCATCGTCAAAATATCACAAAGCTGACTGTGCTGTCTTGATGATGTTGACGTTGCGGTAGACAGGGATGAGAGGTGTGAGGAGTGCAGCGTAAGTAGGTAGCTACAGTATGCAGGTACTGCACCGAGGCAATACTAACGTAGCTAGCAGTACCCGTAGCTGTCGTCTGTACTGTACCTCCTACGTCCGCATCTCCCCAGCCACACACTGGCACGTTATCGGAGCTTTCCCCACAAGTACCCGGTACCCAATCTGGGTGAGGTTGCGATAGGTGCGGCCTTTAGGGCTTCACAAGGTTCTTATCGCCGGTAACATGCGTTATCTTATCCCGCATTGGACCTTTCAACCGGCAAGATCACACAATGATTCAATTCTTGATGCACTTGCAACTACTAACGACTGTGTAAAATCCCCTTATTGTACCATGGAAAACTCAGTCAGGCAAACAAATATTCCCTCAGAGTCACAAAGGGTGCAGCTGGTCCAGGCCCATTCTCAAACCGACATCACAGCAATCGGCACTCTTTTCAAAGCATACGCACATGCCTTGGGCATTGATCTATCCTTTCAAGGTTTCGACGAAGAGTTGACGACGTTGCCGGGCAAATATGCGCCTCCTAATGGGGTACTCATCCTGGCGAGATCCACCAGCACGGGCGAGGCTGTCGGATGTGTGGCGTTACGTGCTTTCGACGACCCTGGTATATGCGAGATGAAAAGACTGTATGTAGACCCCAAGGGACGAGGTCTTGGATTAGGTCGAATGCTTTCGGCAGCTGTCGTACAGGAAGCGAGACGGCTTCGGTATGGAAAGATTCGCCTCGATTCTCTAGCCGACATGACAGCCGCACAACGCATATATGCGGATCTAGGCTTTGTCGAGATCCCTGCGTATAGGATCAATCCGATCGCCGGAGCGAAATATTTTGAGCTTGACCTGACCAACTGATTCCACTTCACATCACCTCCTGTTTTCTCGCACCGATTCATGTAAAGACTGTGCAGCCCACCAAACGCTAAACCAAACGCCAAACTTCGCCGCAAACAAGCATGAATGACCGAGAACGACGGTTAAGTAATTCAATCACCAGAGCTCACTTTATCTTCTCTGATAGGATGACGCAACCCATCCCTCTCAACCAAGCCTGAGCCTGGCGACCAGGTTATCCTCATCATATCCGGCCCTTCGTAAGCCCTCTCGTTTCGACCGTCGTATGGAAGCAAGATTATCGACACCAGTTTTGGAAGCTCTGCGAAATTCTCTAATGACGCTTTCAGGATCTGGTTGTTTAATAGAATGGGCTCGTGGTCGACATCGAGGGTAGAACATTCCAAATACATCCTAACTCGGAAGTCTCGGAGTTTGGGGAGTCCTTGAAGGACGCTTCCGATCCAGTCGGCATGGCAGACGACTTCCCGCGCTACTTTGCAACGGGTATCGATCCTTCTATGCGCACAGCCAGGACAGTACAAGTACAGAATGGCTTCAAGGTGACAGACATCCTTCAAAAAAGTAGGCATGTCAGGCAATTGGAAACGATAGGCGCGATGATCAGCCAAAGTCACGCTCATTAGCCTGGCCAAAGCCTCACAACACTCCTTGTTCATCTGTCTGTTGGTCAAGAGTAGGCCAGGAGGGGCAATGTTCTCAGCAATTACATGTATGTCACGGTCTGGAGCTATAGTAGCATGTGGAAATGGCTCCACCCTGAATCGCTTGAGCCCCAGTGGTTGGGACAGGCGAATGACTGCTGACTCCAGAGCCAATTCATAGATCTGGTCTCTGATTTCGCGTGGCAATGAGGTGAAAAAGGCCGACGGCCGCGCGACATCTGCGGCCGGTGCTGTAAGCTCTGCGTTCTGTTGCATGTCTTCGGATATGGATAGAGGCGGTTGGACGGATCCTGCACGCGCAAGTCGTTTTGCTTGGGATCCAACTGGCTGCAGATCGCTATGGTAGTGTATGAATGAGGGAGATGTATTGAGTGGTGTGTAATAAGGTGTCTGCGATCCTGTCACGCTCACGTAGGGAGTGGGTGAATGGTAAGGGGTGTATGAATGGTAAGGAGTGGATGAATGGTAAGGAGAGTGCTTCAGCTCTTGCCATCTTTGACAATGCATCACCTTGCTGAGGAAGTTTGCGGCCGTGAGCTTTCTGTTTCTCTCCTTCCATTGCCTCTTAGCTTCCCAGTACGATTCAGTCGTCCAGAAAATGGGATCCCAAAACCCAGCGTCGGCCATTGCGACAATATCTGGCCGCGTAGGTGTTGTCTCGGACAATGAGTGTGCCATAGAAGTTAGGTATGTTGGCTTTGATGTTCGTAATCGGAATCCGCTCACAAAGGATATCTTGTATAGCAATTTCCGATTCAATAGCGACGACGACTGGACACTGAGAGAACTACATTTATACGCTACGACAGGATCGATCATTCATCATGGTTCCTTGCATTTCCTTGATTGGCACTCTTCCGAAGCTGTCAGAGGCTGGGAACGTGGGCATTTTCGCTTCTGATGAACACACGATCCAGGGGAATGACGTCGCACTAGACACTGGTTCGATTATAGAAGTAATGGTCTGGGAGTCCGACGGTTGATGAAATCGCGACACATACCTACCTAGGTAGATGGCTTCTCGAGCGTTCCACTTTCCCGCCCACGAGTAAGGGGCGTCGCAATGGTCAGGAACGAGAAGGGTGATCCTCATATTCTATCCACTACCTCGACCACACCTCTTGCCGATTGGGCGCATTGCAGATGCGATGGCGTATAATAGTGGTTTGGTCCTGCTGTATAATGACAATCGAATTGCCCAAGGTTGTTATGGTGTTATAAGTCTTCGGTTCTGTGGCCCCGTTTTCCTCTCGCAAAGCCTGCCTTGTGGAAATCCTGCCTCGAGGATCGGTTAACCAAATATGCAGAAGAGCAATATAGGTTGGAGTACACGACGAGTAAGATGATAATGAAAATGAAAGGCTGGTAAGACTTCGCTTCCTGGAATCAGCATTAGAACACTTAACCTAAAGAATGTTTCAAGCAAGCCAAAGTTCTATTGCCTTGACAAATACCCGCTTAACCACCTAGGGTACCATTACATTGATTAACCGAAGCGTGGCCCGGTATGAGTACCTAGCTTGACCGTGACGTTCGCACTCGATCAATTGACCGCTTAGTATTACGAACTAACTTGCCCTCACACGGACACGCGACGTCAACATAGCACCAGCCTGCGCGCGTCAGTGTGGCGAAGTCGAAGCGAACAATAGATACCACTTCGCAGTGCCACTGGTTATGCAGCACGTCCATCAAGCGAAATGTCATGTGCAAGGAGATGTAACCATTTTACTTCTTATCGCTGCCGTTCAGTAAAGCGAACTGGGTTTGGTAGCACCAAATACTCGAGATGGACAGACACAGCCACCATCTGGTATGTGTCGAAGAAGCTCACGTCAAGCCTCCCTACTTGTGTCTATGAGCATGAGATCAACAATGTGACTCATTGCTATCCAGGCCATCTTATGGCAGTTCTGTTGATACCGTTTGAAATCATGTAACAGCTGCCATCGGATGATAAGCCAAGTTTTCATGATGAACGTTGGAGTTACGTAAGGCTTGAGGCGAGTAGTCCATGGCTAACAGCAAAGATCTATCCAAGAACAGCCGGGAGTGACAAGTTCGTTTCTGATCGCTAGAAGAGGGAGCAATCCACGGAAAGGAACAGTAGCATCATATTTAGTCAAGACTGGAACATTGTTCTCATCCAAGTCAAGCAGTCTCAAGTATCATCCAAGAGCAAACAGATATCTGGGAGAATTGTCAGCCAAAGAGGCTCCTAAGAATTGGAATACTTCGAGACCGAGAGCGAGATGTTGCGTGTTTCAGAGACCCAATTCTAAGCACAGATAGCCTGCATTTGTCGATGCAGGTCCTTATACGGCTCTTCCTGAATATGTTAAGGGTAAAGAAGTTTTCATCATTGCAGAGCGGGAGGGTGCGGTGGCGGAGGCTAGAGAGAGTTGTCCATAAACATACCTATACCACTACCACGAAGGGTATGCTTGGAACTGCTCAAGCCACAACAGTTGACGCCTGAAAGCATACATCGTCGGTCAACAACACGATCGAGGTTGTTGGGTGAGAACGACAGAAGTGAAGTCTGTTTGTAAGGCGCTATAAGGCCAGACTTTTTCAAGGAGAAGGATCCCCGAGCGGAGAGCGCGGCAGTCTCCGGTCGACGCTAACTGTAAGAAGCCGCATTTCACGCCCAAATGCACGAGATCATCGCGCATCTGTGCATCGGACCCTGAACAGCTGGAGAAGAGGACACTGGACATATGGAAGACAGTTTACATAGACTACCAGTGGCAGGACATGTACAAAATACAGGGCATGCATGTGCACATTACTATACACAACAGGCTTTCATCTTGTCTGACGTCTTTTCTGATATCTTTTCTTTTCTCTCCAAGTAGGACAGATCCTCATGTACCTTAGAAACCGCCTATCTTAGTGCCTGGTTGTTCTACTGTCTTGCATTAATCATCAATTTCTATTTCCTACGTTTCCCTTATTCTCAGCAACATCTAGACAGGTAATCCGTTTCCAGATTTGGTCGACTATAGAACTTTGGATGGATAGAGAGCCTTTATCGTCATAGGCCCTTACCACACACGACAGTTTCGAGTCTCATGCTGGCCTGCCAACTCCGAAACCATACAAGCGGCTGCATACTGAAGGTCGCCAGTCAAGACAATGCGTAAAGAGAATGGCCTGAGGGCTTTCTATCTAAGCCTGTTCGCCCTTTTTAATGGACAGGGAATAGTGAACGCTGCGGCACCACCATCACAACCTCTGAGCCCAGATGTCTGCGCTGTACGTCACCCTTAGACCTCTTCCATTCTCATGATGACCTTGACTGATTGGTCTCCAGCTTGAACCTAATTCGAAGGTATCAGACGCATGCGCATCCTACGCAGACCTTACGGCTCTGAACAACAAACTCTACCCATACGTACGCAACCTAGCGAACAACACCGACTTCTTCTCCTACTACCGCCTGAATCTCTACAACAAGCAATGCCCGTTCTGGAACGATGAGAACGGACTGTGTGGGAACATCGCATGTGCAGTTACAACGCTGGAGAATGAGGAGGACATACCACCAGTATGGAGGGCAAAGGAACTGTCAAGATTGGAGGGTCCCAAAGCACATCACCCTGGGAAACAACAGCAGAAGAAGGATCGACCCTTAATGGGAGAGCTGGGTGAGCAGGTTGGGGAGAGCTGTGTCGTGGAGTACGACGACGAGTATGATGGCAGAGATTACTGTGTGCCCGAGGACGAGAGTGACGTCGTGAACGGGGACTACGTGTCATTGGTGGAGAACCCTGAACGCTTCACTGGATACGCTGGCGAAGGTGCTCATCAGGTTTGGGAGGCAATCTACCGGGAGAATTGCTTCTCAAAGCCTCAGGTCAGTGGACAAAGCGCAAACATGCCGAGTTTGAATGCGCCAGCGCCCTTCTCAGGTTTCTCTCACAACCAGGCGCAGGCGGCCAAGGATTTCAAGCAGGTGGTAAAGGCACACGACAGACAACAAGCCCTTGATACAGGCTCCAGTCTTGATGATGTGCTAGGATTGGAGGACGAATGTCTGGAGAAGCGTGTGTTCTACCGTGTGATCAGCGGTATGCACGCTTCCATCTCTACCCACCTTTGCCATGATTACCTCAACCAGTCAACTGGTGAGTGGGGTCCAAACCTTCAGTGCTACCGGGAGCGCCTACACGAACACCCAGAGAGGATCAGCAACCTTTACTTCAACTACGCTTTCGTTTTGCGAGCAGTCGGCAAGTTGCGGGATTACGTCCAGGACTATACCTTCTGTACGGGCGATGCACAAGAGGATCGGAAGACTAAAGCCATGATCCATCGCCTGGCAAGTGCAATCCCTGAAGGACCCAAGATCTTCGACGAGAGTGTAATGTTCCAGGATCAACCTTTGGCAACGGGTATAAGTCTGAAGGAAGATTTCAGGAACCGGTTCCGCAACGTCAGCAGAGTGATGGATTGTGTAGGCTGCGACAAGTGCCGGTTATGGGGGAAGGTACAGACAAACGGGTTCGGCACAGCTTTGAAAGTATTATTTGAATTCGGAAACGGAGATGGACTGGACGAGAAGCCGCTGCTAAGGAGAACTGAGCTGGTGGCTTTGATCAACACGCTCGACAAGATCAGCGTCGCCTTGAAGTCGTTGGAGCACTTCAAGGATCTCATGATCGCCGAAGGCAGCGTCGAGGGTCATGGGAAAAGCGGCTCCTCAAGTGTGAGAGAGGCAGAGCGCCGAAGCGTATCTGCTTCACGTCCAGTCGTCACGACCAGCAACAACAACTTTGACGAGCTGGACGAGCTGGACGACTTCGAAGAATTCGACCCGAGCCAACAGTGGGATGGGCAAGAGCCTTCGATCTCGGAGATCTTCTGGAACGAGTTGTCGCTCGTCTACGACGCCTTTGTCTGGGTCATTGGGAGCTGGCTGTCGGCACCCAAAGTGGCCTGGAGCATCGGCAAGTACGAGGTCGTGCGCTTCTGGTACTACTGGCTCGGGTATGAGGTGCCGGAGCGGCCGTGGTCCATCACCTTACAGAGAAAGACTGGCTCGGCGCCAGATGAGTTATGAAAGCTGAAGCTAGAGTTTTGCATATAGATGGGTTGAATTGAAGCATTTCCGTTTGAGCATGTGCTTTGCGATCCATCCGGCTGGTCGGCGTCGTCTTCTGAATCCACCGCTCATCACTGGATGAAAGATATAGCAAGCGTGACAGGACGCAAGTGTGGCGGTTATTACAGGGGACCATATCCATACCAGGTAGGGAAATAATTTGTTTGTGGTGTGTGGGACTATGAATCGAGAGTGCGAAAACTTTTCCATTACAACACAAAGCATGAAACGACCTGGATTTTTGCCAGATTGGGAAATCCCAGGCATTGTCTTTGCTGAGCGACAACTATTCCTTCCAACAACAACATCGTTTATATGTCTTCCTTATTGATACGGTAGCAATTCCGTTCACCTCCACTTGGGAGAGCCGTGTGAAACGACAACATACGTCTAGCACGTCAGTCTGTAACTGACCGCCAAGTGACGGAAGCCATTGCTTTTTGGTCATTCTGAGGTCGATTATCTTGCAATCACCGTGTGAGCGTTTGAAAAGTTGTAAACTGAGCAGACGGCTACGATACAAACCGGTCATGTTATCGGACAGCTGCTGACATCCGATACCGATCAGAGTCGGAAGCCGAAGTGTACAGATCATACATAATGTTGAAGCTGGATAGGAGACTTGGAGAGAAACACGATGTTAGAGATGAGGAAAAAGCAAGGGAGATTGGAAGTGAGAACAATTCGGTCGTTAGGCCGCAGCAGCTACTCAATCAGGTATCGTGGCTATCTACTGAAAGATGAAGGTGCGAGTACAGCTCGTGTAGGTTCCGCTGTCAGTTGACATTTCTCTCTAAGGCAGTGAGGTAGACAAGAAGTCATACGATGAGGAAGGAAATGAGTTGGTTTCTTTCTAGATTTGGATAAGAAGGTAGCGCAGTCACTGAAGGGGAAAGTTTGACTGCTTTATTACAGAGAAAAAGTACTCAGAAATAAAGAGTTGATTTGAGTCCAAGATCCAGTGAGATATAGATATTTTGGGAGAGTGTTCGCCTTGCAAGCTAACCGCTACCTAAGAGGTTCGTTGGTATGCACCAAAGTTACACACTCTTTCTCATCCACATCCAATTCTCGTTCCAATTATTGTTTCTTACGAAGACGCTCGTTGAAACTTGTAACCAAACGAACCCAAAAAGTAGCCGGCCCCAGCAATGTTTCTAGTACTAGAACGTGTGAGAAATTCTTCTACGGCCAAGATTCTCCCGGGTCAACCACCCTATCAAGACTTGACCCTCATTATCCACAATTCATGAAGCTTGGTCTGTGTCTCGTCCTGCCATAGTGTACTGGCTGGCTTCTGGGACAAGCTTTTGTTTGATTTTTTCCACGTTGTCCCAATGCTCGGACGTTGGCGACGAAGTGTAAGTTCCCCTAGACGTTCAACGAGTCAGTAATGTCTACAAATGGTAGCGTGTCAAAGTAATCTCTGGCAATACTTACAGGGCAGCTTCAAGCTCATTCAAAACAGATCGATAATAGTCTGATTGGAAGTTCACGCCGTTGGATCTCTCGGCGGCATTTATTCTTGCTCGACCCGAACTGCCAAGTGCCTCTAATATCTTCTTCGGCCAGTTTCGC
Source organism: Scorias spongiosa (assembly GCA_018467035.1). Classification (NCBI taxonomy): domain Eukaryota; kingdom Fungi; phylum Ascomycota; class Dothideomycetes; order Capnodiales; family Readerielliopsidaceae; genus Scorias; species Scorias spongiosa. The sequence goes on along the minus strand of JACSZZ010000007.1, from coordinate 444,853 downwards.
TTACGATTCGCTACCGATGTGTCTGCATCGTTGCGGAACTCAGGAAAGAAGAAAACTTCGCTCCAGTCGATCATTACACCGCTACAAATTTTGGTCTGCTCGTCTTGGTGGACAAGAGCGTAGTATACTGCGGTATCTCTGCCTCGGGGACATACCACTCGAAGCGCTTGATCATCTGGCGCGTTCAAGGAGACACTTGTTAGACTATTGATGGAGCATCCTTTCTTCGCAGCGAGCTTGGTGGACTGTTCACTGCTGATACTATTGTTCCTGTCGCTCTGATTTGCTGAACTTACACATGCTGGCCGCATACCAACCCACAAAGCCAAATTCTGTTGGGGATCTTGTAGGTCGATTGTCAATTCTTCAGGAGCAGGCTCCATCGAGGGGCGAGAAGGGGAGTCGTAGGCTGCCAGCACAGTAGCTTCACGAATGACTCGATTATTCTTTTTTTCCAGCGTGTTGACCTTCAAAAACTGTTTGATTGTACGATTCTCTAATCCAGCATCGTACGCTTTAAGGTGAATAGTAAATGTGTGCTCGCTCAGTGCAGGCACATCGTCTTCTTGCATACTTGAACCCATATCGTGTGCTTCGTTGAGTGTTTCTTGAGCGCTATCTGTATGTGTTGATAGATAAATGGAAGCGAGGGGAGGGCAAAGATAGAGAGTGTACGGAGAGCAATTTCTCTACAGAAGTGGACTGAAGCCTTCAAATGCAAATGCTCCTGCACTTTCATGTGGTATCTGTGAATTATCTACTTGGTCTAATCGATTTCACAGGCTTCATTTGCGGATCCCATCGCTACGCTTTTGGGATTTCATATGCCTTCATATGCTTGCCAATTTTCATACTCTCCAACTCCGTCTTGTGATATCTTATAAGACCACTTAATCAGCCAATGGTCAACATCTGCTTTTGATATCGTTTCTGTATCACATTGTCACATTGATCAAGGCACGTGATACTGACAATAGATCGCCCTACAGGCCCATGATACAGAAGACAACTCCGAACGGAGAGCATTGCGTTGTCCAATGCGAGATATGGTGGTCACTGTCTGCTTGCTTGTAGTCGCTTGCGCGTGTCTATCATATGTGTATGTAAGGGAATGTCCATAACTAAAAGTTCCCCAATGAGCCATCATCCGTACTACGACAATAGTGTGATAAAACTTACGAGCGAGAGGAGAGTGATGTGTTGCACCAGTATCTGCTAAAAGCCTCAGTTTCGGTCTACAATGGGTCACTCGGTGTCCTCACTCGTGCATGCTAGACGAAACTTTTGATTTGCTAAGAATCCTGGATCTCACATGATGCACTCTGACATCTCGTCATATTGTGGCACTATCGTTCGATCTCACGCCGAACACAGACTCCGCACAATGACACAGGAGGCCAAACTATCTATACCTTACAGAGACAAATTATAGCACATGCGACCATAGGATGCTGAATATAGTGGGTCCCGTCCGCTCCCCAGAACTCAAGCAGCATACCGGACGATTAGTAGTCTCGTGGGTGACCAGAGGCGAATACCGTCTGTTGCATGTTTCCTTTTTGCTATTCGCCTTGGTTGGGGCTGTAGGCTGGGTGGCTCTGGCGCCAATGGCCTCACGCAATAGGACAACAGGCCCTGATTCTAGTCACTGTGCATTTCCAACCAGCGTACTTGCCCAAGCTCGTCCAGAAGTTCGAGCGACGGAACTCTTGGAACGCTTCGTGATAAGGCCTCATTATCAGATCTGAGCAGAACCCGTGAAAATTGGATACAGTACAAGTACCGTGATCTCTAGAAGCTCGACAATATGTATGTGGCTTTGAAGATGCTGACGTTGTGTTCTTGACAGCAATGTAGAGACTGACACTCTGAAGGCAAACGCAGCTGGAATCGCCCACCAGCATAGACAAAGTTCCGAGTCTCATAATGTTATTGTTGTTGTCGATCACATCCCAAAGGTATAAGAGAGCCCAACACCCAGCTGGCTTGAAAGTGATCTTTGCTAACCTACACCTAAGCTACCTAGTCAGAGAGAATGAGCAGCTTGGAGCCTACAGATAGTGCGGCAATTGTGTAGGCCATCTCCTCTAGTGCAGTAGGAAGACTTAGTTTTTGAGATGATTAAATGTCGTTCCAGTGGTGGCTTGAGGAAATGAATCAATAACAAAGACTGCAACTACGCTACTTAACAAGTGACTAGAGTGGGCAAAAAATCATCACTACGCGCTAGCCAGGGTTTAGGGAGGCAGACAGCGGCGATTGTACGGAGGTACGCCCGAACATCAGTCTTGGCACATAGACCTCACCTCTTGTTTCACATAGAATAGATACACCTATATGTTTGATGTAGAAACACTCTAAGGAGACCAGGTCTTGTTCTATGTCAGAAAAGACAACGGACATCAAATGAGATGAGGAGACTGGTCTCATTGTGCTTATCTTGTTCGCTGCGCAACCATGTAGCTTAAGCACATATCTCCAACACAATCTGGCCGTTGAGCCAAGAAAGCTCTTTTAAAGCTACACGATTGGCTCTCTTCGTGAGATGGTTGACATTAGTGATTGGGCGTGAAAAGTCAATCTCTATGAAATCATCCTAAGGCGAACATCATTCGGTGTTATGGAAGGTCATGTGAGTGTACTCTGGCTTCCAGTACGTCGCGCTCGTGAAAGTCGCTTCACTTGCATATCGTGCTGCCAGCATCCTGCCAGTGACACAGACTTCATTTGAACTGTACACATGTTCTCCTCCTGAAATTCTCCACCAACTTTCTCATCGTTTTGTCGACATTTCAAATCCGTCGTTTTGTCGCTGGTTGTCCTCTCTGCTGTGGATAACGCGCACGCATCTACTTTCCTACCTCTCGTACGTTCAATCACTACTTCACACTATGCCTGGCAAAGGCTCTGCTGTATGTCATCCCTGTAATGTGTTTCTCGATACCCATCCTTCGGGGCTGACGTTTTACAGAAGAAGGGCACAGGCTCTGATGAATCACCAGCCGGAACCAAGCCAAGTGCTAAGAGGCCGGCCCCACCAAAAAAGATATACACAGCCTTGGACAATGTTGGCCAAGACAAGTGCCCTGTAGACGTCGATTTCGAAGGCGAGGCGAAGGTGGCGCTGGTCGGCAAGACTGGCACATCCACACACACATTGAAGCTGCAAGCCCCTACTACCTTCTCGCTTGTCGCCACTGTACCTACCACTCACTAGATCTGTTTCAGGAGATGTGAAAATACTGATACCGATAATAGACTCTCCTCGATGCTGGATCTTACACTGGATACCAAGCCATCATCATCGCCCCAGCCAAAAGCTTCAACTTCCTCAAGCTTCCAGCTGTCGTTCGCTCTCAGATCTACTCTTACTACTTTGCAAGTAGTGGAACGGTCGGTGGCGATATTGCAATTGATAGTAAAAGGAAGGAAACAAAGCAGCCATGCGTCAGGGCGTACGCGGAAGGCATGAAACATCGCGTTGGTCTACTCGCGGTCAACAAAGAGGTCTGCCCAATCTTTCTATGGCCACATAGCGGTGCATCAATGCAACAGCAGCTAAACATGTTCCCAGATCTATGACCAAGCCGTCACTATACTTTACAGCCAACCATTTTCTTTTGGAGACACATCTTCTGTGATGGACTTCGTGCTGGACCTACCGTCGAAGCATCGCGAAAAACTCATGTATATCCACATCAAGTCCTACGTTAAGTCCACCGCTCGCAGCGCGATGAACACGCTGGCAGAGGCTATCAACTTGAAACGTCTCCGCATCAGCCTAGGTGTTTCCAACGAGCGCGATCCAGCAAGGGCTGCTAAAGTGCTCTACTCGGACATGTACAGGCTTCTTGAGTCGATCGGGTCGCGACTTGGGGATAAAGAGGCGGCGGTCGACATCTTGCAGTTTGGCAAAGATGCTTTCAAATACAAAGATGAGAGCGATCAACCAACTGCCTACTCTTACGGCATGATCCTCGAGGTCAAGACAGCATTGAAGGAGAAAGTCAGGTATGTGCTAGTGTCCCGCTGCTACCGCTTTTTCCAATGTTTCCTGCCTTTTTCACTGACCACAAACGCCAATGTTAGAGGATAGAGGTGCAACCGCTCACATTCATGCAGCAGTGTTGAGAATTCCGGTTGGACTTGCATCTGTGGATCGCGAAAGATTGGCCACCGCTGTACTGATGAGCGACTTCTGCACCCGTTTCTCAAGTGATTCCCCCGCGCCAACGGCAAGTCTTACTGGCTTGAAGTGGTGATTGGGAGAGGAGAGAGAAATAGCTTGGTTGGAACACTTGCATATTTCCAGGGAAACATTGGCTAAGACAGCTTAACTGACCCTCATGTGGCCAATCAAGCCTATTGAAGTTTCAGAATGCATCAAATGTCTGCTTGCTCAACAAATGATAACCTTTTCGCAACTTGTTGCGATATCCAGATGTTCTTTCTGCATACTACAAAGAGTGATCTGCTAGCTTACGCTTCCCATTGGACATTGTTGTTCTGTAGCGAAGCAGCTACGATCAGATCAAACCCCTGCCAAAGAACTTTGAGACTTATGTTAGTATGCCTGATCGTGGCGCAGCCGAAAAGTCTTGTTGTGCGCGTTCATCGGTTGAATGTCAGTAGGCTGCCTGAGATCTGTGCTCCTCTGTCAAAGATCGCACGAGAGAGGTCTGTTGCTTACTGCCTCTTATCACGAAGCTCACTAATGCTCAGAAGGATCGACAGGGAGTCGCTGCTTAGAAAACCTCGACACAATCTTCAAAAACCTGCCCTATATTCCATTCTTGCTGCCTTGAAACCACATTGTGGCGAAACGTATATGCCATGTAATTCAATTCAACCATGATTCAGTCACGAGCTGAGAAAACTAAGAGTTAAATTTAGACAGTGAGCATGATGGATGAGGCACCTAGGTAGGATCTTGATGTTACCGATCCTGGCCCAGGGAATCCCATGCCCATTAAACGAGGAATCGAAATTGTGGAACATCCACACTCCAGCTAGATGCAAGTAGCCGCTTCACAGCGAACCTTATCATCAACGGCATGAGGAGCGTAGGTGGTATATTGCATGAGGTAGTGCGACGTAGAAGAGCGCCTTCTGAGGAAATCTGCGTGAGAGCGTATCTAGGTAGGTGTATATGGGTCAAAGGATAAGGCAAGGCATTGACCAATTGATACATAACTCATTATGTGTCGTGTTGTCTTAGCACATACAACTGCCACTGGCCGAGAACATGAATATGATCATGTTCATGTCTGCAATATGAAAGCTGCATATTTAAAGCTCGGGCCAACCGGCCGATCCAGGAAGTCGAGCATTTCCCGACGCAGCTGCGTCAGTAGTTTGTTGCAGCGGAACACCCGTCTGGCCAACAACAACGCCCATCATGACTCCAGCTCTGTCAGGACTGAGGGCGAGGGGGATATTGCAATTGCCTCCCGCCTTACGCAGGACACTGTATTCCGCCAGCAGCCGTACTTCCGCTGCCAGCAATCCGGAAGTATTCGATGTAGTCTGCATTGGCGGCGGGCCTGCAGGGCTGTCTTTCGTCAATGCATTGAGTATGCGACACTTCGATACACACCACAATCGACGTATGTGTTGACTGACGAGGCTCTGATAGAATCCAATCCGTCCACACGACCTCTCAAGGTCGCTCTGGTCGACTCACAGCAACTTCGTCCACAATCACCATCCTCAGAGACCTACAGCAATCGGTGCTCTTCTCTCGCCCCTTCATCCATCCGGTTCCTGGAAGATGTAGGAGCGACTGAATTCCTCGACAAGGAACGTACACAAGCGTATCAGGCGATGGACGTCTGGGATGGCGTCAGTGGGAGCAAAATCCGTTTCGATCCTTACGATAGGTCAAGTGGCATCTTGAGCAGTCTCGAGAGTCTCATACCCAGCGGCAGATGGCGAAACCAGGGCAACATTTATGGAGAAGAAAGTGAGAGCACTATTGCTAGGATGTGTGAGAACAGCAATCTCATTGGAGCTCTCTTGAGGCGCCTGGAAGGACGACAAGGTGTAGAGATACTAGACCAAACCAAAGTTGAGAGCATTGATTTGGGCTCTGAAGCAGAGCCTGATACAGGATCTCTTGACATGTCTTTGTGGCCGATCGTAACATTGTCGAACGAGCGCAAGCTTGCCGCACGTGTGCTCGTAGGAGCAGATGGTGCCAACTCTCCTGTCAGGAAGTTTGCAGACATCCCCTCGCATGGCTGGGACTACGGGCGTCACGGTGTTGTGGCTACATTGACTCTTGATCGGTCATTTTCACCTGAAGACCTCCGTACTGCCTACCAGCGATTCCTTCCATCCGGCCCTATCGCGCTTCTCCCTCTACCAGGCAACAAAGCGAGTCTGGTGTGGAGCAACACCATCAACAACGCCGCAAAGCTGAAAACTCTCTCACCCACCGACTTTGTAGCGTCTGTCAACGGCGCTTTCCGTCTTCTCACAGTCGATATCGACTATCTTTTCTCCCCCAACATGCCATCTAGCGGACAAGCCGACGAAGTCGCATGGCGTGAAGACAACACGGACAGTGCAGCCCTTGGATTGCCGATCTCATTTCCTCGCATTGTTGGGGTTCAAGAGGGCTCTATCGCTTCCTTCCCACTACGGATGCAACACGCAGATACATACACCGGCCACCGAACTGCACTGCTTGGCGATGCCGCACACACCGTTCATCCTCTGGCTGGGCAGGGCCTCAATCTTGGTCTCGCAGATGCTGAGTCCCTAGCCTCGTGTATTGCCAATGCGGTTGAAACGGGAATGGACATTGGCACTGCCACATGCTTGGATACCTACAAGTCCCAACGCTGGGCTGCCAATAATGCAGTGCTAGGCGTTGTCGACAAGATACACAAGCTATACTCGGCTGGCTCTGGACCTGTCGTGTGGGGTCGAAGCCTGGGATTGGACCTGGTGAACAATCTAGGGCCTCTCAAGGGCTTGATCATGAGTGCGGCTTCTGGCCGCTGAAATGCTGTGAATCCGTCGAGAGGTTTCTAGCTGCTACCATTCGCAGGGGCTCAGTAATTGTCGCTCCTCATGTCTCTACATATCAGACACTACATGCAACAGACCTGCCATGAACAACAAGCGGCTTGATGCGGTGCAAGTGAAACAATGCCCGTGAGCATCGTCATTCCTTGAGGAGTTCACGTTAGCAACGTACATTGGACAACAACAGCACGTTCGCTACGCTCGTTTGGACTTCAACAATTAACCTACAACCATCGATCGACGGAACCGCGGCGGACTACTGCTCTCGAATAATTCTTGACTTCCGAAACTTGTATTAAAACCAGCTGAACTACAGCCCTTGTATAGTCACGAGCGTGTCGCCCGTTAGGTCTGTTTCTTCAAATTGTTTCACCAGGCGCTATGACCATGAAACCTCAGCAGGTCGACTGGCGTAGGCTCGTATGGGAAGAACCGCAACCGTCCAACCTGTTTACTTTGATGGGAGTGTTTGTATCATAGTGGCTTGCTTCCAGTCATACGGACGCAGGGAATGGCCGTCGCAATGAAACTAGTAAGAATGACAACCAGCCGTCTGTGTACTGAAGTTTCGTCGTCAAGCAACATGACTGTAGGTACATCTCTGTTGGGGAAAAGACGAGTGATACTATAGGTTTTTCAAAAGAGGCGGCTTTTCTTTTGTGCTGGTGGAGACAGTACCTGAGTGGTCGTATTGGAAAGTCATTCATTGAAGTGCAGAGACATAACGACACGTATTTACAATGCAAATCATGTCTCGAAAACTTAGAAAAAACAAGTATGGGGTATATTGAGGACATAAGATGAGGAGTCAGACGAAAAATGGAGAGTCATGAATTGCATTCAGCGGCGAGTCCCTGCCTCCAGCTCGGATGGAGTCCTTGCCAGCTCCTCTACCGGCCCATGATCTGCATCGTTCCCTCGCTGGGTACGTCTGCGACCGACGTTGGGCAGGTGAAGAGCTGGTAGCCGGCTTCTCCATCCAGTAGGCTGTGAAGGGACGTTCTCTTCTCCCTGTCGCCCACTGGCAGTCCGCTGCGCCTGTCGTCTCTGTGATCGTTGAGCTTCGGCTTCAACATACTCCCTTCTTTGCTGTTCCCGCTCTCGTCTCCGGTTGCTTTGCCAGTGTTCGCTGTCTGTTCCATGAGACGGCGCGAAGAGGCGTTGACCGGAAAATAGAAGCGAAGGGCGTGCTAACCCTGAACCTCTACCATTGACCCATGCAGGTTGAGGGTTCTGAGGGAAGCGCATGCCGGGAAGCAGCCACCGCCCACCCAGTGATGAGGTGGCATCGGCAGACGCGCCGTTGGTCTCATCCGCCCCGGCAGTCGAGCCGTCCGCTCTAGGATTGGGAACGAAGTAATCAGCCTTGCACAGGGGACAGCAGGCACGGCGACTGGTGAGCCACGGGTCGACGCATGCGCCGTGAAAAGCATGACCACAGGTAAGCCCACGGACATCATCATCGTCCTCTAACGTGTCGAGACAAATTGCGCAAGCATCTCCAGGGGCAGCAAGCATTTCTGGTGGTGCAGCTGTGCTGATAGGATCTTCCTCATCCATACCATCCTCGTCGACGGTGTCGACAGATCCAGTACGAGCGTTTACTTCTACTGGATCCTTGGCTGAAACTTCAAGCCGAGATCCAGTCTTTTCATCCGACTGCTCGGCATCCTTCTGTAGCGGTACACTACTGATGTCTGTTGACGGACGATGTGACGGTGAAGCGGCGTTGTTACTCTGAGCGACATGATCCTGCTGCGCTATACTTAGAGTGGTCTGCGGCGCCTTCGTTGGCTCTTTCGTGTCTTGTTCGCTGTCTACGCTGCCATTGAGCGCACCACCTGCCTCCCGCAGACTTTCAGCTCTGCTGGGAGATGCGGTGATCCCTCCTGCAGCCGGTAAGCCTTCGCATTCTCTCGATGACCTCCATGTCTTGTATTTGGTGAGTGGGAACCGCTCATTGACCTCGTCCATAGACATCAACTTCTTTTCCCGCCGCCGCCTATGTGGTCGAGGAATGGTAGCGAGGTCGATCGGGTCGCCATTCCCGTTTAACATGCGAAGACCTCGTCGGCGCTGGTTGTGTCGGAAGCAATATTTCACACCGACAATGATCCTGGTGTTCAGATCAGCATTAGGTACGCACGAGGACAGACACAGAAGCACCACAGGTAGGTGGTTGGACCCAGAGAGGAGGATTGGACGTACCATAGATTCGTGAAAACGACACCAAATCCGAGAGCGACGAAGAATAGCAACGGTGAGCTTGTTGGTCCACCCCCACCTCCTCCCCCATTGGAATGAGGGGACGGTGCAGAGGTAGGTAAGGAGGCTATGGTAGTCGGAGAGAGAGAGGTCATGGTCTGTTGTGAAGGGTCGACGAGCCAGAAGACAAGCGTCGCACGCGATAGTGGTAGAGTAGAGCGTGAACGTGCGAAGGCAACGTGCGCAGGAGATCAAGTCGCACGTGCGGGCAATCCCAGAAGCAGAAGAGGCGGCGAAGGTAATCAACTACAGCAGATCCGAGTGAGGTATACAGAACAGGTCAATCCATATGTAGTGGTTCGAATACGGAAGGGTCATGAATTATGCAATAATCATCGCCAATGTCTGGAACGCCGCCACCTTTCGTAAGTCAGCAGACGAGGTACCTAGTAGGCGAATGAACCAGACCAAGTGGTGTGAATGTGAATGGGAACGTCGGGAGGCGCGGAAGCGGTGGTGTCGCAAGAGTGATGAGGGTATCGGCAGCCTTATGGGTCCGCTCTCCTGACGAAGTGAATCGTATTCGACAGATATGGCCGTGAAGAGCAGTGTGGTGTGTAGTGTGGTGTAGTGTGGTGTGTTGTAGTGCAGTCAGAGTCAGAGTATTGACGGCAGAGGTGGCGTAGGAGGTGGTGAAGTTGGATGTGGAGATGGTAGAGTAGAGTAGGTGACAGAGCGAAGCGGAACAGGTTCTCAAGTCGCTGAGTCGGGCTAATCGGACGCGAAGGGCTTAGCGTCGTCCGGACTGGGAAAGATTCCATCTATCTCGTACAGTTCCTCCGTACACACACTAGCAACTACCAACATTACATGCATTACATCCACCATCCAGGCTACTTAATTGCATTATCCGCTCACGGCGTCCAAGTCTCCTGTCCGGCACCAAGACAGACTCTTCTTCGCCTTGTGACATCTTCCGATCCATTAGGCGGTGGCACAGCTCGTTACCGACCAGACGCGACACGTCTGCCAACGGCAGGGAAGAGTCCATGGCGCTGATTTGCCGAAACCGTCGTCATCTGGCCACTGCGCCCATCCGCCGGGTAGCGGCACCGAGAGGGGGAGATCGCCGCTAACGTTAACCACCACCAACACCTGTTTCCTCATTCGATTCGCTGCAGATGGTCGTAGGCAGATAAAGGCCTGTCTATGATGTCGGAAGATTGGCTGGTTGAGAGCACTGGTGCATGGGTTGGACTCCCATGTTCTAGCGATCTGCCATCGTGTAGAGGGGATTGCAGTTGCAAACGTCAGCGTCATCACTCTGCGCTTCCCATAGGGCCTCACCCGGCCGCCGAGAAAGGTGACATGCGACAAGACTCGGCGCTACAAGGGCTGTGTAGCCCAAGCATGTCTGTTCAAACTCTTGGGCTACGTCCACTGGCTGCAAGTGCACCCTGTCTCTAGAGACATAGAGTCGACACAGCAGAAATCTCGCAGGAATACTGGCTTGCATGCGTGCACATACACAAACGCTGTTTACTTGCCTACCTTGGTAGTATCACCACGGGTAGATGGCCCGAATCGCGCCGATATCGCTATCTATCTACAACTAGGTACCTTAGACGGTTCCTTCCAAGCGGTAGTTAGTAAGCGGCAATCCCGTATTGCCCGAAACGCACCGCACCGCACAGTTATGAGTTATTGAGCGACATCTGTTCAGCCGCGCCAGCTACCTACGGCCGCTAATGGCTGGCTGCAGCAAAAACGACACAAGCTAGGATTAATGTGCGAACAAAGATCCTCATGGTACATGCCTACCTACCAAGGTTGGCAGATGGGATGCGAGCTGCTTTCGCAAACGGCCGCATCGGGTTGCATGCACTGCCCACAAGAGCGCTCCTCCAGCCAACCGATTGTTCTGTAGTAGAGAATGTGAAGAAACAATCTCCCTGTTCTGTAGCCAGCCGCTAGTTTCCGCATGTGTTTGTTCCCCTCCCAGGTGACGATGGTTCACCAGAAGTGTGATGCTCTCGATCGGCCAGGATGTCGGTTTCGATGCGTTTGTAAGAGGTTGGTCCATGATAGAAGAAGGCTGTGCAGGCTAAGTTGATTCGACTTCCACATACAGAAGGATGTGAACGACGACTTCGACTTCCACATACATAAGGATGTCAACGACAACTTCGACTTCAACATACACACAAAGATGAGAACGATAACTTCGACTTCCACATACAGAAGGATGAGAACAATAACTTCGACTTCCCATTCAGTTTCGGCGTGTGTCGTTATATGTACAAAAGCTCGTCTCTGGGCCGCCTTGCCATCTTCATCGTACAGACTCGTTTCGCAGAGCTCAAAAGCTACCTCGACAGAACTCCCAAACTCCTCGCTGTGATGGCTGACCGAGGCTGATCTACTCCAACCCAATACAGGCCCAAATACCACCCGCGACGCTCTTCGTGTAGGTGAATAAAGGACGTAGAGATGTCTATGCAAGGCCAAATCGCTTTCCAAACTCTTCAAATAAACGGGGGCTGATCTCATCGCTGGAGTCACCCTGCACCCGCCAGAGCACACCCTTACCATCGTAATGGTCAAGAAGCGGCCGGGAGAGATCTTCAAACGCCTTTAGCCTCGCTCTCCAAACCTCTGGCTTGTCATCGTCACGCTGGACTAGCTTTTCGCCCGTTATGTCATCGATACCAGCCACCTTTGGAGCGTTGAAAGTGGTGTTGTATACCCTACCGCTTCCAGGATGTACCCATCGGTTGCAAATGCGATCCAGTATGATCTCCGCTGGCGTCTGTATATCCACCACCAAGTTTACCGGCACGAGCTTGTCCAGCTGTTCTGCCTGAGTTACATTGCGTGGGAACCCATCGAGGATGTAGCTCGCGTCAGGATGGTCAGAGAAACTGTACTCGTCGTCCTCTCGTGGCGGCAGCGTGATGTAGTTATCGTGCTCCACCAGGGTGTCTCGAAGACCACCAACATCGGATCCTGCATTCGCAGCCATGCTGTTCAAAGTAAGTGGCTGTGCGCCCTCCTTTGGCAACAGCCAACCCTTGGTGGTAAGCTCGTTCCGAATCAGTCGGATGATCATGCTATCCGGCACCAGGGCACCGGAAGACATCAGCGATTCAGCCTGGATACCTGTGTTCACAACACCGGTCAGCAACACCGTCCTTGCTTCGGCATAGCTCCAACGCAAGTGGGCACAGTGTCCTTACCGAGTGGCGTCTTGTTCCGTACATTCTCTCGCAAGAGATCACCTGAGGATATGCTGTTGAGTTGAGGAAAGTGCTTGAGCATGCGCTCGGTTTGTGTACCCTTGCCGACACCAGGTGCGCCGACGAGGATGATGCGAGCGGCTCTGCGGAGCTGCATGGCGTGGACCGCCTTCTGTATGGTATGGTGTGTTTTCTTTCGTGTCGAAGGTCTTCTCCGAACGATCGTAGGTATGCGCGAGCTATCAGGTTATAACAATGTTCGTGGTAGTGGAGTGGAGAGGTGGGCAGATGCCGCAAGAAGACCCGGGCGCCTGATCTTTCAGCCGTAGAAGCTCATGTTTGCTAGAGGCGTAGTGAATGGCAGTTGGGTCAGAAGGCGAAACGCTTCAACAAGCCGTAGGGCAAGTAGGATGGTTTAAGCGACTGGCAGATGATGTCGTGTGGTGTTGCCAGACGTTAGAGAAGATACTATCTGCCGTTGAGCAACCTTGGCGGTACTCAGACCTCTCGACGTGGAGGTGGACGTGCGATGGCGGCGGCGGCGGCGTCGGAAGCCCTCAATCTCCCAGGGTGGAGGCTGACCGGAAATGCGTAGGGTACAGCCGGGAGAGGAGTAATAATAGCCAGGTACAGGGAGGTAGCTAGTCAAGCTTTATCACGATACCTCCATATTACGGAGGCGGATGGTAATAGAAGGGTAAGGTCGATAAACCCGTCCCGCTTCTCCGCAATCCGGCTGCAAGCCCACGAGGGCCACATGCAACCACCGATGCTGCTAAAGTGAGTGACAGTTCGCCTGGTAAGGCTCATTATCGACGGCTGTCGCTACTCTTTTAGGTACCACCGTAGAAGCTGGCATTATGTGATACCGGGCCGCGCGGCTGTGGAGTGGCGGGATAAAAGTACTCTGGCTGAGTCAGCGTCACATTATCTCCTCAACGCGAGACGATAACTATCACGTGATTGGACCGGCGACGGGGGATCCCCTGCGACCGAGTGGTCAGTCGCTGGCATTCCAGATCGCCCTGGAAGCGGAAGCTTGCGCATTTTTAGTGCAGGGCCCTGAGGTAGAGAGGAGGTAGGTCGGTATACACCTGCGCCCGGCTTCTTTGAAACTTATACCCTCCGTCCACACATCATCTCAACAACCATCAACCAACATTGAACCGCATTGAACAAAACCTACCGTCGCTTCTCGCACTTGTATTACTGTAATTACCCAAGCTGGCCGGCCCAGCATGTATTCCAACCGTGCCGCTTCGCAACTCGCCCCTTTACTCCTTCGCAACAGCCGCATTGCTCTTCCAAGGCAGACAGCGCTTCCACGTCAGCTGCCTGCTATAGCCATCCTAGTTTCTCAGCAACACAGGACGCTCCAGACTGAACACCATACCAACACCGATGGCAACTTCCCTCCTCCCGGCTTCAACCGGGAACAGGCTTCAAAGCCTCTCTCAAATGATTTAAGTGGCAAGACCCCCAAGCCTTCGGAAAAAGATGCCGTCAAAGCCATCGATAGCAAGTCATCCGGAACCACAGCCGGCTCAGCCACTTCAAATGCAGCTTCATCAAAGGCCGAGGAAGAGAAGACTTTATCAGAACTCGCCGCAGAGAAAGCCAAGGAGGATAAAGCCGAGGAATCCGCTGCTGTGGCTAAGAAGGAGGAAGCAAAGAAGTTGACTCTACGTCAGAAGATTATGAAGGAAGTTCATCACTACTGGGACGGCACCAAGCTCCTCGCCACTGAAGTCAGGATTTCCTCCAAGCTAGCATTGAAGATGGCGGCTGGTTACGAGCTGACCAGACGAGAGCACAGACAGCTTCAACGTACAGTGCAGGACTTGGGTCGTCTCGTACCCTTCTCAGTCTTCGTCATTGTACCCTTCGCTGAGCTGTTGCTTCCAATCGCGCTCAAGCTCTTCCCTAACTTGCTGCCAAGCACCTACGAGGATAAGAAGAGCAAGGAGAAGAAGGCTACATCTCTTCGTGTCAGCCGTAAGGAAGTCTCGAGCTTCCTTCGCGACACCCTGCGGGAGAGTGGTCTTCCCGTCAGCGCAGCCAACGCCCAGAGGGAAGAATTCACTGAGTTCTTCCGTAAGATCCGTGCTACTGGCGAAGCTCCAACCAAATCCGACGTTGTGAAGGTCTGCAAACTGTTCAAGGATGACTTGACCTTGGACAACCTCAGCCGCCCACAGCTTGTTGGAATCTGCCGCTACATGAATCTGGGTACCTTTGGTACGGATGCGATGCTTCGCTACACCATTCGTCACCGCATGCGGCAAATCAAGCGCGATGACCGGGCAATCTCCTTCGAGGGCGTAGAATCCTTATCCGTGCCTGAGCTTCAAACTGCGTGTGCTACTCGTGGTTTGCGCACACACGGAATGTCTCCTGGCCGTCTCCGGGATGATCTCTCTCTCTGGCTCGACCTTAGGTTGAAGTACGGTGTCCCGTCAACATTGCTCGTGCTTTCCAACGCTTTCATGTACGCTCAAGGCAAGGAGGCCGAGTTCGACACTCAGATCGATGCCCTACAAGCAGTCCTGAGCAGCATTCCTGAGGAGTTGTTCCACGAAATCGAACTTGAGGTTCACAACGCTGAAGGCGCAGCCACCAACAAGCAGCGTCTTGAAGTGCTGAAGGAACAGCAAGAATTGATCGAGGAAGAGGCTGAGCAGACAGCACAGCAGACCGAGAGCGGTTCCGCTGTTGATGTGAATGACAAGGACGATATCGATGAGAAGGAGGACGAAATTAGTAAGGAGGCGCCTGTCCTTTCCGCAAAGTCAGAAACCCCAAACGCTCCCTCCAGTGCGCTTCAGGCTGAAGGAGACAGACAAACCGACATCATCGAGAATGCCGTGCCAGGAAGCCAGAAAGCTGAGGAACCAAAGACAAAGGCTTAAGCCTTACGAGCACGACAATTACAATCCCTTTCCACTCTTGTGTTTATAAACAAATCCCAAAAACTTTTCTTTTGTGTCTTGGTGGGAAATCTGGGAATCCTTGCATCGAAAAGGAGAAGTTTGGACTGGCGCATAATGACATGTCCTCACTACTTACACTGTAAACGAAGCTCAACTGATCTCTGGTGTAGAGATCGAGATTGCAAACTTTGGCATAGATCATAGAAGGATCAACGACTCGAAAGCTCATAGGCTTGAGCTTGGGTGGGATGAAGGTCATGGTACAAGTCTTCAAGGGATCTGATCGCTGGGAGGTCTGGTAACAAAAAGGCACTTCAGTCCTGCCAGTGTTCATAAACTTAGTCTACTTGGACATCCAAGCTAGCAACGCCTCGAGCGAACATTAGCACACCACTCCGTATTGTATCACGTTGACTACCCTCAGACCACTACCATTTCCCTGAAGGGTTTGTATTCAACCCTGGTTCGGTTTGCTTACCAGAGCCAAGGTGACAGCGACGAGAGCATTTCAACGATACGGAATACTGAGAGATCACGAGATCTTTTTCGGTTGGAAGTATAGGACCCAATCTATCATAACCAATTTCTAATTTTGAAGCTAACAAACATCATTTCAGCACGCAGACTCTGGTCATCATCATGACTTCTCTCTCGTCTTGTCCGAGTCACACCCGATGATGAAATCGTATTGGCGGCCTGCGTATACTAACAGAAAATCTCAAGAAAGCCAAGAAACATTTGCTCCAAAAGTCACCCTCCCTCATGTCTTGTGCTGACATGAGTCGGAAATCAGACGTTAGTATTGAGGTCGTGGTGAAAGTGCCCATAACATTAGCCGTAACGCTGTTGCCTGCTGCGTTGGCCAGGGCGATCTTG
Source organism: Scorias spongiosa (assembly GCA_018467035.1). Classification (NCBI taxonomy): domain Eukaryota; kingdom Fungi; phylum Ascomycota; class Dothideomycetes; order Capnodiales; family Readerielliopsidaceae; genus Scorias; species Scorias spongiosa. The sequence continues at coordinate 428,574 of JACSZZ010000007.1, read as the reverse complement.
AGTCAGACCAAAGGCGGCCTCAAGACTAATCGCAGTCCTCATCGCCTGAGGCGACAGCCCTCTTGGTGGCTTGGGCGCCGTGGTACTACAAAGCGTGGAACATGGTCAGTAGGGGCGGTGCGGATGAGGATGGCCGATTGCTTGGTTAGGTGGGTAGGTAGCAAGGCGGGAAAAGGAAACACTTACGCCAGATGGCTCGGTGGAGGTGAAAAATTCGGAAAGAGCGGACGGAACGCTGCGGACGTTGATCACGATGGTGGAGGTTAGAGACACGGTCTTGACGACTGGAGACTCCTCTGGCGGTGCCGTATCGACCGAGGGCTGCGTGACGACCACCGGCGTGCCGGTGACCGTGACGGCTTGCGGTGTGGGCTCGGGTGACGAGGTCGGCGCTGGTCGCGCAATCACGGCCTCGCCGTTGGGCAGGGTCACGATCTTCAACCCCAGCGCCTTGACAGGGTTCTCGGTGGGGTTGATCATCTTCACAGAGTTCTCTTCGGCCTTGGTGACGGTGACGGCGGGTGGCTGGATGGTTTCGGTAACGACTTGGGGCGCCGGCATGGGTATGGCAATCACCTGAGGTGCCGGCATAGGCTGCGCAGTCACTTGGGGCGCCTGCATGGGGTTGGCAAGCACGCGTGGAGGTGCCTCCTGGGGCTGCTCGGCGAACGATGCAAGCTGCGATGGGTCTGCATCTCCATACTCGAGGACGGTCTGGGTGACGAGCTCGTTCTCACGGTGGGCCTGGAGGGTGTTGATCACTCCGGCGTTGGCCACGGCCGAGAGGAGAGCAATGACTGGGACAATGTTGTAATGCATTGTGAGTAGGCTGGGGTATGTATAACGATGGGTGATGGTTGGTGGTCGGTGAGTGAAGAGTGAAGAGTGATGACTTGTGTGGGTTGTGGGTTGTGGATTGTGAGTTGTGTCTGGGTTCTACTGGGGGGAGAACTGAGGCATATATATGACTTTCTGTGACTCGATTTAACCCATCTCTGTTGAGCTCAAGCTCGACGCTGGTCGTCGTTGAACGGCGGCATCACTACTGGTGCCCTCAGGCAACTCTGGTATCGAAACTCTAGAGCTCTGATACAAACGTCCTTGACCAGATCAGGTGTGTCGAACCAACATCTACGTCTCCGTCTCATACCACAGGTACGAAACAAAGCTGCGACTCAAGGCTTGCGTACGTCAGGAACCCCAGCGACGTGCCAGCAGGAAGTCGGTCAGACAGATGTCGTCCTCTCGTCTATCGCATTATTCTGCAGCTACCTTGGGAATGTCACATAATCCGTGGATTGATGTTGTTGTTTTTAGTTTGGATGGGTGTGTTAGCTGGGAACCGTGGGAGAGGGCGAAGTTCCCCAGATGTAGTCGCCGCCTTTTCCGCGCTTTTCCACCAATCGTGTGGCAGGCGTTTTCAGGAACAGGAAGATGTTGGATGCTTGTACCAGGGATGTTATATATGTTTCAAAACATCGTTTTTTACACACGAACGCAACCATGTAACCACACGCCTGAGACTTCGTGGCTGCTCCATCCAGTGTGTGCTTTCAAGTGTTCGGACGTCGCTTCCCCCTAGCCTGTTGCTTGGAAGACTATTTCCTGTATGTTGAGTGCAAAGCGAATGATAATCAAGTACTGCGCTGGTGGGTCTCTGGCTCTCAATCTAGGACTTCAGCTCTATACCCACAGAGTATATCCGTACCACTGTCAGTTACACCTGCTTCCGATGTGTCTAAATGGTTGTCACTACTGAGCAACTGGTGTTCCTATAGTGTGTGACTGAGCAAGGATGAGAGAACAGCTTCGTCCAAGCAGCGTCGTCCAACTGCGCATGTCACTGTATCGAGCGCACAGAAACGCAACAGCTGTAAGTACAGGAATGCGGCGCTTTTCGTCTTGTATTGGTCGTCGAACCTTCCCTCATATTATCAGATGGATAAAGGTCTCTTAGCGTCTGAAATTCAACGTCGCCTCGCATGTTCTCCAACTGGCGTATTTGTGGGTCCCTCTGACTACCGTCCACACGCTTCATTCTGAGCTGGGCAACCTTGATTGCATTGAGCATCACCACGCCTCTTGCAAAAAATGCAATGGAAACCGTCCGACCTTTCAGATGAACTACGTTGGTGAGATGACTCATGACCGCATTGACGACAGTTTGTTAATAGGAATGCTCTTCTGTATTCGATAAGATTGTGCTTGTGCTTTCCTTTCCGTTTGAACCCTCCCAACGCCAATCGCTAAATGTAATGCCATGTCCAACCGGCTAAATGCTAGAATCATGAAAATGATGTGCAGTGCCTCAATCATTTCGTTGAGAGAAGTCATCAACTCGAAACAGCGACTGCGGGCTGATCACCACCAAACCGTCCAACGGTGACCCTGTCAAGTTTCTTGACGTTCTCCTTGACACTCATCCCCTCCCAATACAGCTTCTCGCCCGTTCCACTGTGCTCATGTACTCGACCAAGACCTCCATTCCCGATCCATTGATCCACCACCTGCAAGATAAAGTCAAGCTTCTCCGCAATCTTGTTCGCGTCGATCGTGCGTTGTCGCGTCCTTCCGCCTTCATATAATAGCGAAGATATCGTGCCTGCGTGAACTTCACGGCCGCTGACATGATGGGGCATCAACTCCCCGCAGTGCTCCAGATATCTAGCAGCTTCGACAGTGATACAGGTGGCGCTGACCAGTTTCCCGTCTGCAGAGATCACCATCTTCGTGTGATCTGGGAAATGGACCTGGAGGCAACCGTCGGTAAACGCCCAGATGCCAACGCTGCCGATGCGCTGGTAGAAGCGCACGAAGTTATTAGCGCTGTCTTTGCTTAATGTTGCACCTGCTTCTTCTTCTCCAGACAGTGACTGGCACATGTAGCGACCGAACTTAACCCAGAGAACGCTCAAGGTCCGCCTTCGCTCAGCTTCCGCCAATAACGGGCCTTCCTTCACGCTTCCGAGACCTTTATACACCTTTCGTCGGATACCAGCATCTGCACCATCTTCGAATATTTCGATAGGAAGACGCTCAATGTGTTCAAAGTTCTTCCCTACACGACCAAGCCATTTCTGGCCATTGCGGACGAAGATATGGGTGACAGGTGTCCCACCATTCTTCGGCGAAGCGTTGATGATGCAGCCAACGGTGCCGTCCTCAAGCACGTACCCTACGCCATGTTTGCGACTGTAGTCAACCCAGCGAGAGACGAAAGGAAGATGTTGCGCTGCTTCTGCTGAAGCTGTACGTAAGGATGAGGATGCTGTCCGATGTGATCGAGGCTGCTGGAGGGCGGATGAGAGATTGTCTCGTAAAGCAGTAAGACGAGTCAAAACCTCGTCCGGGTCGGTGCCATGGACCACATCTTGATCGAAATCGTGGATCATTGGTTTGGCAAACGCCTGAGTTCGCATTGACGTCAGAGGGAGAGTTGTGGGTGCGACAGTGCTAGTAGGGCGAGTTGGACGACTCTCGGGAAGCCGATCCGCAGGAATGTCGATAGGCTCTGGCTCTGGCTGCTTTCTACGGAAGCGCTTGGTTGGGGATGTTTGCTTCAATTCCTCAAGAGTCGCAAATTGGCCTGGTGGTGTTGGAGGCCTGTCCTTCCTGGTTGCTGCTCGTGGCCGTCTTGCAAGACTTGCATCCGCGCTTCTCTTGGCAGTTCCAACTCGTTGGGGCTTGCTCGTATTGTCGTCGTCAACTGGATACGAAACCTGCGGTAAACCAGCGTTTGCCGAGACAGCAGAAGTTTTCAATGCTGAAGATGTTGTGACAGGATTTCGGCGCGTTTTCGAGACTGGTAGGATCTCTTGTGCATCGTCTGTAGCGACTTTCAATCCTTCTTGAGACTTCGCTGCTGTCTCTTCACTTATAGTTCTGGCAGCTCGCCTGATGGTAGCAGTCCTTCCCACCCGGGAAGATGGTCTCGAAGGTGGTGGCATCAATTCAGCATCCGTTTTGACGGAATTAACGCCAGGAGGCCGGGAGATTGCAACTTCATTATTAGCAATTTCACGTAGACCCCTACTGGGATGTTGCGCCAAACCTCTTTCTTGAGTACGAAACAAGGCGAGATCTGGGATTTCCTTTGTCGTAGCCAAAGAGTCAGACCACGCGCTGACGGTCGAGGTGTACACAGTATCTTTCGGTATAGGCATTGTGGGCTGCTTGCCACTTTCGGCCTCTTTGTGGATTTCGAAAACAATACTTTTGACTTTTCGGCCTCCATTCAACGGAAAAGCCTTTCCTTCGCTGTACTCGCCAACACCGGAGTGCCTACAAAGCGTCCACCAAGTCTCACTATAACCGCGTCTCTTAGTGTCCGCAGAAGGACTGGATGTGTCGATCCAACGAGGCGCCTTCTCCTTAGCAGAGACCGGTATACCGCCAGGAACGAAGGAGATTTTGAAGAATGGATGGCTGACCAGTCTGTCAGGTGTTGGTCTTTCTTCTTCAGGTACAAGTACGGTGGCGACGAGTGATCGTAAGTCGGAACTAATGTCGTTGCTGGCGGCGCTTAGCTCTGGCCAAGTGTAATTCCCTGATCTCAGCTTTTTGTAGATCTCCTCCTTGCTGCTGGCGTGAAAAGGTGCTTTTCCCACCGCCAATGTGTATACGATCACACCGATAGACCATATATCCACTTTCTCGTTGTGACCTTTGCCTTTCTCCAGAATCTCTGGCGCTAGGTAGTTGGGTGTACCACACATAGTCGTACGTCGCTTGACCTCCATCTCCTTCTCCGTGACTAGTAAAGCGGCGAGACCAAAATCGCCGACTTTGACATTCATGTTTTCGTCCAGAAACAAGTTGCCAGTCTTTAGATCGCGATGTACAATGTGTCGATGGTGTAGGTACTTGACAGCGCCGCATATTTGAATAACGTATCGCCTGATCTCGGGTAATGTGAGGAATTTTCGTCGTTTCAGCATGTCTGCAAGAGATCCGTTGGGACAAATCTCTAGCACCACATATGTGCTGGTCTGGAAGGAGAAAGCTCTGTAGAAGGCCACTATGTTGGGATGTGACAGCTTCGAGTGAATTTGCAGCTCGGTCACGAACTGTTTTCATGTCAGTATGGTTGACGGCAAGACTACAGTCCAGCGCTTCGCTTTCATACCTTCTGCGCCAGCTTTGCAGGTTCCATTTTGGTTTTGACGATCTTCAGCGCCACGATATGACCTGTCGGTTTCGTATTGAAGTCCATTCTCTCGGCTCTATGGCAGATGGCGAACCCGCCCTTACCCAGAGCTGGACCAGTGGCATATCGAATGCCTGAAGGCTCCTCCACTACTGGCGGAGGTGGTGCAGCATGAATGGAAGAAGACATTGCTGCGTTTGGGGCAGGCAATGTGTACTAGCACTTCGGGCTTAAAGTGATGAAGTTCCAGTTGAAGCTTGCAGTCGGAGCTGGAGTAAACAGATCAATAAACGCATAGTTACCGGAGAAAGCTCGGCAACAGCGCTAGCCCGAAAGCTCACTCCATGCGCGCTTTGACACGGGAACCGGCGACTACTGTAGAATGACGGCGCCGCTGCTGGTGTCTGTCTCATAACTGTGTTGATCACCAAGTGCAATAGATGCGCATCTCTCTATATTGTAAATCATGAGTTGAAAGCTTTGGGCCCGGGATTTCCTTATTTTACTTCATAAATCATGTCTCTTACTTTCAAGATTCTCTCATTATGTGTGAGAACCGTGGCCAAGCCCATTGGTGTGAGTTGGCCCATCACCTCTCTGCCTACATGGGTATCTGCATAAGTAGGCGACAGATGAAAACTGACTTGGGGAACATGTACAGAACTCAATTAAAGCTCGTGCGAAGGAACATGATCGATTTAGACGGTTTGCTATCAATGCCGCCCAAGGCCTGCACCGCTTCGACATGCGCATGCGTCTAGGTTTGCTCCACGACTCCGCAGCCCAAGAGCGCATGCACGAGCAAGCCAAAAAAGCTGCTGAAGCGAAGAAAAAGGCCGACTCAGCACCCACGGTCCGAACGGAAGCGGAGCAGAAAGAGTGGGAAGCACAACAGGCGAAAGAGAAGAGTGACAAGGGCAAAGATAGCTCACCGAAATACTACATACGGCCTCTCAGTGAGGCTAAAGCCATTGACCTTGGAGCTAATTTCGCAAGCGAGTCCTTTGTGTTCTTGGTTGCTGTAAGTCTATTATTTGTGGAGAGATGGTACAGCAACAAGAAGCAAAGCGATCGTCGTGACCTGATAAATGACCGTCTGGATGAGTTGAGCCTGGAAGTTGAGCAATTAAGGAGCAAATATGAGCCAGAATTGCAAGAATGGCACGAAAGTCGCGAAGCAGAAAGGTTGTCGAACAGCCAACGGCAGGAGAGCAAGTCGTGGTACAATCCCGCTGGGTGGTGGACCAGGACAGAGGCTCCAGTCAGTCAAGTTTACGGTGTCAAAGACAAGCCTTCACAGCCCACATCAGAAGAGGCCAAGAGTACGTCTGAGGTAAAGACCGGCCAAGTCGGAGATCAACCCACCGATTCCAGGGACAAATCGTCATCTGGATCACGTATTGAGTCTGGGCGAACTATTGAGGCGAACACCGCGTCCAGTGCACCCGATGTTATACACTCAACTACCACAACCGAAACCAAAACCAACGAAGGATAGATGAAGAGGCTGTAGAATAAACTGTACATGTACTAAAAGCGTATGATACCCAGCTCAATTGATTTTCCGCTTCTTAGCAACCGAGACTTTGTAAACATGTCGATACTGCAGACCGCAATATGGTCCCAAATGCTCCGGAAAGGCTGGTGCCAGACATGACGCTCGAGTAGGGCGTATGAGGTATCCGTCCACATCTATGGGACTTGAATCTCCCAGAGGAGACTGAAAATAGTTCGTCCAACATTGCCGGTGCGCACGCTTTTCAGACACTGCAACAGCAACCTTGAGGCATAATGCAAACTGTAGGTTTCTAGCCCCACTGCTTCTGCCCTTGCGCATGCCAACTAATCTCATTAGGTGTTTTATCGAGAGCCCAGAACGGCAAGCCTTACAATGATTGCTACAATTGTCTGTATCAAAACACGAATTGCTCAAGTATTGTACGATGCTATTGATAATGCATAGCACCACTACTGGACTATTCGGCCGCTTACTGTCGTCTATATTTTGTAGTCTCGCGTCAGATCATTTGAAATAAGCATTGCCTTCGTCAATCGCGTCCTGGGTAAACGGTTGTTTTCTGAAGTAGGTTTTCCAAGCTGGGACGATAAGTTAAGTCTCAAAGGGAGAGCGATCGACAGCAGTCTGTTGGGCGCAATTGGAGCCGCCTTTTCAAGAAATGAAGGACTGGACCTGTTGTATGATACAAGCTTCTATATTACATTGGTATTTACCGTGTCTTACCTGCGCCAGACTTCTGCTGCTGCTGCTGTTGCTGTGGGGCCGGTCGCTGCATCGAAGGCAACAGACTCTGCACCTTTTTCAAAAACCTTGCTCCATCCTCGCTAAGGTATGTGCTGTTCTGGGCAGTCATCTTAGCGATCGAATCAAGCACAGGCTGCTTCGACGGCTTCTGAGGATCTTGGTTGAGCAGCCCATTGTTATCGTATTTGCCAGCTACCATTTTGTCCACCATAGCCTTGCGGACACTCTCTGGCATTGAGGAAATCTCGTAGTTTATCGGGTCAAGGCTTTCACCCCCTCTCTGCTCACTAATGTTGCCAGCACGTCGTTCTGCAATGCGCTTGGCCGCTTCAGCAGTTGCCTCCTTCTCTTCCTCAGAGCGGAAGCGAACGAATTGCCCATTCATGATCTTTTCTGCAAGATAGGGGGCATGCCTGAAGCCGTCAGCTGCAGGCTCAGCGGCAACCCTAATTCGATCTTCTACGACACCCTCAAAATTTCCCGACGCGATCGTGGAACCATTCTGTCCCAGTTGTAGAAGGTCACTTTTGTCGGTTATCTCTGGTCGAAAATCGACATCACCCACCGTCCTTCTGTTGGCCAGGTTGAGCAGGGTAAGCTCTTCTTGGGCTTCCAGGGGTGAGCGAGTGTTATCATAACCAGGCGCGTTTGCAGCCAGTTCATCACCAGTTCCAGCATTCTCAGCTTCGCGCAGGAATTGCTGCGTCAGTTGCTCTGCTACGCTCTCCGCAAGCACACCACTTGTCGAAAATTCACGCAGGTCGTTGTTATAGGTTTGTACTTCAACACGGATATCACCATCGACCTCACGTTCTCGGAACATGAGAAGATACACGTGTTGAGTGTCGTCATGCTCGGCGTATCCCAGCAATTCCCACTCTGAAAATGTTGCCAGCATTATATTGCTTTCCAATTTGGGTAGGCCAATTTGCGAAGCCTTGTCATCCGTGAGCCAGCTATACTCCTGAGGTAAGGCAATGCCGACATCCAGATCATCTTCGTGCCTCTGAGCCGGACTAGATTCAGGTTCAGGAACAGTTGCACGTTCATTTGACTCAGTCGAAGGGTCAAGCATTTGAGCAGCGCTTTCCAGTTCAGCATCGGCGTATGCCTGGACAGCGGCACCAACAGCCTCGACAAGCTCACCCTCGTGCACAACTTCCCTGCTTCGCATGTTGTAAAGTGAGACTTCTGCGCCTTCAGGTTCGTCTTGACCTTGCAGAGGAGGATCAGGCGTCAAGAGTACAAGGAACACATCGTCGGTCTCGGTGGATCGAACGTAGCCTTTTGTTTCGGCACCTGGAACTGGGCTAGGGATGAAGTCGTTAGCCTCATCGTAAGGAAGACCGGTCGCAGTAATGTCGTCGAGTTCCATCCACTCATATCCAGCCGGCAGAGGTGCAGGGTTGAAGGATCCGTCTTCATTACGAAGACTGTCGAGGAACAGTCGCTGTTGCAGTTCGTCTTGAGCACTCTCAGCCGCATCGACAGCTTCCGCGACTGCAGTGAGAAGTGGCTCATCTGTGATATATTGTTTCTTCTGCACATTGTAGAGTAAAAATTCCGTATCTTCCTCTTGTGTTGATGTGGCGGGAATGTCCTTTGCCAAGGCAAGGACCACATTATCAGTGTCAATGTGCCTAAGAGCCATCACGATCTCAGCATCTTTCACGGGAGATACCCATCCTCCATTTGAATCTTTTGTCAAGGACGTTGCAGCAAGGGGATCGTCCAGCTTGAGCCAGGCATATCCTGATGGTAGGTCTGGCAGCCCAAAAGCATCTTCTAGGGATAGCTCTTCGAGTGGAACCTCTTTGACAGAATCTGAGACGAGAGCTTCTCCACCTTCCTCGACATCCGCGACCTTTCCAGTTGGAACGTCAGCGCCGCGTGCCTGGCTTGTTGTGTCTGTCCCAGCATCTGTGTCTTTGGTGTTGATACGGGCAGTACCTTGGGCAATCGGTCCCTCTCTGTAAGCACTTTCGTTCTCGCCCATTGCGCCAGGTCGCCCATCTAGTCCCAATGCCTCGGGATCAACGGTCTTTTCTTGGTATGAAGGCGCAAGGTTTGTGGTGGCAGCTGAGGAGTTCATGGGCTGGTTCCTCTGGACCTGGCGAACTTCTTCGCTGACGAGTGCGGCACGCTGCTGCCGTGAGGGTCCCTTGTTTGGAGCTAGATTGATGTCAGTAAGGTCTGATCGTATCTAAATTGCTGATTCGCTCCTACCATTATATGGCGTTCCGTCATCGTTGCCCTTCTCGGCTTGACGATTTGCGGATGATTGGAAACATCTGATACACTGGCCGGTATGCAAGCGCGCAGTGCGCAGTGTGCTGCGCTCTGCCGCACTCAGCGACGAAAATGCCAGTTTCTTGTACATTCTTTGACTTGTGTGCACAAATTCGTCGATGAAAGTCGATTATCGACAATATCATGGTTAACGAAGCCAATGAAGCAAGTCGCCGGGAAGCTTCCCCTTTTGGGAATTCACCACCAGCGGGCATGCCGCTGGGAAATCGAGATGCCCAGCCATTGGCAGTATATGCTGCTGTTCTCTCTAGGCCCCGCTTCACCTTTCTGACTGTTACAATAGCTTACAGTAATTTCTTGCCATATATTCAGCCATCCTTCATAATATATTGATAGTCCGATCAGATTCACCGTGCAAGGCTCTGTTGTCAATTGGTTCGCTATGTTATCTCGACCAGCAACTAAGATCTCACTGACTGTCGAGGACATTGCAGCCTACGAGAAGCGCAAGCAGGCTCGAGATGTAGCCAGACAGCAGGGCATGTACGGCTCTCAAGAAAGCGATGTCAGCAATCAAAGCACTATTGAAGATCCAGACAGTCCAGCGGATACGGATCTCTCGCCTGCATCAGAAACTGGGAATGCAGCGAGCAGAGCCAAAGCCGCTCGCGAGCAACGCATAGGGCTATCCACTAGTACGCCTGGCTAATCCTCCAGAACGGTCTTACATTGGCTCTGGTCTTTAAGCTACTTGGTGTTCTCACGGCTGCTGCTTCAACAAAGGTTGTCGGTGCATCCTGCCCTGTGAACAGCTTGCCGGTTCTGCACTTCAGCAATAAAGAGGTTGTCTGCGCTGCGTAACATCATGAAACGAAACCATTATGCGCTCAGCGAGACGGTCGCGGCACTGTTCAATCGGCACTGCTTAACGTGCACAATTGCTCGGCGCGTCAGGAACCTCAAAAGTCTTTTCTCCCATGCCCTGATCTTGCCGAACGCACTTCTGCCTCTTCATGGACCAGTGGGCGGAAGGTTCTTTATCATCATCTTTAGCTCGCCTCCTTTGGCGTCGAAAGACCTGCCCGCCACTACTCTCTACTAGCTACTGGCAAAGGATTGCTCGCTAGGAATGCATCTACTGGCTTCAAAGAGCCAGTATACGTGATCCTGCTACTGCAAGTCTGGTGAACATAGCGGGCCTTTCTACCCTTGTGACTTTTCACACCTTGGATCTTTGCTAACGGGCAGGGTTCCCAGGCCACCGTATTGGGCCGTAGAAGGCTGCAAATTTCAAAATGTCGCAAGATTGGATGTATGTGCCAGTGTCTGGAATCTATCGAATGTAATCAATTGTCGTATGATGCTATTGGGCCGATTTACGCGCACCGCATCGTCACTCGGCTGACGTGGGCTAAGCTGTCCGAAGCGAAGGCGAACACCGTCACGACTTTTGGCAGCCGACCCACTCACGATTGTCGCTACATATCTCAAGCTGCGCGCCTTTGTTTCTAGTTGCAACGGCAACTTCGTATGACAACAGTTTAACGCCTTGCATTTTCTTGGGAAGCGTTATTCTCAGTTTTGGATCTTAAAATGCAGCGAGAGACTCGTCTAGTTCCGCTATGCATACGTCACCACATCTCATTTGAACGCCACTGATAAGTTTCTTGCTGTCCTTGTGTTACATGTCTCAGGCATGTAAGTTGATCTAGAATCTATGCTTGTTATTTATTGGAATGCGAACCGTCAGGTGTTTTCTATACGGGCGATGGCCATAGTAGATACTGCTGGAAGATTTGTTGCTCTTGGGGGGTCTCATATATCCTGTCCTTTGAGTTCCGAGATGCTGATGGAACCACCATCGCCAATAATTTGACAGAGAACAGTGCGCCATGTCGTTATATCTTCGTTCATTTTCGTCGGCCATTCTAACTGCCATCTCTTTCTATCAGATTTTGACCTCGGTCAATGCAATTGCACCTGTTGACCCAGTCCATTTCCAGGGCAGTGGCACACCTAATACTGCACAGTATCAGCTTATAGATGACTACCCTTTCAACACTTTCTTCGACAAGTTCGACTTCTATCATGTAAGTGTTTGTATTCAGGTCTGATGGCGCACAACAAGACTGACACATGTCAAGTCCTACGATCCCACCTTCGGCTACGTACAGTAAGCATAATCAGAAAAGCAGATGTGATGAGCCTGTTTGACACACTACCAGATACGTAGGCAGATCTACGGCATTCAGCAATGGCTTGGTGAGTACCAATGCCTCCGCAGGCACTGTTACCATCAAACCAGATACCGAGAACATATTTCCAAAGGGAGGACCTGGACGTCCTAGCGTCCGCATCTCCAGCGGCAATACTTACACGCATGGGCTGTTTATATTGGACGTGGTGCACATGCCATCGGGTTGCGGTACATGGCCTGCTTACTGGTTGCTCGGTCCTAATTGGCCTTACGCTGGGGAGATTGACATCATTGAGGGAGTTCATACCAGTAATTCGAACAGCATATCAATGCACACTTCTGCAGGATGTTATGCCACTGGCTACGACCAACTTGGAACGATTCAACAGACGGACTGTGACGCGGAAATAAACGGCAATACCGGCTGCGGAAGCTTCTTGTCACCACAAATCATTCCCGACAACTACGGTGCCAGCTTCAACAGTTTTGGGGGTGGTGTTTATGCTAGTGAATGGACATCTGATTCTATCCGACATTGGTTCTTTCCTCGAAACAACATACCTTCGAACATTGAACGTGGTGTTCCAGATCCAGCAATGTGGGGAGAACCGGCTGTCAACGTTTCAAATTCCGGGTGTGATCTTGACGCTCATTTCTCGAATATGAGTGTCATCATCAATATCGAGCTTTGTGGAGCTTGGGCAGGCAACGTTTACACCCAATACCCAGAGTGTCCATCGAGCCCTGACGCTACGAGCAGCATTGATGCTTGTGATATGTTTGTTGGGGAAAATCCAGCAAAGCTAGCAGAGGCGTACTGGGAAATCCATTCACTGAAAGTTTACCAAGGGCCAACTGAAGCAATTACGCATTTGTAAGACTTCGAAGAATCAACACCAAACCCTACCAAGATGGCTTTCGCAGGCGGTTCTTTTCCCCACAACTATTCATCTGCTATGTCACTCTCACCTAAATTCGTAAAGTTGGAAGACCCCTACCTGTACCACTGCTCGCTGAAGAGGTCCCGTCGAAATCCTGAATCATTCTGTTCAGAAGGAAGCCAGTCCACAGAACTCGTCTTGGACATACACAGGATCAATAATGTGGCCCTTCAAACAGGTCAACCGGATGAGGTCATTAGCAATACGCACTCCGAAATCCTGAATGCTTCCATGACCACCATGATACAATCCACCTCTGAATCAGGAGATCTGTCAGAGCAGTCTTTGGTCCAAAACTACGTCGTCCGACTTGAGTCCACCACCATGTATGGTCTGGCTGTACATATGACCACATAAGGCCATGTGGTCAACTGAGAAAACTGGTTTTCCGTTGGGTATTATTGACCACAAACTCGGTTATTTTAGATTTCTGGATTGAGCGTCGATCTTGTTACGCTCACCTGAAGCATTACAATGGAGTTAAGCATCAAATACGTCCTAATAGATAGCTAGTAATTAGAAATAGAGCTAAGTCTGAGGTTTATAGGGCATGAAGCAAGATACATATCCATTCAAGCCCTTGCATTTTGACAACTTCGATCCTGTCAGGGCTCAACAACATTGCCTTTTAATCTGATACAATTTTGCAGGACATCAGGTGCCGCTTGTGTAGCACTTCCCCTCAAACTATTGACACAACCCAGCACTCCTAGTTAACGCTACACACTGTTCAAGATGTCAAGAATCCATTCTCTTCCGTTCTGGTCCCGCCCACTTTATTTCATACACCTCGGTGCCATGATTCTTGCCCTGCCAATCGTGTCTGTGCAGGCCGAAGCCCTCGAACTCAGGCTGTGGAATACGTGGGAAGAGACCCAATTTCAAGACGACTTTACCAGGATAGGCTTTTGTCTCTGATTTGATTGGACTATATCACATTGCGTTAGAAGAGAATTCCAGAAGTTGGTTTACAAAGACCACATACTTTCCATCGACGCTGCAGAATGACCTGTAAACAGTGTTGCCACTGCCGGTTGCAGTGTCTTCAAAAACCTTCAGCGTTCCATTGCGGTCCTCAATTGTGACCCGGTCTTGTTCGATGAGAAGATTCGCAGCTACAAAAGATCCAGAAATCTTTCGACAGTTGGAGCAGTAACAAAGATGACCTCGAGGCCTGTCAAACAAGTTGGGATCCTTGATTGCAACGGTAACGGACCCACAAAGACAAGAGCCAGTCATGCCAGTGGCGAATGAGGCCGGGTCATGTTGCTTTGGGTCCCCTGTGATCGTCGGCATTGTGCTGGTGAAGTAGGTTCAAAATCAAGATGGTTAGTTTCTGAACAATCAAAGTCACATGTCAAATAGCAACGTGAGAGCCCAAGTTTATATAAAGGTCACTCGTGAAAGAGGAGAACGACGTCTTGAATCATACTGACAGGTGCTACGTGTCGGCTATAGCGGGCCGCCGTCATGTACGATGAATACCTACGGCTGTGGCGGAAGTAGTGGAAATGATGATGTTCATTTTCATACTCGACCCTGCTCCAGCTCAAGCGAACAGTCATTTGTTAGTGACTCTTGCAATACCTAGGCTAAGGATGTATTTAGGTACGATATCTATATCCGCGCAGATCGGCACTGCGGGGATCTCGGAGGTTGCCCGGCCCAATTTGGCAGCGGACAATTTTGCCAAGAAATATGCTGCTCGGAGCGTGTCACTTTCGCGTCCTGCCTCTATAGTACTGCGTCACTCCCGCGTTGATCTCTAAATTGCGCTCTCCGCTTGCGAAATGTTGCAGAGGTACACATGAAATGTCGACCGTTGGGTCGAAATGAGTGACGACTTTGGTTTTGAAGACGACGACTCAGCATTCATTGAAGCAGCAACCCAAGTTGAAGCAGCGCGATTTGGCAGACAGTCTATTAGCCGCACTGCTCGTAACCCGCAACGAAGGACTCTAGACGATAGCGATGATGGGGAAGACCTCGAGAACTATCCTCCTAGCGGCCATAAAGCAGAGGCAGCAGCTAGAACTTCAAGACATCTTATTCACGTTCCGAAGATAGTTGAGCCTTTGGATGATCAATTCGTAGCCCAAACACAGCTTTGTCTAGGGTCCAGCCCCAACAGGATCCGGGGTCCAATTTGGAAAAGAAAGCCTAATGTAGAACACTCTCGTGCTAGGCCACTGCCTGGCCTACATGCTGGCGACGATCATGGTGTGGCGGCTGCAAGAAGTCTATCTCCCCTCTCGAACAAACCCTTTGATGAGGAAGATACCATGACTGGACTGTCAAAGGTAAGAGACTCCTTTGACGACGATGAGGCTCTTGCAGCACAATTGCAGGCCGAAGAAGACAGTCTGTTCCGCCAGCAGCAAGCCTCGAAAAACTCAGAATCCGTCGACGTCGGCCAAGAGCTTGCAGATTTACCATCGGATGCATTTTGTTCGTCGCCACCTCTACACGTTTCTTCCAATTCTTACAAAGACCCGACTCAACGTCATATCTCCCTGGTGTCCAAGCATCCCATCCGGGGCCCGCAAACAGGCTTGAAGCAGATGACCATATTTGGTGGAGCTGCCACACAAGAACTTACAGCAACACAATCTGCAAGAAAGAAGCATGCATGGCCCCTAAAGGCGCGCGAGGAGCCTGATACCCATCACAAATTGGATGAAGTGAATATGCGCACCTGGGTTTATCCTACGAACCTAGGCACCATTCGTGATTATCAGTTTAACATCGTGTCACGATCATTGTTCCACAACACCCTGGTTGCATTGCCCACAGGACTGGGAAAGACTTTCATTGCCGCCACAGTCATGTTGAACTATTATCGTTGGACGACTGAGGCGCAAATCATCTTCATGGCCCCAACGAAGCCGCTCATTGCCCAACAAATGGAAGCATGTTACCAGATCGTAGGTATCCCAAGGCGAGATACCGTTGTGATGACTGGTGAGACTCAACCAGCCGTGCGCGCTGATGAGTGGTCTGAGAAACGAGTCTTTTTCATGACTCCACAAACCGTTATAAACGACCTCAAGAAAGGAATTTGCGATCCAAAGAGGATCGTGTGCATTGTTGTAGACGAAGCACATAAGGCTACAGGAGGCTATGCCTATACTGAGGTGGTCTCTTTCCTTCGTAGATTCAACCCCAGCTTCCGTGTGCTAGCTTTGACTGCGACTCCAGGATCCAAGGTTGAGTCTGTGCAAGCGGTTATTGACAATCTATGCATTGCGCGTGTGGAATTGCGCACAGAAGATTCTATAGACATTCGGCAATACACCCACGAAAAGCTTACCGAGACTGAAGTTTTCGATTACAGCGATGAACAGGGTTTGATCATGAGTCATTTCGCAAAGGCAGTGCAACCTGTGCTTGACAAGTTAACTGGACAAAACGCTTATTGGAATCGAGATCCACTATCACTGAGCGCCTTCGGCTGCCAGCAGGCTCGCGGCAAGTGGATGAGCTCTGAAGCCGGCCGAAAGGCGTCAATGCCGATAAAAGGGATGGTGAATAGCATCTTCACGTGTCTCTCGCAACTTGCACATGGTATAACCCTTTTAAAGTTCCACGGTATCGTTCCCTTCTATGGCTACGCAAATGAGTTTCAGAAAAGCCTAGAGACGGGCAAAACCAAGGGCAAATACGCAAAGCAGATCATAGAGCATGAAGATTGGGTGAAGATGATGAGCTTCATAAGAGGATGGATAAGAGATCCCGACTTCATTGGTCATCCAAAACTCAAATACCTTCGCGAAGTCGTGTTGAATCATTTTCTCGATGCTGGAGAAGGTGGGAGCACGTCAAGCAAACCTCAAAGAGCAACACGAATCATGGTGTTTGCAAGCTTCAGAGACAGCACTGAGGAGATTTGCCGCGTTCTTAAGCGGAATGACCCATTGATCCGTCCGCATGTGTTTGTTGGCCAGCAGGCAAGCAAGGAATCCGAGGGCATGAATCAAAAACGACAGAACGAGGTGATCCAGGAGTTCAAAGGTGGAAAGTTCAATACTTTGGTCGCTACCTCAATTGGTGAGGAGGGACTTGACATTGGTGATGTCGATCTAATTGTATGCTACGACGCTTCATCCTCGCCAATCCGTATGTTGCAGCGCATAGGCCGCACTGGACGAAAGCGGGTCGGTCGAGTGTGTCTTCTTCTCATGAAGGAGAAAGAAGATACTGACTACGCCAAGGCTAAAGATAACTACGCCTACATTCAGAAATCGATTGCCGATACTAATAGCTATGCATACCGCGAAGATGAGAGTCAGCGGATTCTACCCAAGACTGTACAGCCGGTTGTCGACAAGAGGGTTGTTCACATTCCGATTGAAAACACCCAACCCATCGACCTCAATGAAAAGGGTAGAAGAGCAAAAGGCAAAGGCAAGCGAAAGCCACCACCAAAAACGTTTCACATGCCTGATGGTGTCAGGACTGGGTTTGTAAAGGCAAGTAGACTTGGGTCTGAAGATGATGATCAGGATGAAGTTCAGCTCGATTCGTTGTCGAAGCCATCCAAACGACCAACGCCGAGGTCAAAGAAAACGCAACCTGAAGCTCCCCCACCGCCTGTACAGAATCCTTTCTTGGACGATGTTGTCTTGAGTGAAGCGCAGTCGAAGGAACTCGAGCGTCGCTATGCTAGCATTGCGGAATACGATGACGACGTCACGGTTAGAGCACCAGATGCTTGCCGTTACCCAGACGCGATGAAGACTCTCGGCAGAACAAAATATTTACGACATGGGCGCGCAACAAAGACAGCAGCAACCGCCTTGCAAGCGATGAGTTCTGTTGACGATGAAACCATTGAACGCTGGAGACGACTTTATCAATCCGAAGACACCGAACCTGGGAAAGACTCATACACTAGGCTGGTCGACGCGCAGCCCTTACCGATGCTGCAGGATAGCGTGGCAACTACGACTGTCCCTCTACATTCAAAGACGAAGACGCCTCGCCGCCGTCCACGGAAACAAGCGGCTCGGCATGTGGCATCATCCGAATCGGGAGCGGCAGAGGCAGACGAATCAGAACCCGAACCCACGCCAGCAAATATGCGAATAGGCACCCAAGGCATAGATCTCGGCTCTTACGACACGAGTGGAGAGGATGAAGCCGATGATCATGACAGCGATCTCGATGACTTTGTTGTAAGGAGCGATCAGGCGATTGAAGTGGTGTCAAGCTCTCAGCCAGGGACTCAAGAGCTCTTACGAAAGCGCCGCGGCCTAAAGAGGCGACTCCAGGGCAATCCTCTAGAGATTCTATCTGAAGAGGAAGATGTTGGAGAGAACGAGTCTGGAGATGACACGGTGACAGAGAGCGAAAGCAATCTAGTAGCTGTCGGTGGTGGAGTCAAAAAGAGGCGAATAATCGATGATAGCGAAAGCGACTCGTAGATAAAACCGTACACGACCGACTCATGACTGTACAGGATGCATTATAATGGTGATTGGATTCTCCAGACCTTTTGTTGTATTGACATTCACGATATAAAGATATATTTCGACATCGGCAAAACCTTCCATAGCAGACCCAGAATTCTTCGGTTTGGCTTGCAGTGGACAACAGTTTCCCCGGATTTCCCTCTCGCTGTCCAGCAGTCGTCATCTAGGTCTCGGGATTAGTAAGGCGACGTGCGCGTCAGTCCCTGTGGATCCATTAGGTACCGGGTGCAGGTGGGTATAGAGCCAAGGGGACTTTAACGGAAACGCCTAGGCTGTGCAACTACCTACCCGAGCATGCGTCTCTTCTTCCGACAAAGGTCTCAGATCGCCTCTCCACCATACTAGGCGTGTGTTTTTTTCTTTCTCGAGGAGTCCGTCGGGCAAAAAGGCAGATCGAGGCTGGCGAGAGACGGGATGTGTATTTGGTACCCAGGCAGAACCGTCGAATCATGCAGGGGCCAGCAATGCAAAAGCGAGCGAACGGCGACCCGTCCGACTACCCGTCATGGAGCGACATCCCCATGGCTCTGCTGCAGAGCGAGCTGAGTCGGCGCGCGGGAGAGCAGCAGGATGAGAAAGCGCATCACCCAGAGTGCGGATCGGGCGGGGCGAAGAGATACTACAACACGCCGCTGCACGTCTTCGCCCTGTTCCTGATCCTCGGCCTGTCGACGCTGGCGTGCAGCTTCCCCGTCATCGCGAAGAGGTTCCCTTCGCTGCCCATCCCGAACCGCGCGCTCTTCGTCAGCAGACACTTCGGCACCGGCGTGCTCATCGCCACCGCCTTCGTGCACCTCTTCCCGACGGCGTACATCAGCCTCACGGACCCGTGTCTGCCGTCGTTCTGGAACGAAGGCTATCCGGCCATGCCCGGCTTGATCGCCATGACGAGCGTCCTCGTCGTGGTGGGGATCGAGATGTTCTTCGCCACCAAAGGCGCCGGCCACAGTCACGGCAGCGAATTCACAAAGTTGGCGGGTGAAGAGGTGCAGGAGCGAGGAATGGGTTCAGGGCAGCCATCACCATACAACGAGGGCAAGCCATTCAGGCCAGGGAACATCGACATCGAGCGAGCGACAGAAGGTGGGATAAGCTTGGAGTTGCGAGCGAGTTCAAAGGGCAACCAGGCATCTTTCGGCGACAGCCCTCCTAGCTCTGCCAGCTCGCTCAACAAGCCGCTACCGCCAGAACCGTCTGCAGATGACGACGACGACAGCGTGGAGGATCTGGACTTCGATGCAGATGAATTCGACCCACTGACCGAAGGAAGCAGCGAGGCCTTCAATGGCCAGGCGGGTGCGGATGGCGCGAACGGGTACGGTGAGAATGGCAAAATGCGACGACATGTGTCGTTCGCCGATTCTCCCGACTACGCACCGTCGCCATCGCCACCTATGCACAGCCCTACCAGCTCACCAAACGAGCAGCGACTGGTGCTGCAGTGCCTGCTGCTAGAGGCGGGTATCCTCTTCCACAGCGTCTTCATCGGTATGGCGCTGTCGGTGTCGACAGGCTCGGCATTCGTGGTGCTTCTCATTGCCATCTCCTTCCATCAGACATTCGAAGGGCTGGCATTGGGGTCGAGGATCGCCAGCATCGACACCTTCTCGCCCTCGTCGCCCAAGCCATGGTTGATGAGCTTCATGTACGGCGTGACGACACCGGTGGGACAAGCGATTGGGCTGGCGGTGCACAACCTCTACGACCCAGCCAGCCAGGTAGGCTTGCTGATGGTCGGCTGCGTCAACGCGATCAGCAGTGGACTGCTGTTATACGCCGGACTGGTACAGCTTCTGGCAGAGGATTTCCTCAGCGACCACAGCTACATCGATCTAAGAGGCAGAAGACGGATAGAAGCATGCGGCGCTGTAGTGGCCGGTGCCTTCCTCATGGCGCTCGTTGGCGTCTGGGCCTGAAGAGCGTTACGTTTGTATCATTACTAGACGATAAAAAAAATATACACGATACTTCATGTCAGGTTCTCTACCTACCTGCATTCTATAGAGGTTCCAGGTTGTGGAGCAATATGTATGCATGAATGCGTGGGTGAGGCGAGCGAGCATCAATGTGGCTCGCAACAGCCTGATCAGGAAGGCACAGTCGTTTATCTACGCCCTACCTCCGTACAGCCGGCAACATCCAGGCAACCTGAACCTTACCTAAGCAAGTGCCTAGGTACTGTAGGTAGCGCTTTCACATCCCATGTTTCTTTAGGGTGATGAATTACCTAAGGCGGTCAAGTCACCCATGCATGTCCAAGGCGAAAGGCGGAGTCGAACAGCGGAATGCAGTAATGGCAATAGGTAAGAGGAGGAACAACAGGCGAAGTTGGTGCCAGGCCCAAGACGTTCCAACTCCCTAATTAACGAAACCAGTCCCGATCACGGCATTGTCAATTACCTACAGGGCTGGAGATCTGGCGGGCGCAGAGACAAGCTTAATTGGTAAGGGAGGTCGCTGATTGGCTGCACTGATAAGAGACGATTTCTCTTACCTACAGATCTGCGCTTGTTACGTACAAACACCGACGCTAGCGTCCCGACTCGGGTAGATTATTACCTCACAATACGCTGGATTTCTCGGTGATTTACGGTCTACTTACAGTCTGCTTACGTGTACACACATCTACTTACGTTTACCTACGTTTACTTTACGTTTACTTACATCTACTTACGTTCACTTACACTCACTTCCGTTCACTTACTCCAGACCTTACCCTAAAGCGGCGGTGACTTACGGTCCAGTACAGCACCGAACCAGACGACGACATTCGGACGGTCTCGACACCATGACATGGCGTCGCATGATATGGATTGATATCGCCCATTCCCATCACCAAACCCGTACGTACTGGATTGCATTTGCACTGCCCAATGCAGGAAGTGTATGTATACGTAGGTATGTCGCAGGAAGGTACCTCACCGGTGGTATGGCTGGGTGTCATGTAACCGTACGGTGGTAGAGGCAGTGAGTGGGTGATCCCTCGAACAACTCATTTCACACACAAACACACACAATTGGAGGAGAATCCGCCATCTCCGCAAACCCACTTGTTTCGACTGCATCTAGAGCTACTGTGTGTATATCTATCCATCTATCTGCAACCTAAGCCTCCATCTCCGTCTGCTCTCCCGAGTCTATCCCTCTGATCGACTGGTAATTTACTTGCCTGCCTTGTCTCTCCTTCATCCATCATCAATGACACCCACGACGCTGCAGTTCCTCATCCTCGTTGCTGCCCTGTGCGATAGTGCGGACAGTTGCTGAAATTCCGCATCCGGCCACTATCGCCATATCCACACTACCTACACACTTGCATCCTGACCTGCTTTTTGGGGCTCACGTACAACCGGGCCGGTCATACACACATACAGACACACATACAGATACACAGACAGATACACAGACATACGCCCGACCTTGCCCAACAGATCACATCTACCTTGGCTGGGGGTTATCGTCGACAATCTCCTGTCAGACCCTTTCTCCCGGTATCACATCGCCAACCTCCGTACTGATAAGCAAGCACATATTCCTGCACTCCTCCTAGCAACCCACCAGTCTACCTAACTAAACTACCTAGCCTACATATCTAGACTGGGGTTGGTGATAGCTAGGAGGTATCCATCCATCCGTTCATCCATCTATCCGTCTATCTATCTACCTATCTATCTATCTATCCCGGTCGTCCTCGTTACCCTCCTAACTACCTCTCACATACACACACTCTCTCTCCACGTTACCTTACCCGGTACAGCCCTGGCTGGCCTATTCGGGAAGGAACCCATCCATCCTGGGCTTGTTCTACTCTCCCTGTCTTGCAACCGATTATCATAGGCAATTACACCACACTACCTCACTACCACTCACCACTCATCATTCACCACTCACCACTCATCATTCACCACTCACCACTCACCACTCACCACTTACCAATACTACTGCATCCTTGCTCGACCTCTCCATTTCCTTATCCTTATCCTTATCCTTATCGCCCGTCACTTTTCCGCCTCCTCTACCAGCTCTACCTACCTACTACCCACTGCCTACCTAACCTACCTAACCTACCTATCTATCTATCATACCTACCTATCTATCTATCCTCGTCCAGCCTACCTCGATAACCCAGCCGAACATCACTGGCCCTACCTATGCAGCTGGCTGTTTCTAGGATCCATCTCCTGTCCTGACGTATCCCGTCGTCTCGTGTGTCAACCACTCCCGATATGGCTACTGCTATGGCCACCGCCATGCCATCCGCCATGCCTGTACAACCACCCGCGTTGGCCCCACGGCCTTCGCCTCGACCTATAGCTGCATGGTCTACGCCGCCACACTCTTCGTCTTCCACCCCTTCCTCCCCTCGACATATGGAGAGCAAAGAGAACAGGCCCGCACTCAAGCAACTCCAACAGAAGAACCCTGCCACCAACCGACCGAAGAGGGAGCGACCTTGCGACGGTTGTCGAAGACGCAAGTCCAAGTGTGTCCTGCAGGAAGCTCGTCGTTGTGTCTTGTGCGAGTTCCACAAGCAAGAGTGCACTTTTGTCGAAGCCGCCCAGCCGAGGAAGCGTAAGGCTGTGGACGAGCCTCCCAGGTCAGCCACCAACGACCGTTCCCCCAAGAAGTCCCATTCCGCCAACGGCCGTGCTTCTCCTTCCTCTACATCGAACCGCTCACCGCGATCTGATCTAGCTGTTCCTGCCTTGCAAACCAAGCCTTTCCCGCCCACCCCCGTCAGCAAGTGTCCTTCTGTCGTTGATGAGACGCTGAGCCTCCAGAGGCGCCGACATTGTCGGTATCTGGGGCAGACCACCGCACTGGACTCAACACTGCTTGGCCTCGGCGCCTTCGACGAGAAGCACGAGACCGAATCGTATTTCGGCACCTTGCGAAGGGTCACAGGTGGCGAGTACTTCAGCACTCACTCTGACGGCGAGGTCCAGCTGCCTGACGATGAGGCACGTGCGCTGAGGGAGATCGAACAGATCGTGGGCCTCAATGGTCCTGCATTGGTAGACATCTACTTCCGCAATGTCCATCCTAGCTTTCCCATCATCCAGAAGCAGGCTTTCATGGACCGGCACAAGCTCGGTGACCGTCAGATCAACCCTCCGCTCTTGGCCGCCATGTATCTTCTTGCCATGGAGTGGTGGGATCAGGATCCAGCTCTCGTAGGCAGCGTCAGGCCTGACGAAGCCAAATTAGAGTATATCGCCAAGTCGAGCTTGGCTATTGCCATGCAGAGACCTAAGATATCCGCCGTCCAAGCCGGCTTGCTACTGTTGCAGAGAGGAAACTCCAGCACATGGACCATGACCGTCCAACTGGTCGCGCTTGCCCAGGACATTGGACTTCACCTTGACTGTTCCAACTGGTCGATATCACCCTGGGAGAGGCGGCTGCGCAAGCGCTTGGCTTGGGCACTGTATATGCAAGACAAGTGGAGCGCATTGATGCATGGCCGACCCTCTCATATCAACACGAACGATTGGGCTGTACCAGAACCGGCGCTCGAGGATTTCAACGACTGTATTGCCCCTCTTGCCACGCCATTGGAGGAGGACATTGACGCCGAGACGGCCAAGGGTCGCACTCTTTTCATGCAGATGATCCGTCTCACCAGCATCATGTCCGAGGTGTGCGAGACTTTCTTCAGCCAGACGGCCAAGGCTGAGATCGCTCAGGCTGGCCGTTACGCCACCCAGATGGTTCTCAACCGCGCGAAACCAGTACAGATCCGACTGAAGAACTGGTATTCCAACCTGCCGCCAGAATGTAAGATGGACAACTTCAACAACCATCACCTCTCCTCCACCGGCTACCTTCACCTTGCCTACTACGCCACCGAGATCAGCATCCACCGGCGCATTGTTCAATCGCTCGATGCGGCCTCGGCGGACCCGTACATGCTGTACATCTGCCGCTCGGCGGCAAAGACCCGACTCATATCCGCCATGGACTTTGTCAACAGGCTCAAGCCAGAGCACCTCGATGCCTTCTGGTATTTTGCATCCGCCACCAACTTCGCTCTCATCGGCACCTTCGGCGCCTTGCTTCTGGCTACTAGTCCAGGAAGGGAAGAGGCTGAATTCTACGCCGCCAGGCTTCAAGAGTTCAAGTGGACGTTGAACGTGAGTGCACAAAAGGCGAACTGGATCGCCGCGGCGAGCGAACTGTTCGATGCCAACCTCCACATGCTTGAGGGTCTACCCGAGAAGCCGTACACTTTAGATCACAAGGATCAGCAGGCTTCTTCGTACACAGAAAGTGGGCATGAGATGGGGTGAGGAGGGTGAAGAATCGAGGACCGTTGCCCTCTGGAAAGAAAGAAAATAAAGACACGAAGCTTATGACTTGACTTTGACTCGGCTCGACCGATATGATTGATCATGCTATTAGCGTAGCCGGACACGTCCGGATTTGAAAGAGCGTTCACTGTGAGCTTGGTGAGGTGTATCGTTTATCGGTAATGCCCTCGTAGCGTGACGAAGCCTTGTAGTCTCTTTGTACCAAAAACGAGCAGTTGCAGCTACGGCTGAAAGGGATTCGCAGAGATGAATGAAAAAATATAAATGGAAATGTGTTCACCAACGATCTCAACGTCCACTCGTTACCGTCATCATCATCACCGTCAAACATCGTTGTCATTCTCACCCTCAGCCTCAAAAAGCAAAGTCAGATTGTCCATGTCGTGACCCAAATTACGTGCTCTGGCCGTTGACGTACTGGATCGCGACACCGCCAGAGGCGCAAGGCAAGCAGAAAGGTTGGCTCAGGAACCCTTGGCACGAGCATGGGCACGAGGGTAGGCATGAGCATGATCAGGGCATGTTGCCATTGATATTGCCTGCCTTCCCCTGCCAAGTGACGTGAGATACTGATGTGAGGTTTATTGTTAACAGCAATTTGATGCCTTGCTCCACTTCTACCCTTTCATCTTTATTAGGCGTATATGTCCTTTTTGGTTTCTTTTTCTTGCCGTACTTTGTAGGTACGTGCTTACTTACCTCCTACCTAGCGGTCTATGGATACCGGATTACAGAGCTGAAACGACGTTAATTACCTCCCAATAGGATCGACGTCTCAGGTCAGGCAAGAGCCAAGTTCCTGTCGAGTTTCGTCGTATGCAACCCTGAAAGCCGTCCGCCGCCCTGTCGGTAGCCCCTGGGCCTGACCCAGCTGCTGCATAGCGTCGGCCGACACTCGCAGCCCCACACCGCATTCGATGAAACCGACGACGAAAGCTGCAGCATCCAGACGGCAGCACAGCGAAAGTATATTCGCTGTACGGCATCGCACCGGGGGTAGGTAGCACGACAGTGTATTTAAGGCGTCCTGCCAGCATCACCAAGCCCCCTTCCTTTGTACTTTGCTCTGTCGGCGCTGCTCGAGCAGACGTCTTGACTTTTTTACTACATAACAAAGCAGATGGGTGCGCCGTCTGCAACGATGGTAGGTAGTTACCAGATCGACAGCCGTAGTCTACAGCCCTGTGCGTGTAATAATAAGTCGGTCGGCGATTTGTGGTCTTTGGGGGGGGCTCTCTGTCTTCCAATCCTTCGCTTTTCGGCTTGGTCGCTTACATAAAACATCATGCCACACTACGGTGGTTAGGTACTGGTTACTGGTCTGCCCTTCCAATTGCCAAAAAAGCTGACTGAACCCTCCAGACTTTTCCACCCTTTCCCATTCTGAAGACGATACGAGCCAAGGCCTGTCATTTGCGTCAATCAGACCACGTCCAAACGAAACAGGTGGTGGGGCTCCAAGTCGGATGCTGGACTATCCAAGGACCATGACCGTAACCATAGAAGCATGCTGATAGTGAATCGTGCAAAAGGCGTTCCTGGCGACTTTCCCTCTCAATTAATTAGCCTTCATTAATTATCAATCCCCACCCGACACACGTGCAAGCAAGCAAGCATGGCTACAACGGGCAGTTTAACGAGACTTATGCCCTCGAGCGAACGGATATCTCATGCTAATTAGCAAGGTTGCTTGGTTAAGATTGCCCAGCCCCAGGTATCACGGCATTCCGGATCTGTGTTCGATGAGCCATTGAGATACGATGGGGGAGAAAGAAGGCGGCATTTGTCCGTCGTCGTGCAGAGAGGCGGGCGATTGCAGCCCTGGCCGGTGCATTTAGGGTCTGCCAGTCGAGACTGCTCGGCATGGATCCCGGCCCTGATCGTGTAATAATAATAATATACCGCTCGAGGTGAATGTTTCGATGTGATCCTGCCAAATGAGGTTGTGCAGGTAGGTACGTCTTTGAAAAGATACCTATATAACCCTTGCTTTGGCATTCACTGCCACGTCCTATTTTCTCCTTCTCACTCCAAAGTAAACATCAGCATTGCAATCACCATCAACCCCCCTCACAACCTTCCCCCAATCGACACCCATTCATCCACAATGGCTCCAAAGATTGCCATCGTTTACTGTATGTCCGACCCTTCCCTGTCTGCCCAACCGACCTGAGCTTGCGGTCAAACGTCGTCAATGTCCGACCGTTACACATGCGCTCCTCCAAAGAGCAATCGATCTGTAGGCTGACGTGAAGGCAAACAGACTCGATGTACGGCCACATCAAGCAGTTGGCCGAGGCCGAGGCTGCCGGTGTCAAGGAGGCTGGCGGCAGCGCCGACCTGTACCAGATCCCCGAGACGTTGTCGGACGAGATCCGCAGCAAGATGCACGCGCCGCCAAGGGACACCTCTGTGCCTACTCTGACCGACCCGGCCACCCTCGAGCAGTACGACGGCATACTGTTCGGTATCCCCACCCGCTTCGGCACCTTCCCCGCCCAGTGGAGGGCCTTCTGGGACAACACCGGCAAGCAGTGGCAGACCGGTGGCTTCTGGGGCAAGTACGCCGGCCTGTTCGTCAGCACTGCTACCCTGGGCGGCGGCCAGGAGAGCACCGCCATCGCCGCCATGAGCACCTTCGCCCACCACGGCTTCATCTACGTGCCCCTCGGCTACAAGACCACCTTCCACCTGCTCGGTGACCTGTCCGAGGTCAGGGGTGGCTCTGCCTGGGGTGCTGGTACCTTCTCCGTAAGTATCCCTCGACCTGCCCCAATCCAAATCCCTGTGTGAGAGCGGGAGACTGACTTTGCTCTCTTGCATCAGGCCGCCGATGGTTCTCGCCAGCCTTCCGCCAAGGAGCTCGAGGTCGCTAAGGAGCAGGGCAAGGCCTTCTACGGTGCCGTCGCCAAGACCGCATGACTAAATGGTAGCACAGCCTCCAAGCCAGCTGCCATTGCTGGCAACAAGGAGGCAGAAAAGCCGGCCCAGAAGACCAACCAGCAGCCGCAACAGTCCACCTCGACCCAGCCCACCCACAAGGAGGAGAACGAGTCTGAGGGTCCTTGCGGTCTACCCTTCAAGTGCACCGTCGCTTAGGAAGGCATCTCTTAATGAACGTCAACAAAGATACCACCAATGTAGATTCTTGCAATGAAAGATTATATCAGAACACATACGCTATCCACATCATCTTCCCATGCTTGTCGTAACGTGTAGCGCGAGGAGGGGGTATCATCATGCTCGGTGCGGTCGTGAATTCGTTCCATGTAGCCATCCAGGCGTATAGCTTCGTAGATCCATCGCTCTACGTTCCTACACACAACTGCCTATTCAGCATCGTCGCCAATTTCGACCCTTTCTTCTATCTCTGGGTGAAGTAGCTCTCCAACGTCTTCGCTTTCGCTGATCAGTTGCTGAGCTTGGGCATCGTCGATTTGCATATCTTCCTTGATCAGCTGCAATGCCATCTCAGAAGCCAACACCGTCGTGACAAGCCCGCTTATCCCACCAGCAGTTCCTCTAGCAGTCACCAAGTGCGAGCTGGCGGCATGTAGTCTCAAGTCTTCATCGAAATCTGACAAGATGTGATCCACTATCGCCTTCTCTCCTCTCGGACCGTAGTATCCCACGTTTCCACCTGGTTTGCCACTGCGCCGTCGTGTCACTCGCTTCGCCATGTTTTTGAAGAATGGCGATGAAACTTTTCCTGTGAGAACATCTGATATATGGTCGTTGTGCTTCTCTAGTCGAACTGGAAGCCCTGCCCAGTCAATCTCGGGAAATCCTCTCTCCCGCCACACGCCTCGTGCTGATTCGGTCCTGTGATATCGACAGAATCGTTGTCGCCATTTGAAATCCATCCGCTGCCCACGCATCACTTGGTCTTCGAATTCTTCCTTTAGTAGTCCTGACACCATTTCCGAACAAATGTCACACTTGACTTTGCCAGTAGATGCGCCTAGGTGAAGATCAAGCACTTCTATCTGGGAGTCTGGTTGAGATATTGGCGAACTAAGTGGCGACGACATCCCGTCATCATCATCATCATCATCATCACCATCATCATCATTCTTTGTAAGGCTAGTGCTCGACACATCATTCCGAGGATTCCTAGTCGGAATTGCTATTCTTGTCTGAGGAAGTTTTAATTGAGGTTTGGGCTGAGGTGGCTGTACCGTTCCTCTGGAAGGTTCATTTGTAGGCCGCTTGAAGCCTTTCGATTCGATCAATTTCCCGCTCTTTTCTCCAGGCTTGACAAAGGTCTTTGGAACTTGACCTCGGCTTTTACGAGGAGCATGAATGTTGACGTATGTCTTCCTCTGACGTTTCTGTGACCCCCAGGTTGACGCGCTCGAAAAGATCTCGTCATTACTATCGTTGTCACTATCATAGCTCGCTATTCTCTTGTTCTCTCCTGTTTGGATTTGGGACGGTCGCTGGAACTGCTTGGGTGGTTGGCTTTGCTGGGTTGTACTCGAGTATGGTTTGGGTACAGGAGCTGGAGTTTTTCCAACAGCTTCCCTTCCTTGTAGCCCCGTTCTCGCTTTGGGAGCTTCACGGATTATCAAATTGGAGGGCTTCAAATCCACATTATCGTCGCCACTAGAATCAGGGTCGGCAAAGATCTCAGCTTCCGTGAGTTGCCTAACCCCAGCTGGCTGTGTAATATTGCTGGAAGGTGGCGGCGTCGGGAGTCGATCGACGTGGTCTGACTGGGTCGCATGTGGCTTTCCATTCACCGTGGTAAGGAGCTTGCTGGCGGAGCGCCGCGTCAACCCGACCATGGTGGCGGAATACCTAGATGTCCAGGCTGCGCGAATTGGGCGAACCCAGCGCGAGGCAAAGATTCAGTGACTTCACAGTCTCGAATTGCGACTTGGCTGGTCAGAGGCGATCCACCCCAATTCGATCTATTGAATGAAGTCACGGGCCCAGCTGGTATGCAGTGATGTACTCCAGGGTTGTATGCATGTGCTCAGAAGCATTAGCGCCCAAATAACCCGACCCGGGATGCACGACGCCGATGACGCGCCAAGCTGCCATCCAGGACGCGAACTTACCTCCATATCACGTGCACTACTAATTGGTGGAGCTTAGACTCCTCTAGTGCTTTAAATGGCCACTGACGGGCATTGTTGCTATGATGAGCTAGGTATTCAAATACCCTAGGTTCTAAACCGCGAATGTATGCGGAATATCGAGGAGCATGAATATGTGTATATATATACTGTGGGGTGAGATGCGTGTATGAATACGACTAACGAGGAAAATAGAAACACTATGTATTGTTTGTTCGCTAAGCCGAGCCAGGACACCAGAACCTGTAGGCATCTACCAAGGCCATGATGAAGTATCGCTGTCTGCAACTCACTTCATGCTAGTCCGTATGCTCGAAACATCCGGTATGAAATGAAGTACACATCCACTCTCGTTAGCCACATCCCGAGCAAAAGGAAAAACGAAACATGCAACAGGCAGTATTCGCACCTAGTCACCTACGGTGCTACTAACTGCCCCCTAAGGAGCTTATCAATAGGGGAGCAGACGGGACCCTGAGTATCCTCCATGGTATGGTCGCATGTATAGGTCCACGTCGTTTCTTCAATTATCACCTACGGAATCGAGACCTATGTGCTTATCATATTACAATACAGGACACTTACATATTTAGACAAGACTTGCGGTTCGTTGGAATCCACTTGTATGTGTTTGCATCCATTGAAAGACTATTAAATAGTTTACCTAAGTCATCGCATCATACATTTCTTACATTCATCCCCTGAGCAAATCGTAAACCGAGCACTCGGCCAGCCAGGTTTGCACGCATTGCGCTTCGGCTGACCTCGTCAACTTCCCTTCTGGCTGTATATGCGTGGAATTGTTCTTTGATAGTATCCCACAAGGCCAAGTCAGCGATTACAATCTGCCCAGAGTTGAAAGCATCAATGATGTGTGCATCGTTGGAAGGTGGACCGTTCGTCGAGGCAAGCAGCGTATCTTCCTCATTGGCGTCTATACCATCGGCCTGAGCCTCTAGGATCGCGCTTTCCCCAGAAGCAGAGGCGCTCACGGGTATACGAGCCGTTGCCACAGTGCCCGATGGATTCAAGGTTTGCATTTCGATGTCCTGTTGCTCGATCGATCTCCTCACTCCACGCTCTTCCGCATCCAGTGTCTGAGAGACCGACGCCGCAGCTGGACGTGCAGACGTGCCGGCAGCTGCACCACTCCTCCTTATCTCCTTTTTGGGCTCTTTCAGTCGGTCTCTAAGTAGATGAGCAGCAAGGTGTGTGGTTTGCAACATCACTACCAATAAATCCAGCAACAGGAGATGAAATCTGCTACTACCTCCTTGTTGCCCGACGAAGTCCATGGCCAAGCCGCCGTGAAGGTAACCTCTTGTCAGCTCACCCGCAACAGGTGCTCTGTTCCAGAAATGCATAAACATGCAAAATAAGTTTGATCCCAATATTGCGCCGACATACGGTCTCTGCTTTGGTGGCTCTGGGAACATGGCAGGTTTGGGTGTCAACAGGACGAACTGGATAACAGCTCTGAGTAGCAAGCGTAGGAAAGAACAGCTAGAGTTACTGTGAGCAACACATCAAAATGCTTGAGCTTCACTCAGCAGGCAATGACATACTCCATGTAGTAGATGGCACTGAGCTCAGCAAAGACAAGAATATCGACATTCTTGACCAGATCCTCCAGCAGATCCCTCCGTTTCAAGTTGAATTGCTGTCGAAGTTTCCGCTTCTTGTCAGTGTTGCGAGAGGTGGGACCGCGGGCGTTGATGGCGCCATTGTCGATGTTGCTGTGCGATGCTACTGCGGCGGAGCTGCTAGGCTCATCGTTCATGTCTCAAAGTTGTAGTCCGAAGAGTTCGCATGGCTTGGTCGTCATCGAATGCCGTGTCGCTGTAGACAGTACGGTTGGAGCAAGGGCCGCTTTAGCTTTCTCGTGCGATATGGTCTGAATGTTGCTGACGTTACTTTGATGTGGTCTGAGCTTGCGTGTTGCCCAGTTGGGAAGATGACGCCAGCCGATCTTCCGAAGTAGTCTGCGCGTCGCGTGTCCGCCCTACGCGTTTCTGCAGATAGCCTTTAAATTACCTACCTAGGAATACATTTTATATCATTGAAAACCGTGGGATTGATTTACCCTCAATCGCAGCAAGTCATGGCGAGTTTCTTCGACATCAAGGCACGCAAAGCAGCAGCTGCTTCTGCTGCTAGCTCTGGCAAAGGCCAGTCGGCTTCCAAGCAAGAGGACAACAGGCTGCAGCCATGGGTGGAAAAGTAGTATGTCACAACATTGACCTTCCAAGATGGTTTCGATAGCTTTTAGACGAAGAACATTGCTAACAAGCAAGCGTTACATAGTCGACCCAAATCTCTCGACGATGTAGCAGCTCAAGATCACACAGTGACGGTTCTTCGACGCACCCTACAATCCGCCAACCTCCCACACATGCTATTCTATGGTCCTCCCGGTACAGGAAAAACTTCGACTGTGCTCGCTTTAGCCAAACAGCTCTACGGACCAGAACTGATCAAGACTCGTGTGCTTGAACTCAATGCCTCGGACGAGCGTGGTATCTCCATTGTGCGCGAGAAAGTGAAGGATTTCGCGAGGATGCAGCTCAGCAATCCTCCTGCAGGGCCTGCAGGGGAAGAGTACAAGAAGAAATACCCTTGTCCGCCATACAAGATTATCATTCTCGATGAGGCGGATAGTATGACGCAGGATGCCCAAAGTGCTCTTCGTCGTACCATGGAGACCTATTCAAAGATCACACGATTCTGTCTCATCTGCAACTACGTCACAAGAATCATCGATCCGTTGGCATCGAGATGCTCGAAGTTCAGATTCAAGAGCTTAGACGAAGGAAACGCAGGGGAAAGATTGCGGAACATCGCTGAGCTAGAGGGCGTGAAGGTAGAGCCTGGCGTTATAGATACGTTACTGAAATGTAGCGAAGGTGACTTGAGAAAGGCGATCACATTTCTGCAATCAGCTGCGAGACTAGTCGGCGCAGTGCAAATCCCTGGAGCGGTTGGCTCTGACAAAAAGCGAAAACGCGTGAAGACGATCGAGGATGATGAAGATGTCATGGAAGTGGACACCGCCACATCAATCCCAAAACCCGAATCAAAACCTGTCACCGTGCGAAGTATAGAGGACATAGCAGGTGTTATCCCCACAGCAACGATCGATGAGCTCGTCGTGGCCATGCAACCGACAACAAGAGGAACAACGTACGGCAAAGTCAGCAAGGTCGTAGAGGACATGGTCGCTGACGGCTGGTCTGCAAGTCAAATTGTCATGCAACTATATGACAAAGTCGTCCTGACAGAGGAAACCATTGGTGACTCTCAAAAGAGTAGGATTGTCTTATGCTTCAGCGAGGCTGACAAAAGGCTTGTTGACGGCGCAGATGAACATCTCACTATTTTGGATCTGTGTCTACAGATTGCGACGATCCTGTCCGCATCTTGAACACCTTTTCACGACAATTCTGGGTGTAGTTACAATGCACAAGCGTGGCGTTTGGTGGGCGAACATATCGGTATGGATGTAAATATATTGCGGGTTGAAGTCGATTGGGCTACATACGATATATGAGACCCAGAACTGCTTGAGCGTTACCTTCCAATGGGATATCCAGTCGTCGCTCTCAACTGGGGTCCCCAGACATAAAAGCACCAAGGAATTGGTAGACACGCAATGCTTATGAATCCAAGCAGGCTGCACGCCCAACCAATCCCCAGGTTTTTGAACATGTAGACAGAGAAAAGGGGAAAGACGCAACCCAAAGTGTACCTGGCAAAAGTGTTGGCAACCATAGCACTGGCTCCAAACGCTGGCCCATACATATCCATGATGTACAGCGTCGCAGACATGAAAACAAGCAGATTGCCCGCACCAAAGAAGGCAAGAGAGATAGTAGGCACAATCCAGTGAGTCGTGGGCCTCGTTGTCCAGCCAAACCAGAACAGGGAAATGGGAAGAAGGAAAGAACCGACCATGGCAAGGTACAAACGCTCCTCGGCGGGGATCCTGCCTTCACCACCAGCCTTCACTGATCTGGCCACTGCGGGTTTATAATAGGCCGCGTCATATATCAAGACTATGCCGCTGCTACAAAGGAAGCCGACAAAAAACCCCAACCAAACCAGACCAGTGTTTGCAATGCCAAATCCATACGTGGTTTCGAAGACCCAGGGAAAGGCAGCAAAAAAGGCATAAAGCATGGCAAAATTGAGCGCAATGTAGGTAGTGAATAGCGCAACGACGGGTTCTGTGAAAGCCATGTGCATTGGCCTGATCAATGTAGTCCGCATGAAGACCTTCAGCGTGGGCCAAAAAGGCTTCTTCTTCGGACGCAAGCCCAATTGCTCGGCTCGATGACGAAGAATCGCCGGCTTGTAAGTCTCAGACATCCCAATGGCTGGTGTAAGGAACGTGATGGTGAAGAAGAGGAGGACCCACATTGTCCATTTCCACCCTTTCGTTTCCACGACAAACCCGCCAATGAGAGGTCCAAGGGCTGGTCCAAGAAACGGTGTTGTTATGTAGAGGGTCATGGATGTAGCGCGCTTTTTAGGCTCCCAGATGTCGGATATAGTTGCAGAGCCTATCGATAATCCAGGGCTTCCAAAAACGCCAGCAAAGAATCGTGTTATACATAACGCAGAGATACTCGTCGAGAACCCAGCACCAAGGGTGAAAAGAGCGAAGATCGGTATCGATATGAGATAGACCATTCGTCGGCCAAAGAACTCCGAGCATGGGGCGCTTATGTTTGGTCCGAAGGCGAGCCCAAGAACGAAGAGGCTGAAGGGCAGGATGGCCACTTCATGAGATACATTGAGATCCTTTGCAACGTTTGCAACTGCTGGCGTGTATATTGACGAGCCTAGTGCGCAAACAAATGCTATGCCTGATGGAAGACCAGTATGGTAGGCCTTCTTCCATATCGGCCAGTTATGGGGATTTTCCGGATCATTTGGTCCGTTCCACTCGGTGAGCGTCTGTTGCAGGTCTTCTCTCAATGGGATAGGTACGGTTGCGAGACTAGCTGTAGAATTCTGTTCGGAGGTTTCTTGTCTTTCTGGCTCTAAATTGTCACTTTGTTCCGAGTTCTTACGAGCACTCGACAATGGCAATGATGTGTGAGAGCCTTCTGGCCATGCCATTGTCCAGGCAGGTGTCAAAGCGGACTGTCGACGAAGCAAATAAAGATATTCTTGTGCAGGGCACAAATAATGTTAGAAAACATCGACATGAAGAAGGGTTACCTCCTAGACGAGATGGCAAGGGACTGACTGGACAGACCTGAGACTCCATTCGGATTGTGCGACACCCGGTTCGACCTGCTGCAAGATCCAACGCGATCCACATGTGGAGGTCCACCATGCACAGTCACTCTGGATCTCCGAGCGAGCAACAAAAGAAATTGGGGTGATGTCCTACGGCGGTACCTCCATTTGTTGTGTTGCCTTTTGACAGGCTCTGATGGCGTGCAGGACGCATACTGTACGCATCCTTGACCAGACACGACGCCCTGGTCAGCCACCAAGGCCCTGACGCGCATATGCAAAACCAGTCACACAGATCATGCCGTTATGCCATTGCGTTGTGATGATAAGGGGGGAGGTATCAAAGGCAGCCAGGAGCTGCCACCTGCAGTGTATCACCTACCGCAAGGGGATGGGCCGCTCCACGTCGCTGCAACCATCACCAAGCCAACGCTAAAGTAGGAATGCAGAAACCCGCTTCGAATTGACAGGTTCTCAGGGTCGCGAGAAGGGTGTAGTTACTCTTTACGACTACCTCCGCGGGTTCTATGAAAGAGGTTGCGTCATGATCGTCTTGAAGTCCACGGGTCCATGTTACAACATACTACCTAGTTTTGGCTTGGTCTGTTGATGTTCAAAAGGCATCGAGGCCAAGGCGTGGCACATGTTTCGAGCAGTTTGTCGTCTTGTTTCGTATAATGAGCGATTGCTTTCCGAAATGGGAGAAATCTTGTAGTCCGCCTTTTCGATTTTGAAGGCATATACAATAAAGATAGCGTGGGCCACGACCACCAAATCAGGTTACCTAGGCAGGTTAACTAGGTACCAGCCAAATTCAATATTTTGATTGTACCGAGGTCCAAGGCGTAGCGGCTTCGAATGACGCTTCCAATGTGGAGCTGTAGGTCTATGGTTTCCAGGTACGAAGCCAGGTACGTAATCGCTCCTAGATCCGCGGCAGGGTTTGCAGTTGGGGCCTTTTTGTGCGCCATGATGTTTACATTAAAGGTTGATCACCGAGCTGCGTATGAAACACCATAACCCTGTGTTCAGGTGATGCATTGTTTTCATCCGTTCACTATATGGCGCTTGTCATATACGATTGATTCACTATTTTAACCATTGAGAGATACGTCTCAAGTTCAACCACAGCAGGATTTCATATTTCGACAACAACGCCAGCCCATGCTTCGTTCAAACATCTATACGAGTAGGTAGCCCAATCAAGTCTAGTTCGAATGCATCTTCTTAACCCGTTGGTGGCCCTCATACACCGCCCGGTCAACGGCAGCTGCAACGGTCAGAGTTCCGCCAATGACGGCGCAAACACCCACCAGGAAACCAGAGAATGACTTGTTGCGTGTCTCGCGATTGATCACCTTCAT
This sequence comes from Scorias spongiosa, assembly GCA_018467035.1. Lineage (NCBI taxonomy): Eukaryota > Fungi > Ascomycota > Dothideomycetes > Capnodiales > Readerielliopsidaceae > Scorias > Scorias spongiosa. Next base: position 392,306 of record JACSZZ010000007.1, on the reverse strand, counting down.
GGGTGAAATGTCCTGCGGTCGTGATTAGCTCTCAAATCTCTATAGACGCATTCGTCTGCAACTGTTCCCCACTTACGTAAGAAAAGAATACGCCTGGGATGCCACCTCTCGCGTGGAGTCGTTCCTTATGACCCTCCTGCTGCGCATCTCCGCCCATAAGGCTGCGCTTGTGACTCGTGACAGAGTACTGGTGAGTTTCGATGCTGCCACCTTCACCCTTGCCATACTGTCCGAGCGAGATCAACTCGTGCGGAATATCCAGGATTGAGTTCGTCCGCTCCCAACCGAGTGGAAGGTAGGCGGTAGAGACCACCTTGACGAAATACATGAAGTTCCAAGCCTTCTCGCCAACAATCTGCTCTGTGTCGTCCAGTGGGTTGAGATGATGGTTCGTCCAATCCACACCCTTCTTCCCAACTCTCTGTTCGATGTCCTGTGGCAGAGGTGGACCAAATCGTAGTTGATGGATCTTGTGGCTGAAAGTGTGCTCGACGCCGGGTTCACCAGCAAGGTAATTGTCCAAGTCGTGTACGTGCATGTTGCCATTGCTGAAGCTCTTGCCTGGAGCAAAGTGGAAGTTTCCAACGACCTTGTTGACACGAATGCCGCCCTCGATACGACATCCTTCCCGTCTCTGCTCGTCCAGGTGCTCGCTGTAATGCTCGCGCTCACACTGCTCCACGTTCTCGCCCCGACCAAATGACCATGAGACCGATGCATAAGCATCTCGAACCTCAGCACAGGTTTGACAACATCCTGCCTTCAACCCATTTGGCGGTGCTGGTGCTCCATAACATTCACCACAGTAGTCCGGTGCCAGGTGTGCTGCTGGGTCTTCTTCGTTGCTATAATCTTGTTCAGTATATCCACCTTCTCTAAGTTGCCAATGGTGTAAGGAAATACTCACAGCTCTAAAGCCTTGCTTTCGATCGCAGCGCCACCTTCGTTCTCTGGTCGAAGTCGAACCTTGTTCACACCGTGCATTACGCCAGTCTGGATCTCACCACTCACGTCCATAACATCCAACGTCAACAGCTCACAGGGAACTCGGGGGAAAGAGATGTTCATGTAAATCTCCATCTTCTCTCCCCTCCCTTTGTCTACAATGATTTCCGGTTGTACCTCTATCCGTCTGTAGTCCGCCCATTCTCCCCATACGAGCCACAGAATAAGTAGCAGCGAAGTCAATGTCACAATTCCTCCTGATGTTGTGCGCACACGAGCATCTTCGACCGTCTTGGTGAAGGCGTCAAGCCTTGTAAATCGCGATTTCGCTGGCATTGTGAATTGTGGTCGCTTGCGAGAGGGGGAAGAATGCGAGGGCTAGTGCCCAGCGCCGACGGCTGGTGGTTGCGTATAGTTATGGACCCGCGGGTGAATTGTTGCTGAAGATCCTCACATGGGGGATGACAGATATTGCATATCTTGTATGTATGTGTCCAATGCAGCACAAGACAATTAGCAAACACGAGCTTCTGAACAGCTGTTCCCGACATACCTGGGGTCCGGGATCAGCCTTGGCCCTCGGCAGGATTAACGCTAACTAAGCATCTACCTAAGTTAGGTACCATTGATACCTAGCCACGCATGGATAAGCCGTGGCTTTAGAGATCGTCAGGACCTTACTTCTGGAGCTGTTCTGGCTAGGAGGCAAACTTTATCAATAGTCAGTTGGTGAATTGTTCGTGTATGGGCTTAACTCGCACGGCATAAAAAGACATTCAGTGGTAGCTGGCAAAGCATAGCGTTGTCTTCAAATTCTGCACCGCCTCTGCAATCATGGAACTTGATCTTTGAGCCGCTTTCGAGAATAGAAAGGACACGAGCAAGCAACCTAAACGCCGCCTTTAAAATGGGTTCCACTGAGGAGGATGACTACCTCTCGATGTCCTTCACGGAGGAGGTCAAACCTGCAAAAGAGAGTTCCGTACAACGTGCCGCACGCCTGAAGAGGGAAGCAGCCGAGCGTGGCAAAGTACCATCAAAGCAAGAACTCGCCGAACGTGAGCGTAGGTCACGCGAGGAAGCGCTTGCCCGGAAGATCGACAGTTCGAATAAAGGTGCCAAGATGATGGCAAAGATGGGTTTCAAGGGCGGCGCCTTGGGGAAGTCCGCAGATGCGAGGACCGAGCCTATCTCCATCGAGACGAAGGACGATAGGGGCGGCATAGGCATGGACTCAGAGAAGAAACGAAAGGTGAGAGAAGCCGCCGAAGCTGCCGGTGCCGAAGCAAAGAAGGTCAAGGTGAGCGAAGACGACTTCAGGGAACGAAATCGACTGGAGAGGGAAGAAGTCCGCGCAGAAGGGCAGTGGTGGGCCGCCATGAAAGTACTGGAGAAATTTGAAGAGGACCAAGACGAATTCGGCCAAAAGCATTCTGAGTCTGGAGGTGCAGTGAGATTGTGCCACCTCCTTTATCGCCCTCTGGCGAAGCATCGCAAGGAGGTAGAGCAGGAAAGGCGAAGACGTCACGATCTCGAACAATCACTAAGTCGCCCAGACGAACTCGATGCTCTTGATTCTGATGCGGAAGATGCTGCGGCCACGAGCAATTTCGTCGAGGAAGTCGAAGAGGAAGATCCTGAGCTTGAGGCTTATGAAAGCTCACCTGCCAGCGAAAGACTAGACAAGGTCGTGCAGTACCTACGCAAGCAGTTCCTCTACTGTTTCTGGTGCAAATATACGTATTCAGACGCTGAAATGGAAGGGTGTCCGGGACTCACTGAAGACGAGCATGGGTGAGCCGAGATTTTCAAAATTCCATAGTTCGATGAGTGTTGCCGATTTTAGGCATTTTGTGGTTGAAGTGGCCGGGTGAGCTTCCATTGGAGTATGTGTATATATGATGGCCGAATGAAGCGAATAACCTCGAAGGCTACATGCAAGGCGTTAAGCTTTGACGTGTAATGCAACGTTCATGAAGACCTTCTGTGACTTGTGAGCTCGCCAATCTCACTTGAGCTCTCACTGTCACCGGCTGTGAGATATCACGATGGAGAGTGAAAGCAAGGCTGAGAACATGACTTGGAGATAGCTATAATACAGCCTGACAACTCTCAACAGTTGAGCCTTGTCATACTTCCTTATTCTCAACTTTCGTAGTGAGACCAAGAAATCGTACACTCCGTTCCTCGCAACCGTTGAAAAGAAGAGAACAATCATGGCCAAAGCAAGTCCTGTCAATACCACTAAGCTCTCATGGATTGTCGCGAAGAAGATCCTTGACCAAGCCGACATTGAACGGCTTGCTTGTGCGATGCTCAACACTGAAGACTTGTATAAGGTGGGTTAGCTGCCTCTGACCTCGAGGCCGTGTTCCTTGAACGGCTTTCACGCCCACTCATTTCCCTCTTTGTGCAGGAAATTGACACCTAATTACAACAGTTTGATGTCCAGGCAGCAGCCGAACAATTCGGCAGCTCCAAGCCGGACTCTTTCAAGCGCCAAATTTGGGTCATTGGAAAAAAAGTCAAGGCGGCTATGGATGGCGGCAATCAAGTCTTGCCGGCTGACAGCTCTCCTGCTAAGGACTTTTCAAAGAGTAAGGCAGGCGGAAAGCGTAAGAAGACTGTGAAGGACGACGAGGATGATACAATTCACGTCGCAAAGAAGACAAAGAGCGATGATGGCAATGCAAGCAGAGGTGAGCAACCAATTTCCAGCGCCGACTCCAATCATGAGCACAGACTAATATCGAATATCGTCTAAGCCTCTTAAACAATTCTACTCTCAACGCCGAACCTGTCACTTAGTAGGCGACGAACGAGAGGAATACTCTTTGCAGTTGAAAAGGTTTCGATGGAGGCTTGCGAAGACGGGAATCGCAATGATGGCTGCTCACGATTGTAGGTCGACGCATACTTTGTGAGGTCAGATTACAGAGAATGGCCAGCGTTAGGCATTAAATTCATTGAAACATTGCCACATCCGCGTAGATTTATGCGTAGTTTATTATGCCGTCCAAGACCCAGACTTCGCCATTGGCCACCTGGCTGACAATACTATCGATGCGAACGTTACCAGGCTGAACATAAGATTCACCATCCCGTCGTTCCCACCAGATCTCGGCACCACCCATGCTTTTGACCTTTTCACCTTCTTGCCAAGGACTGGTAGGCACGATATGCGCTTCGGCGAACCTCCTGAGGTTTTGACGAGCTCTATCTTCACCGGACTGCCCACCGTAGGCTTTCGCCCCCAACATATCGTAGTCTCTGGGGTCTTCCCAAGGTTTTCTCGGTAGATCGTTGATTGCGCGGTTCAAGGGCGCAAGGACAGTTGTATTCTGCGACTGTGTGTTGAGACGACTCGCCACGGTATCTACGTTGCGCGCGAAGCTAGCAAACACACTGACTTGACGCTGCGAGCCCATGACGTCGGAAAGGATGACATCGCCTTTCGGTGGCCCATCTGGCGGGACCGGAGGTCGATCGCCATCTTGAGGAATGGGAATCTGAACTCCTGGCTGATCCATGAACTGTTGATGATGCACCTGCTCTGAGGTGGATGTCAAGGATTGGTCGTGGAGCGGAATGGACTGCGCATCAACCAGAAGCGCAGCAGTGAGGAGAAACGATGACAATGTTCGTGATATCATCTCTTACTGGACCAGACCAAGACCTGGAGGTGTAAGAGTCTGATGTCTATGTGTAGATGTGTAGATGGGAAGATGGGAGGAAGTGTTAAGTGATTGCCTGATGTTGACCAGTTACGATAAGCTCCCCCGCGTGTGACGAAATACAGCGATCTGGAGATGGGTCACGGTGGTTGACTAAGCGAACTAATGTCTTGCACAGCAGGAAGTAGGTGGAGTGCATTCAGCCCCTGCATGCAGCAATGTAGTCGTTTCCATATCTATGGTAATACCTCATGCAATAATAGCATCGTTACCCTCATTGCTTTATGATATGCTGATACGCAGCTAAATTGCTTACGGGCAAAAAGTATCTTGCGACTAAATCAGTTTTCGAGGCATAGCAATATCTCTGTAGTTCTTCATAGGAAAGACCATGGTCAGATGTCAAAACATGCATCATTACGGTATCTATTCAAAATAACACATACTACTTGGCCGGGTCAAAGGCGCCAACATAGATGATATGAATGTAAAAGTGTAGAATCATATGAAATTCGAACCTTTAAAGTTGTACACTACCCGGACCCAACCCCTGGCCTTAGGTACTTGATCGTATCTAGGTATGAACCCGTTATGCAGATAATGACGTCACGACATGTGATTTCGTGGAGACTCGCGACTGCTGCCTTGCGGATCTGCCGTCTAGGGATAGCATTACCTAGGCAATAGCACGCGTCAAATGTCAGCTGTGCCTAAACGCGGGCTCATTCTGGCATTGACTTTTCCCTGTTTTATTATGCTGCAAGATAGTGGTCCATCAAAGCACAATGTCATGCTTGGTCGTCGCATCCCACATCCGAAATCCACAAACTTCAACGATGACAAAGACCAGACTGATTTACCACAACCTCCTTCTAAGCGACGGAAGTCGGAAGAGGTTGGGAGCCTTTCAAAGATAACGGCATATGCCGTTTCGCCAGAGCAGAATGGCGTCTCCAGGGAGATAGCTGACTCTGATGCGGAGAGCGAAGATGTGGATCTGACGTCCGCAGGTACCGAGGAGGTGAGGCGTACCGGGATTGAGACAGCCCTGCCCGCAGTTCAGACGGACAAGGAGGCCATCGAAGCATACGAAAGCGCTCGTCTTGCTGACCAGGATGAAGCTGAAGACAACCGTGATCTGCGTCTTCGTGACAGAAGGTGGCTGAAAGGCAGAAGTTCCATTTACGTCGATGCATTCAATCTAGCACTCGACACGGTTCTCGAAGAAGAGAGCCATTTGTTTGATGAAGCCGAACATGCAGTGTTTGCAGCTTGGAAAGGCCTGCAATACGAGGCGCAATATCTCTATGTACGCCTCTTCCTTCGAAAAACCAGCAGCTGGCATAGAATCAATAGATTGGGCTATCATTCGGATGTCGCCGATCTTCCTTATGCGATCGAGCTGTTGCAGATGAGGAGAGACTTGCCTAATATAGCGTCATGTGATCAGAAGCATTTGAAAAAGGGTGAAGATGACTCTATTGTTGGATTAGGCTCGGACTTCACTTTCGCCGACCGATCAGAGGACTGCATCACAGACTTGGAAGAGGCCTCATCGCTTTTGCTGCTAGATGAACTCAAAGCGATCGCAAAGGAGGCCAAAGTACAGGGGAAGAATAAAAGAGAGCTGTTGCAAGCGTTCCGACGAGCAAGTGGCAAACAGTCGGGTCTTGGCTTCAGCAGTCTAAAAAGATCTGAAACTGAGGAGACAAGCGCATCAGCAACGCCAATAAAGGAAGAAACCGACAGTAGAGAGCAGACTCCCAGTCGGGCAATCAATCGTGATGCGCATTTCGTGGAAAAGATCATGGTCGAAACTGGGCCATGTATCCGCCTATCTCTGCCAGTGCTGAGATTGTTTGAACGGGTGCATCTAGTCTTCTACAGAAGCACAGAATGGACAGAGAATTCACTGAAAACAATCATACTGGCGCGGATAGCTCGTTGGAACTTTCCTCCATACATAGTAAGTCGGTCTGGGAACATATTCCCCTCGCGTGATCTTCTCCTCGAATTTGAAGCTTCCCTCAGAACTCAATTCCAAGTTGACAGTATCCTCGAATTCAATGGCACACCGGGAAAAGGTGCTTTGGATGATATCGTGGCCGTGTTTGAAGAGACTTACCCTCGATGGCAAGAGTTGCTGTTGGAAGAGCAGACCAAAGAGGACTCGATCTATGCTACAGGCGAGGGGGCGTACTTGAGAAGGTTGTCACCGGCGTGGGTATACACTCGAATCATCCACAAGGGAGCAGCGGTGCTCGGGAAATTGAAGGATCACAAACGCGAGTACGAGGTGCTGTGCGCCCTCCTGGGACAAAAGCTGTTTCACACCAGCAGACGTGGGGACTGGTACCAGAGGAAGGCCCTCTTGGAAGAGCACTACATGCACATCCACCTTCCATCGCCAGACGGCTGTGAAAGTCTTGAGGCGAAAAGGAAGCACTGGAAGAGAACAGCACTGGCGACGTGCGAACAGAGCCTTCAGGACCAACTGACGCACCTGATCTTCCACCACGACCTCCAAAAGCGCATCACAAAGCTCGAGAGACAGCTCAAGGTCCCCAAGAGACTACAGCATGACTTCGGCCACGTACGCTTGTCAAAACCGCAGGAGCGTGTCTTTCAAGGGGTTCAGATCCTGAGACCACCGTCAAACCCACCATCTCGCCGCAGCAGCGAGCAAGGCGCAAGCGTCACCGGCACCAAACCAAGCACATCCGGCTTTCGAGGCACCAGAACGATCTGGCTGGACCCTGAGACCACTGAACAAGTGGACGAGGAAACCGGCGAGACTCGACACGTGCACCACGAGTGTTCGGTAGAGGAGATGTGCCTGTCGAACTACCGCGCTGAAGGATGGAAGGGCTACCACAGCGAGGGCGGGATCCTCCGCACCCTGTTCGCGTACCTGTTCTACGACGTGCTGTTCCTCTACCTACCCAACGTCTTCCAGACCGAGTTTCAAACCTGCCCGCTCGATCTGCACACCGACGCCTTCTACCCCAGCCGCATGAGCGAGATCAACTCGCGGCTCAACGACATCAGCAATGGAGAAGCGCAGAGCCTGATCCGAGCGGTCTGGCACGACCACCACGAGCGCAAGACCTGCGTCGTCGGCCTGGACTGGTCGTACGAACTGCCGGACTTGGTCGAGATCGCACAGGCCTTCGCCCCGCCGGCCCTCAGCACGGTCATGAAGGTGATGGTGCAGGAGTACGGGCAGCGCGGCGGCGGCGTGCCCGACCTCTTCCTCTGGCGGTTGGAGGATAAGAGCGAGGCCGGCGGCGGCTGCAACGACGGAGGCACGTCCGTTGAGGGAGAGGTCATGTTTGCTGAAGTCAAGAGCGAGAACGACAGACTGAGCGATACGCAGCGCATGTGGATCGATGTCCTCGCCGGCGCCGGCGTCCTCGTCGAGCTCTGTCATGCGGTCGCCAGTGAGGTCAGAGAGCAGGCTTGAATAGGAGGGAAATAGTAGGTTTCGATTGGGCTCTACCTCGCTTAGTCTGCTGATAAGTGCTTTTTTCGACGTGTTCGGACATTGTGTAAGATACATTCGCTTAAGTTAAGCGTGCTGATATACTTGTCTATCTCCTAAAATCGCTGCAAGAACCATACCGGATGAGGTTGAGAAGAGAGGGGTTTTCTATGGGACCAGAGAAGGCATGTACAAGAAGAAATCAACGTCTCACGACTCCAGCACTTGGATGTCGTGGGGCTCTGTAACACCAAGTAAAAATGCATCTGACGGTTGTCAGGGCGTGGCGCATCAAACCACCAAGGTAGAGGTCTGTTCTGGGATGTTACCAGGGCCAATGTCTCGACGAGTGTCGATGTGCGCATCGATGTCTGCGTCGTCAGCCTTGCGCTTCTGTCCCGCCTGTGGGCCTTTCCCTTCCGCTTGCAGGGCTGACGGAGTCTCCGTTGTCGGCTTTGCATCGACCGAGGTGGCAGCAGCAGCAGCAACAGCAGCAGCGGCTTTGTTGGCAGCCTTGCGCTCGGCCTTGCTCATCTTGGGTTTCTCGAAGGCGCCAAGCTCGAGTTTCCGATCGGCAGTCTCTGCCAGCTTGACCATGGCAGGGTCCTCACGCAGACCGACAACGTCGATGATTTGAGAGTAGCTCTTCGCGGTCATCATGTGTTTGTATGCAGCCTGCTTGCCTGGGATCATCTGACCAAGGAGGTACTTGGTGTTGCCGAACTTGTTCTCGACCTCCATGGCGATCTTGACGTACTCCTGTACGGCTTCCAACCAAGGGGCAGGGCCGCCGTCGGATCCGGCTCGGAAGACCGAAGGGTTCGTCTCAGCGGCCGTTGCAATCATGGCACCGTCGACACCAAACTCCTCGGCCAGCTTCAGCGCCTCGTCTCTGGAGGTGACGTCGCCGTTCATCAGACACGCGACGCCGGCCTCGTGGCAAGTCTCTGCCACCATGCGAAGCTGATCACGGATCGCACGCTCGCGTGGTCGCATGGGCGTAGTTCTGCAATGGACGGTGAGACCAGTGATACCGGTCCTGACCAAGCGGCTGACAAGCGCCTTGGTCTGCTCCTCGGTGTCGAGGATGCGGATCTTGACGCTGATGCCGATTTGGTTCGGTTCACCGACGTGCTTGACGAGAGCTTCCAAAATGGAACAAAGCAGGTCCGGCGTCTTGAGCAGAGCGGCACCCATACCTCCACTAGTGCTAAAAGGCTTGGGACATCCTGCGTTCACGTCAATGCCGGCGACGTCTGGAGCAATGAGCTTTGCCGCTTGCACTGCAGTCTCTGGATTAGCCGTTCCGATCTGATAGATCAGGCGGCGACCCTCGCGCTCGGGATGCAGCCTGTAGATGACGCTCTCCTTGTGGTCGGGATGGGATTCCGGCTGTTTTGCGCCATTGGACGATAGACGTGTGAAATCGACAGTGCCGTTCGAACTGTTGACACGACGGGTGGTACCGATGAGGGCCTTGTCGATCGTCTCAGGACCCCATACCAGGTCGGCACCATACTTGAGGGCGACTAGACGCGAGGGCAACTCGCCACTCCTACACGATATGTCAGCGATGCTGATCCAAAAATTACACACGGACGGGCTAGCATTACCTGACCATGGGGGCGAGCACGACCTTGCCACGGTAGTCGACGCCATTTGCGGGTATGGGAACCCTCTCAATAGACCGAGTCATGATGCGGGCAAGTTGGCGCAACATGCCATACCACCGTGCCGAGACTGTGGGAATTTTTTCCTTCCAAGCCGATGCGAGGTGAGGTGAAGCGCGACGTCTAGAAGCAGGCCTGGTCGGGATCGGGAACAGGCGTTAGGCTTGGCGGTTGGCGGCACGGACCCGCGCATTAGGCTCTAGCGGCAAACTCTAATGCACCTCTATTGTCAACCGACTTTGTGTATTCGACAGTACAGAGGAAAGGTTCGGTTGGGCAACGGGTAAGACGGCGGATTCAGGACTCTGATAGGCATTCTATGGTGGTGACGAGCAGGTTCGGATTGTATTGTATTCCCGCACACCAATAGCGACCTGACGACGTCGACCCGATAGAGGTGAGTAATAATGTAGCTTGGGCGACAAGTCCGTTGTAATACAGGTTGTCCCACACGGCTTGTCAGAGACAGTTCGCAGTTCCCCGCCTGCATACAATTCAGGGACCACAAAGTCATATCTCTAGCGATGCAAGGCAAAGCAAGGTGAGCAGGTCCACATGATGGTAATGCAGATGGAAGTGGGCATGGGCAGATGGAACAGGCTCGGTAGACGACAACAAAGCCAACCAAGAGGCGCGCAATGCCATGCTAGCTTTCGCCAGGGATGGCGATGATACAGAACATGTATAATCACGGCAGACAACAGGGCAGAACGTGTAGCGATCCAACATTGACAGACGAGGGTTGAAGATGACACCCGTCGCAATGGCAAGAGGCCAGACTAATGCGCAGGAAATATTCATTGGGGCTTAGATACGATACGGGTAGGTGTCGAAGACAGGGTAATGTGAGGGTGACGAGATGGTGAAATCGTGGAGCGGTAATGCGGTGATGAGTTTGCAGTGGACATCGGGAAGTCAGGAATGATTCATTACCGAAGGAGATGCAGTAGATAGGTACCGGGTACTAGACCGGAGTAGGTAATACTGAGGTGCTGATTGGCTGCCTGCGTGGCTAAGGCCCTCCCTGTTGAACCCTGGCAGGATGTTGCTATTACCGGTGGGGATGGTGCTCAGGGAGGTGAGACAGAAGACGATTCGCATTCCTAAGGTCATGCTGAAGGTGATGGCGGAAACGGCGAAGGGAGGTGAACGTCCGGAAGGCCTGCTGGAGAAGTGCAAGATGACGATGATATTGATGGAACACTTGAGGTGCAGGTGGTGGTGGAATCTCTGATCAAACCTAACTTCCATCGACTGGGTATATTAGCTAAGCTACATTAGTTCACCACGCCACGCGCTAGACTCGTCTAGGCAAATATGTAAGCTACGTAGCCACGGTAATATCCTTTTCGACCCTAGCGATGACATTATATCGGTAATTACAGCTGGGTATGGTATTCTATCAGCACCTCACCACTACGACTACCACCTACTACGACTACTACCGCCATAGTGATAGGTAAAGAGGCTGGTGCTAGCCCTGCCATATCTTCCCTACGTGGCGTCTATCATAACCGCATCTAGCCCGTTACAGGATCAGCGACGCAATCCACGGCCTAATTTTCCTCTCGTGACTTTTCTGACTTTGGTTTTTTATTTTATTCTCGTTATTATTATACCTGGTCCCCTGCCACACCTCAGCATCCGCATCCACACCACACCACACCACACCATACGACATCCCATACCAAACCTTTCCCTTCCCTGTCCATGCCTGTCCCATGGGCCCAATCTGATGGATCTATGTACAGTATGTACGTATGTATGTATACCTTAGGTAGGTAGGTAGTATCTCTGCATGCATGCACGTGCCACTCGAGGACAGGGAAGGGAAGGGAAGGGAAGGATGGGAAAAGGATAGGGAAGAAAAGGGAAAGGAAGGGAGAGAAAGAGAGAGAGTGTGTAAGTGAGTGTGAGTGAGTGAGCGTGTGTATCGTGAAGAGAGAAGTGCAAACGACGAATCTACTGATTCTGCCGGTTTTGATGGTATTATGTTTCGCATTTGACGTCCGGGTTCACCTTGTTGAGACTACCTACCTACCTACCTACCTATTTACCTCTGTACTATGTTGTTGCGCTGTGCTTTGCTTTGCTGTGTTCTGTTCTGTTCTGCTCTACTCTGCCTCTGCTCTGCTCTGCTCTACATCGCTTCGCTTTGCCGCCCGCTTCCATCTTCACTCTCTATTTGTTAGTCTGTGCTGTCATTGTTGGCTGCCGCAACGTATATTAGGTACATAGTACATCCGCGAATACACACCTTTTATACATACACCTACACACCCTACACGCATACACACATACCTACTAATAACCTACTAACCTACCTACCTAAGGTACCCAACTGACTGACTGACTTACCTACCTACCTGCCAGTCCTACTTCATCGTCTTATTATTATTATATCATATCATAATCGATCGTTAGCTGGCCTCCTCTCTCTCTCTCCCATCCCTATCGCCAATTCTCCCTCTCTGTCGCCCTCTCGCCCTTTATGCCATCTGGAGATCAGACATTGGCTGTAACTGTATTGATTGTATTGTATTGTATTGTATCGCGTCGAACCCTCTCTCTTCGTCTCGTCTCGTATTGGATGGGACTGCATGGCATAGCATAGCATGACATGAGAAGGCATGTCGTTCAAATAGGTTTTAGACTCCATCTGGCTCGTCGCTTGTTTCCATTAGTTCGGCCCATCCACTCCAACCCTCGCACGCCTCTCTGTCCGTTACCCTTCCCGTTCTTCCTCTCTACCACTCGCCCATCCGGTCATCCATCCGGCCATCCATCCATTCTTCCATCATCTCTCGCGCTCTACACCTGCAGTCTCTACCTTCTCTCTCTCCCTCCCTCTCTCTCTCTCTCTCATTACACACACACACACACGTGCACACCAATCCTCTCTCCCTCCTCCCTCTCTCTCTCTACCATATACTTTCTATCCCCTCTGTGTGTCTACGTCTGTTCATCCCTCCTCTCTATTGCTACCACCCACATCCACCCACCCACCCACCCACATATCCGCATCCACATCCACATCTACATCCACACCCACACCCACAGACACGTCTCTACCCACACTTTCTTGACCTCTCTGTCTAGACCTCTCTCTCTCTCTCTCTCTCTCTCTCTCCTCTCTCTCTCTTCTTCCCTTTCCACCCCTCATCCCTCCCTCCTCACGTGCCCGGCTGGCATTACGCCCTCGCTCCCCCCCAAAAAAAGGATCGATCCAATTTGCTCACGCGTGGAACTTCCTCGCCAAGAGCCTCGTCGTGCTGCTGCAGCCCTTCCCGCATCTGTGTCCTATACCGTATCCCATCGCCAGCTTCCGCCTTTCTTCCCTGCTAGGCCTTCCATCCTGCAATCCCACTAACTCCAGACTTCTGTCTTTGACCCTCTACGCGTAGTGTTGTCGGGATCCCTTCCTCGTTCTTCCATCATTATCATCTTCTTCTTCACCGGCCGAACGTCCAGGTTCTGTTACGTCCCTGCACGGCCTCTGCTCGACTGATGCCGCCGCACATCCTCGACTTTGCAATCCTCTAGCATGGCCCAACCGCCGGATGAGGTTGCCACGCCATCACAGCCTGCCAAAGCCCCATCGGATACACGCACTCCACACAACCTCGACTCAGTTGCTAAATCAGAGCCAGCTGCCGCCACTCATTCTGACCGACACTTTAATGAGCGGCAGCCTTCGTCGTTCCAAGCCCTCAATTCAAAGTCGCCTTCTCTGAATGGCTCCACCACAAAGCCGACAGTAGGCCGTCCCAGCCAGCAACGGGATGGTCGTCTAACCCCATCGTCACAGGGTACTCCCTCGGCCGCTACAGACGTGCCTTCTACAGATTCACAGTCTAACGGCGCGAGCCATCAAAACGCGTCTTCCACCGCTGACGGCCGCGATACCGTCATGGCCGAGCCCACCTACGGCACTCGCTCTCGTGGCAACCGGACGAGCACTCGAATCAACTACGCCGAAGACCAGCAGGACCTGGACTTTGAATCTGCCGCCACTACGACGAGCTACAGGAAGAAATTGGCGAACGATGGGTCTGCTACAGGCGCGCCTCAACCAGCCTCCATCGATTCAAAACGCGCATTTACCGCCCTCAACAACGCCTCCACTGCTGCGACAACTCCAAGCCTGAAGGATGGCGCCGTCACATCTACTACTGTCAATCCCAAGAAACGGAAGAACGCTGTTGGATCGGCCTCTCTCGCCCATTCTACCCAGGCTTCTGCTTCCGCCTCACCTGGGCCTACTGGCGCGTCACGAAAATCCGGCACTGCGGCGGCTGCGGCAGCGGCAGTGGCGGCGACACCGATAGCCCAGATTCGCGAGAGCAATCTGATGACGTTCAAAACTTGCAAGAACAAGCTCAACAGGAACGGTGAGCTGATCGCCGACGACGGTACAAAATTGCAGGCCAACGGTCAGTGTTTGCCCCCCCTTCCCGCCCCTTTTGGGCCCAGACCCTTACCCTACTCTGCATGGCTGTCGCAGGCGCAAAAGCAGCTATGTCGCGCTCGCTTGCAGCCCAGGTGCTGCTGCGAGGCGGCGCAAAGCCCCGGACCCCACCTTTTTTTTCTTACTGTTCGTGCCTGAGGCTGACACACCTGTTATTTCCCTAGACCACGTCTATCTCGTCAGCGAGCCGCCGGGAGATCCGTACTACGTCTGCCGGATCATGGAATTCCTGCACGTCGATTCCGATCCGGCTGCACCCGTCGATTCGGTCCGCGTTAACTGGTATTACAGACCACGTGACGTCCAGCGTTTCAACAGCGACAGCCGTCTGGTCTATGCCACCATGCATTCTGATCTGTGCCCCATCACTTCATTAAGAGGCAAGTGCACCATTAAGCACAGATCGGAAATCGATGATCTGGATGCATACCGCAAGGAACGCGACTCCTTCTATTTCGTGCAGGTGTTCGATCGGTTCATCCGTCGTTGGTATGAATGCATCCCGACCTCTCAGATCATCAATGTACCTGAGAAGGTCAAAAAGGCTCTCGACGAGCGATGGAAATTCGTCGCCGTCGAGACCGGCCGCGTCAAGGAACTCACGAGCGCAGTCAAGACCTGCAAGCGATGCGCAAAGTACTGCGCATCTCACGACTCTGTGGATTGCGCCATCTGCAAGAATTCCTACCACATGAACTGCGTTCAGCCACCGTTGCCGAAGAAGCCGTCGCGCGGATTTGCATGGGCATGTGGTCCTTGTGGAAGGGCTTCGGAGAGAAAGATGGAGGCGCGAAATACCCCAAACCCCAGCGCCGCTGGCACCGATGCCGAGGATGAAGAGCCTGTTGAGGAGGATTCTCAAGAGGTCTCCAACGAGTCGACACGTGCACCGAGTCCCAGTGGTTCCGATATCATCATCGACGACCATCCAGCAACACTGGCTGAGGTCAGACTGGCTCAGATGTGGCCTATGCGTTATCTCGGTATACACTGTCGGGTTGAGGATGCCTTGCAATACGATGACCGTGCCATCTACCCTCGTGCTAGCTCACGTCTTGGTCCGAGACACCAGGCCAACATCCATGTCTGGCATGGACGACCAGTTGAATTAGTCAAACCACCAGAGGTTAAACGGAAGTACAATAAGACTGCAGGTCATAAAAAAGACTCTAAACAAGCGAAAGAAGCTGCTGCTGCGCTAGAAGCAGAACGAGCTGAAAAGGCGAAGAGACCAAAGTGGGTGCAGGACGCTCCAGCTGGATATGTGGAGAGGGGAGAGGATTACCCAGACAATGACCCGCGCAATACCGCAAAGCGGATTTTCATCATGCCTGGGAACGAAAACCCATCCATCGAGCAGTCTGGTGTGAGTAAGGAACAGTTTGTCGAGACTTACATTCAACGCGCAAAGCAGCTGGCTCGGACCGTTGGTGTTCCACCCTTCGGCATCAACTTTATCGACAAGGCTTTGGAGTTGCTAACCCAATGCAATTACGATGTCGATGTCGCTCTGAAGAAGCTGTCTAAGGTGGACCGACGGAAAGATCTACACGAGCCCGTCCTCAGCAAGGACCAACTTGCTAAGTTCGAAGAAGGAGTTGCGAAATACGGTTCTGAACATCGCCTGATTCGGTTGCATATGAAAACCAACTTACCTAATTCGGATATCGTGCGGTTCTACTATCTATGGAAGAAAACACCCAAAGGTAGAGAAATATGGGGCAATTACGGTGGCCGTAAAGGCACAAAACGAAAGTTGGAGAGCGACGCAGGTGCCCGTCTCCAGGCTGAAGTCGCCCACGATGTCGATGATTCAGCCTTTGATAACGACAAGGCGACAAAGCACAAGCGTACCTTCCAGTGTAAATTCTGCTCTTCTAGGCACTCAAGGCAGTGGAGGCGAGCGCCAGGCGTATCGCCCGGACAGACTATTCTTACTGAGAGTAAGAAGGATAAGGAGAAAAAGGAACGTGCGTTGCTAGCTTTGTGTCTGAGGTGCAGCAGCCTCTGGCGAAAGTATGCCATCCAGTGGGAGGATATCGACGAAGTCGCCAAAAAGGTCGCTCAATCTGGACGATCCACGAAGCGTAAAGCGGAAGAAGAGTTGCTACGCGAGCTCATAATAGCGAACGATGCTTCAAACGCTGCAACCCCAGAGCCAGCAGCGGTGGCTTCTATCGAACCGGTAGTCGAGCCTCCAAAAAAGAAGACTAAGACTGACTCGGCCCATGCAAATCATGCAGAACCCAAGAAGAAAGAGAAACCGGCACCACCACCGAAGATTCCCACTCCACCGCCGCCGCCAATCATACCCGACCAACCGAAGATGCGTGAGTTACCTTGTGCCATCTGCTCAGCCGTAGGCAACACGGTGGAGTGTATATACTGCAAGATGACAGTCCACAGGCGTTGCTTTGGGCTCGGGGAGAAGGATGGTGTCAAACCTAACGGAGAGACGCAATGGGCTTGTGAACAGTGTCTGAACGACAAAAATCCACAAACTTCGACAGACTACGCATGTGCGCTCTGCTTGACCGAGGAGACGGTCATCGATCTGGTAGAGACTCCAAAGCCATTACACAAGAGGAAGTCTGATCGTGATAAGGAAAAGGAGCGCCTTGAGCGAGAACTGGCCGATGCCTTACGTGCGGAATACCACAATAGGCAGTTATCCTTGAACAGGCCGGCGCTTCCTCGCGAGCCGCTAAAGCGGACAGCTGGTAATAATTGGGTCCATGTGTATTGCGCTGTTTGGACACCCGAAGTGAGATTCAGCAACTCCAAGAAGTTAGAAGTAGCTGAAGGTATTCAGCTGATCCCTCAGACACGACATGAGATCATGTGCAAGCTCTGCAAGAACAGGGATCATTCGAATAAGCAGCGTCATGACAAGGGCGCTTGTGTGCCCTGCCATCAGTGCGGCGCCTTCTTTCATGTCTCCTGTGCCTTCGAGGCTGGATATCAGTTTGGCTTCGATGTCACGCCTGTGAAGGGATCTCGCAAGGAAACTGTCACCACAATCACTCTGGGTGGTGAAACTGGTGCTGTCACGGCGGGAATCTGGTGCAAGGAGCATATCGTCAAGTCGACTATCCACCCCATGAACGAAGTGGTCGACGACAGTGGAAAGACAGCTCTGCAAGCGTTCGTGGAAAATTACAAACAGGCGGACCTTACCTGGACCGGCACCGCCCGCAAAGCAAATCTCGCTCAATCGACCAAGGAAAGGGGTCAACAGGGCATAGCGCAGAATTCCATCCACGGCAATCGAAGAGAATCCACAACGAACAGTATAGCAGCTGCCGTCAAACGTGGCATCAGGAACTCTGTCTCCACAGAACCCAAAGCTGATGGCCGCCAACGCACTACGGAAACACCTGACAGCGACACCCAATCTGTAAGGCGATGTGTCAAATGCACAATCGACGTCACTCCACTCTGGCATCCCATCGATAACCTCGCCACAGACGCCACTACGTCGAAACTGCTCAAGAAGCGTGCTTCGACGGAACCCAATGGCGATGCCAAGCTGAGCATTGAGCAGATGAACGATTCAGATGTGAATGGCACATATCGTTCATCAGGTGGGACCCCTCCCCGTCAGGGTCAAGACTATCTTTGCCATAAATGTTTTGTCAAACGTAAAATCAACCCTACGCCATCACCGCCGCCCCCGCCCAGGTTATCGCTTCGGAGAGACCTGTCTCCACCGAGACCGATGCCGATCCAATTGGGATGGCCTCAGAACCCTCCTCCAACACATATCCCAGGCTACGAACATCCAAGACCTTCCCATTGGGAAGATCCTCTTCGTCATGGGCAACAGCCCCATATACCAACAAACGGGTTTGCACCTCAACCGGGACACCCAGCTCCGCGTCATCCCATTCATCCTCAATATGGTGCAGGATATCGACCTCCTCCACCGCCACCACTTCCCTATACGAATGGATTTCCTCAGCATAGCGCTCCACCTGGCCTCCCCCCTCCATCGCATCATGCGCCTGTCTGGCCTCTTCATGAACGTCACGGAAGCTTCCATCATACGCATCAAGGCCAGCCTTCGCCGAACACTGGCCCACCGGTGTCACATCATGGGCCGCCACAACCACCACCGCCAGCACTCCAGGCACACCCTGTATATCGACCATCGACACTGTCTGGACCGTCCCCGGCCCCATCCCTCACGAACAGTATTTCTTCACCCCATTTGGCGGCTCAAATTCACCAGCCACTCCAGTCTCCCACCCATGGACCACCCCCTCTTCAACCATATCCACCTTTTACCGGACCGCCTCGTAGGACAGAGTCACCTTTCTCTACTCAGCTACCTCCTATCGGCCAACCGCTTCATAGTGGCGCTACTGGACCACACGTACCGGGAACGCTTGGCGAGCTAGGACAGTCAGCACACGGTCTAAGTCAAGTGCAGCCATCCAATGGGCATCAAAGTGCGCCTCAACCACCTATTGCCCAGCAAGAGCGTCCGACTCACCAGGCATCTGGCACAAGTATCCAGACCAATGGCGGAGCGAGTGCGAGCCCGAGTCTGAGGAATTTGCTGCATTGAAGTTAGGAAGGAACTCGCGGCACAGTGAAGCAATACTGTCTGGCGATGTAAATTTGTTCAGGAAGGTTGACTTATGACATTCCTGAGATGTCTAACTGGTGGTGTTGGCCTTCCTGCAACGTGAATGTATATGATCAGGATGTCAGGGTCTGCTGTGAAAGCGAACGATGGAGAGGAGGCACATTGCATCTGATTCTCTCTCTGTACTTGTATGATATGCCCCGACGGCCTCAACAGCCTTATGCACACACGTGTCAATCATCCCACGGTCTAATTCATTCTCACTATCGTGATGTGATTGTTAACGATTGTACGTGTCGTACTCTCTTCACATAACGAACACCCCAATACTACTGTGAAGGGTGACAGTCACGTGAAACACTACGTATATGGTCAGTGCGTAGAAAGCTCATGGTCCGTGCTCACCGGATTGCCTTTGCTTTGGACAGAAAGCCTCGACACGAACAGTAGGGAAACACCACGCATTTTGTCAAAACCGGCTTCCGATAGCAATGGGCAGGTAGGCTTCCGGACGGCACCAGAAACGATGAGTCTCGATGTATTAAGCTAACACCATATCCGCAGAGCATATCAACAGCACCAGCGCGATCAGGTCAAGCAGCTGCTTGAGGCAGGGCGCGATGAAGAGTCCATAGAAAAGGAAACGGGCGTGTCGGATCGAACAATAAGACGATGGAAGCAAGAGTTGGAACGTACAGGGCGCATTGGCAAGGTATGCAAGGACTTGAATGAAAGCGATCATTTCTCAGGTTGTGATCGATACTGATGGCGTTGCAGCCTCCGGAAAGCAGAACTGGTAGGCATCGGGTGCTCAGTGCCGAGGTGGAAGTCGCGCTCTTCGACTATGTGAAAGCGCATCCGGATGCATCGGTCGATGACATGCTATGGTGGCTGTACGACACTCACAAGATCGTCGTGGGCACCAGGACGATCCGACGTGTGTTTGAGCGAAAGGGAACGAGCTTCAAGTCGAAGGCGAGGCGCAGTGCTAGTACAGATCTGGGAAGCATGGACGATGCTCAACACAACGACCAGCCAGACCTGATCACTCCCACTGGGCCATATCAACCACCTTATGCACCTATGGCAGTATCGAACGGCAGCGACAACACCGAGATGCAGTTAGCCCAAGCCTTGCAACAGACCCAACAGGATCCACCACAGTCAAACTTTGCTACTCCTATGGACTTCGAGGCTGAGCTTCCCGAGGATGAGGAGACGATTCAACTACAACTACAACAGATTGCGCTGCAGAAGCGAGAAGTGGAACTCAAGCTTCGAATGCGCCGCATGCAACGAGGCAGGGACCCACGCACACCTGCTTCTTCGAAGAAGTCTACTCCGGTCCCCACTCCCAGCACCTTGTTCAAGGGTGACGATCAGAACCGACCGCCGTCGCCTCCGAAAAGGGATTCACGAAGTAAGAAAAAGCAGGAAGAGTCTAAGCGCAAGACGGCCGAGCGACAGGAGCGCATGCTTCGTGATCTGGAAAGGCGAAGCCGACGTCGCGAGCACCTGACGGCGGAGTGGGTCCAATCCAAGGACATCTGGCCGTTGCGTGCACAGAGCCTGCTCGCCGATCTCATGCATCGCTACGGCTGCTACGCCTTCAGCCAGCAGAACGTCGACACCTTCGAGGCCATGTATCGCGAGCTGTACCAGCTCGTAGATCTCAGCAAGGGCGACTGGAACATGCAGGTGCACGACGAGATGCTGCGCGAGCGCATGAAGCGCAAGATGGGCCAGCTGCGCTCCAAGATGATCAAGACCGGCGAGATCGTCGGCCGCTCTGATGGCTACGGCGGCTACCAGAAGGCAGACGACTATACTGGCGAGCAGGCCGGTAACAGCATCGGCGATGAGACTGATCTCTCCCAGGGTCCCGAAGTCGGTCCCTTCGCTCACTCTCACCCTCACCAGGACCCAGTCGCTGTCATCCACCCCATGCCCACTACCGACCCGCAACTTCACGCCCATGATCCCCAGCTGCAGTACGATCTATCCCAAACAGACCCTGCTGCTGCTGCTGCTGCCGCCGCCGCTGCCGCCTCGTCAGCCATGTCGCACGAACAATTACAACACGATCCTCTCCAGCATGATCAACTGCAACATGATCAACTGCAACATGATCAACTGCAACATGATCAACTGCAACATGATCAACTCCAGCACGACCACCTCCAGCACGATCAACTTCAACACGATCAGCTCCATGATCATCTCCAACATGACCATCTCCAGCATGACCAGTTACAGCACGACCAATTACAACACGATCAATTGCAGCACGACCAGCTACAGCACGATCAACTACAGCACGACCAGCTACAGCACGATCAACTACAGCATGATCAACTTCAACATGATCAACTTCAACACGATCCGCTCCAACATGCGAACATGACGTACGGCGCGCCGTTGCTGCAACACCAAGCACCTGGCCAGTACCCTATGTTGCCGCCTGACCACCATATGACTGCTTTACCCTACGGCCCTCAAATGAGTGGTCATCAAGGCCTCACAGAGAACGGAATGTCGGTGCTGTGAGGTGAGGTGTGCGAGAGAGCTTATTCGCCGCTTCGACGGTTGACAAGCTGACGTCGTGACGGAGTTACCAGGGATACGAGGGTTGTGTGAATGAGTGGTCACTGAGGAGTGGCTTGTATTGTATGATTGATAGTACCTACCTTTATATCACCTGCATGTAGCTGTGTTTATAACGCAAGCCTGCGCACTATTGGTAGCGGCACGTCGTATATCGCCATCAAGTTTTCGTCTGACACCTCACAAACCAGGTCTTGCCACATTTTCGAAACACGTGCATGCGTGTACGGAGGGTTTTTTTCAGTATACATATATATGTATAGTACTAGAATGGATGCCTCTTAGGTCAATATGTAGGGTGGTGTAGATCACCTGTGGCCAGAATCAGCAATGACGTCGCTAAACCTTGCTGGAAACCTGCTGCCCCTCCTCTCGAAGTGTCCACCGATAAACCCCAGGCGGTTTGTTGGTACCTATCAGACATAATAGCCTCGTGGCGTTCTACAGAGCTGGTTGAGCCACCCCAAGTTTGTTTGTCTTGTTTGGTCTTGTTATTTACTTCAATATTGAAAGGGGAGGATCACCTATCGCAGAATAATTAGAATGCATGCGACTCCTCGGACCATGACATAGAAGTCTCTGGTTGACACTCACAGAAGCCTGGCCTGGACCATAGTTTATGGATCGCGAAAGACATGGGCGAAACCAACCCTGGCCCTGCGACGCCACCTCTGACCGGGAAAAGTGAGCCTTCCAGCACCGACGCTGTCGCAAAGAAGGACCCGCTTGCTCTCCCCTCGCCCGAGGTCCTGCGCGACATTGCAGCGAAGCAGGAAGCCCACAGAGCCAACAATCGAGCGAGAGAGGATGCGAGGGCACGCGCAAAGGCCGTCAAACTCAGCGAGGCCGAGACGGAAAAGAGACATGCCGCCGCCGCTCTGATCCAGAAAAGCTACAGAGGCTATCGTGAGCGCAGAGCTCTCAGCGGTCGAGGGCTGGACCCTTCGACAAGATGGATGGAGGTATGTAGCCTCGCCTTGTACTTCCCGCAAAGCAATGACGTCCTTGCGTTCTTCTACCGGATAGGTACCTCGATGGCATGCTAACTAGACCTGATAGGCACTCAAAGAAGGTAAGAATCTGGGATCGAAGTTGAACACTTCGGAGGTTTCACAGGTGGATAGAGTTTGAAGTACTGATATGGGGGGATTGGCAGCGAAATATACCCAGGCTACAACACCGAGGGCACGGCGCGAATCCCCATACTTGACCGCTGATGGATCACCCTCGAACAACGCGCGCAAGAACTGGAAGAGAGTCGCAACCATTGCGCAGAGGGTCGGCAGCGACGAAACTAGCAGTAATGACGATGACGATTATGATGGACTGTCGGAGAGCCAGAAGGAGCTTCGTGCAAAGCGACTGGAAGAGAAGAAGTCTCGCGACCAATTTGCGAAAACAATGGGTCTGGAGTATTTCCTCGAAGCGGTATGTTGGAAACCGTTTCTCTTTACCATGCAACAAGGTATGGGTTGAAGCTGATGGTAGGAAAGGTCGATTTGAAGCATCGCTACGGCAGCAACCTTCGAAGATATCATGCGGAATGGATGAAAGCAGATACCTACGAGAACTTCTTCCACTGGCTCGACTACGGCGAGGGCAAGTCACTGGACCTGGAGGACAGACCACGAGAACGACTGGATCGAGAGCAAGTACGGTACCTTTCACGTGAGGCAAGACAGAAATACCTGGTCAGAATTGATGAAGAAGGTAGATTCCGTTTGGCCAAGAACGACATGCTCATTACCACGTCGGCCGAATACAAAGACAGCATAAATGGGATTGTGCCCATCCACGACGATACACCCACATGGCGCGAAGTGACTACAGGAGTAAAACCCGAACCCGAGCCCTCTTCCTCGTCAGACGATACAAGCTCGTTGTCGTCGATCGGCCGAGGTAGTTCAGAGGACGACAGCAAATACACCAATGACACACTGCGCAATGCAAAGGGTGTGCACAAATTGCAGCACGTATCTGTGAATGCGCTCATGAACCACCTCCTGCGCAAGACGACCAGGAAGAACACATGGATTTTCGTCGCAGACACCAGTTTTCGCATGTACGTGGGTATCAAGCAATCGGGCGCCTTTCAGCACTCTTCTTTCCTACACGGTGCACGCGTCAGTGCGGCTGGTTTGATCAAGATCAAGCATGGGCAGTTGCGCAAGCTCTCCCCCCTCTCAGGCCACTATGCGCCGCCGCTGAGGAACTTCCGAGAATTCGTCAAGAGCCTCAATGCTGCTGGGGCCGACATGTCTCATTGTTCCCTATCACGGTCGTATGCGATCCTGCTAGGTTTGGAAGGGTATCTGGGCGTGAAGAAGCACGTCAAGCATGCAGAGCAGGGGATCAAGGACATCATCAACCCGGAAGAGAAGCGGAAACGTATCGAGGAGGAGAAGGACAATAGCAAGAGCGCGGAAAAGGAGCGACAGTTCCTGGCGCGAGAACAGCAGCTGAGAAGGGAAAGTACGAGGCGATTTACGCTGGCGCGCCGGCTCGGTCTGCAGGATGGACGACCGAGCGAGGAGGTGGATGAGCATGCGGTCGCTGATACTGTATCCTCAAGCCATGAGAAGCGTGAGAATCATAAAAACAATGAGGACATTGAGAACACCGAGAACACCGACGCGAAAGCGCCGTCAAGAGGAAGTAAGGTCGAGGATTAATCACTGTTGACTCTTAGCGCTTGCCAGATTAACGAATTTCAGGCACAGAATGTCTAGCTTGCGGTCTTAGATGATTGTTTAATGATAGCACAACCATTTCCATCTCGGCTCTGCAATACCGAAACCGCATCGTAGATCTTTAGCCGCGGCAGGCCTCTGCTTAGAGAACGTGCAAGAGAGGCTCGGCGACCGATATAGAGCAGCAAAGGGCGATCGCAGGACGAAGTGATGGAACGCGGTGGCGGTACCTGCATTGACCCCCTGCCTTACTTGCTTGGTAAAGATCCACTTTGCATTGCTGACCGTGTAGAAGTGATGGAAGCATCTCCACACAGCCTTAAGCTCCAACAACCAACGACCAACGACCGCAACGACCTCACGCATCCCGTCCAAGCCAATGGCACGCACTACGTCATAGCATACAATTTTAAATTCCCGATCTCAGGCTGTTGCATCACAGTCCATCCTAATCGGGTAAGGCATCAACACGCTCGAGGATGGTGAGAGTGACCAATCGTGATCCTCGTGCGCCGTTCGAAAGCAGAACCGCCAATTTCTACAGGAGGTATTCTTCTATTCTTCCCTTGCCCGCGTTTCCCAGAATAGGAGCTTTCATGCGGAGGCGATAGCTCCGTTCTGCAGGGCACAGCAGCACGTTCACATAACCACCTCCTATTGTGGGTGAGGTTTCCTGTGTGCAACGCGAACGGTGCAGTAAGATTTCCAGCATTGTTCCTCGTCATCATTGGTGGTCTCGGTTACAGATCGTGATCAATGGGCATGTAAACCTACTAGGCAGAGCGCGTTTCGCCATTGGAGATTGGATGTGGACAATGCCCTCCTTGGCGAGCTTTTGAGGAGGTATGAGCTTCCCGGACATCATGGATTTGCATGCATGCACTTGTACAGCCTAACACTTTTAGATTGCAGTCAATCGCTGATGGCAGTAGCCGATCTAGAGCGTTTGAAACAAAAAAAAAAAAACGTCGCAAGATTCTGGGAGACAGGAGGTCTTTTGATACTCCCAGCTTAAGTCTGTGCCAGCCACAACGCAGCGTGCGATAGTCGGTCGAGCTAGGTACCTATTGCATTTGCATGAACCGGAGGGCATCGTACACTCTACGTAGGTACGGCCTGGCATGACCAGAACCGAACGATATTCGCAGCCACCGTCTACCTAGTTACTTGAGCAGTTGGGGTTCCCGTATTCCGACCAGAGATCAAACCCTCCAGGCACGCAATCAGCACTGTAGATGGCTACCCCTCCGTAGATTGGGTAAAAGTATACGGTACGGACTTGCTCTGTAGCTTTCCTGGGGAGAGTACCCGTGGACAGCAGGCTTGACAATCTCTACATCGTCGCTGATCGCGAGCACGTCCTAGTTCCTAGCAAGAAGGTATGTAGGAGATGGTTGATACACGGTCCAAGACATTCAGTCTGCGATCTCCTGCCCTCGTCGCAAAACCCTGGAGGGCAGGCGTGATATTGGGCAAATAGTCGAAGAGATGACGGAAATGACGTCGACAGAGCTTCGCTGCAACAGAAGCTGAGGCTTGAAATGGAAGTGGGTAAACCATCATGTGGCACAGGTCGACAGGGATAAAGTAGAGTACTCCAGCAGCCACAATTCCTCTCATTGGCAAGGGTTGGCATCAGCCATGGTAACGAAGCGAAGGAGCTGCTGATGGTGTAACAGTGATGTGGTAGACGGTGGAAGTGGTGGTGGTGGTGGTATGTGCAGATACGTGTGTGCAGGTACGTGTGTGTACGACAGGTCTAGCCAGACGAGGTCACTGAGCACGTTGAAGCAGGAGTCAAGACCGGTGGAATGGAGGTTGTATCATCATAATGCAATGGCACAGGAGAATGAGAATGTGGAGATGGACAAAGACGACGACACGCAAGGCCGCGCCAGGGTTAGGGTTGAGTCTCCCGGATCGATGTTTCAGCTACAGAACAACGGACGGGCGATGCGGACCCCGGGCCGGACTTCCCGCAATTCGTAGCAGCTTCGGCTGTGTCCGCGTCGACCTGCCTCGTCTAGGCCAAGCAGGTCGGGATTGACGCTACGTCGCCCGACCGCACCTTTCCTCACGGGGCGTTGGCCTGCGTTGGACTGGACTGGGCCTTGCCTTGCCAGCGCCCCGGCCGAGCTAACTTCGTCTTGTCTTGTCTCCTCCCTCCGCTCGCCCCTCAGCATCGTCGATGGCCTGCTCTTCGTCTGATCGAGCCTCCAACGTCTGCCATGCGATCGCCTGATCGTCGTCTTCGCAGCGGACTGGCTCTGGCTGAATGAAGGACAGGTCGCATCTTGTGGGAAACATCCGCCCCTTGCCTGCTGCGGGAGTTTGCGTATCAGTAAAGTTGGGAGACGATCGCTGCTTGAGAGGCGAGCTGCTCTGACAAATGTGCGACAGGTCTATTGTGCGATTTGATGCAGACTCGCGCTGGGAGGCGGCCGTGAGGCATTGCGGATGCGAATGTCGCCACTGGCGAAGAGGGGGACAAGATGGAGCGTCGATTGGGGGGCGCCCGCATTCCCTGCAGAGTCTCATGTACGGTGATGCAGTAGTCGGGTAAGCCCCCCAGACTCCTCCAGTCGACCAACGGCCAGCCGCCCGTCGTTGCTGTGCCCTGCCACACCACTTCTCCACTACTGCGGGACTTTGTCGACACAATGCTGCGATGATCAGCGACTGTCGATGACCAGATCCCTGTTGCAAAGCACCAGCCGCGTGGCACTTCACTGGCCACAGGCGGCGCAAGCTTGCTCCTCTCTACCGGGCTACGTACCTACTGGGCTACATACCTACCTACCTACCTACCTATCTACCTAGGTATCTACCTACTTGCTTGCTTGCCTGTCTCCCTGCTACGGCTACAGCTATAGCTTCCTCGGTCGAGTTGGCATGCGATCGTGGTACAGTATGATATGGCGAGGTTGCAGCACGGTGTAGGTTGGCATGGTAGGCAGGCATTGTGGTATGGTATGGCACGACCGTAACAGGCTACCTGTCTGTGGCCGTACATCCTGCCTCTCCAGCGTCTAGGCCCAGCTTGGGACATAACAGGAAGATCTGCAATCCATCCATGTCCAATGTTCCATGTCCCATGTCCGATGTCATCTCCATCCCGTCGACGTACGTACAGCCAACTTTTTTTGTCTGGGCCACAGCGTCCAATCTCTACGTCATACACCTATGAGCTCACATTTCCCTCACTGCTGCAACCATTCTCTACAGCCAGGCGTGCGTCTTGTCCCCCAGGAGCTGCCAGCCATCACGA
Source organism: Scorias spongiosa (assembly GCA_018467035.1). Lineage (NCBI taxonomy): Eukaryota > Fungi > Ascomycota > Dothideomycetes > Capnodiales > Readerielliopsidaceae > Scorias > Scorias spongiosa. The sequence goes on along the minus strand of JACSZZ010000007.1, from coordinate 364,915 downwards.
TGGCAGGTAAGAGATGAGACGACAGCATTCATCCCCCCCCTGCTCCAACCGCGTAGCACCCTGTGCCTACACTTCCCTGCTGGCATCGCTGTAGCTTATATGTACACTGCTGCATCCCTCTCACTCGTTGCAGCCACAGTTCTTTTCCCACACACACACACATACACATTTACTCAATCCACCAAATTCCCCTTCCTTCATTGTATTGCCCTTTATTTACCCTTGGGTAGGAAAGAAAAAGCAGAGGTATCTTCAGAATCAATTCAGCAACAGGGTGATTCATGAACTTGAATCTCGACAGTGCATGGTAGTGCATGAGGAGCGTTTCCAATCAATACGCATATTACTCTTTCCCACCTACCCCTACTAGATCCTCTCCTACCGCTACAAGCACACGAGGCGCCACTGCCTCGCCCTCTTCAAGGAAACTCAATACATCCAGTGAAATGGCGCCCTCTCCGGCGGCAGGCCGCCAGGTTGGCGGGACGCCAAAGACCCCTACAAAACTAGGCAAGGCTTCTTCCTCTACTCCTCAGAAGCTGGGTCAATCAGCATCTTCTGCCAGAAAGAAGCCTATTCCACAAACACCTAAGCCAAAGGCTGAAGCTCCTTCCGATGCTGGCGAAGTGACCGAGAAGGCGCAAGGCGCAGTCGGTGACCTCCAGGGTAAAGCAGAGGATACTGCTGGGTCTGCACAAGAGACCGCCCAGGGTGCCGCTGACACCGCCCAGGGCCAAGCTGAGGGCGCAACCGGTGGCGACGACGATGATGAGGGTCCCCTCAGCAAGGTGACCAAGGCCGGTGACGATGCGCAAGAAACCGCATCTGGTCTTCAGGAGGCCGCGCCACAGCCAATCGACGACCCAGAGGAGACCGTTGGAGACGTCAAGGATACAGCCGAGGACGTGGCGGACGACGCCACCGAGAAGGCTGGCCAGGTTGGCGAATCCGAGAACACAACCGAAGCCCACGATGACGACAACGAGGACGAAGGTCTGACTGGCAAGGCTGCTGGTCTCGCTGGCCAGGCCAAGGATGCTGCAGGAGACGCCACCGAGAAGGCCAAGGACACAGCCGAGGACGTTGCAGATGAAGCTCAGGAAACTGCTGACGATGCTGCTGACGAAGGCAAGAAGGTCGCCGGAGAAGTCACGGACGAAGCCGGTGATGTTGCTGAAAGCGCCCAAGGCCAAGCTGAAGACCTCGGAGACGAAGCTGGAGAGACAGCTGAAGAGGCAACCGGAGAGGCAGCTGGGGAGGCTACCGAAAAAGGTCAGGAAATACCTGACCAGGTCAAGGGTGCTACCGGCGACCTTCCATCCCTTCCAGAAGGCCTCAGTCTAGAGGACCTCCCACTGGACCTTTCAGTCCTCAAGGGCCTTGAAGTCGGCCCAGATGGTACGGTCAACGATGCTGAGGGCAACCCGATCGGAAAGCTCGCAGAAGGCGATGCCGAAGATCTGGAGGGTTACCCAATTGGTGACGACGGCGAGATTCTCGATGACGATGGCGATCTCGTCGGTCGTGTAGAGCTTCTCCCCGATCAAGTCAAAGAGCAGCTCCAGAACGCCCGCGAACAGGGTGTCGAGCTCCCTGAGGGCGCTGACGACTATCTCGAGGCCCTTGGTGGTGAAGTCGAGGACGTTGGCGACGGTTTGAACCTCCCTGGTCTTGAGATCCTCAATGGCCTCACCTGCCAAGTTGACGGCCTCATCTATGACGATGACGGCAACACCATCGGCAAGGTAGTCGATGGCGACCCTGACGAGCTCCAACACGCCACTCTCAACGATGAGGGAGAGTTCATTGACGACGACGGAAATGTCGTTGGCCATGCCGAAATCCACGAAGAGGCTGCTGATCTCGTCGAGCAAGGTGTCTACCAAGCTCGCGGCGCTGCTGACGAAGCAGAGGACGCCGCTGAAGATGCAGCCGAAGACGCCGAGGATGTGGCGGAGGGTGCCGAGGAAGACCTTGAGGAGGCGGCAGAGGATGCCGAGGATCAGGTCGAAGGCATCGAAGACGAGTTGCCAGGCATCGAAGCCCTCGAGGGCAAAGAGCTGAACGAGCAAGGAGAAATCCTCGACGACGAAGGTGATATTCTTGGCGCCATTGAGGACGAGGACCTCAAGAAGAAGATTGAGGCCGGCGAGATCGACCCCAAGGATCTCTCCATCGATGCCGAAGGTAATGTCGTCGATGCTGAAGGAAATGTTCTCAGCAAGACCGAACTCGCCGAGGGCGCGGCTGAAAAGTTGGCCAAGCTCGTGCCTGAGGTTGACATCCGCATCCTAGAGGGCAAGAAGATTAACAAGAAGGGCAAGATCTTGGACGAAGACGGTGAAGAGATCGGTCAACTGACTGAAGGCGAGCTTTCCGACGTCGTGGGCAAGAAAGTCAACGACAAGGGTGAGATCCTCGACAAGAACGGCAACGTCATCGGCAAGGTCGGTGTCACCGAGGGTGAGGCTGCCGTTAACGCCACCAAAGAATTACTGGCTGAGCTCGGTGAGCTTGAGCCTGAGGAAGAGCTCCCCAAAGAAGTCACCCCGGATCTGGCTATCCTCGAAGGCTTGAAGGTCAACAAGAAGGGCCAGGTCCTCAACGAAGATGGTGAACCAATCGGAGAGCTCACCGAGGGTGAACTATCCGACTGTGTGGGCAAGAAGATCAATGATCTGGGCGAGGTGCTTGACAAGGACGGCAATGTCGTCGGCCGTGTCAAGGCCTTACCGCAAGAGCTTGAAAACATCCCTGAAGAGTTCCAGCCGTCTGAGATCCCAGACGAGGCAGAAGAAGAGGCGGAAGAGGAGGCGGAAGAAGAGGTGGAAGGCGAGGAAGGTTCAGCTCTTCCTCCCCTCTCTGTCCTCGACGGTCTGTCCGTAAACAAGGCAGGCAAGCTCCTCGATGCAAAGGGCAACGTTGTTGGTCAGCTGGTTGAGGGCGATGCTAAGAAGATTTCGAAGCTCGGCCTCACTGCTGACGACCAGGGTCAGTTCTGGGACAACAAGGGTCACGTCATTGGAAGAGCCGAGACTTTACCAGTCGAGGAGTCAGAAGAGGAGGCGCCCTTCGCCGGTCTAGAAGGTTTGAAGGTTGTTGACCAGGGTTTCGTCGAAGATGAGAATGGTAACCGAGTCGGTGTCGTCACCGAAGGTGATGCCAAGAAGCTCATTGGCCGCGTTGTCGATGAGGATGGAGACATCATCGACAAGAAGGGCTCTGTCGTCGGCCACGCCGAACGCTATGAGGCTCCAGAAGAAGAGGAAGAGGCCCAACCCGAGGCCGACGACTTGTCCTTCCTCCAGGGCAAGACTATCAACAAGGCCGGCTTTGTCATTGGAGACGACGGTGTCCCTGTCGCTCGTCTGATTGAAGGACGCTCAAAGGACCTTGCCGGTAGACCGCTCGATGACGAAGGTCAGTTCTGGAACGATAGAGGCCAGGTCATCGGTCGCGTTGAACTCATCCCAGATGAGGAGCGTGAGACCAAGGGTGAAGGCCCATTCGCTGGCCTCGAAGGTCTTCGTGTCGTTGAAGGAGGCAAGATCGCCGATGAGGATGACAACATTGTTGGCGAGATTGTTGAGGGCAACGCCAAGAGACTGATTGGTCTCGCTGTCGATGAAGACGGTGACATCCTCGACAAGTACGGCAATGTCAAGGGACACGCCGAGCCCCTGCCAGAAGAGGAGGAAGTCGAGATTGATAACAGCATCCTTGACAACAAGGTTCTTAACAAGCAGGGCTACGTTGTCGACGAGAATGGCGTTCCGTTCGGTCGCTTGATCGAAGGCAACGTGAAAGAGCTAGCGGGTCGCAAGTGCGATGAGAACGGCGAGATTCACGGTGATACCGGTAAGGTCGTTGGTCGCTGCGAAGTCATTCCCGAGAACGAGCGTGTCGCTCGCCCCGAGGGACCGTTCGCTGGCCTTGAGGGCCTACGGGTTGTCAAGGATGGCTACGTTGAGGACGATGATGGCAACAGGGTTGGTATCATCACCGAAGGCAACGTCAAGCGTCTAGTTGGCCTCGCTGTTGACGAGGATGGCGACATCATCGACAAATACGGCAACGTCAAGGGTCACGCCGACCCATGGGAAGAGGAGGAAGAAGAGGCTGCTGATCTATCTGCTCTGGCTGGCTGCACGGTCAACAAGGCCGGCAATGTCGTCGACTCCTCCGGTGCTATCATCGGTCGCATTGCTGAGGGTGACCCCAAGTCTCTCATCGGCAAGAAGGTCGACGGCCAGGGTCAGATCTGGGACAATGCTGGCAACGTCGTCGGACGTGCTGAGCTTGCCACTGGCCAGGACACCACCCCTGAGGGACCATTTGCTGGATTCGAAGGCCTACAGATCCAGAAGGACGGCACTGTCACCACTCCAGCTGGAGACATCGTTGGACGCATCATTGAGGGTGACGTCAAGAAGCTTGTCGGCCACACCGTTGACGAGGACGGCGACATCAACGACAAGCACGGCAACACCATTGGCAAAGCCGAACGATGGGAGCCAGAAGAGAAGGAGCGTCGTGTCAACCCAATGTCTGGCATGCGTGTCAACAAGGAGGGTGAGGTGCGTGACGAGAACGGAGACCTCGTTGGCCGACTTACTGAGGGTGACCTCGGTCACTGTGTCGGTCAAGAGATCGACGACTCCGGCAACGTCGTCGACGTCGACGGCAACAAGATCGGTGAGGTCACTCTCCTGGAAAACATTGCAGACGACTACGAAGGCCCTACTGAAGAGGAGCTCGAGGAGGCTCGCAAGCGCGAGGAGGAGAGGGAGATCGCGGCGAAGATGGGCAACATCTGCCAACAGACGCTCGAACGTGTGCAGCCTGTGTGCAAGCAAATCACAGACCACATGGAGAAGGCCGATCGTACACCAAAGGACGAGCTCGATGAGGAGGAGCTTGTCAACCAAGTCAAGCCTCTGATCGAAGAGGGCGGCCGCATTCTGCAGGAGTGCAACGGTTCGTTGCGTGGGCTGGACCCAGACGGCCGCATCGCCGCCCAAGCCAAGGGCAGAGCTGGCACGTCGGAGGCCACTCCGGAAGAGGTCCGCCTGGCCGAGTCGCTGAAGGAGCTGACTACCACCGTGGTCACCACCATCGACAACGCAAAGAAGAAGCTGAACGACATGCCTCACGCCAAGAAGAAGCTCAACCCTCTGTGGGCCCTGCTCACCCAGCCGCTGTTCCAGATCCTCGCCGCCGTCGGCCTGCTGCTCGCCGGTGTGCTCGGCCTGGTCGGCCAGCTCCTCAACGGCCTCGGTCTCGGCGGCCTCGTCAACGGTCTCCTCGGTGGACTGGGCATCGATAAGCTCATGTCCGCCTTTGGCATCGGTGGCGACTCCAAGAAGAAGAAGAAGGGAGGCAACCCAATCTCTGGCCTGCCAATCGTTGGCGGTCTGCTCGGCTCAAGCAAGTGATGGTTTTGAGGATTCTTCCAGGATTCTTTTCTTTTTTCCACATTCCTCTGGCGCCGGCCTCCGCGTGTCTCAAATGCATGCTTGCAAAGTGCTGGGTCTCTTTGTTTGAATAATTTGTAATTGTCAGTATGTACTATATAGGTAATGACTCGCTTCGACTTCATTCATCTGATCTCTCCAACAATCAAATCGAACCTTTCATTTATGTCCTAATTTCTGAGAGATGCGACGAGAAATCTTTGCTCTCCATACTACCATCTCGTCTTTCCTTCGCAAGGGCACGTTGTAACAGGTAATGGCTTCATACAGTAGTACAACACGGTTGGCATGTTCGTTTTGACCAACGCTTCTATAATCCCTTTACAATTGAGATGAGATGTCTTCATTGCCATCATCTAGCTAAAGACCAGAACTATGATAGACGCCTATGCATTAGGCAGTCGATACTGCACAGCTTCAAAGCTTTACTCAACTAATATACGTTGTCCACGACAACCATACCTCCAATGAAATCAGACAAGAATGAAGGTACCGATACTAAAGCCCCGTCGACTTGCACCTAACACGCCTGAGAGACTTCACCCAAAGGACTGTCTAGTCTTTCAGGTACCTGTACAAAAGCCCTAAGTGTGACATCCTCCATTCGCGGGCGAGGTGTCATCCGGAATACTTAAAAAAAGATAAAAAGATCCCCACGCGAATTGGCTGGATTTCGCTTGGAACGAAACCATCTGCACAATCAACGGTGTGGATTCATTGGAAGAGATGACCCAGATAGAGATGCTCCAAGCGAGGGTTCCAGCAATGTGGATGCATACATATGTACGTCAAACGACGGGGAGAATGCAAACCTTGGAAAATCGACTGAAGAAACAGGTTATGTCGGCACTTCTGCCACTTGGCGTCCAGCCGTTAGTGTCCGTCTCGACGCGGGCAAATGGCATGGCCAGGTGCTACAGGTGGTGGTCAGGGTTGGCAGAGCTGTGCATTCGCTAAAGTAAAAAGTGACTTAGGTTGTGCCTGGTCCTGGGCCATGTGGCTAGAGCTGGGGTCGTCAGATCGATCAGGACCCAGACCCAGCTGTGAGAGGATGGTGCTCTTGCAGCATGCCCAGACCAACAATTATTTCAAAAATAGCGGCCGCAACTTAATAGGAGGAAAAGGCAAACAAGTGGAGAGCGATCAAGGGTCGACACAATAAAATAGAGTGGTGTTGTACAGATGTTCATAACTTCGTAAAATGGCAATCCAGGTGGACAACGCCAACTTCAACTTTCAAGAGGAGACCGGGATAAGTGAGGTACTACCCCCATCATGCTTCCTGATCTGAGCCCTCACCAACCTTCTCCCAAGTGATGCTAGCCAGACTACCAGCTAGCTCTTCATCTCTCATTGTTATGGGCTGGTCTTTGGTATTGGCAGCCGCTCGCGTATTACCCATCATCCAAGTGACAAGACCTGGCGGCGCAAAGTTGCCAATGACGTCATAGGTCAAACTTCCACGTCCAACATGTCGGATTCGAGGTGGCGACTTGGCCGTCAACGTGTCAAAGATAACGTTTTGGAGGGTTCGTAATGGTGTTGCGCGAATGCGAGATGGGCGTTGACCTTCCCGTCGTTGTTTCGCAGATACAGACGGAATGTCGATACCACCAAGTTTGAGATGGGTTGCACTAGCGCCAACCTGCCCAAGTTCAGAGGAAAGGCTGGTGATGAAGCCACTCAGGGCTCCATATAAGGCGCACTCTAGGGTGTGTTCTGGAAGCGCAAGGCTTGGAGTTATCGATGGCGTCAAGAGAACAACCTTGGACTTGTGCTCGGTGATGGCTGGCATGAAGTATTGCACAGTTGCGATGGTGTTCAATACGTTCGCATTGAGCGCATCGCTGCACTCATCCAGGCTCTGGTCTTCTACCAACAATCCTGGTGTCGCTGTATCAGGAACAAGTATCAAGCCAGCGAAGTTGAGACGATGAGGCTCAGCGCCTTCGAAAGCAACATGGTTGCGACTCAGTAGTTCTTTGAACTTGGCCAACTCTTGAAGCGCAGTATACTGATCCGTAACTGGGATCCGCAGAGGTAGTAGGTCTGCCCTACTTTGAGATCGAACAAACTGCTCCTCTTGTGCAGTGTTGGTGAGGACATAAACGATGAATCCTCTCTTCTCCAGGTCGAGGGCTATGTTACTCGCGAGCGGCGATGAGAGGTTTCCCGCTATCACCACAATATCCGTTCTCGCACCACTGCTACTTCTGTGCGCCCTCCTCTTTCTTTTCCCGGCGATGCCGCCTACGTTCATGCTGTACATCAGAGCAGATACGCTTCCAGTAGCGAGGAAGGCAGCAAAGGCTGCCGTTAACGCCTTGTGCTTCGATATCCATGTCTGAATGAGTTGCCAGGAGGTTGGAGGTGGTAGACGTGGAGCCGGTGGCTTCGTGAAAGTATTGGACGGGATCCACTGGTTGAGGTGGCTTGCAACCATCTCGAAATGATGTTCCACATCGGCGGCCATCTGGTCGAATTGACGGCGCGCCGAGTCGAAAATGTATTGTGCGTCAGTCATCGTTGCGGCTCGTATGAACTAGTTTTCGGATTAGATGCCACTCGAAAGAGGGATGATGGAATGATAATGCAGCACAGATAGGTAAACCACAGCTGCCTAAGCTTGACAAGGGAAGATCATAACGCCCGAGCGGAAAGGCGGGGATACCCCATATGGAAGGCACAGACAAGCACTACAACCGTACCAAGCCATCACCTCCGCTGGTCCGTTTGATTTATTACTAGAAACGTCTATAATCCGCGTATATAATATGGATGATTAAAGGTGCTTCATATGAACCCATCATTGTCTTGCATCAGAGATGTATGAGTTTTACGGTGTTAGACAGTCCTTTCGTTTTCAAAGACATTACAAGATCGATGCTGGATTAGATTCAAATGCTGACGTTGTTCAACGGACAAGCGGAGATGCAAGACTAGCATCACGAGCAGCACTGTGTTTGGCTTATTTGAAGTTGGTGGTAGATCTGAATATGTGTGAAAAGAGTATATACGGTCCAGTCGAATATCGTCTTGAACCTGTAAGCTGTGACTTCGCCTGGTTTTGAGAAAGGGTAGACAGGCACTGTCAAAGCTTAGACGTCTGGTATTAATGGTCATCATCACAAGTCATTGAACCATTTCGACGATTCGAAGAATCCAGCGACTACGAACTACCTGTAAAACAAGTGTGCTGGAGGATGGCGGGCCTCCCTCACCCATCATGCTCGAGCAGAGCATTGTAAGCTGCTGCTTAACGGAACCCTACAGGTTTGTTTCAGCACCACAAGAAGGTTTCATAGTGTGTTCGGCAGCTCTAAAAGCGGCGCCCTCTTGCTATTCCTTGGTATCGTTGTTTCCCTCAGAGGAAAGAATCTCTTTCCAATGCTCTTCCTTGTATCCATCCATTAGCTGGATATACTGCGGTCCATTGCTGACCCAGTCTTTGAGACCACCCTCCAGTACCATGACTTGCATCTCTTTATCACCGCTGACCTCTCTCACGTGGTCGAGAAACCACCCAGCACAACGAGCGGCACGGCCAGTTGACGTGGTACCGACGAAGACAACCCACTCTATATCGGCCTTGTAGGCCAACTCGTACAGGATGCCTCGATTCCACCAGAAGCCTTGTGCTGGGATATTGATGCTCCCTCTGATACTCCCACCTTGATAGTCGGTCTGTCGAAGATCAACAATGAGCAGACTAGCGATTTTCATGGACAGTATCATCATGGCCCGGCGGGCGGGCATGATGGCTGGCTCATTCTTCGGCTCCGGGAAGCTCGCATGCCATGGTGCCTCTGAACCCATCTTCAAACAAGACCGTGACGACGGCTAGAATTCGAGAGCTGCTTCAGCGCTGAAACGTCGAGTGGGTTCTGGGTAGAGTAGAGGGTGCAGTCACTATAGAGCACACATTGGGAAGATATCAATTTGGTGTCTTCCGGTTTGAGATGGTCCAGCACCACCGGCTTGGCAGTGTTGTAACCTCTTCTATATGGAGCATCGCGTTGAGGACCGTAATCGTCACACTCTGGAGCAAACGGGTAACACTTACCAGGCTCGAACGAGAAAGATTAGAAGCATGGGTCACGTACAAGTCTTGTTGTGTACATTATGCTTCTCCAGCCATACTATGATCAGTCTACAACATTCACCACCGCGGTGGGCTCAAGCTTAGTCACCAGGGGCCTCATTTCACCAATCTGGTCTGGAAACTAGATTTCTAGATACCCAGAGACTTTATCAAGATACCCACTGATAGGTGCAGATACCTGGGTACTTCCATATCTAGGTATAGATGCTACTCTCGGCGGAAAGAGGTTTTATCTACAGCGGATGGATAAACACCCGCAGGCTTGGAACTTTCAAGCCTCTGGGCGGATGAACTCTGGCTATTACTGTATTCGTATCTGTTGCGTCTTATGTAAGATACCCCATGTACCAGGATGTACTAGGTCTGCAGGTTACTGGTAAGCAGGTAGCTACTTACCTAGGATCTCCCAACAAGGATGACGAAAACTTCACAACAAATATCTCAATGTTTTGATGTTGACGCTTCTCAAATTTTCTATTGGAGACTGTTGCGCCGCTGTACATCACCAAGTATTCGTATCGCTGCTGCGCTCAACCGGCGCCAGAATTGCCGGATCGTGATACTTTCAGTTCGTCCCTCTAGCCGTGATCGCCACTTGTACGCAGGGTGACAAACAGTAGAAACCGGTGGAAAGGCGGGTACTCCCGACAATTTGCCTGACTGCGCCGCCCGCTCTGCACGTTGATTTCACCTCCAGACTTTGTCACGATCCCGCCTCGAGTTCAGCGTCTTCGTATATTACCTCTTTCTATACCATCCTCTCACGTTTTCCGCCTCCGAGTAGCTGCAACTCAGTCGCAAAGTTGAGCGAAAGTAAAAGGTGCGTTTGAACCATGCGTGACCTCCACTATCTGCCCACGCGGCCCGTACGCCGCTCTGATTAGATAGTGTTCGATACCGCCGTCGCCTGGAAGATCTTTCTTCTCAACTCTCTACTTACACCTGCAGAACAGACTCCAGTCCGAACCCAAAACGCTTTGCACATCCTCTTCTACCTGTAATCGAGACTTGATTCGTTAACGACGCTCGAATACCCCCGCGCCTCGCCTACCGTACCACTACCTCGCATTTCACACTTTCACTTTCAAAATGGTTCGGGACACGAAATTCTATGATGTCCTGGGCGTCGCTCCCGACGCCACCGAGTCACAGCTGAAGACCGCATACCGTAAGGGTGCTCTGAAGCATCACCCAGATAAGAACGCCCACTCTGAAGATGCCGCCGAAAAGTTCAAGGAGATTTCAAGCGCCTACGAAGTCCTCTCAGACCCACAGAAACGTCAGCTGTACGATCAATATGGAGAGGAAGGTCTTGAACAGGGCGGTGGCATGGGCGGTGGAATGGGCGCCGAAGACTTGTTCTCACAGTTCTTCGGTGGCGGCGGTGGGTTTGGTGGGATGTTCGGTGGTGGAATGAGAGAGAGTGGGCCTAAGAAGGCTAGAACTATTCACCACGTCCACAAAGTCTCTCTCGAAGATATCTACCGCGGTAAGACTTCGAAACTCGCGCTGCAGAAGTCTGTCATCTGCTCCAAGTGCGAAGGTCGTGGTGGTAAGGAAGGCGCAGTCAAGACTTGTGCTGGTTGCAACGGTGCTGGTATGAAGACCATGATGCGCCAGATGGGCCCTATGATCCAGAGATTCCAGACTGTCTGCCCTGACTGCAACGGTGAGGGAGAGTCTATTCGCGACAAGGACAGGTGTAAGCAGTGCAACGGCAAGAAGACTGTTATCGAGCGGAAGGTTCTACACGTCCACGTCGACAGGGGTGTCCAATCAGGTACCAAGATCGACTTCAGAGGCGAGGGTGACCAGATGCCTGGTGTGCAGCCTGGTGATGTCCAATTCGAGATCGAACAGAAGCCACACCCGCGATTCCAGCGCAAAGGTGACGACTTGTTCTACCACGCTGAAATCGACCTTCTCACAGCTCTGGCTGGAGGTGCCATCTACATCGAGCATCTTGATGACCGTTGGTTGACAGTCGACATCATTCCTGGTGAGATCATCTCGCCTGGCGAGGTCAAGGTGATCCGCGGCCAGGGCATGCCAAGTTACAGGCACCATGACTTTGGCAATCTTTATGTCCAGTTCGACATCAAATTCCCAGAAAAGATATCAGGGCCACCTGGTGAGGACGGTTTCCCCACGAGTATGACTCAGCAGCAGGTACAAGCCCTTGAATCCGTTCTACCACCACGCCCAGTCCAGAACACTCCTCCTGCAGATGCCATGACCGAGGACTACCAACTGGAGAAGGTTGACCCGACTCGCGAAGGATCTCGTGCCACTGGCTTAGACGATGACGACGATGATATGCAAGGTGGAGAGAGAGTGCAGTGTGCATCACAGTAAACGGATATATGGATTACGATAAGGCTTCGCGGAAGACGAACGCATTTGAATGAGTAATGTGACGAATACGATCGAAGCTATATCTGCATAAACGCGGAGGTACGATGAGGGGGTGGTCGAGGTCTGCTAACACGAAGCAGACTTGATGGTGTTGGGGAATGCATGAGCGAGGACAAACCGAGCTGTAAACGGTGGTTGAGATACAGACGGTGTGCCTATCATAGATGGGGCTGAGGGGGTGTTTTTTTTTTCATTTTCACTTTCTTGCTAGGTAATCAGGCCACCATGATGCTGCGAGCTGTGATATATCTTATGAGCATAGCAATGAGTCCGTGAACCGCGGCTTCGTCAGGCGTTTATGAAATCCAAGCTAGACACCACATTCAGGGGTTATTGATCTACGAGATAACGTTATTGTGTGCGACTTGATTATTCCTACGCCGGCCTCTGCCTTGGTTGCTTTCAATAGCTTTGTTCCATGCATGATTAGGTAGTCCTAATTCTCGGACTCGGATAGTGGACGCTTGGTATCGCGGAATTCGGACCGTGAAGCCCCAGTACAAGGTCCGATTGACGAGCTGCCATATGTTATTACAGGCCGCAGCTGAGCACACAGTCTCATTACTCTCCTTTACTGTGTGGGTAGACTCACGTTCCTACCACCACGCAAGCCATCTTGTGTAGGATGCTGCCTTAGTGGATAGATCCCAGCAATCTAAGTTTCGCCTGCTCGGTTTAAATGAAAATTCTCTACAACGACGTGAAGTTAGCTTCTACAAACGGTGAAGAGCGAAGTTCGGCAGAGCTTCCATCCGATGTGTCTGCACCCTCTTCTGTTGGTAACCTTTTTTTTTCAATGCTCTCTAGTTGACATCATGGTTTGAATTGGGTCAAGTGTACGACTCTGAACCGATCTCGCTCACCGGTATGAACTTTGTCTCTTTTGCGACTACTTCAACACGTGCAATGCCTGAAACCTTCCGATGATTTCATCAGGCTCTTCAGACCAGACGGTTCGCTTAGTGCTGCAGCCGAGCAGCCTCTCGGTGCTGTATTCCCATAGTCAGCTGTCGTTGCTCATATTCTTCACGATTCCCCACTGCCTACTCATGCTGGGTAATGTCATAGTGGATCTGCCCGTGGGGATGCCCATTTTGTCAAATTTCACAGAGCTCGCAAGCATTGATTACATTGCATTCGCAGGATCTTGGCCTAGCGGGCGTTGGGGCGAGTGAACGGTTGATGCCTTGAAGTCTACACGTGATCAATGAACAGGCTGGACCTAAGGACATACTGTAGATGTGTAGGTGTGTATGAGGACAAGCGACCTCGTCTCATCACCGACCAGATGAGACAGCGAGGCGGACACCGCTAGTAAAATACAGATCGGAAAGAGGTCGATCCGAATGCGTCACTGTGTGAGTTCAAGTGGCAAAGCAGAAGGAGATGTCCCACTGGTGTATGAGATAGTGGCCATATCCATCCTATAGTACGGAGGTAGGAGACGCGGTACCTCATCATAAGGCAGGCATAGTCTGCCCAACAATAGATAGTGCTCCAATATAATTAATACTATCTATGTGGCATACCTTACTACCAATAACAGGCTTGCGTCGTAATTTAGTTAAAGATCGACAGCAGAAAGACTACAATGTTGTCTATTCCACATGTATGCATCGCCTCCAAGAACGGATCTCCCACAACGTTAAGCGCTTACTTTGGCCCCCCCTCTCAGAATCAAAATCTCCTGCTTGGTTGTCTCTTCCCCTATTGTCCGACTTTGTTAGCAAATACCCACTCCGCTGCTTATGCTAAGGTAATCATTGGCCTAAAGTCGTTCGTTCTGGGGTCATCCATATCTGTATCCTCATGCCCAGACAGTAGCCTCTGCTGACTGCGCCAGTTTGCAGATCACACGAGCCAATGGCCCCTGGAATGCATGAAGTTTTTGTGCCTGCAAGGTGCGGATACGAAAAGCGGCTTCAACGCCAAAATTCTTATTCCCAAATGCACGTTCCCAGAAACATCTCGGCCATTTCTATCCTATTTTCGAGGTGGTCTTGCCACATATCCAAACTAAACCAAAACTAAACCGTCATGGCTCAGCTTAGACTTCGGATCCGAGACCCACCAGGGTTTGGCCGTTCGCGTACAGTCATCAAGTGTCGTTCGAGGAAACGCCACGATCATTGTAGCGGTCGTCTGGCAAATCCGTTGCCTTCGTCACAGGTCATCTCTACTAACCATTCCTGTGCAGATCAGACTTACATCGAACTGCAGCTGCTTTAGCCACCCAGGCTGTCCCTGTTGGATACTGCACCTGCGCAGCAATGGCCTTGCAGAAGTAGCTAGATTAGTTGAAGGCATTGGCTTCGTCTCCTGGACACGTTTCGCATGCGGTTGTCTGAACGCAAACACATTCCCCGTGGGCCGGTGAACTAAACCCCAATCAGAACAGTGATTAGGCGGATTGCTTAGTGAAGTCTTTATAGGCCAAACCTTCAACCAACACTTCAGGATGGTCGATGCAGATCAGCAAGTCCACATCACCTACTGAAGATCCGCAATGCTGATGTTGGATATTACAGGGGTTTATCGGCCCTGGTGCCGTTACCCGGGTTGATTCTAAGAAGTAAACGATGGCAGATATAAACTGGTCGCCGTCTCCAAGGATGTCGCACGTCTTGATCAATCCAAGTCCATTGTTGTCATTGCTACTTGCATACTAAAGGCGTTTTGCATGGGGATGATGTTTTCGCTATTCAAAGCTGCCAGTCTTCTGGCATTGGGGTCATTGTCCTTTGCTGCTGTTCTACCAGCTTCCGATCTCGGCCTCAGTGAACGGGACTCCGATTGTGCCCACGGCCCTTACACCAGAGCTTGCTGGAAAAATGGCTACAGCATTGCCACCGATATGGATCTGAAGTTCCCCACCACGGGCAACACAGTTTCATACCACTTGGAAATCACAAACCAAACATGTAACCTCGGCGGTAGCGGCGAGAAGACTTGCTTGCTTGTCAATGGTCAATACCCTGGCCCAACTGTCCACGCAACATGGGGAGATATCATCGAGGTCACTGTCAAGAATTCGATGCAGAACAATGGCACTTCAATGCACTGGGTATGTCACACATTATATGACACGATTAACATAGATACTGACCATTCCAATAGCACGGTGTTCGTCAATACAACACGCCTGGTTCTGACGGTGTGAATGGTATCACAGAGTGCCCTCTGGCACCTGGCGATTCGAAAACATACGTCTTCCACGCCACTCAGTTCGGTACTTCCTGGTACCACTCTCACTTCTCTGCTCAGTATGGAGATGGTGTTCTCGGTCCTATCGTCATTGACGGTCCGGCTACTGCCAACTACGATCTCGACCTCGGCCCATATATGTTCAGCGAAGTCTATGATGGGCTCACAGCCTGGCAGGTGAACGACCTGGCTACGGACGCCTTACAGGTCAACGTTGGTCCACCTCCATTTTCGAACAACCTTCTCATCAACGGAACGAACAAGAATGTCAATGGCCAAGGAACCACTGGTACCGTCAGTATCAAGAAGGGTAAGAAGTACAGACTTCGCCTCATCAACAGCTCGGTTGACTCCTACATTCGTGTCTCCCTGGACAAACATCTTCTGCAGGTAATCACCGCAGACTTTGTCCCAATTAAGCCCTTCGAGACCGAGTGGTTGTTGATTGCCATCGGTCAACGTTACGACGTTGTCATCCATGCCAACCAAGCCCCAGGCAACTACTATTTCCGTGCAAACGTGGCTGGGGACTGCGGCAGTCGTAACCTTGGTAGCGGACTTGCCATCTGGACCTACTCTGGACAAGAGATGGCTACTCCGGCCAATACCTCTTACCCCGAACCTACATCTTGCATTGAACCTTCCCAGGTTTCGCCATTCTGGAAGCAGCCTATGTAAGTACTTTTTTCGCTACAACGTTGAGTTGGCAGCTACTAACTGACCGACTCTCAGCCCAAGCGCCTCGTTCAGTGACAGCCTTGACACCGAGTTTACCAATGCAGCCCTTACACCAGGAGGAGACAACCTTGTCGTCTGGGCCTTGAACCAGAGCATCTACGTTGATTACACTAAGCCTACCATGTCTTACCTGATGGAGGGTAACACCAGCTTCCCAGAGAGATACAACGTAATAGACACAAAGGGAGAAGGAGCTTGGAACTACTGGCTGATCTACAGCGACGCACATGTGGTGCCTGTACCTCATCCTATCCACTTGCACGGACATGATTTCTTCGTCATCGGTACTGGCGCGGGTGTCTACAATGAATCCACTGCAGTGCTTAACTGGGAGACGCCTCCCAGACGTGACACTGCCACGCTTCCAGGTGGTGGCTGGTTGGCGATTGCCTTCGCTTCAAACAACCCAGGCACATGGTAAGCACATCCGATCGCCCTGACCATGACAGAACATAGCTAATCAGGTGTGTTAGGCTCATGCATTGCCACATTGCTTGGCATATCGGCGAGGGTCTTGGTGTGCAATACCTCGAAGCGCCAAGCCAGATCGTGTACCCCAATGCCCAGCAATACGACACGACCTGCGCGAACTGGAAGGCATACGCTTCCGCCGACCAATTCGTGAAGACAGATTCAGGACTTTGATCAGAAGAAGTTTTAATGTGGACCTAATTTTATCCTTCAGCATGGATTGGCGAACGAGATCATGACTTGATATATTATATTGCATACCATAGACTTTGCATACGGAGGCGCCTTCAGATTTCGTTGTCTGCCCTTTGCCATTTCATTTTTCTTTTGCAAATCTTGTGGGCCATGAGAGCATGTGGTTTCAAGTCGGATGTACTGGCGGATCTGTAGACACCCTGCCATTGACCTGCTTTTGCGAAAGGCCAAAAGAATGATTACAAGTCAAGAAATTTCCACGAATGAAGACTGACGACCAATATAGCTGGTTCGATGAAAATGTCGAGTTTGTCACTGTTCATATCATATAAAATAATGTGCTAACGGTCCAAGATAGGAAGGCACAGTTAGTCTACATGGGCTCTATTCAATTGTTAATTTGCTTCCGCAAAACACTGCTGGAACCATACAAGGCTTGGTCCAAAAGCGTTGTAGATGTGTTTCATCAACCAAAGGCGGTAGGCCAGGTATCTCCTGGAGTCATGGCCGTCACGCCACAAGCCAATGGCTAGTGTTGATAGCGGGGTGAAAACAGACAAAGCCAAAGCTTGCCCGCCAGCTTGGCCGATGGCGTTATCTCTCTACCCAAGGTGGAAGGTACTGGGCTATTGCGAGATATATATTCGCTTTGTAATGGTGACATGCTTCTGTTTCTCCCTGCCTCACCTCAGTATTTGTCGCCCAGCCTTGCATAAGAGGCCCCTTATATCAAGATGGAGAAGTCGCGTGTTGAAGAGCTGCCTTATGCTTCGACCCATGAGAGATCGTCTCCAAGGGCCCGGAGACCGTTCGCCTGGTTGCTGCTTCCATTGGCTGTAACAGGATATCTGACTCTGCCTTCTCTGGCACCTATTGCCTCCTCGAGATTCTCTTCGCCTGAGCAGTCAGCCCCCGCCGCAGAGTCGCTATGTGCTCAGACGGAACCTCTCTTTCCATCCAAGAACGAGGTTCTCGATGAGAAGTACGCTTCCTTCTCTTCGCCACTCTTCCGCAACCAGACTGTGACACGTCTTTCTGGCGCTGTGCAGATCGACACCCAGTCCTATGATGATCTGGGTCAGGTCGGTGAAGACGACCGCTGGGATCGCATGTACCCCTTCGCTACCTACCTGGAGAAGATCTTCCCCCTCGTTCACAAACAGCTTCAGCTTGAGAAGATCAACACCCATGGGCTGTTGTACACTTGGGCAGGAAGCGACAGCAGCTTGAAGCCAACTCTTCTCATGGCGCACCAGGACACTGTCCCGGTCCCAGACTCTACTGTTGATTCATGGACGCATCCACCCTTTTCAGGCTTCTATGATGGCAAGTACATTTGGGGACGTGGCGCTAAGGACTGCAAAGACCAGCTCACCGCCATACTCGAGACTATCGAATCACTGTTGGAGGTAGACTTCAAGCCGCGCAGGACTGTTGTCCTGTCTTTTGGCTTCGACGAAGAAATCTCTGGTCGTCGTGGCGCTGGTCACTTGGCGTCTTACTTGTACGAGCGTTATGGAGATGATGGTATTGCCGCCATTGTCGACGAGGGCTCTGAATTCGAGAACACTTGGGGCACTCTGTTCGCAAAGCCTGGTGTTGGTGAGAAGGGTTACACAGACATTGAGATCACTATTCGCATGCCGGGTGGTCACAGTTCCATCCCAAGCGATCATACTTCCATTGGAGTTATGGGCGAGCTTATTAGCTCCATCGAAGGAGAGCAGTACCCCACATTCCTCGACGAGGCAAACCCATACTACTCTCAGCTGCGGTGCGGTGCAGCATACTCACCCGAATTTCCTGGTACATTGAGAAAGCTGATCTCCACCCATGCCACGTCTTCGACATGCAGCAAGAAGGCGGGTAAAGACCACCTCGCTATTGAGGCGGCACGTCTTGGTGGTCCCAGCATCAAGTATCTCATGCAGACCTCGCAGGCTGCGGATGTGATTACCGGCGGTGTCAAGGTCAACGCGCTGCCAGAGCGTACAGTGGCGCTTGTCAACCATCGCATCAACGTGGGCGAGTCCCCCGAGACCGTCTTCACTCACATTACCCCATTCGCTGAGAAGGTGGCCAAGGCCCACAACCTGACTCTGTACGCCTTCCCCGATGAATCGTTTGCTCCACCACCTTCGTCTATCACGCTCAAAGCGTCTCCAAACACCCTGCCCGTAGCTCCAGTCTCGCCCACCGACCCTGACTCCAAGGCATGGGCCGTGCTGTCTGCCACCACCCGCGCGCTCTACGGTGAGCACGTCGTCGTGGCACCCGGCATCATGACCGGCAACACCGACACCCGCTACTACTGGCCTCTGACGAAGAACATTTACCGCTTCGGGCCGGGCTACGACCCTAACGGCGACAAGGGTCTGGGCAACATCCACACTGTCGACGAGAAGGCCAGCGTCGAGGGTCACATCAACGCTGTCAGGTGGTTCTGGCTTTTCCTAAGGAACCTGGACGAGAGCGACCTATCTTGATTTGTGTCACGTTTCGAAACGACGAAGAATCGTAATGAAAGCTTTGCATTGAAAGCTTCTACTGTAGCGTTTAGACACGGCGATTCCTCCTCAATACTGCATAGTCAGGGATGATTTGTATGATCTCATTAGACGGCTAGTAAAGTGCGTTGAGCAAAGATGTCTACAATTCGTTGTCATCCGCTCATAGATGTATACGTATATATATTGAGACGATCTAAGGGCTTCATGGGTTCCTTTCAGAGCTTGGCCTACCCAACCGCATAACGGCCATATACCTGAAGTGTCTTCGCATGTGGTCCATGTAAAAGGTTTACACGTAGTAGCCATTCCAAGTTGTAGATGATTGCCTGTCAGCGCAGCCAGGGAAACGGACTGACACCTACGCTACGGTGGATCCACATCGACGGCACCTACATGGCAGCGCATCTGTCGATGCTTGCTGGCCAACGCACCGGGGACAGGCAACGAGGGGGTTTGTGCGTGTACAGGGAACAAACATCACCCATCCAGAGGGTATGTTGCCGTTTCCAACCACCCGATGCCATGTCGGTATCTGGCGCCGACCACAAGGCGGCTTGGGGGAATGGTGGCCATGACGTCTGATGCTCCAGATCGAGTCGAAAGGGTAAACACGGGCTCTCGTACCGCGTCACCGAGCCAGCTTTCCCACCCGTACATCCAGACTGTCGACCCACTCGCGCACGACTTTTCCATTGCGCCCGTTGGCATCGCCGGACTCTTTCACTGCGGCCTCGACCTTCTCCAGGCCGGTGCGCCATTTGGCCAGCTCGCGGTCGAGCTCATCCTGGCGATGCTCGAGGTCGGCGAGGTCGGTGGCCGCAGTGGCGGCGCCGGCGTGTAGGGTGCGCAGGCTCTTGAGGCGTGCGAGCAGTGCTGGAACCGTAGGAGCCAGCGATGTCAGGGTCGGAAGCAGAGCATATAGACTCTGCAGTTGTGGGTCAGGCGGTGTCTGCGACTGTGACTGTGATTGTGACTGTGTTTGTGTTTGCGCTGTCGTGGCGGTCGACGGCGGCGGCGGCGATATGTTTGTCAGAGCGGACGAAGATGAGGCTAGAGCTGACAGTTGCGCTTCAAGATGTGATAGAGTAGGCAGTAGCGGTGTTGTGTATGCGTTCGAGCCAGCTAGCTCGCCGGGCAGCCCGTTCGTGCTCCCAAGGGCCTTCTCCAGCCCGGCCAGTCTGGCATCGAAGGCGGCAACTTTGGCTAGAAGATCTGCCTCTTCTTCCTCACTCTCATCTCCACCGTCTGCATGTGTATTCCCCTGCTTGCTTGTCTTGGTCGCACCCTCTCCACCAGCACCCACAGAGTCCAGCCCTTCGAGGGAAGCGACGAGCTTCTCCAGCTCCACCCTGTCATCCGGGCGCGTAGAGGACTCATCGCGCGCGAGGAGCCTGCACTCCTCGACCTCTCTCTTGAGTCGGGCGATCCTCTCGCGCAGACCCTCATCGTCGTCGATGCGATCGGCGAGCCCGCCTCTCCGTCGCGAAGCACGCACACCAGCACCCTTGCCAGCGAACCGCGCCCTTGCACGTTTGGCATCCAGCCGTCTCTTGGACACGCCGCCAGGGCGAGACTGGGCACCGTCGGCGTCTGAATCCGCATCTGACGCGGACGAGGAGGGCGAGGCAGCGTCGTCGTCGGAGGAGCTGCTTGCCGGCGAGTGCGGACGGCCGGGCGAGGAGGCGATGGTGGTGCCGTTGTCGTCGGTGAGGTCTGGCAGCGGCGCGGACTCGTAGATGTCTGGCGCGGTGTCGTAGCCGGGCAGCGACGACAGCGTGGTGTAGGGCCCTGCAGCTGTTGTCGTCGTCCCTGAAGCTTCCCGCGAGCCCGAGGCGCCCGAGAGGCTCGGCAGTGCCGGGTTGTAGGCTGACATTGCTAGCCTGAAGATGTTTCGAATGCTGTCGCTACCGTCTTGTAGTTCAATACATCGTAAGTGTTGGCATAGGTGGTCGTCGCAAATTGGTGATTGTTTTGGGCGTTCCTGGGGCAGACACAGCAGGGGTGCGGCAGACGACCGCCCGCCTTACCTACCTCCTACTAGGTAATGGCCCGAGGGGTCCACAGATCCTGGCGATACGGGAAGTCTACTGTCGGCCCGTACCTTACTACACGTGGCGATGCTACCCCGCAAAGCCAAAACAACATGTGTAGGTACCTGCTTGCCCTCCTCCCATGTCACCTCAAGCTTGCTGCAATCTCCGTAGGGATTTGGGAAACTGGATTCACTCCATGCCTAAGCTCATGTTCCAATCACGAACAAATGTAATTGTTTATATTAAAATATATCGAATGACGTTGAGTTCCAATGAATCGATCAGATTAGTTCATCCAGACGAGTGTCCGATGATATGTGCTATCGGTAACAATGAACCATGATCCCTTAGATACATCAGTAGTATATTCATCCTGGCTTGAGGAGTAGACCAAAGCGCCATCCCAGCTCTACCCGTTCATAAAAATGTTTCGTAATTCCTACCGTGGTACCCGTTCACACACAATGGGGAGAGCCTCAACTTCAACTCTTCACCCTTTTAGTTCCCTCGTCTTCGCCTTCTTCTTCATCTGCAGAACGCTTCTCTCCCGCAACATGTCCTGGACCAGACCCTTGGTTGGTCTGATTAGCGCTGGTTGGAGGTGGATCTCTCCAACCACCACCATTAGCTACGGTGGGAGTCTGAAAGTTCAAGGGGCTCGGCAGCATGTTGCTATCATTGCCTGCGCCTCCATTTCTCCCGAAGCCCCATTCAGGATAGAATGTGGAAGGCGAAGGTAGCAAGTTATCCGACATGAAGCGAGAAGGTAGAGCTGAAATCGGTGTTTCGATGTTGGAAGGGTCTCTGATTTGAGTTTGCGATGGAGGTGCGGCATCGCGATTCATGGCGTGTGGGTTTGTGCTCATTGGAGGGGCAGGCCGGGCAAAAGGATTGGGAGGACCCTGCGCACCAGCTGATAGAAGCGTGTTTGCTGAAGGAGAGGGAGGTGGAAGTACGACGCCGTGTGATGGGGCTGGTTGGGGATGCTGTGATTGGCTGTTGGCGTTCGAACCGGCCTGATTTGTGGATGTGCTGATAGACGTATCCTTCGCGCTCTCCCCGGTGCCTCCAGCTTCGTCGCCAGATTGCTCACTCGGGATCTGAACCTTCAACCGAGGGCGTTTTGCGTCCGAGCCACTCGCTATACTAGATCTAGCTTTGTTGTGCATCTTCGGAATCGCATTACTGCTGGCAGAGCGTTGTGGAGGCTGGGGGCTTGGAGTTGGGTGGGCGGCTGGAGGCTGGGGAGAGGCATTATTCGCGCCTGGTCTACCACGTTGCATCGCTGCCACATCTATGGAGGCAGCTCTAGGCCCAGGCTCCTGCTTCGCTGGAGGGTCAGACGTTGTAGGGTCATTGGTCGATGGACCCCAATGGGCTGCAAGCATTGACCGCGAATCATCGATTGGTGTGAAGATACTGTGGTTTTTGGCGTGGGCAGGTAGAGGTCTGGGCTGAGGCATTGGAGGACTTGCGAACTGGGTGTGTTGTGGAGGCTGGGGCGAGACAGACGGCCGACCGGGTTGTGGAGTCGACATGCGACCATGCGGCGCTGAAGGCTGGAGGTGGTCGGGATGTGAAGGTGTGCGGGTAGGTTGAGGATAATTCGGCGGCATCGATGCTCTCCTATTGTCCTGAAGGTAGGCCTGCTGAACCTGATGTATAGCAGGCTGGGCGACCGAGTAGGGCGGCGGATATGATGCACCAGCTGGGCGAGCCATGTGAGCCACTTGTGGTGGTGGTGGGTAGAAAGGCTGGTTTGGAGCGTAGGCGTAACTGACTTGGGGTGGAGGCGGTTGCGAATGAGGATGAACAGGAGGAGCAAGTCCTGAGCTTGTACGTCTGATATGGCCAGGATGATGTGCAGTGCGAGAGTTTGGGCGGCTGCCCATACCTGGTGGCAATGGAGACGGACCTCTCTGGAACTGTGGTATGGCGCCATTCGGTATCGGAGGAGAATTCGAGGGTGTACCGTGTCTGATATGTTGGAATCCTGGGTGATTCTGCATCTGCGGTTGCATCATGGGATGCTGTTGCCGAGGATCGACGAGGCCGTCTGTGGCCGGCTCACCAGTATCATCCACGCCGGCGTCATCGTCGTCATCGTCATCTCCACCTCCTGCCTTGTCTAGAAAGTCCTGGGGACCTTTGTGTTCATGCGCGCCGCCATACTAGGGGAGCAGTCAGCATGCATAGCAGCTGCGCGAGGTGTGATTCGGAATACGTACGTATTGAAAGCGATTGATGGTGTCTGATATATCGTGGGAGGAATACTCGTAAAGCTTCTTGTTATGGCCGAAGATGATGACGGCGACCTCTACCTGGCAAAGGACGCTAAGCTCGTGAGCCTTCTTGAAGAGACCACCCTTCCTCTTGAGGAAGGTGACGCTTCTGTTACGGTCATCGCGTATAGGTTTGATCTGGGGAGGGTCAGTATGGATCTGGTGGGTGGTGTAGTCATCGCGAACTGGACGCGATGTAGTTGGCGATCTAGACTGACCTCGATCTTGCGACGACCTAGATGGTGGAGTGATTAGCTTCAAGCTGCTTTACGTTACCGTCGACGCGACGAGCCTCGCGACCAGATCAAGCAGGCGACGCGCACATGTAGGACAGGGTGCGATGTTGAAGGGCAGAGCGTGGCATGGTGTAGCATGTCGTTATCTCACGGCAAGACAGGACTGGACGAGGCAAGGGGGAAAGGCAGAATGCGGCGGCGTAAAAGCCGAGATGGATGGCAAGGAGGACATTGGTCTGAACTGGGTCGGGACGAAAGGTATGAAGTGAATGGCTAGCGAAGGGAGAGCGTACAGAAGCAAGGATGAGGTAAGATGGAATGGAGAGCAAAGAATAGAACAGGACATACCCATTATAGCAACGTTGGAAGCGAAGTGGAAGACGCTAGACGAAGATCATGAAGGAGACCATGGAAGAAGAATGGGGGGGGCGTTGAGACGGGCGTGTAGGGGGCAAGGCGTGTGTCAGGAAGGTAGTCAGACGTCGCAGTAGCGGTAGCGGTAGCGGTGGTGGTGGTGGTGGTGGTAGAGAATAGAAACAATTCTAAGCATGTACAATACAATAAGAGCAGTGAAATAAGGGTAGTAAGAAGAGCAGACAGAGACAGAGTGGAGGATGTTGCCAAAGAAAGAACGGACGATCGAGAGGGAGACCAGACCGCGGCGGCGGTTGCGGCAACGCTTTCAGCTGCTTCTACAGGTAAAGTCGATGGTGGAGGGGAAAGGGGCGTCTCCATTGGTTATGTTCAATCGGCGGTAACGGCTTGATAACTGCAAGATATTGCTTATGGGTGCATTAGTCATGTCTCAGTTACCCTTTTAGCTGTTACGAGAACTACTCTTCTACAGCTCTCCCAAGACTTACCGGTTATAGCTCGCTGTCGATAACGGTGTAACCCCCAATGCGGCACATCGCTGTACAACATCCCGCCAGAATAACGCCAAATACCGTAAGGTACCTGCTTCAGCTCAGCCCCCGTTTTTCCAGCCTGGTCAACTGTCACTTCGACGTC
Organism: Scorias spongiosa; assembly: GCA_018467035.1. Classification (NCBI taxonomy): domain Eukaryota; kingdom Fungi; phylum Ascomycota; class Dothideomycetes; order Capnodiales; family Readerielliopsidaceae; genus Scorias; species Scorias spongiosa. The sequence continues at coordinate 340,244 of JACSZZ010000007.1, read as the reverse complement.
AATACCACTAGTAAGCAACCTGTAGGTAGTAGGCAGGTAGGTACTATCTTGACCGTGGACATGTCAATCTATCTATCCAGGTATGTACCGCGCATGCATGCATTGCCTTTGCTCGACGCATACCCAGTCTGTGCGGGTATCGATTTTGTATGTATTTAAAACACTACAGAAACGATTCTGGTTTGGTCCAAATGCGACGTTTTCCAACGGGCGATTAGTAGTGGTAGAAGTACCGACGCAAGACAGTTGATATACCTCTCTAACTATCTAGGTAGTACTGTGCCTAGGAAGATAGGTAGACGGTTACTTTGTCTGGCACGCTATGCTGGTGATACAAAAACCCGGTAATACTTTAGAAGCGTCATGCAGAGAGCGATCGACTCGAGATTTCACTCTTCCAGCAACCAGAGACTGTAGACAGCCAGCATGAACCAACCCCGCTGTCCCTGAACGTGCCCAGTGCCCAGCCCAGCTCAGTCTGCCTATGACGCGCATTTTTCTCTGCCCAGCTGCAGCTGCGAGCTCTCCCACTCTCTCTCTACACCACGACTCCCACTACGTATGGTTGTTGATTAGAAGTCCGTTCAAGGGCTGGCCTAATAAATCGTAACTGCAATCTCGACCCTTCAAATCACAACACAACACCCTGTGGCACCACATTTCTTTGCTTACTATCGCCTTCGCATCGCCTTCGCATCGCCTTCGCATCGCCTTCGCATCGTCTTCGCTACGCCTCCACCTTCAGCCTCATAGTTCGCCGCAGCAAGCAAGCATACTTGTCTACATCCATCCACTCATCTCTCACCGGATCAGCCCCCTCAACCGCACCCTCGACCTCTTCCTCATTACCGCTACCACCACCAACCCTTCTCCAACTCCAACCATCCACGGACTCTGCGATCTCAAGTCTTGTCCTCGACATGGCCTACAACAGAGGCGGCTGGAATCCTGACGCCCTCCCAGCGTATGTACTGTACTGCACTGTACTGTCTACAGCTTGACCCCACCCTCCTCAGCACTTGCAACGAGAAATGTCTTCTTCGACTGACAATGCGATTGAATCATGTCGCAGGCATGCCGAACCCGACCAGGCTGCACAGGCATTAGGTGGCCAGCATCGTCCTCCCACAAGCGGTCCACCTCCTCCAGCGGCAAATTATAACAAGCCGCAACCACCCCCACCGCAGGCCAACATGCGACAGGACGCCTATGGACGTCCAGCTCCCCCACCGAATGCTCCAAATGCCGCCTACCAAGGTCAAGGGTATTCTACTCAGGGCTATGGCCAACCTCCTCCGCCTCAGAATTCCTACAACGCACATCCATCGGATCCATACAACCGTAACAACTCCCCACGTTACGATACAGGCGCAGGCCAACATCAGCCTCAGTCTCGCTATGGTAATGCTTCGAGCACCCAAGGCCAGGCGCAACCGCCACCGCAACGCAATCCCTATGCATCTCCACCGCCACCAGCGTCCTATGGTCAGGGTCCACCTCCACCCGGTTCTCACAATCGACCGCCGATTCCCCACCAGCAACGCCCTCCCACCGTTGCCCCACCTCGTGATCAGAACGACCGAGATGCCCTTTGGCCACTGTTCTTGCAGGTTGACAAAGACCGCAGTGGCCAACTTTCCGAAGCCGAACTACAACGTGCCCTCGTCAATGGCGACTATACCGCCTTTGATCATCACACCATCAAGATGATGATCCGCATGTTCGATACTGACCGCAGTGGTACCATCAACTTCGATGAGTTCTGTGGTCTATGGGGCTTCCTCGCAGCCTGGAGGTCGTTGTTCGATAGGTTCGATGTAGACAGGAGTGGGAACATCTCGTTGAGGGAGTTCGAAGACGCCTTGGTCGCGTTTGGATACAGGCTTTCCCCTCAATTCGTCGCGTTACTTTTCAACACCTACGCTAAGAACTCCCCTAGAGGTAGAGGCGACGAGGGAAGCAGAGGCAAGTCGCTGAGCTTTGACTTGTTTGTCCAAGCCTGCATCAGTCTCAAGCGCATGACAGATGTTTTCAAGAAGTATGACGAGGATCGCGATGGCTACATCACCCTCTCGTTGTAAGTTTGCTCTCTCGGATTATGGAAGTTTGAGATCATCTGATTGCTAACGTAAATCAATTCCAGTGAGGAATTCTTAACAGGTGCGCAAGCTCTCTTCCTTTTCAACTCGATTTCGGCTGAGACCGATACTGGACTTTACTGATGCTTGGGACTTTTCCTTCATCAGAAATTCTCAAACAGGTCGGCCGATAAGTTTGACGTTCCCAGCCTTTGGTATTTTGGGACTTCGACACGTACACCTAGCCACACAAGATCTAGACGTCCTTCCAACAAAGCTGAATTTTTCGAAGTCAGAAGGCCATAAGCACAAATTTTGCCGTCTCGAACACACCTGCGAAGGCGAAGAGGCGGATATGCAGTGGCTGTCATCAAAAGTAGGGATGCTTCAGCTTCAAGCAACCTCCAAACGTCCCACGTACGCCGGAAACACCTTCGATCCGTCCGTAACCAAAATTTGCAGGCACCCAAGACTTCCATTACGATACGCTGCACCTTTCTAGGGTATTCCAGGACACGATCGCCAAAGACACTCTCTGACGTGACGTAATGACAGGGCCATAGCCAGGGTCGGCTGGAGAGAGAGACTGAGAGAGCTGACTGATGTGTCGCCGGTAACGTGAGAGATCACTCTACCAAGCTGTCAGCACGAGGAGCAACTTCGTTCGTTCCCATCTATTGTTGATCCTGGGTGTCTTGATAGATCGGACTGCTCCTGGTCGATGCGGCGAAAGATCCCGACCCAGGGCTCACCTGATTGTGCACTTCTGAATTGATGCACCAGCCCTTGCATTCGGTCATTCTATTTGATTCACGACCATGTCTGGGCAGGCCAGCTCTCAGAGAATAGCGTCAAGCGCAGCATCTTATATATCATTTCCGAGGCCCCTGACGCTGGCCCGCTACTTGATCGCTTAGATATAAACATCTACACTTACATAATTCGTGTTTCTACATAGCATCCAAATGGTGCAAATTTAGTTGCCACAGCCCTCAACCGGCCTCAGCCAACGTCACTTCGATCGAACACTTCTGTTGTCACATACATAGAGAAAGTGCTCTGCGTCAGTTCGGCGCCCTATGCCACACCTATGGCCTTGCCTGAAGCGGCCGTATTGTGTCCGGTTGATACTGGTACGAACATGGATATGGATGCATTAGCATTCACACCCTTGAACTATTTCCAAGAAGGTACCTCGCCCGGGCGGTCTACTTTATTAACGATGACAGTGGTAATGGTTTCACAATTGAAAATCCGTGTACTGACTTCTGCGGTGTGATCCGGAACCTAGCGTCCCGGCGACGGGACTGACGTATCCCAGCAGAGGTTTGTCTATTCGCCTTGGAGTATGTGGATAGCGACTCCAGGCTGCGAGAGCCTGGCATGTTCTAGAGGCTCTATGTGGTTGGTACCCATGAAAACGTATCGCATAACTATCTCGCCGAACGTACCCAGCCCTGGGCATCAAGCAGAATCAGGACGGGTCGGATATAGATGGCTCATTTCTCGGGTTTCCGCCCGTCCTCCTCTTCGCCTGCCGACGAAGCACCTTCTCCCTCGGCGAAGACATCGTCTGCGTCTTCATCGCCGGAAAATTCATCTCTGTATCTGTCGTCTCTACCTTCGACGCCATCGAGGTAGGCAGGGTGTAACGATATATCATCATCATCCTCCCTCAGCACTTCGAAAGCCTCTTCCTCCGCTGGATCGTCCGCGTATCCATCCGGTCCCAGCGTAGACGACCTTCGTCCGCTCTGGGCAGCCGTCACCTCCTCCCTCTCCAGTTGCTCGGCTCTCGCCTTGGTCTTGACGTACATGAAGTAGCCAGTGGCAACGCCCGCTGTCAATCCAATGGCAATACCTACGTAGCTGGCGGCTTTCGCGGCAGGACTCATCTTATCCCCAGTCTCTGCGATCTTGCCCAGCTGTGTACCGACAAAGATATGCAGTAGCAGTTTGGGTGTGGCGACGGCTGTCGCAATCAGGAAGTTGTACCAAGTCACCGTGGGTATGGTAGAGATAGCACCGTTGCTGAAGCTGTATGGCAGCGGACAAAGGCGGATCATGATGAGAAGCTTGAAGCCGTCGTGTTTGAGGACGAGACTCAGCGCCGCGAATCGCTTGTCGTGTGCTGTCCATTTGTCCACCCACTTCTTAAGCACGCTGCGGGATGCGATGAAGGAACATGTCGAGCCGACAATGGTCGCTGATGCAATGATGAACCACCCCCACATGCCGTAGACGAAACCTGCGATCGTCACACAGCTACTGTATCCAATCATGGGCGGGAAGGAGACGAAGAAGGTCATGAACCAGAGTATCAACCAGCCGGCTGGTAGTTCGCGCCATGACTTCGCCGCAGGCGACAGTTTGGCAAAGACCGCCTCGCTGTACACCAGGAAGAGGATGCCGAGAACGAGCGAGATCAGACCGAGTAGGACGAGGAGGGCGCGTTGTAGAGGAGATAGGCGGAGAAATGTAGCGACGGTGCGTTCGCCCAGCTTGACCGACTGCTGAACGAAGCGACCGATCTTGGTGCGAGGTCTTTGGCTGGACGCAGTCGAGGCTGCTCGACGGTGAGTCCACGCAGGCGTCTCTAGCGACCCGCGGTGGGGGTGCGTCGGCGAGGTGAGAGGATCTTCATCGGAGAAAGGTCGATTGAGCGCCTGCGCTGTGGTATTGAAGTCGTCCCCATGTTGAGCCATGGTTGCACACAGTCGATGAAGCTGATATCGATGCTGGTGCTGTTGGTGGCTGTGTTTGTCGTTGCCAATGGCATGCAAACTAAAGGAGTATTGTAAACGGAGATGGCGGAAGGCTCAAGCTGCTCTGGAAGACATGGTTCCCGCGATCCGGTCTAGTGTAGCATAATACGAAAATCGATATCAATCGTCAAAGGTCGTGAGCATGTAGCAGCAGTGCAGGTGGGTGTGCATGGACAGTCGTCTGCAGTACCGTACCTTGTGTTCACAAGAAAGTGAGAGCCGGTTCATGTTCGACGCGAGGGACAACCGGGCAGGGCAGGGCAAGGCAGGGCAGGACAGGGCGTTGTGCTGCGCTGCGCCGAGTTGACGGACTACCAGACAGACAGCTGACAGCTTGGGAACATCAGGAAGCTGGGCGTTTATCCACCACCCCTTCCAAGTCATACTGCGCCTGTACCTACACTATGCAAGGCAATCTACTGATCTGGGGCTACGCTGTCGTACAGGGAAAAAGGTAGCTAGAGAACGGTGAGGGAGTATCCAGATATCTGGCCTAGCAATCAGTGCTGCCTCCAGCCGATTCAGGCAGTGCCCAGTGCATTACGTAGCGGTCGCTACCCAGACCGGACTTTGTTATTACCCGAACCAATCGGTATCTGCTGCGAGCTATGCCCGACTTGTGATGCAGGGTTACTCTAGTTTAGGCGTGAGACTATCCAATCCTTCCCTTTCCCCACAGCGTATTCGCTTGCAGCGAATCTACATGGACCTCATTACTGTATCAAGATGTACTACCTCCTAGTATGCTTTTGTAATGGCAGTTGAACTTCTCGAACTCCTGTTCCCTGGAGCGTCTAAGGTTCTCCCTCACGTATCAGTCATAATGCCAATCGGTCGATTCCATCCAGTTGGCATATCCAAAGTAGATCAATGGGACCTCCGTTTGCGTCTTCTACCTTCGACCAGAAACTGTACGATCTGCAATGGCTAGAAGTGGTCTTCATGCTGGCACCAGGCTCGAGATAAACAGCAATGGCAACGAGTTCAGACCACGACGTACGCATAAAAAGTCCCGTGGCGGCTGTGCAGCATGCAAGAGACGTCACATCAAGGTGAGCATGGTGTACGGCAAATCGCATCGACTTATACGAGCTAACAAAAAGGGCGCAGTGCAGCGAGGAGAAGCCTTCGTGTGGCAGATGCCGTAAATTGTCTCTGGACTGCCTCTACGCATCATGTAAGGCATCACCAAATCTCGATGACACATCTGAAAGCATCATCATTGTCGCCTCGCCGCCCCAAATTGCTCGGGACTACCCAATGGCAGTCGCCACGTCAATGACCCAGTTGAAGGTGCTGTTCGAAGCGCAAGCATTCTGGACACCATCGATCGATCCTACACATGACTTTCGACTTCTGCAGCATTTCCAGTCTGTCACCTCGTCATCCCTAGGCTCACCGCTAACGAGTAGGATTATCCACGACACGGCTGCGAAACTCGGATGGGAAAGTCCCGAGCTCATGCATATGATTCTTGCTGTTGCTGCCGCCCATCTTAAACGGCTAACATGTACCACCACCACCACCAGCAGCAGCAGCAGCAGCAGCAGCAGCAGTGATGGCGGTGACGGTGGAAGTTCCAACATAACAAGCTACTATGAGAAATTGGAAGCAAAGCATTGGCATCACGGCTTGCAAATGTATCAAGCCAAGCTAAGATCACCTGGAAAGGGTATTCATACGTTCGATTCGGTGGTTGCTACAACTTTCTTATCGACCATCGCATCGTATGCTATGGACGATGATGTCCCCATCGATGCATTTTCCCATTTGGATTCACAGTCTCTAGAAAATGCGTTGAGTCCTCTTGGGGCAACAACTGGCTTCAGGGCATTGAGATATGTCCTAGGTAGCTTTGATGTACACTCAGCATGGGCACCTGTATTGGACAGCACTGATGATGAACATGCTACCTTTACAGCAGAGACCCCTGGCTTTCAGGGATTGCCTCGCGCTTTTGTGAATCTGTGTGGAATTGACAGCACATCCACACCAGAGAATAATAAATATCATCGGCTCGTACGCCTTCTGACGCCACTTCTTCAATTACCACAAAATCCCGAAAATTTTGCTAAGTTGCTTGCATATATGGGACGAACTTGGTCGGACTATAGGCCACTCGTAATGGAGAGAGATCCGATAGCCTTACTTCTACTCTCATATTGGTTTTCTCTTTTACAACAGTTCGATCAGGTATGTCCGAGCAAATGATTAATTCACATAAGAAACGTCGCTAATACAGATAAAGTGGTGGCTCAAACGGCGTGTAGAGACCGAATGTACGGCCATAGTCGCCGAGCTACGTCGGCGTTCTAATCCCATGATCAGTGCTCTGCTAAGTTTCCCTGCCTCTTTTGGGACATCAGGTCTCTCTAGCATCTGGTGAAATGTCAAGAGCCTGGGTGGATTTCATTTGCCCTTCATGCCTTCCGTCAACATGATGCCTTCGCTGTCTGATAGTTTCTCTCTTGGGTTCATAGCCGGGCGGGATATCCAACGACCGGGATGCCAATACGCGAGCGCCAAAACAGCTACACTGATTGGTGCAAACTCCAACGACCCGAAAAATGCTTCGTGGGAAAAGAGATACGACATGGCTCCTTCGGCGGTCTCGGCCAGTCGAAAGCAGGTACGCAAGTAAATCGCCAATGTTGCAAATGTCAGCCCAACCTTGAATGCCGTCGGGATGTGCACTGGGCTCTTCCGAGCTCGCCATAGCACTAGGCCAAGCACGAAGAGAAACGCCGCAAAGGTGATGACCTGTACCGCTAGACCAGCCAGGAGGATGTTGTTTGGGGTCGTGGGATCCTTGCGATTCGAGTATGCCACGCCCACGAGAGCCGCGCCTGCCACTTGAATAATTGTCGTGATGACATCAAAGACAACGAACACCCAGATGATGAGTCGTGGCGGTATCGGAGAGTACTCTCTCCCATATCGGTCGATCATAACGGTGACCACTGTGTATATCGCAGCCGAGAAAAAGACAGGTGCGACGACGATCAGGAAGTATTGGGCAACAAAATAGTCGATCCGGTAAGGGTCGACTTGGCTTGAGAGAAGACGCGGTATATAGCCTCCGATCTCCATCAGTATGCCGACGAGGAAAGGTGTGAAGTACCATGTCTTGTAACGGAAGAGGAGGACTGAATGAACAATTGCTGCAATAGCGAAAACAACGACGGCAACAACCCCCAATGCCAGCGATGGTACATATCTAGTTGACGTTAGCGAAAGACCTCTGTCAAGCAACAAATGATTTAGAGGTATTCCTTCGTATAAGGAAGTTCGCCATTGTGGACAAGGACTCGATTTCCAAAGCTCCATTTCACTCACCCATATATGATGACTCCAGCGTCCTGAGGGCCGCCTGGGTTTGGCCAATTGGGATCGACGTAGCCTTGACCGTGGGATGACATTCTTAATTTATTGTGCCTGGCTGAGGATTCTCATCCGCGTATGGACGTCTATTTGATGTGTGTGAGAAGCAAATCATTTCGACGAAGAACGAGGTCATCGACCCATATATGTCTCCTTCGTTATCTCCCGTCGTTTTCACAGCAGGTCAAGTACGCTCAATAGTCCATCGCTGTTGCCAAGGGGCGTTCGATCTCCGTAGTTGTAATCGGCTGATTGAAGCTAGGTACCTAGATTGGAGAGCGTATTCGGCAAGCCAGCCAATCATATCAACGTCTGGAGTCAACTCCTTGTGTTAAAATGAGCTAAACTAGTGTCCCTACAATGGACTGCGAGCGTATTCGTCTATTCTGTCGGCTGAACAGCTGGAGCGTATTCGATTCGACTTTCATCTCTCGCCGGCTCTCACTTGTGCACCGAGCAATGCCTTCCCGCAATCAATCAATCAATCAATCAATCAATCAATCAACCGCCATGCGCCGCCAGGGCCGACATACCTACCTGCAGATAGTCCGACAAAGATGGCCTGAGGGCAACTTACAGACCTCGAAGCCATAATAGATGTCTGAAGTAGATGTCTGAATATAGGAAAGAAGCGATCCCAGTCTCTGGCAGAACGATGGGTGTTTGCTATCTTCGAAACTGCGCCTATTGCACGGTCAATGTTGTGGGCAAAATCAGCCTCAGCCGAGACGCTTCTTCTCCTGAGTCAAGATCTTAGGAACCTCGTCATCCAGACTCTGTCGATACGGCTTCCAGCCGAGCAACTGCCTTGCTCTCTCGGCTTTGCCTCTCGAGTTCAGGCCCCACGACACAGCTTCAAAACCAGCAACATCCAGCGCTTCCTGCTTCCCCAACCCGTACTCTGCCCAGTCGCTCTTGATGAAGCCGAGCTCGGCTGCTTTCCCAGCGATAGTCCTCGACAGCTCGCCCCAAACATGTTCACCATTCTCGGTAAGGTAGTAACCTCGTGCGCCCCACAGTTCTGGAGAGTTATCAACCGCCACGGCTTTCTCCACCAGTGCCACGAAGACGTCGCTCAAGTCCGCAACATGCACATTGTTCCAACGCGCCTGGCCCTTGCCTATAATTGGAGCATACTGTTTCTCGAGAATCAACTTGGACAGCTCATAGACTTGACGGCCACGAACGGACGCAGGGCCTCTTCCCGTACCTTTATCCAAACAACCACTACTGTCAGTACCATTTGCAAACAACACGAGGTCGTCGGGTTTTAAGCTTTCTTCCCACCGGTAAATACGTACCGTAGATTGTTGGTGGGCATACAATCGCAGTCTTCAGTATGTCGCTGTGTTTTACACCAGCTCCAAGCACAATCTGATCAACATTGCGATGGAAGGCGTCATCTGGTAGGTTTGTGAGCTCTTCGACGCCGGTCCAGTCATTGAATTCCTTCTCTTCCCATTCCCCGAGACGATCAGCGCTCGAATCGAAGTATGTCAAGATGCCTGTGCCGCCAGTGTGAATCCAGTAACCCGGCCGTTCCTTGCTGTGACCCTTGACGATGCCAGCCGCGATTGCCTTGGCCGCTCCCTCGTGGTCACTCGCATCGGCTGCATGCAGTACAATGTCGGCCTTGGAAGCCTCCTCCTCTAAGATGGAGGCATCGTCGAGGCCACCCAGGACTATTCTGACATCGGGATAGGAAGCGGTCACCTTGTCCGCTTTCTCCTGAGACCGTACGAGTGCCGCATATTCGTAGTCAGGATGCTTCGTGTGTAGAGCATGCAACGCATCACCGGCGATGTATCCGGTGGCGCCAGTTCTGGTATGGTGTTAGCCTTGTATTGTGATGTCAACACCTCCATCCTTACATGAATATCTTGGGCATTTTTCTTTTGGGTTCTCTGTGGAATTTGGACACGAGAATATAAGTGCAGGTTTTTGACTAGACTTTCAAGTAGTCGACTGTCAAGCATCACAATTGCTCTTTTATGGTGTTATGAGCGAAGAGGAGCAGTCGGGATTACAGCGTCATCAGTCTCTCATCCATGCAGGTGTACCTCTTGTCTACGGAACCCCCTCACTTGGGGCGAAGTGTACCTCTTCTACAATGTCAATATATGTAAACATTGTCATATCTTGGTTCCTGGACTGATTTCGAGTATCGATATTCTATCTTGTTTCAACTACTACGAACTCGTTATGATGGTATCGTCTATGTGAGTTCAGAGGGGCATCTCTTGATGATGTACGATCTACATGGGCGGAGCTGTCTCCGTAGCTCGCGAGTTGTAGCCTCAATCACCTCACATCAAGGTGGTCTGAGCTCTTATCTTATCGTCCCTCGATGGGGGGAAAACTTAGCAGATCTTGCGAACACCACTGGAAGACAGCATCATTCAAGAACTCAGACTTGAGAAAAAATACAGCAATGTCGCCACCTGCTGCCAACAAAGGTGAGATTACCGACGCACTGCCGTCTGAGATCAAATATGACTAGGCGATTAACACTTCCCTTTCCTCAGATGGAGAAGCAGACGCTCTAGTGCTATCTTCAGATCCCCTCCACCCGGCCAACCACATTTGTGAGCTGTGCCGAAAGTTCTACGACCATGGTTGGGTGACAGGAACAGGTGGTGGCGTGTCTATACGACATGGTAACAAGATCTTCATTGCGCCCTCGGGCCAGCAGAAGGAGCTGATGCAGCCGACCGACATGTTTGTCATGGACTATGACACTCGGCAGTACTTGCGTAGACCAGAGGTAAGACGGCTCAGGAGTGGCGGTTTGATGGCAGTTTCTGCAACCCTCCCTTGGCGACGCACGTACATGATCTAGGAGTTTGCGTAGATCTGCACCCGTCAGTCCGGGCCGAGAGACCAGGCTGACGGCAAAGGTAGGGTTTCAAACCATCGGCGTGCACGCCTCTCTTTCTTGCATCTTTCACGCTCCGTGGCGCTGGTTGCTGCATCCACACACACTCCCAATGGGCCGTTCTAGTCACGCTTCTCAGCGAACAGCAGTCATCTTCCAATTCTTCCGACGGCTCAGCCTCTCAGCCTAATGTGTTCGCCATGAACAAGATAGAGCAAATCAAGGGTATTTCGCGGGGCGGTGCTGGTTCCCAGGAGATTGCCGAGGGTGGCCGTAAACTCGGCAATTTGGGATTCTTTGACACGATGCAAATCCCAATCATTGAGAACACTGCGCACGAAGAGGACCTCAAAGACAGCCTCGAGCAAGCCATCCGGGACTGGCCGGAGACATGTGCTGTTTTGGTCAGGAGGCATGGCGTGTACGTATGGGGACGAGACGTAGCACAGGCCAAGACGCAGTGCGAGAGTCTGGATTACCTGTTCCAGCTTGCTGTAGAGATGAGGAAGTTGGGACTGCCATGGGTTTCATAGCTGGCCAACAAGTACACCTAAGAACTTAAGAAGATAGTGAAGCTGTTTGAGAAAGAAGAACTTTGGCTGAATCAGGATCTAGCGACTTTCACTATCAGTCACTCCTCAGTATCGCAGAATGATTGTATTATGTTCAGTAGATCCACCGTGTTGCGTTTTATTTCGCAGTCTGTCATTGCCAGTGGCTTCTTGAGGCTTAATTCAATCGAGTATGGTTCGCACGTAGAATTGTCTTAATATCTATGCGCTCTTGACACGGTCATGTCTGGTCTAACAGATTGATTTACAATACATATGTATCTATTCAACAATCAAACTTTGGGTAGAGGGGTGTGGGGAAGAGGTGAACCCACGACGCAGCTAAAGTTGCAATATTGGCCAAGCTAGAAAGATACGGAGGAGGACATGAGTTTTGAAGTAGAACAATATAGCAGGTTTCGAGGTGTTCTACATTCAGAAGGGTTGTACCGTACAGTGACAGTGATATCTACATATCCAATGCTATAGGATCCGATTTTGCTACTTGCTACGAGACCGGCTGTCTACCTACCTAGGTAGTCAGATTCTCAATAGCGGAAGGAGATATCCTATAGAAGGAGAGAGCACCAAATTCGTGAACAATGACGAGTGTGTCGCCGTGCGCTTTTGACCTGATGCCTTGATGTTCGGGGGGCAAGCAGAGGATGTCTTGTCCTTGATAACGCACCCATCCTTCAATATATTGTATTCTGCTGTGAGCAGATGATTCGTCAGGTAGATGATCCTGAAGAGGCATATCTACGGGATCGCCCCAAGGCTCGACGTCAACTTGTCCTATGTCACCAGCGGGAGCGAATGGAAAGTCCCTGAAAGTGCTCTTTGTAGACCACTCCCGTATTTTCTCGCCAGTCTGTATGTTCCATAGTCGAACTTTGTTGTCCGAGAACCCTAATGCAACTACCTGCTTATCCTTCGAGAAAGCTATAGCTGTGAGCCGACCATCGTGCCATTCAAGTTTTCGTATTTCCTCGCCCGTCTGCGTATTCCATAGTCGGACTGTGTTGCAAGTTCCCGATACCACTACCTGCCCATCTCTTGAGAAGGCTACTAGCGTGACTGGATTACCGTGTCCTTCGAGGCTCCGCATTTCCTCGCCTGTCTGTACGTTCCAAAGTCGAACCGTCTGATCAAAGGATGCTGATGCCATTACCTGCCTGTCCCTCGAAAAAGCCAACGCTGAGACATAATGAATACGCCATTCGAGCCATGAGATTTCTGGGCTGCAGACTGGCTCAAGACTTGGTAGAAAACTGAATGGCAATGAGGAGTCGGCTTCGAATGCTTTGCGAACAACGCTCCTTTTTAGGGTGAAGAAAGTTGACGAATGATATAATTATAAGGATGCGAGTTCAACGATATATCTGTTACGGATAAAAGGAGAAGGAAGAGACGGACAGAACTTTAATGACCGCAGAGATATCTATATGCGTCTGAGCTGCATGTGGCAGCTCAGCCAGCCTTGCTACTGAACGTCTTAGGTGGATGCGTATGAACTTCCTAAAATGAGCCTCTTTGTAGTTTTACCGAGAAACACAGAATACACCAGTCAGTATAATATATTCTTCCTTCGAAAAACACTACATACTGCAGCATTATGAGAAATATGAACTTCTACAGATGATGTATAATGAGAGGAAACCAATACGGCCATGGTTGACGTTGGGGAAAGATTGATCTCATTACCCCTACAAGCCGATCGTATGTGTGCAAACGGTCTGTTAATGATGTGGTTGATTAGTTATTAGACATTTTTATTACGTCGCTTTTATGTTGGGAACTGTGAAGAGGGCAGATTCATGACGTCGAACATATAAACTTGTCCGTCTTCGTAGTGCGTCCAGAAAGGTGGGAATGGATGTTAGAGACACTGTGTACATCATACTGAGCCAGAACTTATGTTGCGCATGGAAAATGTGGCAATAGTCGCTTTCAGATCAAGGTATGTGATAGAGGCACGAATTATTGATTATAGTGAGTTCATGGGTAGCAGAAAGATTATCTCAGTCTCGCGATGCGTCCTCTTATTGCAACATGTACACATGTTCAAGTAGGGTTAGAATGCGCTCTTGGAATGCAATATAGTTAGGCAACATTGGCCAAGTACTTGGATTGTACTAAAGTGGTTATTTTCTTCACATTTATCGATATACACTTCAGACAGAAGCAGAAGCAAGCCCAACCTCCTTTCTGTTCGTCAAGTCTGACTCGATGTTGTCTTCATCAGCTTTCTGGGAGTAGTGTCCTTCGAGTACGGTCTGAGCAATTTTGATTGCTTGATCAGGCAAGCCAGCCAGTTTTGCGACCTTCAAAGCGTGGGACTTGCAATTGACACCTTGGCGCAGTCGGTGGGAGAACGTCCAAGAACCGTCGTCGTCTTCGATTACGTCTGTACAGTAGTACTTCAAACCTTCAAAGTCTCTCGTCATATCTGCTAGAGCGTGAAAGTGAGTGGCGAACAATGTCCGGCACTTGTTCACATGGAGTAGATGATGTAGACAGGCATACCCGACGGCGATTCCATCCTCGGGAGTAGTTCCTCGACCGACCTCGTCCATTATGACAAAAGATCTCGGCGTGGATTGCTTTAAGATCTCGGCAGTCTCCAGCATCTCCACCATGAAGGTAGATTGATCCTGGAATAGATTGTCTGCAGAGCCTACTCTACTGAAGACTTTGTCGACAAGGCCAATTTCTGCGTACATAGCTGGAACAAAGAGGCCAGTCTGGGCAAGTATAGTTATAAGAGCATTCTGTCGGAGATATGTGCTCTTGCCGCCCATATTGGGTCCAGTGATGAGATAGACGCTGGAGCCATTCCCAACCGTGCAGTCATTAGAGGTAAAGGTTCGACCTTGCTCAAGCAACCCTGCATCTACCATAGGGTGCCTGCCTCCTATGACATTGTGGTACGGTCTGTCTGTAATGAGTGGGCGAGTCCAACCCCTCTCTTTCGCAACAATAGCAGAGGAACAAGCCACATCCAGTTCATCAAGCACTGCAGCGTTTCGTCGAAGTTTAACGAGATTCTCGATAACTTTAGCGCGAAGCATATCGAATACACGTTCTTCCTCGCTTCGAATACGTCGCTTTGCATCATCGATTCGTGATCCAAGCTGGGTCCATTCAACCAAGTAGAAAGAACGGGTGCTTTTGGTAGATCCAATGGCCTTTGATCCATCGTGCATGCTTGCATTCTTCGCGTCTTTGCCCTTAACATGACAATAATGACCGAGTTGCGCGCTCCATTTCAAGGTCAAGCTCTCTGCACTCAATTCGGTGCGCAGTCTGGCGCTCAGATCGAGCTGAGCCTGGAGTAATTTCGCAAGCTCCTGATGAGCTCGTGATAGAGTGGGACTGGCTGCTGGACGCATGATCCATATCTCGTCGAATCCATTGTCTGCGGTGGCAGCCTTGCTCGCTTTCCTGTTTGAAGACACGCGCTTTGCAAGACGAGGAACATCGCCTTTCATGGCCTCTGCCTCTAAGACCTCTTCTGCCATACCAGCTGCCTCAAGCTCCTCTTGGTGATCTGCTTGCAATTGCCTGCTGAGACCCTCTTCATCAACAGCGTCAAGAATCTGTTGTGATAATTTCAGGGGGGCTTCCAGATTATAACGTTCCAAGATCTCCGTTAGCGACCTAGTTTCATCTGATTCTTGATTCGTTGCAGTACGTTCAGTCTTAGTAGTTCCATGTTTCACGATATGATCGCGTAGCAAGTAGGAAATATCACGCATCAAATGAATGGTGCGTGCAATGCCAATCATATCGTCTGCGTCGCCTCTTCCAAGAGAGAACTTCTGCAGCAACCGCGACGTATCAAAAGTACGACGGAGATGGGCTATGAGTGCCTCTCGTAGCACATCGTGGTGAAGCATTGCTTCAGCAAGGTCTAGTCGTTTGTTGATGACAGACAAAGACATTGAAGGTGAAACGAGACGCTGGCTAAGCAGTCTGGCACCGCTTTTGGTTACCGTTCGTCGAACTGAATGTAATAGAGAGCCGGCAAAATAACCGTCACGAAGAGTATTACGAATCTCCAGACCTCGGAGGCTTTGTTTGTCGATGCTCATGAATTCGTCATTCGACCGTCGTATAGGTTGACGGAGCTGGATCTTCATGTCTAGCAAGTGTTTTTGCGAGTAATCCAGGATGGCTGACGCTGCGGTGACTTCAGCAGAAGAAAAGGTGGCCTTCACACCATCGTGTAGTGGATGCTCGAGCAAGCCAGTCCATTCCTCTATATTGTTCATTATTCTAGTGGGTTGGTGAAAATTCAATGAGAATGAGCCATCACCCAAGATAGAACGTATGGCTCCATCCTGAAGGATTTGCAATTGTGAGTCTAAGACCACTTCCTTTGGCGCGATGCGTGCTATGACAGACGGCAAAGTAGCAAGATCACTGACTTGAGTGAAGAAATCTCCGCTCGACAGATCTACCCAGGAGAGACCGACAATGATCGAGCGACGAGCAGTAGCGCGCCCTTCACTATCATCAGCATAGGACTGATGGAATGATTCGATGTCGGCGTCGACATGAACACCGAGGAGGTAATTGTTCTCTAGTGGATCAACGAAGCTTTCATCAACTAGAGTGCCGGCAGTCACTACACGCGTGACTTTACGATCGTACATTGGAGATCCAAGTTTCATAGACCGCTTATTCTCTGGGATGCGTACCTGCTCGCTGATGGCAACTTGCTTTCCCAGATCTTGGACAAACATCTTGAGATAGCGCTCGAGCTGAGTGTGCTGGAATCCTGCCATTGCCACATCGCCCATGGCAGTCCGACGTACGGCTCTTTTGAGGTTGACGAGAGGTGCATATTGGTCGACCTGATCGAAGTAGAGTTCATAGAAGTCGCCCACACGGGTAAGCACAATGCAATCTTTGAATTTGCGGACGTTGTTCAGATGTTGCTGAAGAACGGTCGGATAGGACTTTTCACCTCGCCGAACATCTTCATTTTCTTGCACATCAGGAAGAGGCGGAAGGGCACCCTGAGGTAGATCTCTTATCCGCACTCTTGTGCTTGTCTTTGCACGCCTGGCGACAATGGAGGGCGTGGTCGATGGCAGCGACAGCCCATTGTGTCTGGCTACAGGTCTGCGGCTGCCGTATGCCGAGAGCAGATATCCGGCATGAGATGCTGAAGTGCAATACCTACCACAGAGGTATCGGAAGCTCATCAAGCAGTGCGAGATTGAGAACTACGCATACACAGCGAAAGCAGCGTCAATGATGTGCATACCAATGGCTGAAGCTGGACTCTCGATAGTCAGTGTGCCAGCCAGCATGGGCGAGTGTGGGACGCGTCGCGGATCTGTAGCACGCGACTGTAGGTACTGTGCTGGAACATTACGGTGGTAATTGCTCGCTGTATACTTAGGTAAGCAGACACCCCGACGGGACCTGCACCTCAGCAGACCCCACCACAGCATTTACCAAAGCGGTATGGTTCTGTAAGCCTGCCCTCAATCGTCAATCCTCCTCAGCTCAGATCTGAAATGTGCCCGCTCTAACGTTGGCTACTGTGCGAGAAAGTAATCACCACGTTACATCATGAATGAATGAGGGGCACTGGGTTTTCTAGACACGTTGCTCAGATATAGGTGGTGCTCAGCAGCAGTTTATTTTTCCAATATCGTAACGAGACGACGACCGAAATACCCTTGGAGATCTACAAGTCAAGTCCCAAGCGGATACCTGCATTGATCATGCCTGCCCACGAATTCCCTCCGTTGAAGAACGACCTCCTCCTCAGGACAGCGAGGGGCGAGAAAGTAGAGCGGCCGCCATGCTGGGTGATGCGACAGGCGGGTCGTTACCTGCCAGAGTATCATGAAGCAAAAGGCAACCGTGACTTTTTCGAGTGTTGCCGTGACCCGGAGATCGCATCCACACTTACCCTACAGCCCATTGAGCGCTATGAGGGACTGGTTGATGGCGCGATCATCTTCTCCGACATCTTGGTAGTACCGCAAGCCATGGGTATGGAGGTCATCATGGTGGACAAGAAGGGGCCCGTCTTTCCACACCCGCTCATGTCTCCGGATGACACACAATACCAGGAGGTCATGGATCGGGAGGTGGACGTCAAGCAGAGCCTGAAATACGTGTACGATGCAATCACATTGACGAGGAAGAAGCTGGATGGTAGGGTGCCACTATACGGATTCTGCGGCGCCCCATTTACCCTGCTGTGCTACATGATCGAGGGCGGTGGTAGCAAGATCTTCAAGCAGGTAAAGTCGTGGATATACAAGCATCCAGCTGAGTCGAAGCGATTGCTGCAGAAGATTTCAGAAATCTGTGTCGAGTACCTGGCGCAACAAGTCGTGGCTGGAGCACAGATCCTGCAGGTGTTTGATTCCTGGGCTGGCGAACTGTCACCGAGCAGCTTCGCCGAGTTCTCTCTTCCATACCTGACTTACATCTGCGACAACCTGCCCAAGAGACTGCAAGAGCTTGGAGAGGAGAGCGTGCCTACTGTTGTGTTTGCCAAAGGGGCTTGGTATGCTGTGGAAGCGCTTTGTCAGACAAAGTACAGCGTCATCGGTCTAGATTGGCTGCATGATCCTGCACAAGCATACGCCATCGCTCAGAAGTACGGCAAAGTCGTGCAAGGAAATGCTGACCCTGGAGTGCTGTATGGAGGGCATGAGGCGATCACAAAAGTGGTGAAGAATATGGTAGATGGATTTGGTGGTGGCAAGCAGGGATGGATCGCCAACCTCGGGCACGGTCAGTACAGCTAAAATGATGAGATGAAAGAACAATCCCATGACTGACTAATCTACTCTAGGCATCACCCCCTTCGTCGACCCAGACGACTTGAAATTCTATTTCAGTGAAATTCACAGATTAACAGGTAGCTGATTCCGTTCGGCCAATATATACACACTTACCAATACATGATGCTTGTTGTTTCAGGTCCGACTCAGCAATCGGCCAAACCCAAAGACGCCGCTTTCTCTAAATCAGAGACGAAGATGCATGAGCAAAATCTATTGCACAGCGACTGGTAGGCTTAGGAGGGGTAAGGTTGGGCCTTTTGGATGGAAAAAACTCTACTTCTCCTCACCGATGTCCTCGTACCTATCGTAGCTATTAGCGAGGGGGATGGAATCGGTAAAATGTCTTACTCGCACTGGGAGACTTACCAGTCCTCAGGATGATCTCTAATGAAGTTGCTCATCAATGTTTCACATTCACTGCTCCTGACATTGACGACCTCGATGCCTTTCCGGGCCAGATGTTCTTCACCTCCCACGAAAGTGTTATTCTCTCCTAGTACCACCCGTTTGACCTTGTACAAGATGCAAGCACCAGTACACATGTCGCAGGGTGAGAGGGTCGTGTACATGGTGGCGCCTCTGTAAGCCGAAGCCGGAAGCCGGCCGGCGTTCTCCAGGGCAGATATCTCAGCCTGAGGTCGATATTGTCAGATCGTTGCACTATGGTCAAACAGATTCAAGCGCAAGCAGGTGAGTCGCAGCCAAGACCACTGCTACCTGCACGAACACATCGACAGTACATCGTCTACGTACATGAATGGTGGCACTTTGCTTCTGAATGCGCATATTGTGACCTCGGCCGAGGATTGTACCGTCTGCAGCGACGAGGCAGGCCCCAATGGGCACTCCGCCCTCGCTCGCGCCCTTCTTCGCCTCCTCCAATGCTGCTATAAACCCTGGGTCGGAAGTTGACATATCGAAGATGCAGATGTGAAGACGCGGCAAAGCGATTATGTATGGTAGAGGAGATCAAATCTGATCAATTCGGGCAGCGGAACAAAGAAAAATGCTCTACCATGGCCAAACAAGTAAAGTATTCCCAGGTACAGTAGCGTACTCACAGCCAAAGACAGATGGTCTAACCCATGTGAGATATATACGCCTGCTTCTACACCAGCGAACGCATAGCACAGCAGCGGTAGCAAGAGGCATAGAGGAAACCATAGAGACGATCCACTACCGAGCATTGCATGCATGCATTCAGGTTATTTGTATGTGACCGTTGAAGCGTACTGAACTGTGCTGTAGTGCAGAGAAGAGATGGAAGCCACCACAAAGGGGAAAGCGCGAGTCGACCGACGTCGCAGGACAGGGTCCGAGCGGAGGAGTTGACGTTATTTGCGATTCGATTGGCGGCGCAAAGCTGCGTCCCAGATTCGCCTACTACTCAAAGCTCCTGCCAGCCCTATTACGCTGGCTGCTGCTGCTCACCAACATCACAACTACAACAACCATCAACACCAACACTCCACCACCTCGTTGCCCTCGCCGATCTGCCATCATGAGTACCTGAAGGAGTCCATCCTTTCCGCTGTACTCTCCCATATCGTCCTGTTTGACCGCTTCCACCTCTTTGCACGTGGGGGCTTCACTGCGCGCGTCAACTATCATTACCACCGCGCACTATCTGCCTGTCCGAGCATAGCAGCTATCCATCTTGGGCCGTATACGAAACCTACGAAGAAAAGCTCTCGCAACAGAAAATACACAGAACCGAGTCCAGGACAAAGCAGTGTTGGGCCGAGAGCAGCATCGTCTCGTCGTCAGGGAGAGGAAACATGGATCAAGGGCATCGCGCATGGCCGCCGCATTCCAGTGGCCATGGACAGAGCAATGATCAATCGCAGTCGCAACCAGGCAGGCCTGGTGTCAATTACGGGTACGTGCTGCAAATCCAAAAACCACATCTTGTCGAGCCTTTTGTTTGTTGCTGCGAGAAACCGCCTTGCCGGTCTACCACAGGTGGTATCTTGTGCCATCTTGCTACGCTTAAGTCCGGGTTCCTGTCTCCGCGCTTTTTGTTCAAAGCTGCCTACCTAACCAATCCCATCCGCTACTATCCAGATCGTTACTGACAGAATCCGCGTTCCATAGACCTGGAACACCCCAACAGCAGCCGTCTCAACAGTCTCCTCACGGCCCATCTGCTCTACCACCACCGCCACCTGCTGGTACGTATAACCCCACTCAGGATTCCTCTCAAATAAATGAAAGCATTATTGACCTTCTCTCAAAGGTGCACCATTCCCTCCGTTCCACCAGCCATCCCATAGTCTAGCGAGCCTTGCTGGTCTAAGTCAGTCCTCGCCTCGACAACAGCCGCCCTCACACGTGCGGCCTGACGGTCCACCACAGCATTCTCAGCACCCACAGCAGGGTCTCGGCCTGCCATTACCTGGTTTCAGTCAAGCCACCGGTCAACCTGGAGCTGCAGAGCGGGAGAGGGAAAGAGCGCGGGAGGAGGCGGCACACATTCGTATCAAGGAGGAGCAGGATCGCCATCTTCACGAACAGGAGCGACAGAGGCAAGAGCTGGCGCCCCAACATCAAGCGCCTCAGGGCCCGCCTGTGCATTTACACCAACCTGTTGCTGTAGGCCCCAGGAGTGTCCACGGTCCTAACGGACTTTTGGGCAACGCCGGTGGCCAGTCCCAGCAGGGGTTGCCATTTGGTGCTCCTGGAGGACCTGCTGGCATTTTCACTGGCGGCCCAGTGCAAGCTGCCGGTCAGCCAATCGGTCCTGGCGGTCAACCATTACAACCAGGTCTTCAGGTTGCATACGCCGGTGCACCTCTACAAGGCGGCGCACCCCAACCACAACAGCAGCAACAGCAGCAACAACAACAACAACCACCAAGTCAGGGCCAGGCACCAGGCCAGCAGCCTATCTTGAACGACGCCTTAAGTTATCTTGACCAGGTCAAGGTCCAATTCGCAGATCACCCAGACGTGTATAACCGGTTCCTGGATATCATGAAAGATTTCAAATCTGGTGCCATTGATACTCCTGGAGTCATTGGCAGAGTTAGCACGCTCTTTGCTGGCAATCCTGAGCTGATTCAAGGATTCAACACCTTCCTTCCTCCAGGTTACCGTATTGAGTGTGGCGCGGGCGACGATCCAAATGCCATCAGAGTCACGACTCCAATGGGCACCACTGTCCAATCTATGCCACAGCCACGCCCACTAAGCCGCCAGGATGTTGACGGCAAGCTAATGCCAGCTAATGGCAGTTACACACCACAGCCAGGTCAAGGCCCGCACATCTTACTCAGTCCCAACAGCAGGGCTGCACTTCCTCCAAGTCAAGCCCAGGCACATGCTGCTTCGCTCGAAGCCGCTCGGCAGCAAGAAATGCACCAGCAAGAGCAACGTGGTGTGAATCAGCTTCAGTCTGCGGTTTCTGCAGCTGCAAGTGCTCGCGCTGGCCTATCTCCAGGACCTGGACGTACCACTCCACTGCCTGCGCAAGATCCGAATAGCCTAAACGCCAATCAGCAAGATTCCGCGGGCATGGAAAAGCGTGGACCGGTCGAGTTCAACCACGCGATCAGTTATGTGAACAAGATCAAGAACCGCTTTTCTGCTCATCCGGATATTTACAAACAGTTTCTGGAGATTTTGCAGACTTACCAGCGAGAGTCAAAGCCGATCCAGGATGTCTACAGTCAAGTGACGCATCTCTTCAAGACTGCGCCTGATCTGCTTGAAGATTTCAAGCAGTTTTTGCCTGAATCTGCCGCGCAGGCAAAGGCGGCTGCCGCGGCTCGGCAACAAGCAGAGGAGAACGTGATGATGTCAAATGTGAGAAATGAAGCCCCAGGACCATACGGCAGCCCTGTGGTTTCTAGGGAAGCCCACATAGGCACGCCTAACCATGGGCGTGGCTTGCCACCCGTGGGCAATTTCGCTCCAACGCCCATCACAAAAGACAACAACAAGAGGAAGCGCGGCGAGCGACAAGGTACTGTCGATACTGCAGTCGGTGCTTCTACCTCAACTGCGGCCAAGCCACCGTTTGCGCCTCAGGCTGGCAAGGTAAGTCGCTATATACCTCACTCTTCTCTAGTCACGCTTCAACCTGTTTGCCCTCTTCGATTCAACTTGCGAGCATTATATTTCTACCCGCAATTGCCAAAAAGAGCTTCTCGTTTAGAATTCGGTCCACTGACATTTCGCAGCGTGCTAAACAGATGCATCCAACTGGCAAGCAGCCGGGCGATCAAGCGCCTTCATCACCAACGATAGTGCCCACTCTCCCACAACCGATCCCACCAGCGACCAGTACGTCCGCTGCGACGAATGAAGAACTCATGTTCTTCGATCGCACGAAAAAGGCGATTGGAAACAAGAACACCATGAACGAGTTTTTGAAGCTGTGTAATCTTTTCAGCAACGACCTCATTGACCGTTCAACACTCGTACACCGAGCCAGATCTTTCATCGGTGGAAATCCTGATTTGATGAAATGGTTCTCAGACTTTGTGGGCGTCGATGATCGCGATGTTATCATCGAGAACAAGGCCCGGATTCCTACTGGTAGAATAAGCTTGAGCAATTGCCGTGGCCTTGGTCCCAGCTACAGACTACTTCCAAAGCGGGTACGTATTTTCACTTTCCTACTGTATTGTCGTTTTATTGTCCTGTTTGCTCTCTCCCTTTTTCCCTACTGTTCAAGCTGGCATATGGGCGTTTTTGGATTACGGAGAGCCTGCGTCTTGCCCCTCATCTTTCACTCGGTGAGAAGGCAATCTCATTGTCAAAGCAATAACAATGGAGGCTGGGCCGACTTCCTATTCGCCGGTTCGAGTGCATCCATAGTGGAGTGCCATTCACACCCAGCCACCTGTCGTTGCCAATGGCGTCCAAGCTCCAGCTTCAGCATCGGCCTCTCGACATTCGATGTCCAATAGTGCAGGCACTTGGCGCACCATGGATCTCTGGACAGATCATCAACCTTGTCCACACGCTTCCCTAGACATCATTTGCACGGCATCGTGAAAAGACCACGATACAGTCATACAACACTCGTCTGTACGAGAAAACATGTTGGGTTTTGCCGATATTCCGGCATACTCGACCCTCGAAAGGAGGCCACTACGCCGTATGCTCAGGCTTGCTGAGGCGAAGCAGCCATTGCAAGATTCTGCAACGCCTCCAAAACATGGCAATGAAGCTCAGCAAAGAAGCACCGATGAAGAAACCAAGTCGCCCGTACAGCAGACGTTTGAAGAATCGTTCGTGCGAGGCGAACCTCTCACAGACAACCGCCATACGTTTCTCAATACGGTCTCAAATACGCCAAGGGGACCTGTATCCTTGCGTCTACCTGGTCGTAGAAATAGAAGTCATGCCCTGTCAGCTATCGCCTATGATAAAAGTTCGACCTCAATGCACGTTTCAAGTGTGCAAGATATCAAATCCAAGACGCATCGACAGCCACGCTCAGACGAACATATCAAGAAGAGCGAGACAGACTTGGATTCCACCTTTGATCATCCTCTGATCTCCCCGCCTGGGAATCACACACCCAAGAGGAAATTACGCTCAACGACCAGCCGGCAGGATTTGTCTTCCGAAGAAGAGATCTCACAACAAGCACCGCAGAGGAAGAGACCGAGAACGCAAACGCAGCCTACCAATGTCTTCGGCCCGTCAGTGAAGGACGCTGTTTATGTTGACCATAATTACTTTCGCATTTCCAACGAGATTGCGAGACTACAAGACTTAGAATGTGCAAATGCTGACATATTAATCAATCAATTACAGGAAAGACAACGTCCTTGTAGCGGTCGTGATGAGCTGTGCAATTCTGTACTCAATGATGACTGGGCCTCACACCCAACCTGGGCATCGGAAGACTCAGGCTTCATTGCTCACCGCAAGAACACCTACGAAGAGGCCTTACACAGAATCGAAGAAGAGCGTCATGACTACGACTTCAACATTGAGACCTGCAGTCGGACTATTCAACTTCTTGAGCCTGCTGCGCAAACTCTTCGCAGAATGACCGAAGCTGAACAGCGAATGTACAAGCTGCCTCCTGGGCTTGGCGGCCAGAGTGAGACGATTTACAAGCGTGTCATCATGAAGGTCTATGGGCGAGAGAGAGGTCGTGATGTCAACGAACGTCTACACGAGCTGCCATACCAAGTTATACCGGTCCTACTCAACCGTCTCAAAGAGCGCTTGGAGACGTGGAAGATGGCTCAACGCGAGTGGGAGAAGGTTTGGCGCGATCAGACGCAGAAGATGTTTTGGAAGTCGTTAGATCATCAAGCCATCACCGCCCGGTCAAACGACAAGCGTCAGTTCCAGGTCAAGACACTACAGTCTGAGGTCCAGGTGAAGTGGGAGGAGATGAGACGCCAGAACAATACCTTCCCCGGTGTGCTGAACAAACCTCAGTTGGAGTTCACCTACGACAGCACGGAAGTACTCATGGATACAGCATATCTCGTGATTGTTTACATCGAGCTTAACCTGTCTGCTGAGCAACCTAACCTGGCCAATTTCATCAGAGAATTCGTGCCTCTGTTCTTTGGATTAGACAGCGACGACTTCAGAACCCAGTTGCGAGCCCGGCTTGGAGACACACCTCCTAATGAAGGAGCAGATGACTCGGCCTCGGGTGCCGAAGATTCGGTCTCTTCGAAAGGTCGTAAGGCAAAGACCAGTTTGTTGCGGAGCACTCTCGATCGTGGCAGAGGCAAAGGTGGTCGCAGCCAACGTGAGGGTAGCCAGGCATCTGCCAGCCGTACCACAACGCCAGAAGCCGGCTCGAATGCGGATGAAGATATGCAACTCGACAACGCCGGCGACGGTGAGGCCAAACCCGAGGCTGAAGTCGCTAGATGGTTCAATTACCCTGATGGCAATGTAAATGGCCGACGTACTGTCCGGGATGTCGACCCCAGTGAACCGCAGAAGCGTGATGTGTACCGTTTGTGGGCAAACACACACATCTACTCCTTTATTCGAGTCTTCACGACGCTGTACGAGCGCCTACTCGCCCTCAAGAGATCTGAAGCCACGGCTGCTGAGGCCATCAGGAATGGCCTGAGAAAGAAGCCAGCAAACGATCTCGGAATCGCTGACAGGAACCCCACTGAATTCTTCTCGGATTTGAGCCCCTCAGCAAACTTTTATAGCCAAATGTTGGGCAAGCTGGAGGATGTTCTCAGGCAACAACACGATATGAGCGAGGTCGAGGAAGCCCTCCGCCGATACTACATGGGCATCGGGTACCAATTGTACGGTTTCGAGAAGATGGTTGGAGCGATCTCGAAATTCGCCAATAACATCCTGACCAGCGAATCCAAGGACCGCAGCTGGGACATCTATCAACTATTCAAGAGGGATAGACGCAACGAGTACACCACTGCCCAGCAGCAGACGGATTACCGCAAGGCAGCAGAGAAACTGATCAAGGAAGCCGAGATGTACAAGATCGAATACGTAAGTGGTGAATCCCAAGAGGAAAGGCTTGTCGGCTTGCATGATTACTGACCAAATGTACAGTCTCAGTCCAGAAGTCGTGCTGGTGTTTACCTCACCAAAAAAGATGCTCCAAATTATGATGCCGGTCTCTCGCCACTTGACCAGGAGAACCGCTGGCGCTACTACATCGCGTCATACACGTCCACTCAGACGACCGACGGCATCAACCTGGGAGATGTTGACATCCCATTCCTGGTGCGAAATGTGCGAGCGGCAGGTGCGGATCCCAACTCTACCACATTCCCACCTTCACCTGTCGCTTCGTCCAAGGACTCGGAAGCGGCACGCGAGCGCATCATGGACAGAATCACCACCGAACAGAGTGAGGAACGTCTGGAGATACGCGTCGCAATCAACAACTACAAGATCGTGTTCACACCAGCCACACCCACGGACAATCATTACGAGGTGTGGATTGCAAGCATGAAGGAACGTCAGGGAGGAGAAGAAGACGTCAAGGAGGCAGAGGATTGTTTAACGTTCGGTCAAGAGGACGGCTTGGAACGACTGGTGATGATCAACGATGCCATGAAGGGCCTTAGCAAGGACGAGGTTGAGAAGCGCAACCAGAGCTATGCCAAAGGCCTGAGCGATGGTTTCAGCGACGTGGAGACAAAGGGCGAGGATATGGAGCTCGACGGGTAGGCCTTGGGAGACAGTCTCGGCGATGATGTATCAACGAGGCCAGCCCGTACAGCCTACAGGGGGCGTTGCGGCTTAGAGACAGCAGCATCTTGCGCTGTTGTGTACAATATGATTTCGTGGGCTTGCTTCTCTCTTGTATGTGCACTCGTTACATGCGAAAGAGATCAGCATAATTTGTCTTTAATTCAAACGGATGACATGCTTTACATTTCTGCCAACGCTTTTGTTTTTTTTTTTCCCCTCTCTATTGATCACTTTGTGCATGTGATATGTGACACCACCTTTTGCACAATGTTCGTGCAAAGAGAAAGGTACCTTAGGTACCTACCCAGGTAAGTCAGATCGCCAGCCTGGATATAAGCAGTGGCGCTTTCCCATTGGCCCATTCTGCGGCCACGCTAGCGGATGTGCCCCGGGTGGAAGCTTAAGGCAATGTGACGCGGAGTGACCCTCCGTTCTCTCTCTCTCTTTGACATCTGCAGCATGTCCCCGCCTTGCAAGCGACCAATCCCCATTGCAGCACAAGTGTCTATATTGATACTGTCATTGGCGAAGATATCTGCTACCTACTCTGGCGAGGCCGAGATGGCCATCGCTGTGCGTTGGTGTTAAGGGATAAGGCTCTCTGGCATGGTCCATACGAAGGACGTGCTTTCCTAGTTGGGAAGGAATGATTCGGCTATGTGAATTGTGTGGCTGCTCTGTGAGCGACCGTGTCGGGAAGCATGATCTGTTACTCACGCCTTCTCCTTGGCATTCTGGTCGAGTATGAACATATGTTGGAATGTGAGGCGGCACTTGGGTTATGCCGTGTCGCTTGGGGTACACCTCGTTTCATTTACGCCATGGCTGCGGCGCTGTCAGTTGCTTTTGTATTGCAGCCAGATTTTGCTCTTTGTAGTGGAGCGCGATGCACTCTCTGCATTGTAGTGCAAGGAGATACACATTACGCCGTCGCTTATCTGCCGGATGGCTGGTGACTTCCCCAATTTTCTCGACTGATGGCTGAAACATGGCCTGCAGCTCGGCCACGGTAGCGAGGCTGCACGGCATATGATACGCCACTCCCAGCTGACCCTCGAAAGGTAGTGGGTACCTGCCAGGGGACGCAGATCAAAGGTCTGTCACTCTGTAGGAGTTTCGATGGCGTAGTGTGGACACAGATGCCACACGCGAAGGAGATCCGAACCGATCTCAATGGCGAGATCGGGTGAGTCGTTGGTGTCGTGGAACGATAGTAGAATACATCGAACAGCGACACATGCGGTATCCAGGCCCATAGAGATGTGGGGGAAGGGTACAAGACACCTGCAGCTGCTATAGTGATGAACGGCTTAGTATACTAGCCTGTCATGAGTTGAAGATGAACTCCTTCAATATGGGCGAGGCGGCAAATTCAGGATTCAAGAGCACGCAGTTCAGGAAATGAGACAACCCTTCTCTGCGCTGCTCGAGGAACTTGGGCCTGAAGCGGGAGACGACGCTCTTACGCGGCAGGCTAGGAATCATGGGTTCGGCATGAGGGAAGGAATTGATGAGGTCGAGTCGAAGCCGGTCAAATTCAGAGTACCTCTTGCGCAAACCGAAGCTCCCACCCTTGAGGGTACCGACGGTGCAGTGCCAGACGACATAAGCACCAATGCCGGACGGGCCAGATACGATGACATACTCGTCGACAGTGGCGAACTTAGCCCAACACGACCGGCTTCCCTCGTGGCAATCTTCCGAGTGGTCTTCCAGGACTATGCCGGCGGTGGTACATACTGCACTGGAAACGCTGGTAGAGCGGCTGTGGCTGTGTGTATGCCAGAAGGCGGGGGTTTCGTCCTGTTGAGTTTGCAGCTGTTCGGTAGATGGTGGTGGTGGTGATGGTAATGGTGGTGGCGGTAGTGGTGTTTGTGTTGGTCCTCCTGGCGGTCGTTCTTCTGGCGGTTCGGCGTGGGCTGATCCAGAAGAAGACGATGATGATGATGATGGACGAGACGGGAGAGCGTTAACGAAGTGGCGATCAGGATCGTCGTTGTTTCCGTGGTCGCTGGGGACCTGCACCTGGTGGCTGGCAGCGGAGTGAGGGGCCAGCATACCTCGTATACAGTCGGAGCAGGCGCGGCGAGAGCAATGTAGATGTGTGGAGACCGGATGGACGGCGTATGTACAATGACAATAGCAATGATAATAGCAATGACAACAGAAACGACAGCCTCGATAGCGCCGTGAACTATGGTGAGACAGTGGAGGGGAATGATGGGGTGTCGTCCACTGGACGTTGTCCACTGGATCCCCAGATGCCGCTTGCACGGTACAGTGCTGACGCCTTCTACAGAACCTCAGATAGCGCGGTAAAGCAGTGGCAAAGGCTGGCCGGCCTTCCCCTCAACTGTCTTTCTGTCGTGAGGGTACAGCGTGGGTACGTATGTGGGTGGGTAGGTGGGTATACAGTAGTGTGGAAGAGCGAGGTCGACTAAGGTATCTTTCACGTGTGAGTGAGTGAGTGAGTGTGTGAGTGAGTATGTGTGTGTTGTGTGTGTGAAGTTGTATGTAGTTAGGTGTATACGTGTACGACATCGAGCAGCATCCAGCCAACGAAGCGCTACTACTACTGCATGACCCTGATGCAAATATCGTATGTACAGTATGTACAGTATGCCTTGCTGATCCCACTCGGATCATTTGAATTGTACACTATATACTATACTATACTACTACTGTATACCATACCCTATTACCCATCCGGGCACGCTATACCGTCCAGATGCCCCTTATCGTCCACCCCCAATCTATTTCCAGTCCTTCGCCGGGCCAGCCCAATCCATCTGCATAGGTCTCGCTTTTTTATTATCCACGCCGTGCGAGCTATGGCCGCCCTTCTAACATGTGTCTAGTAATAGTGTAGGTAGGTGCTGTAATAGGTAAATTACCTGTTCAACACCTCGCCACCGGACAAGGCCATGAACGCTTGCGGTGCTGCTGCTGATGCTGCTGCTGCTGCTTTTGCTACCGCTGCTTTTACCCAGCGGCACTGCTGGTCTAGCCCACCAGTCCAGCATGGCCAGAATGCGGTACAGGAGGATACGAGGGGTAGCGATGGATGAGCTGCCGCATCTGATTCGGTGCAGCCCACAACCCCTACACAACACTGGCTGGGCAACGGCTAGGGCATTGGGGGTGCGAGCCGAAGAAAGCTATAGCCACAGCCATTAACCAGGATCAGGCTGGCTGCTGCTGCACAGTCCACTAAAAACATATCCCATCCAGTCTGGCGGCTCGCGTCCGGCCATACGCCAATTGCTCAGTCAACGCCCGTCAATGCTTCCCAAAGTCCCCGGCGAATACCCAGACAAGTAGGTAGGTAGGTAGGTAGGTAGGTAGGTAAGTAAAGCAGGAAGACAAACGGGCAGGAAACTCGGTGGGAACGGCAACCCTTGCGAGTATATAACCTCATTCATCACCCTCGGCTCCCTTCAGCCATCACTTTTTTGTCTCCCGTCCGTTTCCGTTGCCGGTCTTCTTCATCTTTGCATCTCGCCAGATCTTCTTCCCTTCAATTGTAATATTTGATCACAGCCAGATCGAATATTCTACATTGTTTCCATACCCTCGTTGGGCTCGATCACTGCACGTTTCACTCGGTACCTTTGCTTTGCTCGTAGACGTTATTCTAGAACGTGAGTGCTCCTCCAGCTCGACACCTCATTTCCGCATTCCACAGCAAACGCCCTGGAAACCGACCGTTTGCATTCACCGTTGTTGTATCACTTCGCTAATATACACCCTCTGCAGTGTCGAACGGACAGGTTGTACAACAACCCAGGCTTCCAACAAACCCTCGTCAAATCAAACATGAAGTCGTTCATCTACGCCCTGGCTACTGCTGCCTCCATCAGCACTGCCTATGCACAGTATGCCATCGATCCACAGAGTGTGAGCAACTCCACCAGAGACTTGTAAGTTCGGCCGGCGAGTCCTCGCTTTGTACCCTCCTACACCACGGATGTTCGCTGACCACCGATCCAGCTGGTGTGACCAGCAAAAGACCCAATGCCCCCTCATCTGTCTGCAGGTGACCGACGGCGCTTCGTCAACCACCGAGTTCAACCAGTGTGATCCTGACGCCCTGACCTACTACTGTGTGTGCGACAACGGCATGTCTCCCAACGTGTCGGAATACTCCCAGACGCTGCCCTACTTCATCTGCACCGAATGGGGCAACCAGTGCGTCAGCAACTGCGGCAATGACAACACCTGCTCCAACGACTGCCGTGCCAACCACCCATGTGGTGCCCTCGACCCTAAGCGTTACAACATAACCTCGAGCTCTTCCTCCTCCTCCTCCACCAAGACTGGCGGCCCAACCTCGACCAGCAAGGGCAGCAATGCTGGCTACACCACCGATGCCAGCGGTCAGACCGCCTACACTGGCATCTTAGGCAGCCAGCCGACGGGAAGCAGCGGTAGCAGC
Source organism: Scorias spongiosa (assembly GCA_018467035.1). Taxonomy (NCBI): domain Eukaryota; kingdom Fungi; phylum Ascomycota; class Dothideomycetes; order Capnodiales; family Readerielliopsidaceae; genus Scorias; species Scorias spongiosa. The sequence continues at coordinate 309,169 of JACSZZ010000007.1, read as the reverse complement.
AGCGGTAGCAGCAGTGGAGGCCACGGAAACGGCGCTGCTGGTTTGAGAGAATTTGGACAGTCTTGGGGCCTGATCACCCTTTTCGGCGGCTTGTTTGCCGGTTTCGCTATGGTGCTCTAGAGCGATGGAACAGAGCGGGAAAAGTCGTCTCGGCTGTTCTGGTCTTTGGCACCCTCACTCGAGCGTTCGAGCGAATGTTATCATTGGGTTTTTTCCAGGCGTTTTGCGGCAAATCATCGGATATGGGTAATGATTGATATTTCAGCATACACGATGGTTTGATATTGGGGTATTGAAGCGTCGTGGCCAGTTACTAATAATCAACGAGGCTTTCCAACCTCTCCCCGTTTTGCCATTGACTCCTGAGACTTCGTCCATCCAACGTACTCATCCAGTTTTCCCATGTTTTGTGCTGTTGACGGATGTCAAGCAAGCCCACCTAATAATGTACTGAGCTGGTGTTTATCACGTCTTGGCTGTAACATCTCTGTCGTGCGGTAGAGTTCTGTCAGCGTTGTGCTGGACGAAAAAATGCGACAGTGTAGCCTTAGTGAAAGACCTCGCGATCAATCTGTCGCGACTTATCCATCCTCTCAGTTGATGAGGAGCCCGTGCTGTTCATACGACATCACCCTCTCATGAAGGTCTTCTCTTCACGAACTCGTCAAGGTCAGCTCTGGTGACCACACCGAGAACGAATCTCCTTCCTGGGTCTGTCACCACTGCAAAGTCCTGCTTCTCGCCACCGTCCAGACCCCCGAAGAATGTCTCCAAATCTTCCAGCGGCGTGTCCATCGTGATGAGCACATACGCCCTGCCCTTCCGTTGGAACCTGGTCATCGCCTTCTCGACGGGATCGGACTCGGCCACTTCGTGGGTCGCGAGCAGCGAGCGCAGGCGCGGGATGCTGATGTAGCCCAGCAGGTGCTTCGTCGACTGCTCGACGACAGTCAGGTGGGTGTAGTCCCTCTCGAAGGCAGCGACGAGGGCGGACGAGATGGGCGACCGTGGTGATGTGGACAGCGCAGGTGGAGGGTCGAGGTCTTCGATCGTGGCCTGCAGGGTTGGCGATCGTGTCAGTCTCATCGTCGGTCATGCTGGAACATGTCCTTCCCATACGTACACCTCGATACTTGCTAGCCAGAGCGGATGGACGTCTAGGTGTGACCTCTGGGTTGGCATTGCCGTTTGTTGAGGACGCTGTCGCGTTTGTGCTCGCCATGGTGTAGTCGATGACTTTTTTTCTTTTCGTCTCTGACTTGACTCCAACCTCACAACTTTCAAATCGCTGTCACGGACACAATCTTTGTCGCCCAAAACCCTCAGGGTGTGATCCAATGCAACGAAGCGCGGTGGAAACTGTCGGGATTGTGGCTCGGATCGGTTGCTGATCTCATTGGTGGCGGGTTGCGATTGTGTGCAATTGGATGGGTAGGTACGTAGGTACCTACTTATCCTGCTGATGCTTGCAGCACAACCCCGCGTTCTGCCCTCCGTCGAGCTGCAGCTTCCCGAGGTGAGGTGGAAGTGGGAGGTCACTCCGGGCCATTATTACTTTAGGTAGTTCTCGCAACCTTTTCACAACTCTACCTACACTGGTAAACCCGGCAACCAGTGCAGTGCTGACATTGCACCGTGAACTCTTCGACTGCATCATCAGTGAAACTGAAAGATTCACTCGGTGATAAATACCGCTGGCTCTCAGCACAGCCAGTAGTGTCCAGATAGTCGACCGTCATATAATCGTTCAGCCTCATTCCCCTACTTGAGAAACTGCACATCGCGACTCGCGATTCTCAGCGCCCTTCACCTTGTAGTTCCTCGTCCGTGTCATCGATTCGACTGGCTATTCCATCGAAATGCTTCCCCTTTTCCCCTCTGCCAACACTCTGGGCGTAGTATTCGGCCACAACGCCGCCCACACCAACGTTCAGCAGCCACCCACTAGCCTCCAGGCCAAGACTCATCTCTATCCATCATGGAACATCACAGAAGATGCGAAGCAGAAGACTACCCAGCTGAGTAACGCTGCGGTTGCCGAGCTCGAAAAGGCCTCCAGCAAGGCACAGGCGACCGCAGGTAAAATTGAACTGTACAGCGGCAAATACTACGCATCTTGCACCTTTGGTGGCTTGCTAGCATGTGGGTTGACTCACTGGGCTGTGACGCCTCTTGACCTGGTCAAATGCCGACGACAGGTCGATAGTAAGATGTATAAAGGCAATTTCGATGGATGGCGCAAGATCATTGCTGCTGATGGCTATCGCGGCATCTATACCGGAGGCTCGCCCACCTTCTTCGGCTACTCCATCCAGGGATCTCTGAAGTATGGCGGATACGAATACTTCAAGAAGTTCTACTCCGACCTCGCAGGTGAGGAAAACGCAAAGCGTTACAAAACATGGATCTACCTGGCCGGTTCCGCGTCGGCCGAATTCTTTGCTGATATTGGCCTCTGTCCGCTCGAGGCCGTCAAGGTTCGCATGCAAACAACACTGCCTCCATTTGCCACGGGCACAATGGATGGCATCAGGAAGATCACATCCACCGAAGGCGTTGCTGGGTAAGATTCACCGTCCGATCGTTATAAGTCTTCAGGCAGAAGCTGATGTATATTGGGGTAGATTGTACAAAGGCCTGTATCCGCTCTGGGGTCGCCAGATCCCGTACACCATGATGAAATTCGCCTCCTTTGAGACAATCGTCGAAATGATCTACAAGGGCCTTCCTAAGCCAAAGGAAGAATACTCTGGTGCCGCTCAGACTGGTGTTGCGTTTGCGGGCGGTTACCTAGCTGGTATCCTCTGTGCTATTGTCTCCCATCCGGCGGACGTCATGGTCTCAAAGCTGAACGCGAACCGCCAACCTGGTGAGGCATTTGGAGCTGCCACTAGCCGAATCTACAAGGATATCGGATTCGCTGGGCTTTGGAACGGACTACCTGTTCGGTAAGTTGTAGTTGCATCATGAGCATTGCGGCCTGCAACCCTGCTAACATCTTTGTCCAAAGTATCGTGATGATAGGCACCCTCACCGGTCTGCAGTGGATGATCTACGACTCGTTCAAGATCTTCATGGGCTTGCCCACCACTGGCGGTCCTGCTCCTCCACCTGAGAAGAAGTAGACTTCCAGGATTGAACACTTCTTACCAGGACCATTGATGATCTGAGGTCGCCTGTGGTTATTGTCTGCAAACTCGAGTCTCGAATTCTTTACTGCTTCCTCTCCCTAGTGACGTAAGTCTGTATCCAAGGGCCGATTGACTATCGAATTGTTCGGATGAAGCTTTCAATGTATCAAGAGAGAGTCATAGCACCGTGATCTGAGACTTCTCCCTGCGAATAGGTGTCCGAACACCACATGTCTAGCGATGGGTCTGCGTTTGCGAGGTGTGCCACACCAGTTTGTTGTTGCATGCTTGTTTGACATGTGGGATTTGCAATTTCTCCCACAAATCTGTTGCTCAGATCACGTATTGCGCCAGCCAACGGGCTTCCCGTGTGGCGCGTTATCGTGCGGTGTAGGTACTTTTCCGAAGTCCCGAGGTCTTGCTCAATTTCTCCAACGTCACCTCTTGGCGCGCGTCAGTCCACCTCCCGCTTGAGCTCCTTCACACTCTCATCTCCGCCGTCGACTTGCCATCCCTCCCTCCTATAGGACGCCGGAAGGTACCTGTCCTACCTCGCCATGACTTATGAGCCGGTTCTGTCGATGGCGTTTCGTAGTCTTGGAACGTCTGACGGTCTTTGATCGCTGATAGCAGATCTACCTCGATCGTTGGTAGAGGAACGGTACTGTACCTTGCGTCATAGCCATGCCCCTCATGAGATCTTCTCTACCACCTACCTAGGTAGCTGGCTTCAAAGAGCGACGGCATTTGCTTTTGTGTGTCGCCTTGCGCTCCCATCTTCTCCATTTCCTTTTGACAGAGTTTAAAGTATCTTCTTCGAGAAACCTTGATACATTACACATCGCGCATATTCGATTGTTCACGACCACTTCACTAACACGCTTGCCAAACATGTCTGAACATCCTATCCACTCGACCGGTAGAGGAGGTGCGTACCCTACTCGTCTGTGTCTAGTTGGCGGTGCAGCGAGAAGGTCATTGCGCAGCAAAGCTAACACGGAACGTCTCCTCCAGGCGCTGGCAACATCGGCGAGGACACCGCGACGTAAGCCAGTACCCATCCACTCCCGCACCTCTGCACGATCCAGACCGTCGAGCTTTCCTCGCTGACCGTACGCACGCGCCGACTGTAGATACGTCGACGGCAGCATCATCCGCGAAGGTACCCCTCAGCCGGGCGGCTCGCATGGGCGCGGCGGCGCCGGCAACGTCACGCCTTCACCCGCGCCTGGCACCGGCGGGCTCGGCGCCGTGCCACCCGTGCACCAGTCCGAAGACGTGATCCCCGAGTCTGCCACGCGCGTGGGCGACTACGAGGACTACCACACCGGCCGCGGCGGCGCCGGCAACGAGCACCGCGAGAAGTACGGCGGCCACTCCAAAGAGAAGGGCGACAGCTTCTTGGACAAGGCCAAGCATGCCGTCGGCCTGGACAAGCTCGGTCAGCACCACAAGAAGGAGGAGGGTAGCGCGCTGAAGAACGAGACTGCTCCCTGAAGTGTAGCAGTGCTGGTTCTCAATTTGCGCCGCACACCACGCACTGCCGCCATCTTGTTGGGCGGTCGTCCGTCCGAAAGCAACATGCCCACGACGGCCGCCATGAGATTCCGATACACTTGATACCATTGATTTTCGCTCTGCTATAATATGCCAACCTAGTTACCTAAATGATGATTTTTTTTGAAATTACGTAGTTTTCTTTGGAAATATATTCCAGCCGTTCCTTCATCACAATGTAGCTTCACGTTAGTCTAAGCGAAAGCCAGTACTCCTGACGATGCGATGTAGCGTACCTACCCTCATGATGTTTCGTTTAAAGGACGGACCGATGTGCCCTAGCAAGTCACCCTGCAGAAACCGGCATACCTCTATATGTAATTCCACCTCGACTTGCTTAAGCTATTCCAGCTACCATTTCTTAACAGGCCCAGATCGAACACAAAGACGACGTGGTGTTGAAGCTGTATCGAGAAGCTTATAGTAGTATTGTAGACTGATGAATCGATTTGGAGTATCTCGTTGTCGTCATTATCGTGCACGCATTATCAACTATACATACAAAGGATCCCGTGGAGCACCTCTAGTGCTTGCCAATGTGCAACTTGTCCTTGACTTTGTCGGCGACAGTTTCCTTGCCGTCGTTGGATTGATCATTGGGACCACCTGCGGCTGCAGAACCGATGTTGGCTGCGGTATTACTCTTCACCTGTTCTATTACCGAAGAACAACAACCGCGTCAGCGCCAATGCCGCTCATCATAAATGAGGTCAAGGACGGAGTTTAGTTACCAGTAGGCTGTCCATCAGAGCTGGAGATACCAGCGCCCTCTGGAGCAGGGTTGTCCGGGATCTTCTTGCTCTCGCCCCAGTGCTTCTCGCCCAATCTTTCGCCGCCAGCGGTAGGGATGGCGCTGCGGTTCTCCAAGTTGCCCGATCGGCCGCCCGAGACGCCGGTGTTGGACTCGCCAGCGCCCTGAGGTGGCTTGTGGGCGGGGTCTTGTGCCTTGGCGGCCTCGGTCTCATTGATGGCCCGCTTCTGCGCAGGATCTTGGGTACCGGTGGCATCTTTCATCTCCTGCGCAAGGGTATCACCATCCTGGACTGTATCTGTCACGCCCTGGTCCACCTGGGTGCTTTTACGCTGGCCGACGGTATCGTACTGTCCAGTCAAGCCAGTCGAAGTGCCGTACTGCCCAGTCGAGCCAGTCAAGCCAGTCGAAGAGCCATACTGCCCAGTCGAGCCAGTTGAATCATCATACTGTCCAGTCGAGCCAGTCGAAGTGCCATACTGTCCAGTCGAGCCAGTCGAAGTGCCATACTGTCCAGTCGAGCCAGTCAAGCCAGTCGAAGAGCCATACTGTCCAGTCGAGCCAGTTGACCATACTGTCCAGTCGAGCCAGTCAAGCCAGTCGAAGAGCCATACTGTCCAGTCGAGCCAGTTGAATCATCATACTGTCCAGTTGAGCCAGTCAAGCCAGTCGAAGTGCCGTACTGTCCAGACGAGCCGGTCAAGCCAGTCGAAGTACCATGCTGTCCAGTCGAGCCGGTCAAGCCAGTCGAAGTACCATGCTGTCCAGTTGAGCCAGTCAAGCCAGTCGAAGAGCCGTACTGCCCAGTCGAGCCAGTCAAGCCAGTCGAAGTGCCGTACTGCCCAGTCGAGCCAGTTGAATCATCATACTGTCCAGTCGGGCCAGTTGAAGTACCATACTGCCCAGTCGAGCCTGTTGAAGTACCATACTGTCCAGTAGAGCCTGAAGAAGCATCATACTGTCCAGTCGAGCCAGTCGAAGCATCATACTGCCCAGACGAGGTTGTCGAGTTGTTGCCCAGCCCCAAGTAGGACTTCACGGTATCGACTACGGCGCCGGTAGTGGAAGGTTGAGAGCTCTGGTAGGTTGTGTCTTGAGACATGATGGCGGTGCGAGGATTTTTGTTCTTCTATAGTCTCAAAGGGCAATGGTCAGCGAGGTCTGCACCTGTTACGAGCTTCGGCTATGAGGTCCATCACCTCCAATGCCAAAGATATGCTCGCCTAAGAAGAACGTGGTGGGAGCTGGCTCACCTGATTTCAAAGATGGTAGTCGGGTGTAGTTGTGATTGTGATGAGTTGTCTGTCACTTCCAGCGCAGGAGGGACTTATATATATACGACTCGACAAGGGCGAATGCCAATACAGGATCGAGGTCATGTCCAACTACAATTACGTAGACATGGAGAGGACAAGGCAGCCCCACCAGTACGGCCCAGACTGAGCCGACCTGGACAGCGTGGGACCAGCCATGACGCAGGCAGTCGTAATTCCCGAGGTGGAACAAGAGCAACTGCCATACATGCGATCGCCAGCACGAGTGCGTCCAGGCCGTGTCGTACTGTCAGTCGCCATCGGCGGTCTAGGGCCAGATGGAGGTGGTAGAACAAGGACAGAAGACCGACAACAAGCTTGAAAGGCGTGAACGATGGAGTGGGGGCGCCACGGGATGATGTCACTACAGTTAGCACATCGTGACATTGGATGCAGATGAGGGATCGTGATGGATACTGGGGAACTGTGGAGCCTCTTCCCCATGCTTGATTCTTGCCAATTGCCATCTTGCTTCTAAATCAAGCATTTCTCCATATAGCACCGCCTGCGCTATTGGAGCCTCTCTCTTAGAGTTGGTCAGGCGGTGGCTTTCCCTACATCATGTCCAGTTCAAATTATCAAGTCAGCCAGACTCAGTCGGTTCTCCAATGCCGGCGACTTTGAACGGCTGCTGGCTCGGATCGTTCCGTTATGCATGTTACTAATGGCTTACGAAACCTTCGTAGCACCTCATCAGAGTCTCAAGTGGGTCGCAGTGACCTCTCGCTACTACGACTTCATTGGGTTCCATTTGTGAGATCAAAAGCACTGGAGGTTTATACACATCGAAACAACGGTCCTCCGCACCACGTCTCGTCGGTGCTTTCTCTCTTGTAACAATCTAGCAGTTGTGAATCGTAATAACCCCTTCTCGACAGCACAAGACGGATCATTCCATGCACACCCACGCTCACACAGAGATGGACATGGATCATGGCCATGGCGGCCACAATATGCCGATGTGCAGCATGAACGTATGTCGAAAGCCCTGATCTTCGCCTATCTCACTCCCTCAGCCGCAGTGACTTGGACTACATTGCTGCCTTCAAACCATGTTGGTATGGTCAACTTTCAAGAAGGACCTCCGTGACTGACAGATTGTGGGCTCATCGTAGATGCTCTTCACCTGGTCGACGGAAAATCTCTGCATAGTCTTCCCATCTTGGCGCATCACTTCTACCTTCACCCTTCTTGCGTCGCTGCTCGCCGTCGTTGTCCTGACTGCCGGTTACGAGGGCTTGAGAGAGTTTTCCCGCCGCTATGAAGCAACCTTGGAACAGCATCTCAACAGGATAACACGTGAGTCTCCCTCGAAGTATCACCCCCAGATTCCATTGTCAACAATAGCCAGCCCTACTATGGAGGCATGCGCCTTCAATCAGTGGTTGTAGATGGGGGACTAGCGCTCTTTGATCGACGTCTTACTTTCTGTATCATCGGTGACTTATGTGATCATGACACTATTAAAGTAGACGATGACGATACCGACCACAACCCATCCATACGACGAGACGAACACAGCTCACTCCTCGGCCGTATATTAGGTCAAAGATCTCCTGGCGCGGCGGCACGCCAAGGGAAGCTCGTCAAGGCCATCTTGTATGGTCTCCAAGTCTTCTATTCATTCTTCATCATGTGAGTTCCCTGCAGACATCCGCCAGAACTATTGCTAAGTTGATACAGGCTACTTTTCATGACCTACAACGGCTGGATCATGATCGCGGTAGGCGTTGGAGCCACCATAGGGTTTCTAGCGTTTGCCAAATCAGACACCAGTGCCAGTAAGAGTGCTGCTTGTCATTAGAACCCTCGATATCTTCTCAAGAAGCTCGACTGTCATTGATCAGCAAGCCATAGTGGACAGATGTGAAGAGAGTTCAGCTTGTTCAACTGACAGTATCTTTGCCAACATCATGGTTTCATGTGGAGAGGGTGCTTATATGAACTAAGGACAGAGTCTTGATAAATTTGGGTGCATACTAGCGTATCATACATCATCTTACAATTGCTACATGAAATTAGGAGTCAAGTTGTCCTTGCTTAATAATATGGAGTGACGAGTCTCGATGCGACCACTAATCAATCGTTTGAATCATGTCGACCCACGGCATGCCGGTCTATTGCACACCAAGTCAACACCACCAACCAAAGAGCCAAGGACTTCAGATTTCTGCGCAAGTGCGCTGACATCACCCAGTGTCCCCAGTCGAAGATGCAGAAACTTCAGCTTGCTCATCTATGGGGTCAAAGTCGAGGTCGGAAACCCCCATTTCGCTGGCAGCTTCCGCAATCAGGTCGGCAGTGATGTCCCCATCGAGTGCATCAGGCTCGACGACGGCAGAGTTGCCATGTACTCTATCGATCACAAGCCTCAAAAGCTCACAAAGCGCCTGTAGCCTCCGAACCCCCCCTTGCGCTCCCTCGAAATACTGTGCTCTAGCATTTTGATCAGACACAGGAAGCCCGTCCTGACGTAGTGACTGTTTGATTCTTCGCTCCACCAGCTTGTTGAAAGTCTTTTTCACGCCTTCTAGATTCCTGTCTTCGGCTTTAATGAATGTACGTGAACCTCTTTGGCGACCGCGCGCAGTCTCTCTTTGTGCTACCGGCAATGCTGCAATGCTTAGAAACAGTGTCTCTTCGATAAGCTTGCTCGGCCAGCGATTGCCCAACTGGAAAAGCGCGTGCAATGCCACCAGCGTGCCAGGGAGGTCTTTCGTGAGACCGAAGCTCTGCAAAATGTAGCTGCATATCTTGTCGTCCAAGAAATCGGGTGTATGCTTGGGGATTGCCACTTCGTCAGTGGCCGTGTTTGTAGCGCCATCTGGTACTTGATCTTGACGCATCACCCCGACTCGAAGCCATTCAGCCATGCTCTTGAACAGGATCCTGGGCTCCGGGAACTTTTCTGGGTCAGACATCGTTTGACGGAAGCGAATGTGGCGCAGATGGCGCACTTGAGTTTCCCACAAGAAACTGTATGTGTCCTTGTCAGGTCGCGGCTTGCCCTCTCCCTGTGTCCACTTGTTAAAGTTGGTCCAAACGGAAGCGGCTCCATTCTCGTAAAATCGTCCTTGAAGACTCTGGTTTATGAAATAGATGTTAGGCTCGAGTTCGGCAAGAGAAAGCGATCGGTGGACTTTCCGCATCAGAGCGTATTGGCCCTGGAGGAGATAGTGTAGTATAAGTACAGAAAAGGTCTCGAGGGTAGCCTGTGGCAGTTCGCGGGTCCTCCAGAAGGATGGGAGACCGCTTTTCGGGAGTTCTTCTCCCACCAACTCCGGTGGCCCAGATTGTCCTTCGTTTGGTACCACAATAGAGCCGAGACTCTCTCTTTTGGCGTTGCGTTCTTTTCTTTGTAGTTCTCGACGATTCCACGCAGAGGTCATCCGCTTTTGGATCATGGCCCAAGCAATATCCTCAGCTTTGCCAACGTGCTCTGGAGACCCGTCCCGGAATGATGCACCAATGAATCCGTTGATGTGGATCGCGTCGGGTTTGACCCCCCTCTCACACATGAGCTCGAGGACTTGAGCGGACTCGCCAAGTCTCCCCATTCCGAGTAGCTTCTTGAGCCAACTGCTGTAGAAGAACTTATTCTGCCAAGCTCGTGGCAGAACACTGATGGTTGTCAGGCTCAGCCTGTTGACTTCCTCGGCATTTTGTCCGATGTTGATGAGAGTACCCACTCGATGCGCGATAGCCTCATACTCAGCCTTGAACTGAGCGACAGATTTTGAGACGGAAATGTTTCGGTCCTTTGGTGACCCTTGCAACATCATATCCCGAAAGACAGCTAGAGCTAAATCTTTCTTACCTCCTCCAAGGAAAATGAGCGTTACATCGTCGTATTCTTCCATCCTCATGGCATTGCCAAGCTGGTCCCGCATGAAAATGTAGAGACCAAAAGCCATTCGATCTTTTCCGTCTCTTAACGCTGCGCTGATGACTGGTATGACGATCCTGGGGTCATACTGTTCAGCATAGTGCGTGGTCAGTGCACTCAGACACTCAGAACTCTTTGCAATGTCACCAAGCTCTGCATACATTCGCACGAGATCCTGCCAAACATCAAGACTCTTCTTGGGAAGCTTCTCAATTGTAGACAGCTCTGCGAAGGCCTGTGCCCTTTCACCCACTTCCCATAGTGCAAGAACACGGAGACTCTGCTCTTCAATTGTAAGAGACCGTTCTGCGGCTTTCTTGTCGTCTGTGAAGGAAACAACCCTAGCCGCCCGATATTTAGGTAAGGTAGGCAAACAGTTGCTCAAGACGTTCCAAGCCCGATCACTTAGCCCTGCGAACAGTCGTTGCGCTCCAAGAGTCGCTTTGCAGCGATCGTATGCCTTCCATAGTACCGACCTATTTGTCAATTTCTGAGGCTCCAATGCTACACTTCTGACACTGCGATTGAAAACGTTCACAATCGGTAACTCCTCTCGCCTCAAGTCTGAGACTTCGAGTTTCAGTCCTTCCAATGCTTTGTCCTCTCGTTTCTGCTGCTCATTGCGCAGCCTGTTGATCTTTGCCCTGTCACTCGCTGATAGCGCCTTGAGTAGACCTTCATTAAGGAAGGTATCGGTATCCGGTGACTCGTAGGCACTCAATTCGGCGTCCAGCTGTCTTATTTCTTGCAGAACACGTTTGCGCTCATCTTCTTCGGGGTCTTCTTCTACTTTGACCCGTTCTCCAGTACGTGGGTCCTGCTCGTACCAATTGATACCCTCAGTCGAATCATCCTTGTATTGTTGCAGGATAGGCCCGTTCGGTCGCGCATTTTTCTTGCGTGGAGTGGATCGAGATGGACGAGGTGGGTAGTTCAGGATCTCGGAAGGGGAAGGCTTGTTTTGCTTTCTCGCGACAGGCTTTCGGGAGAACGGTTTGCGTTCAGGTAGACCGGCGATGCCTCGACGGCAGAGCAGTTGAAAAGCTCTAGGAGTGATCCCGGCTCTGCTGCTGGAAGGTGCAATCATGAGTTAGACATGTGTAGCGAAGGTGCGGCGGCTGCGACATTCGAATGCTTCAGTCTGACCCGGTGTCTTAAGAGACGAACGATTGAATTATAATTATCTACTTTTACTTTCCTAAGCAGGTAGAGACAGCCGCGGCAGCTCACAGCCAATGACGTCTTCCGCTTGAGTCCAGGGCTAGATTTTATGACCCCTGAACCTGAAACGCGACCAACACGCGTCAAGCTGCTTCAGAACCTCAAATTGTTCTCAGAACAAAGTATACTAATTGCTGAGATGGAATACGAGAAGTGCTATGTTTTTCCAGCCGATGATGCACCACCCGCAAAACGAAGGAAGTTAGAATCCGAGGGTCTCCAAGCGTCCTGGCCATTACGACGACAATTATATCGAGACAGCTGGGCGGGCCAACAGCGACGGATTGATGCGAGACTCGCCGAGATCAATTCTGCATCTGTAGATGAGATCGCTACATATTTGAATGGCTCTCGCGATACGAACGTAACTTCCGCCACACGTTTACCGACTGGCCTTGTTGTGACTGGACCTAGCGCCACTGCTTATACTTCGATTCTTGACAGGCTCTCTGCTCGACTTAGATCACAAGGTGCCACATGCTACGTACCAATCAATTCCTCGGCTGGTAGTAATTGCAAAGCATTGCTCGAGCTCATCAATCAAAAAGGCTCATCCTTTGCAGAGACTGAAGGGGATGAGGCCGATGATGATGAAGCACCACTCAGCAATGCACGAGGCCGTCGTCTCTTGAATTACGATCTGCAGATACTATATGACCATGTTCGAGACAATAGCATCAGTCAGGTCGTATTGGCTTTCGAGGATACAGAGGCCTTCGATGCTGGTCTTTTGTCGGAACTTTTAGATTTGCTGTCTTGCTGGATCGATCGCATACCTTTTGTCCTATTGTTTCGGATTGCTACAAGTGCTGAAATTTTCCAGCAAAGACTTTCGAAGTCGGCTCTCAAATCTTTAAATGCCACAGTGTTTGACATAGCGCCGTCTAGCGACGAAATTGAGGAGGTCTTTGATGTAATTTCTTTGTGCGACCCTGAGAAAGACATCATTCCAAAGATTTGGCTAGGTGGCAACGTACTAGATTCCATGATTGGGCGCCAGCATGACTATCTGCAGACGATCGATGTGTTTGTGGGAGCCGCCAGATACGCGCATATGTCTGCCTTCTACGCCAATGCTCTTACGGCGTTTTTCGCCCCAAGAGCCGAGGAGATCGTCAATTTATCAGATCATGTAAAGGCGCTGCGGAACACAGACTCATTCAGAGTATGGGCGGAGGAATCTTTAAAGAGAGGTGACCATGCTGAGGTTCGGAACGCAATTGAAGACGACAGGGCGTTGGTAGAGATGGCCAGATTGCACCTAAGCTATGGTATAAAGGCCATGTCAGAAATGATGAAAGCGATTGACCTGCTCCAAAGCTTGCAAACCAACATCAAAACACAAACCGTGTCAGCCATACAAAAATCCAGGCTGTATGTACAAGCGACAACCGGCAAACTAGGAGACTCTCCATTCGTACGGGGGTTGTTGTTGACAATTCGTAAGCTGCCTTCGGACGCTACGCTCAACCTTCTCACTGCGCTGCTTGAATCTCCGAAAGCGCCTTTGCAGATCAAAGCCCAATTGGAAGATTTTCTTGTGGGCCTGAAGAACCTTGTGTCCTCACAAAACGACGGCAACGTTCCCCTACGAAGCGAGGAAGATATGAGCAATTCGACGCTGCGCACCACTGTCATAGCAAAGAAAGTCGAGCTCAGCAAACACAAATCGGCGCTTTCAAAACAGGACACAGCCTATACAGCAATACTGCGGTCCTTTACTGACAAATTGGAGTCGTACTTCTCCCAAACCTTAAAGGACCCTAAAACGTTGCTGTTCAATGAAATCTTTCTTTACGATCTCAAATCGCCACTCAGAGAGAACCTCACTCCACGGCCACGTCATGCGATTGAACGGGCACTAGCGAGCCCACACGACTATCTCGCCTGTGAATGTTGCGCGCCGGAAGCAGATGGGGGTTCTACCGATGGCGACGGTCCGACGTTATCGAATACTCAACCCGCGACTGCCATTCTATACCAGCTGTACCTCGAATCCGGAACGCTAATCAACGTGAGCGACTTGTGGCAGGCGTTTCAGGCAGTGCTTGGTGGTGAGGATCAGTCAGATGAGGAATCTGGACCAACAAAGGCGTTATTCCAGCGATCCCTCGCCGAGTTGAAATCACTTGGCATGGTGAAGCCGACCAGGAGGAAAGTCGACCATATTCAGAAGGTGATGTGGAAGGGCCTTTAGCACGAAAACTGACTTGCTTCGCCCTACAATCTGATCTCCAATCGCACCACCAATATCATGACATGGATATTCGATTCTCCAATCTACGTCCCGTTTAATCAAATGTTTAAATATCTCTATCCCAGAAGTCAATACACACTGTGTCTGATTCGAGTAGGATGGATTTCCGTCAGACAAATTTATACAGTAACCAATCATTGTGTGCACTCTGCTAATCTGGGTCAATTACCTAGTCACACTTTTGACCTCCATCACATAGTTCTTTCAACGTGCGTTTTTCCTCACATCTGAGGTCAAGTCATGTAGTAAGAAGTACAGTGCAGGGCTATTCTCCATTTTTATTACCTGAACAATACTCCTAGCTAATTTCAGCTGCAATCACAAATTCCCAAATGAGAGTCAAGGTGGCCAGGGCATGGCAGACGGAATCGTCAGGCCTCAAGGATAGATGAGTGGTTTTTCAAGCGCGTCCATCTCTGTGCTTCCATTGGGTGTTTATGAACATTAGGTTTCTTTGGATCTAAGGGAATTTGACATCGATTTTCAAGAAAGTTGTCTATAGCCCTCGCATATGATACACCCAATAATGTGGCCTGCGCGAGCAGATTTCTTCTAATATTTGGCTTTGCCGTCGACTCCACATCCAAGCATGCTGTACAAAGTGAACCCCAACCGGTTATTTCCACAGCCCCTTCCCTTTGGGATTGGGGCTTCACGTGTGCTCAGTCCTTTGATCGTACAAATGAAATTAGGAGCGTCCAAAGTGGTGTTTCGTCGACGTAGTATGTACAAGGCGTATTGGCGGTAGGGATGGCTCGTGCAGAGATTGCAACTAAGCATTTTGATCGTGGAAATTTTGTAGGGAGCATTCTGCGCATCCACAATTTGGGAAGCGTCCAGGGTCTCGGGGTGTTGGTTGGCTTCGGGTAAGGCGAACCAGCTTAGGTTGGGTTTCGGACTTATGGCTTGTTCCTGAATAGTCAAGGCTTACAATACCTGACGGATGTCATGGATGCCACAGGTCTCAATTAGGGCCCAAGTTGGCAGGCTCTGATCCCGAATCCATTTTGATAGAGTGCATTGGCGTTGTGTAAGTATTGTTGACGGGTGGCGAATTGAATCCGAATCTTGCAAAGGACTGTATATGACCCATTCAATGCTCGTGGGAAAGCATGTCATACGTGGAACACACGTAGGCTAAACATTCGAGATTGATACTGAAGACAATTCAGACCAGGTCTTTAGGTCGTGTCGTTTCGTATCACGTGATTGGCTCTGTTGACGAGTAAGACTTTGCATCATCAATGCTGGTCGAACAGAGCGCAGCTGAACAAGTTCAGTACTCGCCACCGGTAGGTGGACCAACACCGTAGGCAAAATCTGTGCTGGCTTCCCCTGAAGGATCCATAGTGTTACTTAGGACGGCATTTGTAGCATCATAACCTGGTGAGGTCGAGTGAGCACCGACACTCGCCCCAGGGATGCCAGCTTTCTGGTCACCGCGAGCCACTAAGTTCTTCACGTTGTCAGATCGTAGTTCTGTCAAAGAGGAAGGCTCTCAATGGAAAGGGGTACTCACCTCGCGATAACGGGCGAGGTAAATCTTCAAAGCTTCCCCATAGTTTTCGAAACCGAGCGATGTCATTGCGAATAGGATGTCTTCGCCATTGACGGTCTTTCGCTTCTCCTGTTGGCACTTTTCCGAAGCTACACGGAATTGTTAACAGACCTGATGGCTTTGACATTGGAAGACGTTATAGGTGACACAAACCTTCACTAGTGATGAAAGAAATGAATTCGCTGACACACTCTTGCATGCACTCCTTGGCTTCCTTCGCAATCTTTGCATTTTCAGGCAAGGCTGTCTTCATGATGCGAGCGACTGGGGCAAAGTTATGAATGTTAGCATCAGAATCAAGCCTAGCCTTGTTGCCTTTGGGAGTGGCCTGCTGGAAGGAAGGGCTTGATAGAGGAGAGGATGATGAGGGTTGATTTGGCTGAGAAGCTTTCTCCATGACTGCAACGAGCAAACGGCGCGGATCACTGGCGGGAGGAGCGATATCTGATTCGATAGGGCTTGCAGACATGAAGCGCGAGGCGCCATTTATGGGGGCGAATCAGGGTCGAGTCGGGTTGAGAAGGGTGGCACAACATCGTTCGACTTGCAGCTGTCAAGGAGCGGTAGAGCGCACAAGACGACGGTAGGGCAGGCAGGGACAGGGAAGGCTCTGGAGAGAGGGGATGGTGTACCGGAGCCATAGATGAATTGCGACGCAAGGCATGGCGTGTGCGCGCGTGAGGACAGGCGTGGCGGCGGCGGTGGTTGTGGTGGTGGTGGTGGTGGTGGTGGTATTGGTGATTGTAGGCGTGGGTGTGGACGTAGGCATGATATGTAGATGACAGCAAGGTGGACTACTAAACTCACCATTGGCTATTGGCAGCCATCGGTCCTGCTCCTTGACCTCGAAATCATAGCCGTCGTGAGCGCTCATGTCGTGGCCGTCGTGTTCGTGGTTCTGGGGAGATTGAGGGCCGTCATGGTTGGGCGACAGGGAGGCCGGCTGTTCCACCTCGTCAGCATCTCGAGGGCTCTGTGACATATTGTATGCGGTCGCGCGCAAGCGTTCCGTCAATGAGATGGTGAGCTGTCAGTGGATTCGCTGGCGAGAACACGTCACGTCAATGCGGTGCAGAGCAATGCAGTGTGCGTGTGCGTGTGCGTGTGGTGCGTTTGCTGTGTTTCTGATCAGGATCAGGGCTATTCAACAGCTACAGTAGGCGTGCGACGGCGTGGGCGCGGGTGCGGGCGCAACTGTAGGTGTCTTGCTCGGGCGGAGACGCAGGCGAAGGCGCAGGCGCAGGCGCACAGTGGCAGCAAGTGTAGGCGTCGTGCGTAGTCGGTGGCGGGAGGATGTGGAGTTGGTAGATTGCGAGCAGATTGAGCTGGCTCTTGTTTGTTGTTCGGGTGTGGTGTTTTGGTGGTGGTGGTGGTGGTGGTGGTGGAGGACGTACCACGGCTGGATGCAGTCCTGCAGGTGGAGACGAGCTGCCGGCGCCGGAACACTCTACCTGCTGCTGGGTTGGGGCTGGCCGGGTGGATTGGGTGGTGTTGCAGGTCTGTACTCTACACTCCTGCGCTGTGCTTCTTGTGTCCCTGTGTTCCTGTCCATCGCAGTCTCCCTCCCATCTATTCGTTTCGGGTTTGGATCCAAGTGGACTGGGCGGGTTGGGTTGGATTGGATTGGATTGGATTGGGCTGGGTTGGGCTGCAATGGCCTGCCTGCGTCTCAAAGCAGTGCAACCTTTTGGCCTCCCACTTGCTTGGCCTTTGGGCTGGCCCGCAGTGCACAACCACAGTACAGTATCCTCCAACATACACGAGGCGCACGCTGTACGCTGCGAAATAAGAATGCAGCACGGGGCAGCACTGCAGCAACGATCGACTTTCGACTGAAGGTCAGATCAGATCAAGTCTGGCCAAATCAGATCAGATCGTATGTATGTACATACCTGGGTAGAGGTATGTTTGACCCGGTAGATCGGTACTGGAAATGTGGCAGACAGGCAAGGTGAGGTTGAATGAAGTGATGAAGGCTAGTATGGAGACTATACCATTACGCTACTACGGCCCTGTAGGACTCGAATCGGAATCTTCCACAGCCTTGCAGTTCGTGAAGCTAGCAAACCAGAGCCGAATGCACCTACAGCACAGTGCTCATGACTAGCTGTGTCTACCCTCCCTCTGGATCCAGTCATGGATAAGATGAGTTCCAACACGAAGAACAATCTGCATCAAGACTCGCCAGCTCAGATGCGTTACCCAACCCCCACCCTTGCCTACATGCCTGTCTGCTTGGCTACAGAGGTGGTCACCAGGCTTCTCACGACAGATCATGCTCATTAAAGCCGTCAACGATGTATAATCTAACGACGAGTCAATACCACACTGACCGGACTACATCCATCACGCCTACGCAGGAATTGATTGCGGCGTTTGACTCTACCTTCACCCTCTTGTGCTACCATCGCCTGCTGCCCTGCTAAGTGGATTCGCAGCCCTTCGAATTACGGTGGTGATATTGCTGCCCTATGCGGCGACCTACCAACGTTTGTCTTGATGTCGCGTGCTGTTTGTTGTCAACGATCATCATCTCTTAAATGTGTACGTCCGTATGTTTGAACAGTCTGCTCTAATATCATTGGCCAGCGTTGAGCACATGCTAAGGCCGCGTAGACCGCACACCACTAACACCAATGGATATGGTTTATGGGGGCTTGTGCTCCACCTTGTGGCGACTGGAATGCGTAGAATGTCGACCAGCCATGGCCTCGTGACAACGCATGGTTGGGCATCATTCGATGATATGGTAATATTGCAGACATGGGTTTGACGCGCAGTGAATCCGGATCAGGTGACATCATCCCTTCCCTGCATCGGCTTTTGGATTGCCTTGAAGTATGCTAGCCGATTGTCTTCGTTCATCCCTATCATCGTTGACGAACCATGCCCTAGGACTCTGGTACGGTAGCATGATAGAGTTGTCCTACCCCATACGCAGGCATATCATTGGCGGCTTGAAAATGCACACAGCATGCTCCAAGAACAACCGCTGGCCTCTGTTGAGGTCGTCGCGTTTCCAGGCCACCACTGCTGCTTCGGAACCTAGCCATATGGGCCCTTGATTGCTAAATAACCCGGTAGGACTTCGAGTACCGAGACCTGCTGCCTGATTAGGTGAGCATATGGCTTCATTTTTCAAATCTCATCCAGAGAAGAGGTAATGCTTGTAGAGGCACCCATGTGATAGTTCTCAGAACGGTATTTTAAGTCGATTTTAGCATTTACCTCAGAGATTACTGCTGTACGACTTGAATCTTATTCTTCTTCTGTGATGATGATAAATGATTAGCAAGCAGTATACGGAGGTGGCATGGATAATTTCACGACGTTGCAGCAGCTTACCTTCCAGGTTTCCATATCATCCTGCTTACTCTTGTATTGCTTCACAAGATCCTCAAGTACCTTTTTCAGCCCCTCAGAGTTTGTCTGTAGAGATGGTAAAACATCACCGACAGTGCGCTCAACGAGCACACCGTTGATCATGCGAAAGCACTTGCGATCACTTGGCAGAGGCGTCAACGTTTCTAAAACGAGCCTGCATTTGAAAAATTAGCATCATTGTTCTCGGTGAATTGATCAAGGGAAGCCGAGTGCAATCCGCACTCAATAACTGGTACAGGGTAGAGGCTTGCGTTCTAATGACAAGATGGTAAAGGGAGTGGTATATTGCGTAGGCTGTGGGAGTGATAGCTTGCAACTAAGCCACACCAAACGGCGAATGATATAATTTGCGTTGGTGTGGGACTTCAGCGACGATTTCAACTCACTTGTGTTCTTCTGTTTCTTGTTCGACATCTCCTATTTTCTGGGCGATGGCTTGTAGTGTTTCCTTATAGGTCGAATACTGCACCTGCAGCTCTGAAGAACAAAGTGAGCCTTCAACAACATGGTATTATGTCCGCCTCCCGAGCGGATGACAACGTACCTTGCTGCTTTTTCGCAGACAATTGCTGTTGCGACATGATTTTGCTGCTGAGGGAGGGGGATGCGATATGGCAAAAGTCCAGATAATGAATCCCCAGAGCTGCTCCAACTGCCCACATGTAAACCCTCGAGGTCAGGCCAGGCTAAGCCAGTGTGAGAGGGTCATGCCAAGCCCTACGCCTGCCTTCCTTCTAGGCCTTAGCTAGCCTGAAGCGTCCCCAGGTGCGTTCATGCAGCGGCTTCCATTCGATGAGGCGTGCATAACAGTAACTTGATCGCCATCACCGCAAATCCACACGTTCACCATGCATCCTCATCTCCATACCAAGGACAACATAGGTGCGTCGAGCTCTCAGCCCAAGTATCACCAGAGCGTGGCATGTAGCTGACGGGACATGTAGGCTGCGAAGAGGTCATGACGGCACTCGACGAATGCCACGCGCGAGGGTTCCTCTGGAAGTCTATGGGCATGTGTAGCGCCGTCAAGCGCGAGGTCAACAAATGCCTCCGAGCGGAACGTCTAGATAGGACTGCGAAGAACAGGGAGGAAGCTAAGAAGAGACGCGCGCATATGAAGAAGATCTTCGATGAAATCGACGCCAACTCATGAAGCTCTCCACGTCGGCCATCATCGCAGGCATATGATCCTTCCTTAGAATGGTTCCAGGGAACCACATGCGCTCTCAACGAGGCGAAATATATGCAGCCGTGATGGACGAGACACTGCGCCGGAGGTTGGGCAGACAGTCGCATTTGCCTCTCACGATACCCGCCGCAAAACGAATCGCACAACCGACTTGTCTGCTAGCTGATGCTTAATGATGGGCGTATTGGGCTCCCACAAGAAATCGTTGTGGAAGGGTGGTTTGCTCTGGGGATGGATAAAGGGTTCACATGTGGTGCTTGTGACCTCATCGCTCGCTACGCAATGCATGGACATCTCTAACCTGCCTTTGCCATCAAAACTAGCGGATGCTTGGGTTATTTTCCGAGGTGCAGGGCGCGGCGCATCACAGATATTGGCCTGACAAACCCCAAGTAGGGACTTGTAACAAAAAGCTCTTGACCATGTGTCAAGGCATGGAGGGGCTAGTGTAAGATAGCAACGGAAGAACGATCTCCTCATGCACTACGACAAGTCTGATATAGACCTCTACAATGCTTCACAAATTCAGCAACAGCATGGTTTCGGACGGTGGTGTTTGCAGTATGGATTTGTGAACTATTCTAAGATACATATTCAATTCCGTTCAAGGAGTGCACAACAATCTCCTAGATATCAGATTCTGTTATCTTCCCATCCTCTATGGCGCAATTGGCTAGCGCGTTCGGCTGTTAGTAAGCTTCCGCTTTCAAACAGACTACCGGAAGGTTCTTAGTTCAAGCCTAAGTAGGGGAGCACATCATTCTTTTTGACTTTTTGCCCTTTTTACACAGAGCGTTTCCAGACACTTATGTATTAGAATTTGGTCAAACCCACAACGTCACGTTAAAGGCTATAATGGGGTACTCATTGCAGAAAGATTTCATAGGTCCAGAGCTGGGAGTTCTCCCTTGCTCTTTTTCCATTTAAAGGAGCTGCTCAGTCGAATATTTTGAGAAAACGTAGTAGCAGATCTCTGTGACAACTTAGATGTTCCTACTCATGGTTGATACTTAATTGTAATGGAATGGAAGAACAGCCTGGGAAAGTGCCATGATCGAACGGCAGGGACATGCTCGATTACGGATTTAGATCGCATGAAATTGTAACGAAACGTGTTGACAAGATCTATGTGGTAGGGTGGCCTTCGCTTGCCATGATCTTACCGCCGCCCTCTTCCTCATCTTCAGCCTTAACACCACCGTAGAAGGCCTCATAGTCTTCCTCTTGCTCGTCCGAAAACGCTGGCAATCCCGCGTACTTATTAATCCAATTCAAGACGACTCTATGCCAAAGCAGACTATTCTCGGGTTTCAAGACCCAGTGGTTCTCGTCCGGGAAGGTCAGGAATTGGCTGTCAATGCCCTTGGCTTGAAGCACATTGAATGCAGCAAGCCCTTCCGAGATTGGTAGTCGGTAGTCCTTTGAGCTATGGATGACAAGTTGAGGTGTCGACCAGGCGGCCAGATGGGCAGCTGGGTCCCATTTGTGCCAAGCTGACGGATCTTTCCAGTACGGTGCTCCTAGATCGTGGAAAGGGAAGTAGAGCTCTTCTGTTGACAGCAGATTGGTCGTACTGAATATCCCATCATGACAGACAATAGCTTTGAACTTGCGTCCCAGGTCGTGGCCTTGGATCCAGTTCGCCATGAAGCCACCATAACTTGCGCCGAGCATCACTGCACGATCATTGTCTGCTTCTGGCAGATGCTTGTCGACCCAGTTGAAGAGATTCACGATGTCCTTGTACGGATCTCCTCCCCAGTTCTTGTTGATGGCATCTACAAAATCTTGTCCATAACCTGTACTGCCTGTAATATTTGGGGCTATGACAATGAAGCCTTGTTCAGCATAGATTGCAGGATTCCATCTCGTGCTCCAAGCGTCTCCCCATGCACCCTGAGGACCTCCGTGGATCAGGTAAGCAACGGGATACTTTTTCTTTGGGTCGAATCCGCTGGGCCGCAAGACCCAGGAGTGGATGTCCTTATTCACATCTGGGTTGCTTGCAGGGGTCCAAATGCTGTCGACCTGCCGATTACTGAGACCGAGTTTGTCGCCTTGGTTAGTGTTCGAATCGAGGACCTTCACATCTGCGGCGATTGAAGCTCCTGAATCGTAAGCGGTCTTGATGATGACATAGAAGGAATTGTCTACAAGCGATGAGCCTGACAAGAAGGTCAACTCCCCTTGGCATACACGTAGATCACTAAACGACCCGTTCGGGAGCGCGAAGCTCTCGAGGCGGTCCATATGGAACAGTTTCGTGGTACCGTGTTCCTCGGCCAATGCAAGGAGATGCTTGGAGTCCAAGGTGAAGCTAATAGTACTAGGGCTGCGGTCCCAGGATTTCGAGAGTAGAGGTTCTGCCTTGAGGGCATCCTTGCCATTTTTGATATCCACAATGAGGACTTGATTCTTCACTAAGCATTAGCACGGTTCGCGCGAGGAAATGAATGTTGTTTGTACGACTTACTTTGTCAGACTCATAGCCATTGCGCACCATCTTGAGAAACGCAATCTTCTCGCCATCCGGTCTGAAAACTGGGCTTGTCGCAGCACCCTGAAACTCGGCAGGTACTCCAATTTCCAAGATGTCAAGTGATCGGCTATGCTCCCATGACGACAGCTTGGCAAAGTAGACGTTGCTTTTGGTATTCAGAGCAGGGCTGACGTCTGGATCTTTAGATACAAACACAACGCCCGATTTGCTGACATCGAAATTATCAGTGCCGCCAAATGGTTCTACTGGAGACTCGAGTTTCGTGCCCTTGAGTAGATTATGGACCTCGCCCAGTTTCCATTCGCCGCCCTGGCTCGCAGTTATGGTGCTGTAGAACAACGCATTACGTTCCTTGGCACTGTAAGCATCCCAATGCCGTACGAAGAGTGACTTGTACAGTCTGCCTGTAGCATGCAGCTTCGCCGCCTTTTCCGGGTTGAAGGGCTTCCCATCCTTTCCTGCCTGTGCGCTGAACACAACGCCGAACGCTTCGGCTCCAAGCTTTACGACTTTCAGATTGCTGACCGGTGCCTCAATCTTGCCTATAACGGTTTGAATTTCAGACAGACTGGCCTGACTGCTGCTTTCGGCCTTCTTGAGGTCGGATAACACAAGACTTGTCGTCCCATCCTTCTCAGATTGGAACCCCAAGAACTCATCCTCGCCAATCCAAGTCAGATCCGAGATGTCTGTCTCGTGAGACAGCTCGAATGAGTTGCGAGCGTTCACGTCCAGAAGCCGAAGTTCAGTGGTCTTCTTGTGCGTCTCGAAACTGTACGTGGAGACAGTATAGAGCACCTTGCTGCCGGATGCATTCGGTATTCCGGCCGAGCGACGCGGCGCGCTCAGAAGAACCTGTGGAGTAAAGTGCATCGCCCGCCTCACCATTCCGCTGATGTGTAGTAGATTGAGCCGACGATAGGCCCTAGGAGGAGACAACGGTGTCGAGTAGAGCCGCCTATGGATGCAAGCGCAATTGGGCCCCCAGACAGGACGAAAAGGTATTTGTCGAAGATACGATGGGAGAAAGCGAGGGTGACAGCCTTTCATCTCTCCATCCGAATCACGAAGCACGACCAAGCTCTGATATAATAATCATTGCCAGGTGGTCAGGAGGGTCTCGGTGCTGCTGTGGCAGCCCTCCTTCCTAATCCGGAGAGCTTGCTGTTGAGGAGGGTCGTAGTGCGGGGCTGGCATCTGTACACTAATGCAGGTACGGTAGAATCACTCTCAAGCCTCAATCACGGTTCAGGACTCTCGTCAAGGCTTTGTTACTTCGTATGCTCTGGTAAGGACTCCTGGTTTTGACATGCTCAGCACCCTGTAGTGCTATTCTAGCGCAGTCATGATACAGGTGTCTGATGGGAGACTGATTCTTACAGGTAAGGTACTATCCTAACGAAGACTGATCATCGAGCTGTGTGCTGGGAGAACATATATTATTCTTCCTGAAAACGCTACAAGAATGACACTCCAGGTTGTTCAAAAGTAGTGCTTTTCATCATACCAGCGAGGTAGTGTTGCTGTAATGACGGTATGACGTGAATCGATCTTTTCAACTCTTTCCGTCTCTTCTCTGCTCTCTGCTCACGCCTTGCTTCGAAGAAGTGTTCGAAGACACTGGGCACTTTCCTTGTCATTGGACTGCCCCTTTCCTGTCTGTGAACTTTACGGCCGCCTCTTGGTGGCGATATTGGGCTCTCCAGCCGAGTAATGCAATGAAATTCTGATTCCGAACCTGATGGTTCCATATTCTCCGAGCTGGACATCTGCATCTCCATTTCCCTCCTAGCAAATGCGCTTCGCCTTCCACGGCGGAGCTGTGCCTCGATCTTGTGGGCCGTGATTCCTGGATGAGTTGCAACAGGTGATTCAGATTTGGCTTGGCCAACCTTGCCCATTTTTCCCAGCGATGGTTTCCTCATCATGTCAACATAACGGCTAGCACTTCCCACAATGCGTTCTGGGATTGATCGTTTCCTTGATCCTCCACGCTCTGAGATGGTTGTCGTAGAAGGAAATGATGACGTGCTGTGAAGCTTCTTCGCGTGCTGTGCCTCGCCAGGTGAGTTCGTCTGATTCAGGCCAAGAGACCAATCTGAACAGTCCTTCTCAGTCGAGCTCCGCTTGTATCTTTGAGTAGAGACTCCCGCCTCCTGTGTAAGACATTCACCATCGATATTCTTTTTCGAATTCGACTTTCCGTGTTTGCACTTCGGTCTGTCAATGGTCTCTGCTGTCTGCTGTCGGCGCATCACGTGTGGATAGAATGGCATCGTGCTGTCTGGGCTGGTGTTTGGGTTACTGGGGAGACAACAGTCCAATCTACACGTAGGATACAAAGTCCCGCTGAAGTCTGAAAACGGTTTTGAATCAGACAGGAGTGTTGGATGAGATGCATGTGTCGATGATCGATCGCAAGACCTAGCTGGCCGGCGCGGTCTGCCTGCGTGCTTGGCTTCTGGGCCGTTGCTTACATTCGGGTAAGCGAGGCGAGAACCCACAATCGAGTATTCGGAGGGCTGATTAGATCCATGTCTTGGACTATCCACGTCCGCTGTATTCAGTAGGCGACCATGGGCGTCTTTTCGTGAGCCTGAGCTGGATGAGAATGTCTGTTTGGTGTGCGAGGTCGGCAGTGTCGGCTTCATAAGAGACCTCGCATCCCTGTTCGGTTCGGAATCTGAAGTATGCAACGGTTGTGACTGGCGGTACGTTTCAGTCAATGCATCGTGGTAATGCCTCGCGGTCTTATATGCATGTTCCCGCGGTGACACTGGCTCAGCATCATCCACTTCAGAGTCGATTGTCCCTATCCTCGGTATGAACTGCGAATAGTCGATCTGCCGTGAGCCTCGTTTTCTCATACGACCCCTTGGCTCATTGGAGCTATCTAGACCCAACGATTGGACAATTTTAGCTTTGGATTGCTCGCTAGGTTGATTGGTTAGTGTGACCATGGCCTTTGAACCAGTCGTCGTAGATTTAGACGTAGACAGCGAAGATGTACTGCTTCCTCGCGTGTGGCGATGAGGGCGTTCCCATCTTCTCGACTGGCCCAAGGTGGAAATAAATCGCCTACGACCATCAATGCTGACCAGCGTTGCGGGTCCAGATATGAAATAATTTCTCTCTGATGGGAAGAAAGTCTCAGAGGACAAGGGGAGAACTTCCTCTACCCTTGGATTATTGGACGCATGTGCTCGTAGCTCCTCAGGCAACCAACGAGGCTTCAGCGGACACTCAACCAGTTGCCTTGCTTTCTCCAGGGAGACAGTGCGAAGTAGAGTCGTTGGCGACTCAGGTGCCACTGGCGATGCGGTGAGCAAGACAGAGTCATGAGACGGCAAAGAGGGTTGTGACTGTGACCGGCGGTGAGGCGGAGGCGATGGCGTCGGTATGAGCGGACGATATAGTCGAATCGGGGCCCGTCCTGGAGAATCTTTCTGTCCAAGGGGGGAAAATAGCATATTTGCTCTGGTTGCTTTGGAGGAATACGGTAGAACTTGGTCGACATCCGCAAAGTCCGATGTCCGCCACGAGACGCCATCAGACTCGGCATTGTTCGATGCGCAACTATACACGCTCGATGTTCTTCCAGTGGCCATGGAATGCTCGGTGGAAGAGCGATCTGGTGGCGAGGCAAAGGCAATGTGTGGGAACAGAGTGTCAGCGTGAGAATATCTTCTCGGTGATGAGGTTGTGGTTGTGTACAACAGTCCTGGCGAAGGTGGTGTCGGCAGAGTAGATGAGCGTTGACGTGGCTTCGCTTTCACCGGTCGTAGACATGAGGTTGTCGTCGGTGCATTACGCTTCACAAACACCTGGAAGGGAGGGATTGGAGGGGTCGACGGGCTCATACCGTCTGAATATGAGGATGCCCGTGAATGCCATGCTGCCGTGTGTCGAGGTGATGTTGGAAGTTGCCAGCCTGGCTTCCTGGCCTCGTTCGTGTTTGCAAATGTATTTGTAGCCTCCATGTCCGCCAGCATATCCGAACTGGGGGGGAAAGTGTGAACAGGATTGCTGTACAGTGCCAACATGTTGGCGTCCAGCGCAGCGTTATGAGGGGTGGCGACCATTTCGCCGGAAAGGGAGGAGAAGGGAACAATGAAAGCTTCGATGACAAAGACGTTGCAGCAGCTGGGAAAAACTTCCGATACGACGAAAAGGCAAGGCGTGCGGCATGATTGGAAGTCTCGTAACAGGCGCCTGGTAATGGCAGATCAAGATACCATGAGAAAGACGTATATCTGAAGCAGCCAGATCGCGAAAGGAACATGAAGTAGCCACAAGAACGACACGATGCAAGAAAGACGGTACTGCGAACGGTTGCAAACACTGCCTCGACCCAGACCAACCATGTCTCCTTCTCGAATCGGAGGACATCATGTTCGATTCGGCGCATCGTCCTGCTTGGATGCGATCCTGGCCTGTTCCTCGCCCGGGATCGAGGCATCTATGTCGACCAGCACCGCCGGATCGTTCTCGCGTTGCGCATGCAGCTGCGCTCGTCGCTATGCAAGACAGGCGAAGGCAGGTCAGCGTACGGGAACCATGAACCACTTCGACCCAGCCGACACGAGGCTGAGGAATAGACTACAACGTACAGCTACCTCTTGGGGGCTCATCTCGTCGCGGGACTGCCGTCGTGAGCTGCTGAGTTGCTCTGGCGAGACTGGCTTACTGTCCAGCTCTGCAGCGGCGCCCTCGTTGATCGCAGGCGATGTGACAGTGAATTCTGGCTTTGAGGACACCGGCGAGACAGGCGTCTCGTTGTCTGCCATTCTCGTTGGCTTCGAGACTGGTATCTAATCGCAAGTGATGTCTACGAGCTAACCAAGGGGTCAGTTGTCTGGATAGAAGTTGGACTCCCAGCACAATGAATTTTGTTCGACCAGAGGCAAAACAACGAGACAAAGGAGATGTCCGTCCTCCTGGTCCAACATACGGAGGTAAGAGTTCCCCAAATAGGCAACCGCAATCCAGATGCGTTGAAAAGTCGGCTGAGCATATTGGGAAGCGGGAGGTGAAGCTGGACAGAGATGGAAGCCCTGTCTTCGTGATGCATCGTTAGTTTGATTGTATATATTCATTTGCATCTCTCTGTAGCACAACAATCATCACGTGATAGCGGTTCTATAGTGTAGCGGTCATCACATCGGATTCTGATCTTTCTAAGAACTTGATTTCCGGTAACCCCGGTTCGATTCCGGGTAGGACCTCATTCTTTTTGCCTTTTTTGTCATTTATTTTGCTGGATCTTTTGAACATCTCCCAACCTGTCTATGATTTTCGTTGAACCCGACCATGATCAACCAAAGACGGGATTTCATATTTTATCCACTACGTAAAGCTCCATCCTCGCCGATGATTTTTTCGTTCGACCCGGTGTCTTTCCCGTCTGGCCTTTGCACGCTAACCGCCTAGCATGATGCTCACTCGGGATGATATCAGGACAAGCGGCGTGAAGCAGGCTCGGCGACATGTCGGCCAGGTCGTGCATGTCGAACGGTAATATTGCATGGCTGCTACCTGACCGCGGTCGGAGATGCATATCCCCGTCATCGCAGTTGGATCTACCGTCCAATTGGTGATGATCGGATCGCATCATAGAATAGAAGGCGAGCGAAAGCAATCAATACTCGATGAGACAAAAAATGCAGGGACTTGAGATCGTGGCGTGCTTAGAGGGCGTTCTTGCGGCACACAGGTCATCAGCGCTTTCGACATCACGCGCCATCTGCTGTGTATCGTTTCTCATCCCTCATGCCCTCCGTCGACACAGTACGAATCAGGGACTTCTAGCTACTGCCGTGTACACAACCAAGAACCACATGGGTTCTCGACACAACCTTACTAGAACTTGTGATGAAAAAATTGATGAAAAATGCTTTTGGGCATGATAGATATGTAATATTTGCATGAATATGGTATAAAAAAACGCTGCGCATTCAATCGATTAAAACATTATCGTGTTGATTTCGTTCAGTGATTCTCAACACCGTGGGGATCGGCAATGCCACCTGACTCCTCTACGTTTCGAATGGCGCTCTGTACCGCACTGGTGAGGTCAATGTGGAACAGCGGCCTGTTGATGCCGTGCACGACCACGCGGGTCTGCTCCTTGACGTATGAATTGGTTGGCTTTTGCAAGCTGTTGCTGTCGCTCGAGCTGTCTTCGGCGCCCGTGATTTCCTTCTCGCCCGGTCTCGACTCCACGTCACGCTTGTGCGCTTTTTGGTATCTACGGTTGACAGCATCTTCGGCATCCGCTGCGGCACTCGACGAACCGCCAATTTCAGCCACGCTGAAAATAGGCTTCCAACGGCGGAATGATCCGTCGCTTTCTGGTGTAAGATAGCCAAAGCCGGCTGCAACAAGGGCACGTTTTGTCCATCTGTTGTTGACAGAGGCAATATGCCACTGAACTACATTAGGTGCAGCGTAGAGGTCGAGCTGGTTACGCACGTCAATGAGGTTCTGGATGGATGTGACGTCGGTGTTGTTGACCGAAGAGAAGTCCAGAATCACCGCTTTCAATGTCGGCCGGTGATCGTCGGCCTCGACCTCTTGTCCTTTGCGGGGACCAGGGTTGTTCCAGGGCCTATCACCAGGCCTACCGTATGAGTTGGGGTTTGTTCTCTGGGTGTCCTTGAAGATCCGTGCTGTCATGTGGTCCAGATAGTGGTTGCAGTTGGGGTAGTTGAAGCCTTCGGAAAACCTGTAGATGAAGATGCCAGGGTAAGGGTGCTCGACTTCGGCGTTGGGGTTCGATCCATCACCATGGTCTAGAGGGACGTAAATATTGCGCGAACCATCGTCCTCGGGATCTCCGTTGTGACTGGCACGAGCTGCATCGAGGACGTGCTCACCAAGCACCGAGTGGACTTGAAGCTTGCCAAGGAACCTACCCCTTGCCTTGGCCACACGGAACAAGAGAAGAGCGGCTGAAACGCACACGGTAGTGTAGATGCCGTTCTCGATCGAGGAGAAAATCGTTACGAACACTCCAGCAAAGAAGATGATAACCTCAATGGGCGAAATCCTCCAGAACTGATAGACAGTGTTTGGCGAGACAATCAGATCACCGACAGCGTGGATGATAACCGCAGCTAGACCAGCGTTCGGAATGTAGAAGAAAACCGGTGGCAGGGCATAGATGGCCAAGAGGACGACAATAGCAGTGATGACACCAGCAAATGGAGTCCTCACACCGGCCTTCGCCTTGATAGCAGTACGAGAGAACGATCCAGTAGCCGGGTAGGCACCGAGGAAAGGACCGAGGAGATTAGCGACACCGATAGCAACAAGCTCCTGAGAAGGATCGATGGTGTAGTTGTTGACTCTGCCAAATGACTTGGAAATGGAGATGTGCTCAATCAGCAAGACGATGACCGAGACAGGAAGCTGAGAGACGAAGCTGTTGATGATATCGGTGTTCACGGTTGGGACAGCGGCATGCTTGAAACCGCGAGGTACCGGACCCAGAATGCTGATACGCGACTTCTTGTAGTTGTGATCAGGCAAGTGCAAATTCATCAGCCAACTGATCAAAGTGTACAACAGGATGACGAAGACGGTTCGGAGGGTGTTTGCAAAGAACCAGATCTTCTTGTGTTGGGGCTGACGCCTGGCCATGTAGTTGAAAAAGGACCGGATGAGGTAGAGCATTGTCAAGGCAGTCAATCCCAACGCTGCATCTATTGAGGTTCTCGGGAGACCCTTCAAAGTGTCGATAATGACCAAATAAGTGGCCTGGTGGGTGTTTACACCTTTGATGCCCATCAAGTTAGGAACTTGACCAGCAGCGATGTTGATTGCCGAACCAGTCATGAAGGCGGAGATTGCAGGGAGGGAAATGAAGTCGACCAGGAAGCCCAGGCGAAGGAAGCCCAGGCCAAAAACGATGGCACCGACGATGACTGAGAGGGCAGATGCGATCACATGTGCTGGGTAACCGGAGTTGAGGGCGGCCGGGGTACTGACGATGTTACCCACAAGGGTGGACATGACGGCAACAGGCTAGATTGAGACAAGAGTCAGCGAAATTCAGGAAGCAGAAGTGTAAGATGTCGCCAGTGCAAGGACTTACACCTATGGTGATATCTTTCGAGGTAGCGAAGAAGAAATAAACCAGAACACCCATAAACGACGAGTACAAGCCGTATTCAATCGGTAGGAGGGCAAGTTTCGCGTAGGCCATGCCCTGTGGGACAACGACGGCACCAACAGTGATACCAGCGACCAAATCTCCAGATAGCCATATTAAATTGTATCTCGGGAGCCAGTGGATGAAGGGGAAAAGGTTGTAGATGAAGCGCAGGACGTCCCGCCAGGATGGGGTGATGTCGCGAAGCCAGTCAAGGGAACTTGGCTCCTCCTCGATGTAGCTGTCGGCGCTGTCGATGGAGAATATAGATTCTCCCTGGGTGACAGGGTCGGCCACAAGCTCGTTTCGATAGTCCAGTTTGATACCCAAGACCTTTGCAAGGCCATGGCCGATCTTTGTACGGGTGTCAGTCATGATTGCGATGTCACCGACGCACAGCGCAGATTTCAGTCGTGTGATGACAGGATGGGAGGGCGAAAAGCAGATGGTCAAGGACAGCAAGGGCAGACCAAGAGCTTTATCCCTGAGATTTCAAGGTGCCCTGGGGCAGGTAGCTAAAAGCAAGGTGCAGAGGCTGCAAGCTTGTCGGGGATCTGAAATGCGCCAAGGTCTGGACCGTAGGGCGTTTTTGCCGATGTGGAAGGACTTCTAGCTTGGAAGCAAACGATTTGCGGCCAGACGCCGGTCGGGTTAGTCGATAATACCCTGTAATTGATGGGCTCGATCCGATAACACGGACGCAATGCTGCCGCCACACAGGTGATTAAAGCAGCACGCGACGGTCACGCAATCGCAAAACTTGCGAAATTGGCAACGGCACGGAAAAGCTGCGACGACCTGCTGGGATAAAGGAGAAAGCAATGCGACTGGACGAAGCAAAGCAGAAGAAAAGAAAATCCGCCAAAGTAGGGACGAATGGTATGTAAACACAGGTCACCAAAGCAGGGGGAAGTGGATGATGGTGATAATTCGACGCTGCAGTAAGCGTCGTCGTGCGGTTGTAAGCGTTAGACCGCCTATGTTGTGATCAGAGGTGGATATTGATGAATCTGCAATGCCGCCGGAGATGGTAGATATCCAAGGGCAGAAATGCGTGCGGAAGGTGGTGAGTGGTAGGCGAAACTCAGATCAGTACAGAATTACCGGACGAGATCTCGTGCTTCAGGGTATACTTTGTAGTCGTCTTGTCTCGTCTCGTCTGATCTCGGCTAATCTCGTCTGGTCGTGTCTTGGTTGGGTCTGGGTCTGATCGATTCCACGTGCTGGCTGTCGCAATTTGGTACGTGGATGGGTAATACGACAATGCTAGGGGTGGATTGGTAGGTAATGTTGACGTCGCCGGACCGATGGTTCACAGGTGCAAGGAACAAATAGAATCTGGATGAAGAGCAACGCAACGCCACGACTGCACTCTGCACCCTGTCCCTCTGTCTTTTCTGCTTGAAAAGGTAAAAAAAAGTCATGAAATGTGTGTGCTGCATCGGTCATGTCATTCAGTCGAATATGTCGTGATCAGCCAGCGGGGCCACTAAGGCCGCTTCAGGGCTTCGGGGCACACTTAGAGTCTGCTAGGGCAGATGCTTATGGGATCAAGCTGTTTGGCCAGTCGTCGTCACTGCTGCAAACGTGTGTCAACACCAGTTATTAATTCTTACTCTGCTCTGTGTGGCAGCCTTTCATGTCTGGAGTGTGTTGCTGAGCATTGCCAAGCCGAACTCTCTCTTCGATTGACCCACGAAACAATGGATTTCTTGGCATCGATCTTCCTTTCTCGTCGCAGTCAATGTTACCTTCTTTGGGCCTTCCCTAACTAGAGATTGGTAGTATAAGCAGCTCTACCAGCTTCGCATCCTGCCTTCGATCAGTTTCTGTTGCATGGCAGCTTGCACGATCAAGATCAATCTTAAGGGTTCGTATGTGTCATCAGGCAAATCCATGTGGCACACCATGCGATAAGCATTGCAGGCTCCCTTTGGTTATGTACTGGCCGCTTGTCAGGTGCTCGTAGTCCACGTTTCAATCAATGTTCAGCTATGCGCCCGTCACGCTGTAGGCGAGATTTGGTAACACTATAACCTGCCCTTACGGTCTCTCCCGGCCGCTCTGCAACTTGACAAGCTCTTCGAGTACGACATGTACGGTAGATTGGTAGTTCGCTAGATTTAGCGTCATGGCAAATTTTCCGAAGGCAACTGAGCGTGGAGAAGCGATTCCACAACGCAGACATTGGCAGGCCATCATCAAAGGCAATAAACCACGGCACCTATAGCATCCTGTACTGTGGGATTCAATCCCGCATCTTAAGGCCAGGCATTGTGTGGCTGTCTAGACGGGAACAAGTCAGGGTGCCCTCTGGTCGTTCCCTGACTCTGTTCCTTCGAACTCCTACCCCCACCACTGCTATGTCCTGGTTGTTTGGGTTTATGCTTATGCCGATGCTGCCACCGAAAGCGGCATGGTCTTGTAGGGAGCAGAGCCTCAGGTGGAAGCGAGCCCAGAGCGACCCAGTTCAGTGTAGGGTGTACCTCCAAAGTAAAGGGCTTGCTTGCAGATTGCTTTCGACACTTTGCCGCGGGTCGGGACGAGGGTTACGTAGCGGGCCCTTTGCGGCAACTCGACACGCGTGGGCCCCCATCGCGTCATCCGGCCATGGACTGCCCACTCACCCCCTAACCCACCAGCCGTAGCCAGCTGTGTACTTGTTGATCGAGGGTGATCAGAGGGTATGTTTGTCAGGGTGGTTTGGAGTGTGGAGATTCGAGTAGAGACGGACAGAAGAGGTTGAAATAAAGTTATGGTGTAGAATCGGCCTGCACGGCATCGCTCTTCGCTCTTGCCATGAGCGTGGGTGGTAATACACTCCCGCTTGACACCTGCCAAACCAGCCCGACAGCCGTCCGACAGCCGATGACCTTTCTGATGCCGCTCCTCGCGTCTCTCGGTCTATCAAACCGTCTGTCTGTATGTTTGTTTGTCTGCCAGGCAAAAGTTCAATATCGGCCTCAGCGTAGTACCGTGGTAATCATTTGCTGGTGTGGATGGATCAACGGTTCCAGGCGAATGCCAGCATCGACTCTTGACCATTGATCACTGTGGCCAGCATCATCTACTTCTACACGCACATATAAAACCTCATGGACGCCACACAGCTGGATCTCTTCCTGCAACAGGGGCCACATCAAGATGCAGTCGCACCCGACCTCGAGGAGCTCCGTCGCATCGTCCTGGACCCGCTCAATGCGGAGGGTATGGTGAGGAAGCACCCTTACAGCCGTCACGCTCGAGCCCAATCGTAGCCGACCAACCCGCTAATACGCAGGCTGGCGCAGTCCGAGTTGCGCATCTACACCTGGCTGATCCTGCTGAACGCGCCTCCCCTGGCCACGGACGCATACCTCGACCTCGTCCGGCAGGGCGCGTCGCCGGCGTACAGCAAGATCCGCGACGACACCTTCCGCACCCTCACCACCGATCCGCTCTTCCGGCGTAGAGTCACGGAGAACAGCCTGACGCGGGTGCTGAATGCGGTCGCCTGGAAGCTCCACGATGCCCACGAGGCTCGGGTCAACGGGTGGATGTCGCCCCCCAGCCTGGACGTGCCCAAGAGCCTCGACGGCAACGACACGCTGTTCCATTCGCCTGCGTCGGTCAGCGGCGGCTTCCACACCCGCGGCTCCATCGCCGGCACCGAGTCGGAGGCTGGTGACTCGTCCATCCAGCCTGGCTATGTCCAAGGCATGAACGTCATGGCTGCTCCCTTCCTCTACACCGCACATAGCGAGGCCGAGGCGTTTACCGCCTTTGAGCGCTTCATCTCCCACGAGGTACCTGCGTACGTGAGAGGAAGCATGGAAGGTGTGCACAAGGGCCTAGCCATCGTGGACAAGCTCCTAGCCATCATCGACCCTGAGCTGTCTAACCATCTGCTATCGAAGAATATGAAGGCTGAGATTTACGCCTTTCCGAGTGTGCTCACAATGTGCGCATGTACACCTCCATTGCCTGAAGTCCTTCAACTATGGGACTTCCTTCTAGCTTATGGTCCCCATCTCAACCTGCTGGGTATCGTAGCCCAGCTCGTTCAGATGAGAGAACCGCTGTTGAACGGTAGCATGTATGTGTGAAGGTGTTTGATTGGCATATATCTATATACCAGTACTGATCCGTACGCAGGAGCAAACCCGACTTTAAGCCGCTGAGGGCTCGTCAGGTCATCGACATGACCCGTCAGTATGCCAGCAAAGTCCCTGAAGACATTTATGAAGAGATGCTCGCGCATGCCAGATAAATCATGCTTTTGAGGTCTAATGAGTATGGACATGCTATTCGATTTCACTACCAAAGGACAGTCCACGTCCATGGCCGCATGAATAAACGACTTTTATATGAATATAGCCATAAAAAAACCATTGGCAAGGATAGATTTCATGGAGGGCGCATATACGACTATACAGTATGGATCGCAGAGCTTCAGGTGTTAGCGAAACACATTATACCCTGGAAGACCTCAGAACAACGCGAGCCTTGCTGTAAGCATATCATGGCGTACCTGCCTTGAGGGCAACAATGAGGCTCTCCAAGAAAAGGGCAGGGTTAGATGGGTTGGGATGGTCAAGAGATTCTCTTGCATGGACTTCCTCATGCAACATGCGCTAGCCGAAAAAAGTAGCACAATATATAGCGCTCTGTCAAGAGTAGCAGAAGCGATGCCGAACTGTTGTTTAACAAATCAAGTTTGCCGTGTACATGCTGAACAAAGGTGGCGACGGCCTGTAGAGGCATGTAGTGGTATGTAGAGGCAAGGGATGAAGTTTGCACAGTAGGTAGATTGGTGATACTTGAATTCATGGTATTGGGACTGGACCTGAATAGGTAATCAGAATTCGAAGTACACAGTGTGAGTATGAGTATGTGATTGGCTGTAAAGTGACTCGCACAGCCTCTTGCATTTGGGTACCGAAGCTCCACCGCTAGACTGGTTTGAATCGACGATTGAAAACCTGGGAAGCATACCTGCATACCTGCATACCTACCTGCTGCACACCTAGGTAGATGCGTTCGTTGACGTAATGATTCTCGAATTTCAAGATTTTCTAAAAGCCTGGAGTGGTAAACGTGATACCGATGATGTAGTGGAAGACGATCGAAATAAATTTCAAGCATCAGGCAAATCGTCATCAACGAGCGAATGGGCCATGATGAGGCGCGTTCTGCTTGTCTCGAGCGTTGTGAAACAGGATCAGCATAGCACAGCGCAGCGCAGCGCAGCACAGCACAACGCAGCATCTGGTGAATGGAAATGCGAACTTTCCATCGCCAATGCAGCATGGCCAAGCACGTGGGGCTCGTTGAGCGCAAGCACGCAGTCTGACGCCGAACCAGATGCGAGACAGCGTCAAGCTTTTGCGGCTTTTGTGTTGTGTGCTCTAGGCTGTAGGCTGTAGGCTGTGTGCTGTGTGCTGTGGGTACAGTACAGTATGTGTTCCTGAGACCCGACCTCGAGGTGTGTTCTGCGTGTTCTATGTGTTCTGTGTGGCAGGATGCATTATTGACCAAACCTCTTACCACCACTACTCTACTTTCACAGCATAGCGCAGAGCAGACACGAATACTCCTTCTGCAGCGTTCCTGGCGTGGGAGTCTCCACCTCAACCCCACCGGCCCGCCCGCGACGGGATCGAATCGTTGACCCCTACGCTGCAGTAGACGCTTGGCAACGGGTCGACAAGTATAGAAACGGTAACGACTGATGACGACGACAGCGACGACGACGTACGACTACGACGCTTCCAACTTGGCCCACATAGATTGCCTAGGCAGGTATTCTCCAGACAAAGCTCTATCTGCCAGCGTGTGTTGCTACCGAGATTGCTACGGTATATAGCTGCTTGGTTGCTGCCGTTGCCGCACTTTTCACCCGTAGCTCTTGGAATCTGTAAAACTGGCTTCAACGAGCAGTGCAGCGACCGACACCAGCGACTGTGAACAAACACAAACCGCCTCTCTCCCTCTCTCTCCCTCTCTCTCTTCCAGTCTTTCGTAAAAGATGTAACGGGCCAACGCTTCCCCACGTTCAGCCTTGTAACTGGTCTGAGAACCGAACTACCGACGCGGCCCTCTAGGCTGCATTTGGAGTAGACGATGCGCTAGCGATAGGCTATATCGAGATACTTTACGCGTACGGTCTAGCGCATGAGATTTCCTCCCAAGCTTAATCATGCCATGGACTGGCGATAATCGACGCTTAGGGAGTACCAGGCAACCAGATCGGGAAACCAACAGTAATGTGGATGTATCGACAGGAGACCTGCCTAGATGAGGTGTATGAGATGTTCGAATGCGGTAAGACGAAGGCACGAAGACACGCAAGCCTCCGTCACCCGGCACATCCCCATTACCCATTACCATAGGTAGTTACACATTACACACACACACACACACACACACCCGCACACTCTCATGCACACAGGACAGGCAGAGACAAACAAAAAGACTCGACTCTTCACAGACAGGATCCAGCAGGCAATACAGCCCAGTGTACTGCTACATGCTGCTACATGCTGTTACATACTGCACCTTCGTCCCCAATCCCCCCCATCCACATCCCAGTCCGTCTGCCCGTCTGCCCGTCCCATCCACATCCACATCCCATTGCCCCCCATCCATCTCGTCGTCCGCTGTCCACGTCTGCCATCCACATCCTGAAAGATCCAGACCCTTTGCCTTTATCGTCTACCACCTCCTCAGCCGGACTGCCTATAACTCCCTTACCTATCCCATCTCGTCGTGTCCGAGTCTTGTTCACTTTTCCTCAGAGTCTGTCCTGTATTGTCTTGTCTGTTGCTGCTTGTCCTGTCCAGTCTCGCGACCCGACTGCTCAGTCGCTTTACCCATCATTAACCAGACCCTTCGTTTTCTCATATCGGAATCCCCTCCCTCTGTCCGCCAGCCCCACCACACCTCGCCCCAACCTGCTTCACCTTTCGCTTCTCACGCTGCTGCTTGCGCGCGCCCGCCCCCATACCGATCAGACCGTGACTCGATCCCCTTCGCAACGTTGGAACCGTTCTGAAGCGTTCTCAACGGCCAAACCACAGTCGCTATCTTCCGTATCGCCTAACGAGCTTGTGCTGCACCCGCCGCCAGCCTAACCTTGGTTGAAAAGAAAAAAAGCGAAGCTACACTGCAGGCCAGACGCTCGCGCCCTTATCGAACGGCGACCCGCAATACGCTACAGCACAACGGTGCCAGCATACAGTACAGTGCATCCAGCTTACAGCATACCTACCTACAGTAGCTCGTGGGCATGGATCAACTGCAAACATCGCCTGCTTCTCGCAGCCGCGCTTTCTCCTTCCGCAGCGACCACAGCACCAGCTCCAAGGGAACTAAGAACAAGGTCGATCTGACCGAATCCGTCAGGGAAAAGGAAAGGCGTGACAGCATCTGGAAGAACACCAGCAAGGCGAACCCAAACGCTGCTCTCGGCGAGGCACAGCCCGGAGGTATGTATCAGATTGCGCCCCGCGTCTCCTCGCCCGTCCTGCACTGCACTGTGCTGTGTTGTACTGTGCTGTGCTGTACTGCGCTGCGCTGCGCTTCACTAAACTGCACTGTTCTGTATCTGTACTGCACTGCGCTGCACTGCACTGGTCATTTCCACCTGCCAGCCCAGCCCGTCGGCTTCCCTAGCGCATCGCTGTTCAGCGCAACACGCACAGACAACAGCACGACGCAATGCAGCGCAGCGCAACACCAATAATGAGCTAGCCAGCCAGCCACCCACTCTGCACCTCTATATCGGCCCTTCTCCCTATGCATCACCTTCATTACTTCTATCGTTCGATACGCCTCCTTCCGCCGCAGCCAACCTCACAGTCCCTTATTCCTAAGCATCACCGTCATGGCCGTCGCTATATTTCCCCAGTCTGCAGGTACTGACTTGCCTGAAGAACGTGCAACGCTCGAGAAGACCACCCTCGACTCCATTCGTGATCTCCAACACAAGGATGCCAGCGGGAACTTAATCAGTAGGTTCACCTCCACTTCTATATCCTCACCGCTTTGCGGCTGCCAGCACCCACATCGCTAACCATTGAACAGCTGAACCTGACCTCGTGAACCCTACGAGGCCGCGATGGGAGCGTCCACTCGACACGATCAGGTCGTTTGAGAGGAACATCGATAATGGCTACAGAAGGCGCAACACTATGAGGAGTGGTGAGTCTCTTGCATCAAACGGCCCTTCTCACCCATCATGTCTTCGGTATCTAACGCTATCAAACTACAGAGTCCTATGAGTCGCAGAACCCGTACTCGAGAAGAAACAGTTCGTATGGTGGTGAGTATGAACAGAAATCTGAGCGCTCGCGACCACCGGTTGCCAACAAGCATGGTGCAGGCTACGAATCAGGTCGGCATTCGCAGATGAGCTCTGGTGGATACTATGCCAACCGCAGTCCAAACGGCTATGACAACGGTTACAGCAATGGTCACCAACACCCGCGTCAACGCTACCCCACTCGAATGCAGTCCGATAACGCAGTCAAATACCCTGGTAGCTACCAGCAGCATGGATACCACTCCTCGCACGACACCGTCAACACTGGCGGATCGGACAGTACTGGTCCATGGGCCAACAGCACCGACCCAAGCAGTGAGAACAGCTCTCTCGACCGGGTGAACGCGACGTCAAAGCCACAGGATGGGTTTGTGCCCAGCACGTTATCTCACCAAAATGGTTTCCAAAACCCAATCCCAGAAGAGCAGGGATCGGGTTCCCTGGGCTCGGGGTTCCCCACACATGGTGCTCCTGTGCAGCCTCCAGCACCTCGTCCCATCCAGCTTGGCAGTGGAGGTCCACCTCCATCACTCCCAACACCTAGCCGACCTGAGCCTGAGAAGAAGAAGTCATGGATCAAGCGACGCTTTAGCAAGGCTTAGTTGCTGAATCATGCTCGCACACCTGGCTCTGTCTACCGCTGCGATTTGAAAACACGGAATCGCATCCTATCCGAAGCCGCCTTATCCACGAGACGAATAATGAGATCACGCGCACAATAATACGGAGTTGGGAAAGGGCTTGGGGGACTACTGTTACTATATACAAACTGTGAAGGGGACCAAATGGTGACGGTCGTGTGCTGGCAGGCTGCTCGCTTGAGAGAACCTATCTTGCAGATACGGAAGCCGATGCGGCCATGTGGCCATTGGAGAGCTGCAGTCTGGGTTCCTGCTTGAACTTGACTCTCATTCATAGCCGGTCTGGTCTGTTTTGTGATCGTCATTCTGAACAAAACGAGCGTAATTCGAAAAAATGTCTGCTTGACGGCTTGCGATTATTTTCGTTTAAATATACTGTCGTGAAACCCGCCTCGATCATGTGGGGCAGGATACTGGTTACTGCTATGACTGCTTCTTCCTCTCAGCCTCGTCTATCTCCCGTTCGGTCTTGTCATCTTGAAATGCCACTACGCAGTAAGTCAGAAGCACAACGTTCGCCACGAGGGCGGCGAAGCCGCCTGCCCATGTCGCATTCCCTACACGTTCAAGTCGATCAGCTTCGGCAATGCTCGCCCGAGAGGATCGATCAATCTACCCTTGAAGACATAGTCCCTGCTCAGAAAATAGCTCGAGATGGGCAAGATGACCATGGCCACCGTAAACCCCAGCAGCTTGGCGATCACGTTGCTGCAGAACCTCTGGTCAATCGATCTGAACATCCACTGCAGGCTGAGATGCGGACCTACGGCGCCACGGCGGGAGTGATATCCGACTTCGTCTCCGGCGACGATTGGTCTCGGTGGAGGCCATCCTTCTCGTGCGTCACGTGTCGTCTAGTAGCCATGGTTGTCGGGAATACAAGTCACGCAATGCCGTTGTCTTCGATGGTGGAAGTTGTGTTTCGGCTCGATAGGAGAGGGGGAATTCTCGTCCCGAGTCAAGATCCGGGACGATCGCCTGGGAGATCGATGTAAAGGCAGACGTCCGTTCTGCACTCGGGTCGGTCCGAACTCCACCTGCTTGTAGTCTAGCTCGATGTGTAAATTGCTTGAAGATGCAGTGAATTCTGCGTCGCCAGATACGTCATTAGGTAAGCAATGCGTATTGTCGTTCCCTTCTTGGGCGTTTCGAAACGTCGGAAAGATTCACTCACTTACTTCTTTTGCATACGCCGTGCTTTGATTGTCGCCCTAGCTTTATCCTATTGTTCGCTGCATCTCGAATTCCCTTCGCTTCAGACCTGTCGTTCAATCGGGATTGTGAACGGTCCTGTCGTTCGTTCCTATTGTTGATTCCTTTCCCCACTTTCCTGCTTCACTCTCACCTGAACGCTTGCCGCGTGCCGCTTCATTTGCAGCGTTTCGTGTCGCGTTTCCGCGTCTGGTGTTGAGAAGAAAGTCAGCGACATCCTTCTTCTCTCGCCTCGCTCCTTTCGTGGAACCCACTTCACGTCTATTACACCTGCCGAGCCAATCACCATCTACCAGTGCTCTTCAGATGGCAGACAGTGATCCTATCTCCGAGTCCACTCCGGTGAAGAGGAGAAAGCTTGATCATGGCGGTGCTGCAGGCTGGGATTCTCTAAACGACAATGCCGACTATCTCTCTACCGAGACATACCA
Organism: Scorias spongiosa; assembly: GCA_018467035.1. Taxonomy (NCBI): domain Eukaryota; kingdom Fungi; phylum Ascomycota; class Dothideomycetes; order Capnodiales; family Readerielliopsidaceae; genus Scorias; species Scorias spongiosa. The sequence goes on along the minus strand of JACSZZ010000007.1, from coordinate 267,684 downwards.
CCAAACCGTCCCGACGCAGCCTATTACAGCCGGACAGAAGCGAAGGGCAGGCTCACCTCCATTGGACAATGACCTTCCGAACGGCTCTTCCGTCAGAGCATCGTCGCCCTTCGTCACGCAACCAACGCAACCCCTCCCTCTACCCTCATCACAGCCCACGCAACCGCTACCTTCTCGCGATGACACACCCCACTCGTCGGACGTGCAGGTCGACAGATCTTCTCCTCCGGTCCCTTCACAGATCCTCTCGCCGACCAAGCGGGCCCCAATGGCGCGACCCAGGACGAGCCTTCTAGGGAGCGCAATGGCCCCTCCCGGCACCACCTTCCGTAGACCTCAAGATGCTAGGCCGAGACCTATAACAACCCTAGACGAGGATAGCGATGAAGATCCTCCTGCTCGAACCTACTCTGACGATGAGGAGACCCAGGGTGTCAGCGGCAGCATCCGACCGACAAACTTCACTAAAGGTGGTCGTATGCTGGACTCGTCGCCTGGCAGAGTGAAGGAATCCCCTCGTCCTGTGAGCGGTGGAGGAGGTGTAGGAGCATTCAGCAGTCTGATATCTTCCTTCGGATACAGTGGCTCGCCCCAGGCAAAGAGCAAGGTCCCCAACGCGCCTAACAACAACAACTACACCAATGGCTCCCGCATGCCCCAGCAACCAACGGCCAGACAGGGCGTTGCTCAGATCGTAAAGGCAAAGAGTGACGAGAACGAATACAAACGGCTCGAAGACATATTGGACTACGTTGTGCGCCAGAAGGTGTCACGCATGCAGAACATCCTTACCACTGCATCGATCCAACAGTGTGTAGATGCCCTCACATTGAAGAGAGGCAACATCGACGATGCAATGGACTACATCGTCAACACAACCGAGCCAGAGGCCGACACACCTGATGAGCTATCTCTCAACACCACCAAGGGTATCGCTAAGGGCATCGCCAAACCGGTCGCTGTCACTCAACGTCTGCCCCAGCCTGAGTTCAAACGGCCATCGGCGAAGCAGCAAGTCAAGGTGCCATCCAAGAGTATTGCTCAAAAGTACGGTTCGTCGCAGCCTGTGCAACGCCCTACTCAACCAGTTCCTCCACCCCAGCCTATTGAACTTGAAGGAGACGAAGATGAAGAGGAAGAAGATGTCATTGTCAGAGCAGCCCCCAAGAGAAGGCTGCAGCAGGGACGTAAATCCGCCCGCTCACCATCCCCTCAGTCTCCACAGATGGCGAAACAGCACGTCGTTACTATCGACGATGACGACGACGACGAGTCTGTAGTAGCCTCAGCTGATGAGGAGACTGTTGGGGCCTCGTTCGACGAGAGATTGCTGAAATTCTTCAACGAATGCTCTGTCAGAGATCTTGCTGATCTCTCTACTCAACCTGAGGACGTCGTGAGCTTCCTCCTCGAAAAGCGGCCGTTCACATCCCTAGAAGACATCAGGGCCATCTCGAAGAATAAGGAGATGAAAGGCGGCAAGAAGTCACGAGCTCGCCCGATTGGCGACAAGATTGTAGACGACTGTACGGAGATGATGACCGGATACGATGCCGTCGACGATCTGGTGAGCAAGTGCGAGGAAATGGCGAAACCCATCCAAGAAGCACTCAAGACCTGGGGTGTTGGAGGTGGGGATGGCGAATTGCAGATCATGAACCTCGACGAGTCACATGACAGTGGCATCGGCACTCCTGCAAGCTCTTGTCATTCCGAAGAAGTTGAACTTGGTAAGAAGAAGGGTAAACAGTTTCTACGCCAGCCAGCCAATATGAGTAAAACCCTCGAAATGAAGGACTACCAGCTGGTCGGCTTGAACTGGCTGAACCTACTGTGGTCTAAGAGGTTGTCATGTATTCTGGCAGATGACATGGGTCTTGGCAAGACTTGCCAGGTCATCTCTTTCTTCGCTCACCTCGCCATGGTGAATGCCGATGGGGTTGGTCTCGTCATTGTACCAGGCTCGACCATTGAGAATTGGTTGAGAGAGTTTCAGAATTTTGCCCCAGAGCTGAACGTGGTCGCCTACTATGGTTCCCAGCACGAGCGGCCACAGCTTCAGGCTCAGATCGAGGAGGAATTCGACACTCTCAATGTCATTGTCACCACATACGACATGGCTGTGAAACCGGATGACAACCGCTTCTTGCGCAAGCAAGTCGACCCGCTTGTCTGCGTGTATGATGAAGCTCACGCTCTTCGTAATCCCAAATCGCAACGCTATAAGGAGCTGATGCGTATTCCAGCAGATTTCAAGATCCTCTTGACGGGTACTCCACTACAGAACAACCTCCAGGAGCTTGTTGCCATTCTGGCTTTCATCATGCCGGACCTGTTCCGCCAGAAGGGAGAGGATCTGGAATACATTTTCAAGCACAAGGCAACCACAAAAGATGCAGATCATGCTGCCTTGCTCTCGACTGAACGTATCGCTCGTGCGAGAACGATGATGACGCCATTCATTCTGCGACGCAAGAAACAGCAAGTTCTATGGCTTCCGACTAAACACAGCAGGGTCGAGTGGTGTGACATGACTGATGATCAAGCTACGTTCTACGATGACAGCCGTGCAGAGTTCGCAGAAATGATCTCAAATCAAAGGCTCGGCATCAAGACTTCTGCAAAACAGAGCTCGAATATGCTGATGGCCCTGCGAAAGGCCGCTATCCACCCTCTGCTATCGAGGCGCCTATACACCGATAAGGTCCTGAAGAAGATACAGGCTGCGCTCCTGAAGCATGACGAATTCCATGGCAATGCCCCAGAGAAGGTATGGGCGTATCTCACTGGCGAACATCACCAAGCACTTGGTGGTGGCGACTTCACGCTGCACAAGTTTTGCGAAGAGCGACCCTATCTACACAAATACACTCTCAAGCATGAAGAATGGATGGATTGTGGCAAGGTTCAGAAGTTTGCCGAACTTGTCAAGGCATACGCTGCCAACGGCGACCGCGCCCTGGTCTTCTCTCAGTTCACCTCCCTCATGGACATCCTGGAAGCCGTTCTCGAGACGATGAACATCAAGTTCATGAGGTTGGACGGCTCCACGCCAATGGCAACCCGCCAAGACATGATCGACCAGTTCACGAATGACGACAGCATCACGATCTTCATGTTGTCCACTCGAGCAGGTGGTGCGGGTATCAACCTTGCATGCGCCAACAAGGTGATCATCTTCGACTCCGGCTTCAACCCACAGGACGACATCCAAGCTGAGAATCGCGCCCACCGTGTCGGTCAGACCAGGGAAGTCGAGGTCGTCAGGCTGGTCACGCGTCACTCGATCGAGGAGCAGATTCACGCCCTCGGAGAGAGCAAGCTCGCGCTGGACGAAAGAGTCGCTGGTGATAGTGGCGGTGCGGACAACAAAGATGCCGAGAAGGAGGGTGAGAAGATGGTGCAAAAGATGTTCGTTGACAGTCTACACCAACCGGGCGATGCCAAGAAAGACGACGATAGTATTAATAAGGCAAACGGTGGTGCGAAGAGCGAGCCCGGCAAAGGGGGAAAGAAGGATCTCAAGCGTGATTTCAAGGCTGGGCTCCAGAAGGCCGGTCTGAAAGTCGATTGACCTGCATGAAAAAAAAAAACGCAGTCATCGCTTGCGCACGCGCACGTCTACGTCTCCTACTCGACTTTGAACGAACTTACACTGTATTATATTGAGGCAGTCACAGCATGCCCCAGTTCTAGCTGCTCGGTCGTTGATTTTTTTTTGGGGGGGGGGGGGCACAATGTGTTTGCCTATGGACGACCGCATGAATAAGGTCTTGAACTAGTGGAAAGGGCTTCATCGAGCGTTATGTCGACAGCGCAAACGGGTTGCCTGTGATTGCTTGCTTGCTTGCTTGCTTGCTTACGTCAAATAGAATAAGGCTTTCGTCCCAGTATCGCACCGGGTTAGATACACTTAACAAGATGAGAGATGTGCTTCGCTCTGACTCGCCATTCTCAAATCCTTACAGCACCCCTGCCTTCCCCTCCAACTCGTCCCTTGGAACGCTTTAGTTCCGGCAGTAGAACGTCGTCAACGGCCGTCACAGCGCGGTCAAACTCGCAGCCGCCGCCGCCGCCGCCGCCGCAGCAGCAACCGCAGCAGCAACCGCAGCAAAGCGTCGACGTCCACATGCGCTGTCGGCGGCGGTGTCTTATGACTGGGTGGGCATGTTGACCTTGGCCCTGGTGCTGGTGGCGTCGTCGGCGGTCCAGAAGCTGGTGACGGTCTTCTGCTGGGTGTAGAAGTGGAGGCCGGGCTTGCCGTAGAAGGTGTTTGCGCCGCCGCCGGCGACGCTCCTCTTGTTGCCGGTGAAGCTGAACATGGGCAGGGGCACGGGGATGGGCACGTTGATGCCGACCTGGCCGGCCTCGATCTCCTTCTGGAACTTGGTCGCGCTGGAGCCGGAGCGGGTGAAGACGGCGACGCCGTTGCCGTACTCGTTGGCGTTGACCAGCCTGATCGCGTCGTCCAGCGTGGCCACGTTCAGGCACACCAGCACCGGGCCGAAGATCTCCTCCTTGTAGCACGTCATGTCCGCCGTCACGTCCGCGATGATCGTCGGCCCCACGAAGTTGCCGTTCGGGTACTTGGCCGGCGTCTGGTTGCGCCCGTCCAGCACGATCGTCGCGCCTTCCTTCTCCGCCGACCCGATCAGCGAGTTGATCCGCTCCTTCGCCTGTGGGCTGATCACCGGGCCTAGGTCGGCGCCCTCCTCGAATCCACCGTTCATGTTCAGCCCCTTGGCACGCTCGGCCAGCTCCGCCACCCAGTCCTTGGTCTCGCCCACCAGCACCAGCGTGCTGAGCGCCATACACCGCTGTCCAGCAGCACCGAACGCTGCTCCAGCAATCGCGTTCAGGGCGTGGTTCTTGTTGCAGTCCGGCAGCACGGTGGCGTGATTCTTCGCTCCGAGATTGGCCTGCACTCGCTTGCCGTTGGCCGAGGCCCGCTGGTAGATGTACTCACCGGCCTTGTTGGATCCGACGAAGGATATGGCCCTGATACGAGGCTCATCTAGAATGAAGTCGACGGCTTTGGCGCTTCCGTGGATGACGTTGACCACGCCGGGTGGGAAGCCGGCCTTCTCTGCCAGTTCGGCGAGGATCATCATCGCACCCGGGTCACGCTCTGACGGCTTGATGATGCAGGTGTTGCCCGTCACAGTGGCAATGGGGATGGTCCACAGCGGGATCATGGCTGGGAAGTTGAAGGGACAGATGGCAGCCACAACACCGAGTGGCTCGCGGTACGACCTTGTCTCCATATCTTTCGAGACCTCGAGCACCTCTCCAGTCAGCTGAGTGGTGATGCCGCAGGCGGTCTCGGCGACCTGCAAGCCTCGGAGGACGTCGCCCCTAGCATCGGCGAATGTCTTGCCCTGCTCGAGCGTGATGCTTGCCGCTAGTCTGTCCCAGTTTTCGCGGATCAACGCCACGTACTTGAACATGATCTGCTGGCGGTGGAGGATGGAAGTCGCCTTCCAAGCGGGAAACGCCTTCTCTGCACTGTCCACTGCAGCCACCATCTCTTCCTCGGTCGACTGGGGCACGCGCGTGACGAGGTTGTTGGTGGCAGGGTCGTGGAGGTCGATCCATTGTGTCGCGTTGGAGGACAGGAACCGGTTGTCGATGAAGTTCTGCGTGTCGATCGGCTGTTCAATGCGTTCGTGAGAGGTTGGATATGAGGAGGCGGTAGAGGCAGCGCTGGTCGTGGCTGTGGCCGTGGCCGCGGCTGCTTGCTGCAGCTGCAATGCGGTAGCATGAAGCCTTCTAGTCGCGGTCACAGAGGCCGAGTCTCTGATCGGCATCCGTACGTTCGGTCGGGCTGCTGCAAGTCGTATAGGTCCCGATGTTCGAGGTGCCAGACTGGCCACAGCACGTCTGGCCGCCATTGCGGTGACGATGGCACTATGTGTAGTAATATGTGCTGCTCGAGGGTACAGTTGGATTGAAGGGAACAGGAGACGCAGTCGAGGAGAGAGGTCCGCGTGGAGCAACGACAGCCAAAGCTAATTGAAGGAGAATCAAGGAATATAGAGTAAGATGGAGGAGAACAGTATAGGCGCGGCTATCAATGGCATACCGCAACATGTAGCTGTCCGGTATCGAAGCCCTATCGTCGTATAGGATGCACTTGCCATATTCAGCCAAGCTCGTGACCCCGCAATCACTGGAGGCTGACCGGTCCGGTATTGCTGACTTCGCGACAGCTGGACGATTACCTACAAAATGGACCTCGGGATGTACTGAGTAATAACTCGGCCGGTCCGGTTTGAGACGTCATTCTTTACGTGTATTGCCTGCTATCTAGCGACGTTTCTATGCTGACCAGCGCGGTCGGTGGCACGAATACCATATCATACTCTACAATGAAGCCAACAAGGTGACAGATGGCAAATTGAAATTACGCTGCAATACGGCTTTCAAGAAAACCACATGATATTCATATACTGTGACACTCACAAGCTGCTGTACAAATTGGGACGGATCAGAAGTACAAAACGTGCCACGAAAAGCCCTGTTACTCCACCCATCTCTGGTATCCGAGCATTCAGGTCTACTTGACAACAAAGTCGTCATCCATAGATGGCATTGGCTATTGATTCTTTTTCTGGGCGTCCCCAGTATCCAGCATCCACCGACAAAGCGTCTATGATTGGCTTCTGGTAGTTCTCTTGTTGACCTCGTCCTTCACCTTCTCGCTACCAGAGGCAACAGCCTCAGCAGCCTGGTCCTTGGTCTTCTTTGCGGCATCTGAGGCCTCGCTAGCCTTGGCCTTGACCTGCTCTTTGCTTGGGGCAGCAGCGGCACCACCGCCAACTACACCGACCAGGAGCAAGATAACAGTGATGACACCAATAGCGAGACCGGCAGCAACCTCAGGGACGAACTGCACAGCCTGGACTGGGTCCTTCTTGGCGATGGTAATGAAGAGGTCAAGCTTCTCCCTGATGTAGAGGACTGGGTCGTCCGCGAACTTCAGGTCGAGTGGGCTCTTAGGAGTTTCAGGCAGCTTGGGCTTCTCGGCCTCCTCTGTCTCGATCTCAATAGCCTTCTTGACGTCGTAGGTCTCTGCCTTGAGCTTCTCGGCGTCTTCGATGGAGTGTCCGATGTAGATGTTGTCGAACAGGATGTCGTTCTGCATTGTCCAAAGCTCGAAACCAATCTGTGCGTGGTATGTTAGTGTCTGTGAAGCCTTTCATCTAGAGTCAGGGGATACACTTACAGCGCCGACTGGCTCGAAGTTGGCAGGTGTGCTGTCCTCGAAGTAGGCAGGGTTGGGGATCTGGCGTGGCTTCCAGACGCCCTTGTATTCTGGGTTGTCGATGAGTGGGGCGGTCCACTTGCCCTTGTAGGCTGGGTTCTTGATGGTTGGCTTCTCCCATGGACCACAACCGGACACGTCGTCACACTTGGGGTTTGGAACGGTAGGAGGGATCCAATCACCATCCTCCTCATCATCCCAATCCTCTGGCTTCTCAGCCTCAGGGTCGGGGACGACCTTTGACTCCTCCTCGAGCCAGTCCTCTGGCTTCTCGGCTTCCTCATCGACGATCTCGTATGGCGCGTCCTCATCCCAGTCCTCTGGCTTGGTAGCCTCTGGGTCAGCGATCTTGGCAGCCTCAACCCAGTCCTCTGGCTTGCTGTCATCTGGGTCTTCGATCTCGGTGGGAGGGTTGACAGCGGGGGTGAAGTCCTCGAGGAGGGATCCACTCTTGGCGGTCTCACCGTCAATCTTGATCTCGAAAGTCTGATCTGGGTTGACGATCAAGGTGTAGAGGGTGGTCTGCTTGGTGACCTTGGCGGCAGGTGGTGCCTTCAGGTGCTTCTCCTCGTACTCGCCAGTGATTGGGTTCTTGTGGCGGAAGATGAAGTGAACCTTGTTGGTGTTGCCGCACCTGTCTGGGCCAAACATGATGATGTATGGGCTGGCATTGGAGAACTCGTCCGACTGGAGGGCGGCGTTGTCCTGGAGAAGCTTCATGTAGGCACCTCCACACTCCAAGCCACCCTGCAGCTTCACCTCATACTGAACAACCAGGGAGTTGTCCTTGTTGTCGACGGGCTTCTCGAACTTGGCCGAGATGGCGTGGTGGGCTGCCTTGTCCTTGAGGACAAGACCCTTGTCACCCACGATGCCGGGCAGGACGGCGGGCTCCTCGACGTTCCAGGTGCCGACGTATGCCCACTCCTCGTCTGTGTTCTCCTTCTTGGCGTGAGACGCCTGCCACCTAGTCTCCCAGTCGTCGGTGAACTGCTCGAAGAAAGGTGCCTTGATCGCGGCAGGCTGTGACAATCTTGATTAGCATCGTAGCTCCAGCTCTGACGGACCGACCAATCTCGTCATTACGTGTGTAGGGAAGTACATACTGTGAAGGTAGGCTTCTCCGCTGGCGAGACGACAGAGGTAGCATCCTCGACGCTCTCAGCAGCGTCCGCGCGCACAAGAGCGGCGGCACCGAGGGCCAGCAACGCAGAGGTACGCATGGCGATGGTCGGCGGTCAAGCAAGTGGGGACGAGATCACAGAGTCCTTTCAAAGAATGAAGAAAGGAAGGAATGTGAGGTCGAGTCTCGCAGGTGGTTGCAGGCAAGAGACGAGGTCGAGTAAGGAGGTAGGATTGCCTTGGAGTTCTTGTCACTCCAGTACGTTATATACAGGCAAGCTGGGCAATGGAGGTGGATGTTCAAGCCAGCTGGCGGAAACACAACTTTTGGGAAGCTTAGGCCAATTTCCCGAGCGTGTCCTTTAACGTCGGACTGCTGGTAGTTAATGGGCCCTGCTTTCGTGCTGGTGCGGGGACTACGCTAGGGTCGATAGGGTACTGCAAGTAATCGGAACAACCGCCACCACCTACTTATAACATGCTTGAACAGGGATCTGGTCCAGGTGATGGATTCGTACGGTCCCAGTATGCATTCATGAACTCCATTGGTGCTGACTATGAGCCGACGGATGCTGACCCAGTCGTCTACCGAATCTGAACACTTCGGTTCATTACCGTGCTGAAGGATTCGCCCTGATCGATACCATATAGCATAGCGCCAGCTGTTCACAATTGTGAGACCGTGTCAATTGGTTTCACCCGTACTTTCTAATGGGTGGTGCGCATTGGAAATCGTCGGTGGCCAGCTCAGTACGCTGCGAGCTCTCATGTCTCTCAGCATTGGCGCTCGATACAGTCTGCATGAAAATGGTCGATCGACACAGGCCCATGGTTAGCAGGCGATGCCTCCTAGCGAAGCTTAAAGAATATGTACATAAAAACATCGGATCGTTCACGGCATTCTCCAACTACTAATCGCAGAAGCATATCCTCATTTATGCCTTCATCAGGTTGGCAAACACAACAACTTTCTCCACATCCAAACCTTTTTCCTCATCCTTCTCCTTTGTTGCCGCAACTTCCACTTCGATACGATTGACTCCCTGGGCTAAACTGCCTTCGTAAACATGAGTTCGGCGCCCACTCTCTGGATCGAATTGGGTGTCTCGTTGCGAAAGCCTTGTCCCATTAATCGTTACGAACATCTTGTACGGCCGCCCGAGTGCAAGCTGTTTTGATACTGCGGGCATGATTTGTATGAAGTAATACGTATTAGGCAGTGTGATCGTTCGGCTTTGATGTGACAGCGAGGCGTGAGGTGATATCTGAAGCTTGTACGGCGAGGGGATCTTCAATTGAGGATGTGTACCCACTGTGAGAATCGGCATCATGGCCTTTGCTATCGGATAAGGACGTATTGGGGTTGGCGGAAGGAGAGCAGGCGCCGTAAAGTGAAAGCTGTTCGCTTGGGTCGTGGGAGGGGCGGCGGGTGATGCGCTCGGTGCGCGTACAGTCGCCGACGGTGGCGGCATATCTCCATTGGCCACAATCGGATTTGTGGTTGTGGTTGCTGCCGGTGTCGCCGGTACTGATGCTGTAGGTGCAGGAGTGGTAGTTTTGGAAGCCGAGGGCGCGACGGCTGGAGTTGCGTTTGCTAGAGCGGGTGACTGTGTCGCGACCTGCTCTTTTTTGATGCCCACTGCTGGCGGTGAAGGCGCTGTGGTTGGCCGTGGTGTGGATGCGTCAGATGGCTGAGATGAGGTACGTTCTGCACCGTTCGATGAGCCGATGCTCGGCTTGACCTGTTGCCCATTCGTACTCGCAGATACCATTTGCTTCTGTCGTTCCAGCGCGGCATTGTCTATGCTCACACCGGGTGACGGCGACGGCTTGTTCTGCGAAAGATTTAATGTGACAGGTGGCTTCGGAGCTGCAAGTTTGATTCGCGTTCCAGAAGAAGGCTCTGCGACTTGATCTTTGGCTTGTGCCAGGACAGTCTTGAAGTGTTCCTTCATATCGATCAGCCTGACATCTCACTCTATTAACGTCCAAGAGGGACTCACCTCAAAAGTGTTGGCCAACTCAAACATTTCGCTGCCATCCTCGTTGTATGTTTTGGCATTGCGCCAAATTATGCTAACCTCTTTCTCGAATGCATCCCAGGTCTTGAAATCAGTGATGCCGGTAGGAGGATTCCGTCCATGCTGGCCCTTTGCACGTTTCAAGACCAATTTCATAGAGAGTGGGTTCTTGATGACTGCATAGTAGTCTCCCAAAGATCGCGAAGGGAGGTTTTCGAACGGCGTGTAAGTACGGAGGCCACTGCTGCAGGGTTAGAACTCTTGGTTGGAACGCTTGCAAATTGTGATACATACTCTTCATCCACATAGTTTATCAGATCCATGATCACCTTCTGCTGCGCCTCTGGAAACGAGAGTCCTTTGTAGTCACCAATCTCAGCCCCAGAAGCATGGCTCAGTGCGATAGACGCCTTCCGTTCTCGACCTTCAGACGACGCAGCAGTATCCCTTCTCGGCTTCTCACTCGGCTGTCTCGAAGGGGTCTCTTTTATGGCTGCTTCTCTCTTGGCATGTGCTCCATTTGTCACTGGCGAGGCAGTTTTGTCTGGTATTGGCGTAGGGAAGCTGGAATACTTCGGATCTCGATAGGCAGGGTTGTGTATTTTCATGTAGTTGTACACCAGCTTCCGTATACGCTCAGCATCCTCGTAGATAGGGCTACCGGCAACATTGTAATCCTTCGCATTTTGAACCATGCGCTTGAAGTCGCTTTCCAATGTGGTCATGGTGGGGTAGGCATTGTTCTCCAATTTCTCCTCGATGGTGGAGATTGCGACGGGAAGCGCAATGACATCGTAGTAATCTGGAGTCTCGTCCTGGGAAGGAAGCTCGAGGAAAGCGTCGGCGATGGGACGTTTTCTGCAGGACAAACTCATGTTAGCAACCCGAGAGAAACGAGACCTATGCGCATCGCCTGGGAATGGGAGCCGCGCAGATTTGTGTGCGCGAGTGCGAGTGCGAATGCAGGTGGATTGCAGAATGGAGGCATGACAGTAAACTTACGTCTTGTCCACAGCACTGTGTAGGTTGCTGAGCAGTTGCCTGCCGAGCGATTGCACGTTGGTATGCTGCACATTACAGAGTCAGAATGGATAGGTGGATAAATAAGAACTCTCAAAGGCCGCGGCTGCAAGGTGGGCGCATGGCGATGGGTGATGTCTGGCCAGCGGAAGTATGACGGAGGCGCAATGGTGGGTTGGAGGTAGAGGAGCCGGCTATGCTTGGGGCGTCTGCTGGTCGCGAAGCTTTGATTCTGCTTCCTTACCCTCCACTCGACACGACGTGGGCGCAACAGAGCTGCTCGACCACGACACGACGTGGCGCATGCTCGAGACCAGCGAAGAGGAGAAGGGGAAATGGGCGACATACCAGTAACTTCAGCTTCTTGGTGCCGCCCTCGTGCTGCTGCGGTGTCGCATTCGACGCTTTGCGCTTCCTGGAGCCGTCCATCGCAAACAGCCCCAATGAACGCCGCTAACAGACAGCGCGCGACAGAGGTTCCTAGGAAAGGTCGAGGGTGCGCTTCAGTGCGAGGCTCGAAGAGTAAGGGTAAGGCAAGTGAAAGGCTGAGAAAGGGCGTCAATAACCGACACAGCGAATCGAGGGCGAATGCAGTGAACAATTCCCTTGAGAGCACCAGAACACAGACAGACAGGCAGGCTGGCAGTCTGTATGGATGTACTGTACAGTGCGGGTATCACAGTCAGGTTACGGTATCGGGGGGGGAGGGCGCGTCTCCGCCAACGTTTAGGCAAGTCTGTGAAGGTGCAGGGCCAGGGCCAGTGGCAGCTGTAGACTGAGAAGGTGGGCCGAGCGGGACGGGACGGGACGACGTTTTGAGACGCCGCCTTGAAACACCTCGTTAGGTTTCATTTGATGTTTCGGGTCATCCCGACCTTCTGGCACTTTAGCATTCACAGCACATCCTGAATACTATACTTTGCCTGGGTAGGTACGGTGGTAGGCATAGGGAGAGTGTAGCAACGATGGTATGAGGCACTGTACATTGCATGGACGTCCGCACACATTTCAGAGTCCAATGCTTCCGCTATGGACATTCATCTTAGCTAGGCAGAATAAATACCAGGAACATGATTCGACATTGGCACACGAACAGCACACACTCCTTCTCCGTATGGGTGCACACCCTCGACGACATTCTGTCACGTAAGACCATGTGCGACTCCAACCGGGTAAGTGTAAGTCATAAACGGCATCTAGAGGCTCAGACCCTCCAGATACTTCCTCGCAGCCTCGACGGCATCGTCAAGCTTACTCCCTTCGCTTCCTTGACCAACACTTGTGGCGCCTTTGCCACCAGCCTTTCCACCGACAATCGCTGCCACCTCGCCTGCCCATTTGTTCGCATCAGCACCCTTGCTCTGTGCTTCCGCCGAGACGTGGCATCCGTGGGGCACCTTGCCGTCTGCGTTGGCGACGACGTAAACCGTCTTGTCCTTTAGCTTGTTCTGGATGTGCTTGATGGCTTCCTGCACCGCTTTGCTACCGGCAGACAGCTGTGGCACCTGCAGCACAAAGGTCTTGGCCTCCTTGTTCTGCTCGAAATGCGATGTGATCTCGTCCATGACCTTCTTGCTCTCTGCTTTTTGGGCAGCCTTCTGGTGGTCCACATTGTCCTTGGTGATCTTGGCAAAGCGTTCGCGGAGCTTGCTCTTCGCCGTAGCCGAGATCTCCAATTTTCCGAGTTCATGCTGCCACTCAGACGTCTTAGTGGATCTCTCGTTGCCGAATGGTAGGCTCTCGAGTTGCGAAACGCGCGCCTCCCAATCGGCTGCAACACGCTGTACTTCATGAGCTGTCGCTCCAGTGACGGCGACGATGCGACGGATGCCCTTGGCAATTCCGCTCTCCTCCAGCACCACCAGATCCTTGATCTCGGATGTGTTCTTGACATGCGTACCGCCGCAGAACTCTACCGACACGTCGCGCCACTCCTTCCTCTTTACGTCCTCAAGAAGTTCCTCCACTGGTACACCGATGCTGACCACACGCACAGGATCAGGATACTTCTCTCCGAAGACCGCACGCACTCCGTTAATGTTATTGGCGGTGGCAAGTGGCACTTCGAGGGAGTACACCTCACTGTTTTGTCGAATGTACGCAGTGCTTTTCTCCTCGATCTCGCTTAGCTGAGCATCAGTGCAACCAGCTTTGTTACTGAAATCGAAACGAAGCTTTTCTGGTGCGACCAGAGAGCCCTTCTGCTCGATTTCCTCGCCGAGAACCTCTCGGAGCGCAAAGTTGAGAATGTGCGTGCCAGTGTGGTTATTCCGAATTGGCTGCCTCCTGAGTTCGTCGTACTCGGCCACCACTTCTTGACCAAGCTTGAATGACCCGTACTTCATGTAGCCAGTGTGTAGGATGTATCCACCGTATTGCTGCACGTTAAGCACTTCGATCTCTGCCTCGCCATCGATGAGCAACCGTCCAGTGTCGAATTCCTGTCCACCCTGCTCGGCGTAGAAATTTGTTCTGTCCAGGACGATGCCAATCTGTTCACCTTCTGGTAGCTCTGTGGTGCTGTCGACAAACTTGCCGTCTCTATAGATAGCCTTGATGACCGCGTGGATGTCGTCTTTCTGGAATTTGGGACTATCATCCGTCTTGTTCACACCTGGTAGGTTTTCCAGAGTGTTGATGTCGTGCACAGTTAACTTGACAAGCTCAGCACCAGCCTTCTTCTCGCCCTTACTAGCTTCCTTAGCCTTCGCTTGGGCCTCTTCAACTTCAGTCTGGTTGAAGGACAGCTCTCTCTCCTGACACATGATCTCTGTGAGATCTAGAGGGAAACCATAGGTGTCGTAAAGCCGCCACACGTCATTCCCAGCGAGTTTGTTAGACCCATTTGCCTTGGCTTGTCTTGCATACTTGTCGAACATTTGCTCGCCACGGTCCAGTGTCTTAGCAAAGCTCTCTTCTTCTTCATTCAGGATCTCCTGAATGTCAGTCATCTTCCTGGTAATTTCCGGGAATATTTCCGACACTTGCTGGGCGAGAGTGGGCACTAGTTTTGAGAAGAACTCGCCGATCTGTACGTTAAAGTACTTGCGCGCATATCGGGCACCACGTCGGAGCACTCTGCGCACGACATAGCCTCGACCGACGTTATTTGGTATGCCACCATCAGCAATGGCGAAAGAGAGCAGACGGACGTGGTCCGCGACAACTCTGTACGCAGTGTCGATACCATCCGCATCATCAGAGCCATACCTGTCTTGGTACGGCTGAGCACCAGTAATCTCTTGTATCTTAGCAAAGAGGGGGCTGAACACGTCCGTGCTATAGTTCGACGACTTGTTCTGCAGTACCGATACTAGACGCTCAAAGCCGAGTCCAGTATCGACGTGTTTGTTTGGCAGAGGTTTTAGTGATCGGTCGGGTTCACGGTTATATTGGATAAAGACGTTGTTCCAGATCTCTAGGACGTTGGGGTCATCCATGTTTACGAGGTGGGCGGCGTTTCGACCGCCGATACGATCATAGTGAACTTCAGAGCAGGGACCGCAAGGCCCTTGGTCGCCCATTTCCCAGAAGTTGTCTTTCATATTGCCAGGTAGAATGTGGTCCTCGGCAACACCAACGGCTTTCCAGCATTCCTTGGCCTCCAGATCAGGTTCGAGTCCAACATCAGCCTTCCCTTCGAAGTAAGTGACGTACAGCCGGTCAGGGTCAAGACGGAAAACTTTAGTCAGAAGCTCCCAGGACATCTGAATAGCCTCCTTCTTGAAGTAATCTCCAAATGACCAGTTACCCAGCATCTCAAAGAAAGTGTGATGATAGCTGTCCTTGCCAACATCGTCAAGATCATTGTGTTTGCCACCCGCGCGGATACACTGGAAAATGTCAGTCAACGTAGATATTTCAGCACAAGAGCTTTGCAAATGCTACCTTTTGAGAGTTGACAGCACGTTTGAGCTTCGCGAAATCCGAATTTGGATCAACAGTTCCAAGGAATATCGACTTGTACTGGTTCATGCCGGCATTTGTGAAAAGTAGGGTTGGGTCGTCCAGAGGGACGACAGAGGAGGAGGGGACGAAGCTATGGTCATGTTGCTTGAAGAATCTGGCATTCAGTGTTAGACGGCAAGGCTCGTTGACATGGATGATGTGAGGTTGTTTGATAGCAAAATTTTGACATTGGTGGTGAGCCCTCTTCCGCAAGCGAGCCTATTTTCGAGCACGCACATTGCATATGGCCGAGGTGGTGAAGTGCAGGCAACGTCGGTGCATAATACATAACGATGCAGGACATGAGGCACGCTGCACCCATTGCGCTCTTTACAACACACAGTGTCGCAGCGGGAAATCACTTACTCGATAAACTGCTGTCGCACCTTGGGGGCGGTCCACTCAGGCGCGGCGCCTGTTGTGCCGGCCATTGTGCAAAGTCGATAACCTGGTTCTCGTCTGGGTAGCAAATTGGTCGCCCTCGTCCAGGCTGTGGGGTTGTTGAGGAAATTCGTGGGTGTAGAGTAAAGAAGGCTTTGATGGCAGGAGGCCAATCTGGGTATGACTGGTCTGGTGAAAGTTTGACTGGTACAGCGAACAAGCATAGCGGCACTTCAAGCTACTCTCTCCACACACACACAAGCAAAGCTGCTGGCATCCACAGCTTTCAGGTCTCGAAAGCCGAGAGAATCAACCAGAACGTCGCCCCTGCCGCACAGCTGCCTCAACCCGCACACTATTTCATCGGCTGTGATCCGTTGGACACAACTTTTTTCATCAGCATGAGTAGGCAGCGCGCGTTGGACCTTCTTTCGTTGTTCTTGCCGTGATGCGAGTCGTGATAGAGAAACATGGAGGTGTCAAGCGCGGGAAATGGAGATGAGCCCTCAGCGCATGTGCTGATTGCTGCGCCCAACACCCTGAACACTGGCGCAAGCCCAGTCCGAGGTGTCAAGAGGCATGCAGACGAGACTAATTTGAATGATGAGCAGCGCTTTGCCAAACGCTTCAACCTCTTGAGCCTCGGTATGTTTCCGACATGAGAAGAAAACGCTGCTGTCCGACAATGCTGTTGCTAACATTGGCACACCCGGCTTCACAGATGCAGATGGACATCTCGAAGGCAAGAGCAATTACTACATTCCAATCACGCCCTCCCATTTGAAGCCTACAGCTACCAATGGTGAAGTGACGACCACATCGCAAAAAGCGCAGCCAGGTAGCGAGCACATGCAGCTTGACGATACGGCCGACCGGGTCTACGTCCATAACCTTGACGAGGAGCTCGCCGACATCGAAGCGCAAGAAGCCGAACCCAAACTCATCTTCCTCCCTGATATCGAAAAGCGTTTCAACCGTATTCCGGAACATGTACTCAATCCAACACGCGAGAAGGCCGCAGACAAGACGCAAGAGCTTGTGCTATACAGCGTGCCCAAGTCATTGACTGTGGACGAGGGCCAAGACAGCGTTAGGAAAGCTATAATTGAGGCCAGGCAAAGGGTGTTTGATAATGCTACAGTGGAAGCGAGACATCGGGATATGACGAGGAAATACGAAAGTTCACCAGAGCACGACATAGCAGTAGAGACTGCACATGGCTATGGAGGTGGATACGAGGCTGATACAGAGCCTGAGCAACATATCGATGACGACCTTGACGCTATGGATATAGCTTGAACATACACCATTGGCGTGCGCCAATATTTCAGCCTCTTCATCTACCAATCACGCTCCATTCGAAATCACGCTCCATTCGATCCTTTCCACACCGTTTCGGCGCGCACTCGTAGCCACCAAGATGCACTCGATAAAATCAGATTGGAAGTTGGCAATCCTATGGTGGTTTGCGAGCATCTGCCTGGCTCAAAATGTCTACGGACCATACGATACGACACGATATGGTGATGGTGACGGCGAGAAATAAGAATTGAAGTCTAATAAAAGTTCGTCAAGAAAGTAAATACAAGCATCATCAGCCTGTCAAGGATCTGCACACTGTGCAAAATCTGGTCCGAAAACAAAGTGGTTGAACCCAGATTCTTCTAAAAAAAATCACCATCCCTTCAGCTGCCCGGATCGTCACCCCAGCTTCTCCTTCGTAAACCTGACTTCAGACATCTGTGCTGCAGTAGTCAGGTTGGAATCTCTCACATCCTGTCTCACATAACTATGATTTCTCGTAGACCTGGAGAGTGTTGACAGCCCAGTAAGCTTCCTTAAACGCCGCAGGGTTGTTCTGGACGAAGTCGTTGCAAGTGCTTGCCTTGCTTGCGCATCCACCATTGCCCCAAACGGCGCCGGCCCAATCACCACAGAAGGTGGTGTCAAACACGATCTGCTGCTGGCTGAAGTGGGAGCCGAAGTTACACCCTCCGCCCTCAAAGAGTGCGATTGGCTCACCCCAAGTGTTTGGCTGGGGGTTGCCACCGGGGATGTCACTGGGGATATTGCCACGAGCGAAAAAGAAGATGCGGATATCGCTGCTGGTAAACTCCATGGCGTACACGCCGCCACCGTTGGCGTTGAAGCCAGCGCCGTACGTGCGAGTGTTGGTAGTACCGACCTGGCAGCCTTGGTTGTTGGATTGGCCAGCGGCATCGATGTAGCAGTTGGTCGTGACGGAATAGCCGGACATGGCAGCCGATGAGTCGACCGTGCATCCATTTGAGGTGTGGAGGGTCATGTCATTCGTGGATTGGTCATTCACACCCTCGATGATATCTGATCGGCGTTAGCTCGAGGTCATACTGGAACACACAAGTCTTGCCGAACACAGCCGAGATCTTACCAATTTCTCCATTGTTGGGCCAGTCAGGACCAACCATCCAGAAAGCTGGCCAGGCGCCACAAATGCCACCAGGCATGTGCGCAATGTCTGCGATAATAAGACCGGAATTGTAGGACTTGTTGCTGGTCAGACGAACACTCTCACGCCCATTAGGGCTGTTGTTGGAGCTGTCCACACGGAAGACAGCTTGGGTGGAAGAACTGCTGAGCAAGCCGGCGCTCTGGGCAGCACTCCGATCAACGTACTGGACGAAACCATGGGTGGGATCGGAGCCAGTGAAGAAGGTGAACTGGTTGAAGAAACCTTCTGCCAAATAATCGTCCTTCAAGGTGTATTGAGCCCAGCCGGTGGTGCTCATAAGGGCAAGACCCGCGATGATCGTAGAGAAAGGCATATTTGTAGATCACAAAGAATGACTGTGCGTTCTTGTTGACGCAGGGAACTGATTTAGAAATGCACCAGGCAAGATGATCAACTGGGATATCGAAACGATTGCTCGAGCTGTAGATCAAGGAGACGTTTGGTAAAGCGCGAGGCATGAGGACGATCTTATACCATCGTCGCCTCCATCGCTGCTGGTGCTGATACCTAGATTGTTGCTGGTATCGGATGGAGACATGAGCCAGTAGGGACACGGCTTCTCCTGGCAAGGCAGCATCTGACCCACCTGGCAATACTCCTCCCCGGTAGGACATTTGCGTCCCATGGTCTTCCTATTCGGTACAACCCAAAGCGACTAGATGGCGATAGCAGAGAGTCGTCAAATGGCACAGGAGACCCATAGAGGACTGAGTGCGAGGTCGAGCTCGTGCATGGGCAATGATTGGACTCACGGAGGAATAGCCCAATCGAACCAGCGAGGGCGCGCATGCTGCTGGCGAAGGTCTAGTTCGGCGACATAGCGACGGACAGGGTGGAGGTCAGAGGACGGCATTGTATCGTTCAACGGCCAGTCAGGCGCCACAAAGCCTCGTGGACAGCAACGGCGATGGTAGTGGAGATGGAAAGGCCCCAGCGCATGTGGCCGACACTGGGAGTCGGATGTTGGTAGGGCACAAAGTGGACATCAGACGGAATGGGCATCAGACGGATAGGTTAGACAGAGAGCGCATCCGGTGGACTAGATGATCTACGCGACTACAGGGGAAGATGTCCGGCTGGACGGGTTGACAGGATGGGAGCACTGCAGAAGAGCAGGACGCTGCGTGAGTGGCCGCATCGAGATTTGATGAATCTGTAAGCGTAGGGGCTGTCGAATTGCTCTGGGTTGTGCTGTAGTCGACATGAACAATAAGAGGTGTAGTGGGATCACAGTTTGATAGATGGCGCCAACCCTGCCGACATCCCCTTATTAGACGGGCACAACTTCCGGCGAGAGGAGCCACACCGAATCTACAGGGGCGCCCTACACCTGCACCCGCACCCGCAGGCCTAACTCAACACTTCCACCATACAGCATTGCCTCAGCCACCACCTGAGTATGGCGCATTCAGGCAAATGAGGCAAGATCCCCCTTCGACACACTGATTGATCGCCCCGTTGAGCAGGTAGCATCCATCCTGCGCGAGGTCCTTATTCATTAGCCTCCGTTTCATCTTTCCCTACTGTGACCGCGGCACCGTCGCAGCATCGGAATGGCCGAGGCCCATGTGTGTGGAGTTTCTTAAAAGTTTTAGTTGCAGATGCTGCTGTTACCCCTCAACCAATAGCCTGCCTTAGCCACCAAGTCCCTGAGTCTCTAAGCCGGGAGGCTCAAAACAAGAAGGCGTGTCGATAGGCGATGGCTACGCTAGATGCATTGCAGACCTTCGCGAACAACGTGTGTACCCGGGAATTCAGGAGAGCTTTGAACGGCTGGCCTGAGCAAAATGCTGCAGAATCTTTGTCTACACAGAAGTGGCGTACCTTCAAGTATCCTGCTCTCTCTGCACGCTGAATGGTCAGAAGACGAGATCGAATGCTGACGGGATGTGTATGACCCACCACTGCCCACTGACAGCCCATCCCACTCCGGTATGTGGGGCCTCACCCGTCGACGGTGAAGTGTGCAGATGGTGGATGACCTTGTCCCTGGGTGTTGGGCCTTTAGCTACGGACCACAGACCCAGAGAGGGCGTAGAGAACGGAGGGTATAGCGCGTGCATACATTGGAAGACGTCCGAGTCTGGTGCTTGAACGAGTCTGCTGGCAGTCCGCAATCTTCTGACTACCTGAAGTGCATTCGCAAGATGGATAATACCTAGGTCTTGTTCCTAGCCATGCGACTTGGTCAATTGACCTGCCACATCCGTCCATTGCGCCGGCAGAGCCCACCTGCAAGGCATTGCAAGCCCTTCTCAAGCTTCACAATGGCGAAATCTTCCCGACCACCAACAACCCCACGCTGGTTGTCGAAATCGCTCCCCTGCCGGCGGCGGGCTGGCCCACCTGCAGCGTTATCTCGATGATCTACAGCCCTCGGCGCCTTATTATGCAGGAACCATTAGAATCCTCCGCCCCGTGCCTCTCGACTGCCATCGCGATTGTGTCGCATAGTACAATAAACTCCGTGGATGGCTTACAAAGGCGATTTCTTGCCTCTGTTCCCATGCATGCGCAAATGATGATCGGCAGGTCTGCTTGCGTGCAGCATCGTGGCCTTGATCGGCAGCGGTAGGTCTTTGTCTACTGACGCCACGCGACTTGAGGGCACCGATGTCAAGGTACCATCGTGATGCCAACATTGAACACGCTGCGAAACGTTTGTGTCACCAGATCGTTCGAAAGGTCTTCGGGTTCATCAGCCTGTGTACGGCCGCTGTGTCTGTACACATGAACTGCTGCAATCCTCCAGTCATGCCCACCGCTTGCCGAGACGTGTGGTCATCGATACAAGCTTTTTTGCGACAGTGCAAGTCCTTTTGCTTAGCGCCACGCGACTCTGCATGCAATGCACATCTATGCAGGACCAAGAACTCAGCCCAACCCTCGTCCTGTTTATCTCCGCCTGATACTGTTGCACTAGGTCATCCTTTGACTACACCGATGCGGCCACAGCCGGTTGATAGAGGCTGCAAAAGGGATCTTTCTCCGTCGCCTTGCCTGTATGTTTGCATCTTATGGTTACATCCAAAACGGGGATCGCACTAGTTACAGAGGCGGTAAGGACGGCGTAGTTGTATTGCCCGAGGTATCGCATCTTGGACAAACGTCTCCTTTGTTCAACCTCGAGCTGGAGGACGTTGCCTTGGCCGGATCTAACCGATAAAGTAGTCGAGGTGGGTATACAGTACATGCAGTCAGGTAGGCATGCAAGCAGGTCATACGGGCAGGACCACCAGCTAGATACTATCTTTGCCAGCAACCCTATTTGGGCGTCACGAGCATCACCTCAACATATCTGAACATTCAAGCGCATTTCTTAGGGCTATGCTTCGCTAACGATGGTGGGTCATTTCACCAGCCGGCCAAGACCTGTGGTACGATGGTTGCAATACCGTCTGAACTTCGACGGTGAGGCGGGTAGATGGTAGTCTTGCGTTGAGTCCGTCGGTCAAAGAGTGAGAGTACTTGATTTCTCATCCATAACACCATTTCGGCCGTCTGGCCTTTGAACCTCTAGGTCGGTTTTTAGAACCGGACACATTCACTCGGCGCTTAACAAGATGCCAAGTCTCGTAGCAATTGGGGTCGGATGTCACGATGAATGTTGTGGGTGTCATGAGCTTGTGAATTACAATATCAACCACCTCAATAACCTGTCTCGTCTTCCTCACCTGCCTCAGCGCCGCTTTCGCCGCCCTGCAAGTCATCCTGCTCGTCACTGCTTCCACCCATCTCTTCCGCTTTCTGCGAGAAGGCGTGTACAAGCGAGGAAAATCCGATCTCGAGGTCACCTATCAACCTTTCCAGCTCAGATGCGACCAGTTCTGGATCTGCTCCTTCTACGAGGGCCTCAGGGTTGGGCGCAATCAGCGTCGGGAAGTCGACTGTACCTTTCCAACCTGGTATGTCTGCGGTCTGGGATTTCGATCGAGGACCTTCGTCTCCTGGAAGTCCTGGCGTGTTGTAGCCGAAGTCGGAATCTGAGCGTTGCATTCCTGCAGCACCGTACAACCCCGGCACGTTAATCGACGGTCCAATGGTGTCGTCGTGCGGTCCGAAGTCTGGCCATTTATTGAGGTCAAGTAGCTGATCGTTATCGAGCGCTGAATTATTTTCATCCCGTGTGTGTTCATGAGTATCTGGTTGAAACCCAAGCTGAAGAGCTGGGCCGAAGTGATTGCTGCGAGACATAGATTCGAGCTCAGACGCAGAGCTCGCCAGGCTTGTGCTGCGGCTATGCATTGGAATGTTCCGAAGACTGCCACGGTTCGATTCAGACCCACCTTCGGAACTCCATTGCTTATGGTAAGAGAACCGATCTGGTGCTTTTGGAAACGGTTCATCCTCCAAATCAAATGGGTTGCCAGATGTGAGGTCTGTATGTGTCGAATCAGCAGCTGAACTAGCGGTGGAAGGCCGACGCATCTCCACGGGATCAGCGAATGTAGCTGCATCCAGGTCGATCATCGAAGCAATCGAGTCCCTCAGGGGAGATGACGGTCGTGGAGGTGGATTGTGCCCTTGATTGATGACTTCCGTGCTGAAATCCGGTCCAACCGTAGCTTCATTTGGATCGTAAATCGGAGGGTTCCAGCCCTGGTCTGATTCATTTCGTTTATGATGCCCTGGTCTCATGGTGAGCTGCTCTGGCTCTGTATCCTCAGTGGGGAATGTCCACTCCATCGTTGCACGCTTTTCATCCACCTCTACAGAGGGGAATGTCCAATCCATCGTGTCTCGTTTGGAGCTCTCTTGGCCGCTTTGAGCACTGTAGGAGTATTCAATTTCTTCATCGCCATTGTCATCATCAGAGTATCGAGAGGGTCTTGGTTTCGCGGTGATATCCTCAAGATCGAAATTGAGATTTGGTGCATGTATTGACCCAAGGACATCGAGATCAATTACACTTTCGCGAGGTTCAGATGGTTGATGTAATCGTCGGAGAGGCAAGTCAGACTCTGTATCAACCCGAGGCGTCGGTTGGAATACTGGTCCTGCTGTAGAATCTCCGAGTTTGTAGTAAGGTCCCTCGCTATCGAATAAACGCATGAGGGATTGCTCTCCACGGGTTGCGCTTCGGTCCTGGTGCTCTAGCGCAATGCGCTCAGCAACGGTGAGGTCCCCAGCTCGCAAGGGCGATAGTAAAGATTCGGCTGAACTCTCAGTATCCAAACCATACATTCTACTGACACGATTCGCAAAGTTCTTGTCGAAGCTGTCTGAGACACTGAAGTTCCAATCAATCTCATCACCCTCATCTTGCAGATCGCTGTCTTCGGCGCTAGGAGGAGCAGCAGCACCTCCCTCCATCCATAGTGAAGACCTTACGCCACCTTTGTATTCCCAGATCACATATCTATCGATGAGGGCAACGACCGAGGATGTAGGATAGGCAAGCTCTGTGCCGGCAAGGAAATGGTGGTCCAATATCTGCTGAGCTGTGGGTCTGGATTTGGGGTCATTGACCAAGATGAAGGCAATGAAGTCTCGTAGCTCCTGCGAGTATTTGGGGTCTTCTAGGCGAGGCTCGCCCTTCTCTGCCAATGTGGCAGCAAGGTTGTAATCTCCTCGTACTGTCGCCATAGGCGCGTGTCCAGTAGCCATCTCGTAAACAGTACACCCAAACGCCCAAATATCAACTTCCGTGCCATACCCCTCGTCAGGGAAGCTGTCCTCTAGCATCTCGAGAGGCATGAAGTTGGGCGTGCCGACCACGGTCATTCTCTTCGACCGCGGATCTGAATGCGATTCCTCATTGTTGGAATTGTCAGTGGAGGAACCTTCTCCAATAATACGGACGATGCCGAAGTCTCCCAGCCGGATCGCACCATCCTCAGTGATGTATACATTGCCGCACTTAATGTCACGGTGGATAGCACCAAAGTCATGAACCGACTTGACGGCTTTGGCAAGCTCACGGGCTATGGGTATGATGTACTTCTGCTCGAGCCCGTAGTGCGTAGGTGGAGAGGCACGCATAAGCGTAGTCACACTTCCTCCAGGACAGTAATCGCTTACGATCCAGAGCTGTGAATGTAGATCGAAAGCATCATGTATGAAGAGAATGTTCTCTGCGTTGCCAGCATTGAGTTGAGTGAGAACTTTCACTTCCTTGTGGAAATCTTTCAGAGATGCATCTCGATCGTGCAATGACAGCTCTAAATCGGCAGTGTCGACGTCGACGATTTTTACAGCAACCACCTCGCCCGTCTCATTCTTCTTGCTACTGAAGGTCAGAACAGGTATATTGAGAGCTTCAGGGTGAAGTACACTTACCACTTGTATACACGACCGTAACCACCTTTGCCGATCAATTCAAGGAATGTGTAGGGTGGCGGCTTCTGTCCAGCCTTTTCCGCCCTCTTCACGAGGTCGTTCCACATATCGGCAGCATCTTTGGCTTGCTTCCCCCTATCTGGACCAGCCCTTGGAACCATAAGAGACGATCGGTCCATGTTGGCGGCTGATGATTGTCGATGTCTGTATAGTGCTTATTAGGGCAGGTTGGATTGTTTACAATCGTAATAGAAAGAGCCGCCCGATCAAGGATTCAAATGAACGTATCTCGAAAAGTCTGTAGTATTGCCGAGGGCTCGCTTGAACACCAGTCAATTCCTCGATAAACTCCAGGCTTTGGAAGGGTCGGTCGTCCTGATGAAATTGTGTTTAGGGTATCTTTACAACACTCAAACTGCGATTCCGCTGGGTATCACGAGGGGAGAAAATATCGCTCGCTTTGACCGGTGCTCGGTTGAATGCATCAGTGATTAAGTCGAATAGTAATTGGGTCTGCAGCGGATCTGTAAGGGGCCCAGGCCTGCGGCATCTGCGACTGGGTCTTTAGGGGAATATCATGTCGCTAAAATCGGAAACATCCAGCCACCAAGAGGAATGCTCGTGAGCGTTTACACGGGAGAAGATTTGGCCACCTGCTGGCAAGACTCAAGACTCGAGACCGCAACCTTAACGCCACACCTCGCAGTTGTTTAATGATCTGGATGCGTAGAAACCGATGACTTCTCGAGGCGCATTGAGTTTACAGATAGATGGTCAGAGTGGAAGTCCAATCACAGGCGAATCTTGCCTAAAGCGGACTAGTGGTAAATTTGGTCCCTGAGTCTAGAGTATTTGCAGATCATAAGGCTCAACATTGGCACGTGACTTTAAACGTACCTACCTAGGTAACTAACAACATTTTGAGTATATCATAGCATCGTAGCCATTTGCCAGTGTGACCCTGTCAGACTATTTAGAACCTGACGGCATACTGATAAGTGAGCCTCTTCGGCCGGTACCTTCATCGAGACTGATTGAAAGGTCAATTCCCTCATTCAGGCTGGTATATATTATTTACAACTGCCTCATCCATCCAATGATAAGGCGCGGCGCATAAATGCAGAGCCCGGAGGACGTGAGACATCTTCCTGGGCAGTAGCATATGACACCCTGTATGAGTATGGAGATGTTGCTCTCCCGATCGGATAGCCGCCGATATTGGAAACGCTTCCTCGACTCTTGTGCACTCTGAAAGCATTCCAAACAAAGGCTAGCACGCCTCTTTCAGATTAAGTGCCGAAGATTTATCGAGACGTAGAACAACATCAGAGGATGTATCTGCCGCAAAACCTCAGGCCAACTCCAGCCATGAGTATAGATATTATTACAAGGCGCTCGCTGCTCATCGGGATATCCTTCGACCTAAATGTTGCCGCCATGAATCTCTCACCCTGCACTCCTGGAATCTTGTCTCTGGTAATCGACATGACTTGCGTGAGCAAGCAGGAACTTACAGCAAGTCAAGGTATATTTGCACGCCTTGGTCCACTGCTCTTCCTGTGCGAAATTGCCAAGCTTGATGCTCACACCCTCTATCTTATCCTTTTGAATGTTGTAAGGCATCTTGGTGGCAGAATTTGCTTGTACAAAATCACCCAGTTGACGAAGACAGTCGAGAAATGCAACCATTGCACTATCGACCCCCCTGTTGAAGAAGTTGAGACCTATTGACAGATCACCGCTTCCGTAGAGATCAAGACTCGTGATCTTGGGCTTGCTTCCGGGCTCTGGATCGCCAGAGGCATTGGATGGATACTGGTACTTTTCGATCCTTGAGTGTGACCCCAGAGGTATCAACTTGTATCCCTGGAAGTTGAACCCAAGCTTTTCTGAAATCACAACGAGCAGTAACAGGGCTTGACTCCATGCAGCATTGATCTCGGCCCAGTCTACTGGATGGTCAGGTAGGCGGCCCAATCTTAAACCGTTGATTGTAGCAAATAGGCCATCATGGCCAATGCAAAAGGTATCATTGTAGACGTTGGTTCGCTGCAAGAGCTCTAACAGCTTTGTCTCGTGTGTCAATTGGTTTCTCAAGCTGTCTTGTTGTTCTTGAAGCGAATGCAACTCAATCATGAAGACGTTCTTCTCACGCCAGAAAGTCTCCTGTTCTTCGACCAGCTCGTCAGACTCAGTGTCAAGGGCGGATATTTCGTCTTCAAGTCGGGCCTTCTCTGCTTCCAGGGCCCGTAGCTCCTCTAGCGCTTGTCGCTCTTGACGCTGGGCATCTTCGAGCTGTTTGACAGTCTGTGCTCGCTCTTCATCAGTGGGGACATCTTGTTGGATCCGCTTGATGAATTCAACGTATGCATCACGTTCGCGAACGGCATGAGCTTGCCGTTGTTGCAGTCCTTCCATCAACAACTCAGTACATTCTGAGCAAACTGGATGGTCTATGTCTGAGCGAGCAGATAAGGTTTCGAATAGTTTTGTGGCCATTTCCATCTGCTGAAGGAATGTTTCGGCAGTATTATCAGCTAAAGGTTGGGAAGCCGACTTTGTGAAAGAATTGGTTCTCCGGTGGCGTGCTAACTCATTCACGGACGATTCTGTTTGAGGATCCGGCAGCATGATGTAGGACATATCGGCTGGATGAAGGTTGCTCTTGGACATGGGTGCGACGTAGCGCTTGTGTGTCGAATGGCCAACATCGTTCATAGCTTCGGCATATTGCTGCCGTCTCTCCTTCCCTGCTGCAGATCGTGGGCCATCCGAAGCCGAGGGCTTCAAGATTGGCGCTGCATCAGCAAGGATTCTGAAGGCGGCCGGATTCAGATCCTCGAGTGACCCATCCAGGCGCAAAGGCGTACGACATTTCTGGCAATGTAAGGCAGGCATGTTGGATGGGTGTTGTTGCGCAGTCTAGCCAAGTGCGAACTACCGTATCACGGTGCTTTTCGGCGGCATACTCATGAATATGTGATGAGTAGGACCATTCCGTGGACAGAACCGCGATCAGCGTGGTTCAACAAGTGGCTATGAGGCTGTAAATGTGCCTGCTTTCCTATAGATTGCCAGGCAATTACATTAAGGCAATTTATATCGGTACGTAGGTAAGGTAAGTACCGTGACTTCGAGGGTACGTCACGTGTCTGGTGCGGGCGGTTCAAGTGGGAAGGTATGATCAGTGAAGCTTACTAATCTTAGTCATGCTCAAGCTTGAACTACTCGACCGCGACGCGTTTCATTCGCAATAGCACGAGTCCCTGGACAAATGATTTATCTTGCTGTTTGGGTGCAACAAATGACTGATTCTGATCCAAGTCGAAGCTTTGCACCGAATGTAACATGCGATCTGGCTGAAGAATATGCGCGATGTGAAACGATCGGACAATGAGCACCAGTCCCCTCCGCTCGAAGACAATGCCCAACTGCGACGTGATAGAAGGGCCAATGATCTGCACTTGAAAAGAACTCTGGAGGATATCTTCCGAAAATATGGCAGAGACTTCACTGGTATTGGCGATGAGATCGACATCAATACTGGGGATGTCGTTGTGGACAATGGGCATCTATCTGGTATGCGTCACGAAGTAGACGTTGGCAATGCAGCTGCCTCATCTCAGCTTCTGACCGCCCTTACGAATAATGGAGACCCAGAGCAAGGGTACGGCCATGACGACCTTTCCGAGTATTCGAGGAGCGAGATTGCTTCTGACGATGACCTTGACGATGATCCATTAAGCGATGGAATGGAGCCGGTTTCGCCTATATCCAAGTCTAGAGTGAATGCAGCACAACAGCATTCCCAGGACGCTCCAACGTCTACAGGCGACTCTCTAATACATTCACATGACCAAGGGAATCCCTTTGTGATGAAAGCTCCCGGACCAAGCTCAAACGAAGAAATGCGCAGTCCAAGTTTTGATGTGGATGCAATCCAGGCTTTGAGCCAGAATATCGCCAATCAAATTGCGCAATTCATGCAGAATATGCGGGCTCCACCGCCATCGAATCAACAGGATAGCACCGGCGACTCGATGTGGGAGTATCCGGAACTTCCTCGAAAGCGACGTAAGGTGCAGGCAGAGGAGAACAAGCCTCAACAAGCGATAGTGGGTGCGGCTCACGAAAAGGAGTTGTCTACTCCGCTTGAACAATCGTTGTGGGCGCCTGTGGTATTGAGAAGACGAAGGAGATCTATCAAACATGGACGCGAACTTCAAACCCCAACAGGCCGCGGTATGACCCAACGTCCCCAAGAAATTAAGGGAGCTGGCGAAAGCCTCGCAGCACGACCAGCGGGACTTCCTCGCCGATCACCGCGAGATCGAAACGTCAGCGCGACCTCCCATGTGACTAATACCAATGATCAGGTCGAAGATGCACCATCTGCAAAGCATGCTGCTAACATCGGCAAAAGGCTGTCGGGCGAAAAATGTCACGACAAACATCGGCCACCTGGACGATATTCAGCAGACAAAAATGCTCTTCTAGTGAAACTTAAGGAGGTCGAAGGTTTATCCTGGTTTGAAATTGCGAATTATTTTCCCGAGCATACCGTGAACAGCCTTAAAACTCACTATTACACGCGAACGGGCGAATCTTGGTACCAACAGGCCTGTGATTCTTTGAAGACTGGTGTTGATCTGGCAGTGGCGAGTGGAGAGGGACAGAATCTTGAAGAGGACATTTGCAAAGCTCCATCGATGCCTAGTCGCGAACAAGACCAGCAGGATTTCGGCGTGTCACAACTACCAGACGGTGGAACGATAATGGCGCCCTTCGCTTTACAGCAAGCAAGTGGGCATGTCGAGCTCCCCAGTTCAGGTGATAATATGATTAGCCGAATTGTCAATGAGATTGTCAAATCTAGCAGGGAACATAATGACGAGCAGGCAGACCGACCACAGCTGATTCAAGGCAAAACCGAGGACGGCAGCGGCTGTGACCGAGGGTTAGAGACATACTCCAAAGAAACGACAAGACCATCAGATCATGATGACCTGAGCGCACACTTTTCTCATCAAGACCTGGTATTGAAGCACCAACAGCAACCGTATCACACACTTAGAAGGCACCGAACACCACCTACGAAAGCGGACACGTTGTCCAGTATGGAAGGAAAACGCAATAGTCTCAAGTCGAATGATGGCAGTCCCATGATTAGGGATGTCGTTGATAGAGACGCGTCAGCGGCCAAGGTCAGTGGCCCCAAAGACCAGTCAGACCCAGTGCTAGAGCCGGTGAAGAAGGCAAACCCTAGAGCTAGATTGAAGAGGCAGTCTGATACAGCGCTGCTCAAAACGCCCAACGTCAAAGGGCGGTTGGTTGGCCAAGCAGACTATACCGGCGGTAGGGCGAGCATTACGAGATCTATTGGGAAACGGACGGTGGAAACACCAATGCGCAAAGTCGCCGATAGCGATGAAGATGAGCTAGCATGAACATTGCCAGTAATAGCTCCCACGTCTTGACGACGATCGGTAACAAAGACAGATTGCCTCACTGCTGCGATAAGTGTCAACTTCATTCGCGACCCCCAATGTACCATATGAGCGTGACTCTTAGGTTCGTAGGCTCCCTGCGCCCTCGAAAGACAGTGAGTGTCACGGGCTTGTTGAGCGACGAGGATAGGCTAGTGGTGTTCGCGACCTCGGTGGTCTCCCATGATAGGAGGGCAATGCACCACGCCATCCATACGATACGACGGGCGATTGTCAAATAGCATGGCTCACTGAATCCTAGACAAGAAAGTCGAAACAGATGCTCGGGCCGCCGGGAGCATTCTCGGGTATCTAGGGCTGGAGGTGGTGGTGGTGACGCCCTGTGTGGTTGCTGGTTGGCAGATCCCGGATTTCTACAGGTGGGTGTCTGGTTACATGATACCTACAGCGGTGGTCGCTCCAGCAGCGTTGTCCTTTCTCCTACCGTACCCGCACGTTCAGTCCACGGGTAGGTACTTTCGTAACGCAATTCCCCATCACATCATATCCTTTCCCTCCCGCCGGCGCCATAAGGCATGGTAAAGTTAGGTCAAGTACCGTACTACTGTCTAGTCCCAGTACTATGCCCGCTATCTCCCTTGGCGACCGTTGATGTTTCTGTGGTTTGGGTGGTTTCAGGCTCGCACAGTCCACACGGCCATCCACAATCCACAATCCACCATCTACCATCCACATCCTCGGTTTCCCGAGATTGGATGCGCTACCTTACCTACCTATGTATGGACGCGATACCTACCGCGCTGGAGGTAGGTAAGTAAGTAAGTAATAAGTATCTCGCGCACGCCCGACCAATGACGGAGCCATATGCCTACCGACCTGCCGTGAGCTAAAAATGTACTTTATGGCAAACTGGCAAGGGCTTGGGCCAAACATGGGAACATGGACCGCTATTATGGTTAGTCAGTCAGTCAGTCAGTCAGTCAGTCACATCTGATTGGACCTTCTTTATTTTATTTTTTTTGGCAACAAGAGCTGGAGGAGAGGAAATATCGTGATCGAGCCAAGGTGCTGGACGAGCCTTGCGAGTGTGCTTGAAGGAAGGACGAAGCGGGCGAGGAATGGAATGCGCTCCTGTAATCTATCACAAAAGGTATACACATTGCA
Source organism: Scorias spongiosa (assembly GCA_018467035.1). Taxonomy (NCBI): domain Eukaryota; kingdom Fungi; phylum Ascomycota; class Dothideomycetes; order Capnodiales; family Readerielliopsidaceae; genus Scorias; species Scorias spongiosa. The sequence continues at coordinate 236,547 of JACSZZ010000007.1, read as the reverse complement.
GGCTTGTTGACTCGTCCTCGTCCTCGCCCTGGCCCTGGCCCTGTCAGGACCCGTCTAACAACATCCGGTCCATCATCAGCATGAAAGGCAGATGCTGTGGATGCTGTAGGAAGCCGGTCAGGGCCTATCGCTAGCGCCTGACCGTGTGCGTACCTGCGCCAAATTGGGGGGGAAAGGACCAAGAGGGAGAGAGAGAGAGAGATGATGTACTCTTTTTGTTTTTGGGGAAGCAGATGGATCATGAAGGTGAGTGGACTGGTGTATGGACGGGAGAGGTGAAGGTGAATGGTGGAGAGTGAGGGTAGACCAACACGTATACACACTTTACACACTTTACACACTTTACACTCACACTTACGCTTTATTATTACACGCAAACACACCACCAACACGCACCTGCATGCACACACAAACCAAAACCCCCATTGCGCATGCCACGAACAGGTAGAAGCTCAAACCGCCAAGGATGCCAAGGTGCCAAGGCGAGAGAGATGAGGGCTTACGCGTCCAAAAGCCAAATGGCTAACGGCGAACAGCCAATGGGCGTGGGAGGGAGTTGGCACATTCCAGCGTCCCCGTCGGTCTCCCGTCCGTCGTCCGTCCATCCGTCAATCCGTCAATCCGCTCATATTGAACTGTGCTGAACTGTACTGAACTATACCGAGCTATACTGCACTGTACATCCCATAGCAGCCATCCTTCCAAGCTTCCTTCCAAGGTTCCTTTCACCTCCATCCATCCATCCATCCATCCCATACACTGTGCCGGACTTTCTCCCATCTCCCACCACCACCACCGCTCACCCGCTTCCCCCTCCATCCCCTTTTTTCGCCTCACATACCACCTTTTTAGCCTCTTTATTTTTTTTTTCTCTTTCCTGTCGTTGCTCTGACGCATGTACCCCAGACCGGAGGTGCCACACTGCCAATGACAAGCCTTGTTGCGTGCAAGGTAAAGAGGCTGATTGTCTCCAATACAAGCCGTGCATTCGTTCCGGGCTGACACCGTCTGATCCTGGCGTGATGGCGTTCCAGTACCGAATGCCCTGATGCCTGTCTCGTGGTCGGTCCATCACATCATTTCATTCGACGAACCCGCTTGAGACCCTGCGTGATGGACTCGACAGGAAAGAGGAAGACGTCGTCGTAATCGTAATGGGTGATGGTGCTGGCTAAAGAGGCCATGCGAGGCGAGGTGAAGCATATGTGTCGATAGGACACTGTAACGGTAGCCGGTCGATTTCTCAAAAACCAGCACGTGAAGTGGTGACAGACAGCACAGCGCGTGGACCTTCCCTACTTTTTCCTCCACTCGCAGGTTGCAAAGTTTATTGGAAAGCAACACAGATTTTGGTTTTGCGCCGTATAATCTGGGGATTTTTACGCTCGAAATGGCATCGCATCTCGTTATCACAGCAGGGCTGTAACCGGATACGGTCAAGGCACTTCTCACCATCCGATCCCTCCAATCGCATGTCTCGTCAGCGGTGTGCTCAGGCCAAGTCTTGCTTGCATGTTACTGCGTCTGTAGTTGCGCTTCCTATCCACCTAGCACTTCTCACCATCCGATCCCTCCAATCGCATGTCTCGTCAGCGGTGTGCTCAGGCCAAGTCTTGCTTGCATGTTACTGCGTCTGTAGTTGCGCTTCCTATCCACCTAGCTGTTTTCCCATAGTACAACAATGCGAGAGTCACTGACATAAACAATGCAGTTACCTAATGCGTACAAGTGGCAGTGCAAGGATGGAGGGGGGCTGCCGGTTGGAATGTGAGAAGGGCAGATGGGCGGTCAGACATGATTGCCACACAACATCAATCTCAGCTGGATAGCACAGACTGGGTAGGTAGGTGTTTGTTATGGTAATGGGCGGAAGAAGACATGCCTAGTATGCACTTTCCAGCCGAGGCATGCAGCTGTTGCAGATGGACTGGCCCACCCAGTCCCATGCCGAATCAAGCCAGCTTTGCCTGGTGACTGGACAGGGTGACTGGACAGGGTGACTGGACAGGGTGACCGGACAGAATGACTGGCAAGGCGCTGTGGCAAATCAATAGTAACGCGATACTGTGCATTGTACGTCCTGCAAGAACAAGTGAAAGAGAGTAGTTCACATGGACTGGGGTCGTGAAAGGTCCACAAAGAAGCTTAAACCCGATAACGCTAGATGAGATGCCGTCCATGTCGTCTGGGTCGAGATGATTGGCGGTAATAAAAGCTCTGTGTGTGTGTATGTGTGTGTGAGCGATTTCGCAACCGGCAAGCCCACTGCAAGCCCCAAATACCTGAGATACAAGCGACATTGCAAGCCACAAACCTCGGCCTAGCAAACAGGATGGCGCTATGTAGGAGGAGCAGGGTGGACCAGATTCACAATCCGCAGAGGGCGTGGTGTGACCTATCGCAAACGTGCAGACTAAAAAGCCATGGGAGGCGAGCTGCACTGTTCCGATTGGAGGCTTGATGCCGTAGTTCCCATCCGCTTCCAATGGACAGCAGCGCAGACCTCTAGCCATCACCAACTATCAAGCACACGTACAAGTAGTCAGCTGCCTCGGACGGTCGAGCGGGTCATCCAGACTGAAGAGCCGGATGTCTACCGAGAAACAAGCAAGGCTTGAAGGAGTCGAGATGCATCCCATCCCGCAGAGAGAGAGAAGTGGAGAGCGATGGAGTGTGATTGATGTGAGCGGTGGCGATCAGTGGACCAGTCTGCCCGCCCGTCTGCGTGCCTGTGCCAAACAGCAGGTAATCGCAGTAGGCAGGCTGGCTCTTTAGGCTTTAAGCTAGATGTATGCTTATTGTCGCCACCGGTCCACAACTGACGAAGCGGCCGTGAGGAGGGGGGGGAGGGCGAACACACAAACCTGTGCGTCTCCATCGTCTCCATCATCATCATCGTCACCCATCGCGAAGCTGCTGCATCATTAAGCAAAGAGGCGTCGAAAGTAGAGGCGCCCGGAGGCACGTCAAACATGGCTGCGCTCGGTACCGCCATAGCTTGTGGTGACATCGGAGGAATACAACGAAACAAGGCTTGCCTAAGCGGTGGAAGGCTTTTTGTGGTTGAGATGCAGGCTTGAGCGATGACACGCCACTGCCGCCGCCACGCGCTCCACCGTGGTACACATCAACCACGATCCGACTGCATCTTCAAACGTCTACTCAGATAGCCTCAAGGTCGACCGACTGGGTGGGCGAACAGGGGAGAGGCACCGAACAGATTACAGCGGTGGTGGTTTAACGGTTGGCAGCGTGAGATGGACGTGTACGCGCGTACGCAGCCATGAACTGTGCAGGGAGGCGACAATGCAGAGATAGACAGAGGGAAAGGGGCGGCGTGATGGTAATTGGCAGTCGAGGTGTGCTGTCGGCGGGCGGTGAAGTGGAAGTGCAGCAGCGTTACGTGGTTGTGGTGCAGTTGATTTGGGGGTGGTGAACGGTGGTCAGCGGTTATCCACCCTTTCATCCACCTCTCCAGCAATTACCGTATCCACCTCCAGCTCTCCTGCATAGTAGACTGCATGATACTGGAGCTCGCAGGTAAGTACCTACCTACCTACCTATCTAGGTAGGAAAGTACCTAGACAAGTAGATGGGTGGTGGGTGGTATGTACGTACTGGATATATGTTCTGTATGTAAATGCACAGGGTGGCCAGCTAGGCGAAAAGAGAGTAGGCAGATCCTGAACCCGCAGATAATGGCATAACGGGAGTGGAGACTCAAGCGCTCAGCCTAGTCCCTGAACCGTATGGCTGGTGGCGTTGGCAGCATACCGACCAACCAGATCGGTTGTGAGTTGGGAGGGTCGATTGGGGGGTGTGTGTGCGGGTGATGATGGAAGTGGTGGTGGTAGTGGTGGTTGTGGTGATGATGATGATGCTGATGACCTCGGGAGGATGACGATGATAGTGCCGGGGGGTGTGCGTAGGTACCTACCTAGGTATGTGGGAAAGCCCGCTCGCCAACCTCAGGCACGAAGGATCCCAGCTCACCTTACCCGCGATGCAGCTGACGCCGGAAGATCTTGGAGACCCTGCTGGCGGACCAGCTCCAATCGCCTACCAACTCAGGGATCTGCGATCTTGTGCCTGAGCGCCCGACCGTTTGACACAGCCTCCGTCTGCCGCCCACCCAAAAGCCACCAATGGGTAAGTGCTGTACTGCTGGTAGTGTACAGTAGGTACGTAGCTACGTGGGCAACCGACGCAGCAAGCAGGTGATATTACCTGCCTACTGCACTGACGATATTGTAGTGGCATAAGAGCGATGCTGCTGCTAATGATGGTGATGATCATGATGATCATGCCGATGTTGGTGCTGATGCTGGTGACAACGATGCTCACGGTCTTGGCCTGGGAGCATGGTCAGAGGCAGGTCACGATGGCTACATGTTGTCTCGCCAATCGAGAAGTCCGATGAGGCCGGCTTTGGCGTGGCATCGAATCGAAACCCACAGGCGTATCCTCTCTTGCGGCCCACTTCCGGCTTGCAGCCCTATGGACAGAATGGCAAGATTTGGCCTGATCGTAGACCGTGTGCTTTTGGGAGGGCTGATCGTAGACCGCGTGCTTTTGCAAAGGAAGTCCAACGAACCCATGCTTCCATCCGTGCTGCTCTCCTAGATCATTAGACCCTGCCATGTCTGGCAGAGGTAGCTGGTATCATTCAGTCACTGGCTTGCTCGCCTGGCCGATTTCGCAACCACGGTAGTTGGCAGAAGTGAAAGTATTGTATAGAGACGTCGGGAGAGGTGGGTGGGTCAGATGACAAGACGACTGGTCTACAGTACAGCACCCGCAGTACAATACGGTACAGTACAGTATGGTTTGGCATACCTTAGTATAGTACCGCACCGGATATGAAAATAGCACAGAAAGGACACGGACAGGACGCCAGCATTGGGGGATGAATGAGTCGATGCGTGGGAAACGGTAGACTGGAGGCAATTTAGATAGACACCGTTCCGTCAGGTGCAGGGCACTGCCATTGAACTTCAACGCATTGATTGGAGGGCAAAGTGAAGGAGAAAAGCGCGAGAGACATGTGTCTACATACATACATACATACCTACCGTATTCCGCAAGAAAGGTACTGCTGGGTACTGTAGTGTGGTGAGGATGTGGGTACGGTGTGAATACCTAGGTATCGACCACACACTTTAAACACGCCAGGGTTTCTTTGCTTTTAAAGTTAGCGTGGGCACAGGTGCAAATCCCGATGATGCGAAACAGGGTGAGGGGATCTCAGCTCACACTCGGATGGACAGGCTCCACTCACCCGTAGTGTTGCGTTGCGTTGCGTTGCGTTGCAATGCGCTGTACTGCTAAGGTGTGAGAGGTAGGGCGAAAAAAAAAAAAAGCACCGTATACCTGTCTCTCACTGATGAATCTATTCATCCTAATGCGCTATAGGCTTGACGCCATACGCGATGCTGATTGGAGAGGTATTGCAGTCCATCTCACCTCCTGTAGGTAGTCTACCGCTACCTTCGACAGACGCCACCATCTCTACTGCGACCCTCGTTGTGCTCTGTTGGTCCTGCTCGGTCGATCACGAGCGCCGCATCTCGTTGTCACTTGTCCCGGGAGTCCGAAATAGAGGACACGCTTCTTTAGATCTTCTGTTGATGGGGAGACGTTCGAACTGTGTTGAGCTGCTGCTTGCTGTGCTGTAGACGAGACAATGTCGAACTCGCAGCTTCTGCAGCACTTGTCAGAGGACATTACCACTGGCAGTAGGAAAGGCTGCAGTGAACCCCATGCGGTCCCAACTCAGAGACCGTGCATCATAGCAGCATGATATCCGAGACGATTAGCGCGGGTGGTCAATGAGATTGCTTGAAGCGAGACAGGACGGGAAAACCATGGCAGTCAAAGAGAATCGAGAGGGCGTGAGAAAGCTCGCGCCAACATTCGTCCTGTGCGTGCAGCGCTATCGGCTGAAACGACCCACGAAGCGTCTTGCGTGTGTGAGTGTGTGGTGTGTGCATGACCACCTCCCATGTCTTTCTTGTGTGATGATGCATTTGGGGGGTGGAGTGTGTGTGTGTGTGAGGGAGAAAGTGGAGCGAAAGAGGGGGGCCCTTCTCCGCCGGTGTTGGGGGGGGATGGAGGAGCTTGACGGGCCAAAATCTGCAGGGCAACAGCCATGGCTTGTCGCTTGATGTGCCCGCTGACGTAGCCTCACTTCACCTCACCTCCAGCTCACCTTGAACTTGCAGGTGGTTTGTCTTGTCTTGTCTTGACTTGTCTCGACCTGTCTTATCCTGTCTCGTCCAGTCCAAGGCAAAACATGATTAGGTAGATACCTAGGTAGTTAGGTAGGTGGATTCTCTCTCTAGCTGGCTGGCTGATTGTGCTTGCCACACTGTATGCTCCTCTTCCTCCATTTCCCCCCACTGTCGCTGGACGATGCCTCCCGCTTCCCGCTCCCGCCTCCCACCTCACACCTCACACCTCAAACACACTTCACGCCTCACACTTCACCCTTCACGCCTCACACCTCATCCCGCACACCCATACCCAGGTGCACTTCACGCCTCATACCTCAAGCCTCACACCTCATGTGTGCTGTACCTAGGTATGTTTTACCATCTGACCCTTATTTGCTATACCGCACTAGACCGCTAGACCGCTAGACGCCACTAGTATTCCAGGTACTGTACACCATACGGGCATCACATCACCCACCCCCATCCACACGCTCCCCCACTGCATACCTCCATATTCCATGTACCCATTACATACCTACCTAACCTACACTTCCTCCATCATACCAAATTCTCTTGTATCTCTCTTTCTTCTATTCCGGGTATGGCGTCTTGGTCTCTTACTGCATGCACACCCAGGTAGCCTCGATTACCCTACCCATGCGTCCATACATCATACATCATACATCACATACATACTACACTACACTAAACTACCTTACCTTGCCCTTCCCATACCCACTTCCCTCACCCCAAAAGTATGGTATGTAGGCAGGCTAGAGGTAGGTTAGGTGTGGACTGGTGGGCGTGTTGTAGTGCTGCTGTCTTCCCAGCCTATGACACTAGTCGCTTCATTGCTCCAGGCTTATAAACTGCCCTTGTCCTGCCCTGTGCATCTCGTCCTGCAGATCTCTCCCCTATACAACACGATACAGCAGGGAAATGACCTGACCACTCGTCCGGACAGACCAGCAATCCTTCCCCAATTCCATCCTCACTTCCAAAGCCTGCCTGCACGCGGTCGACCGCAGCCAGAAAAAACGGTTGCCATTGCCATCTTGACAGTCACCTCTCATCACTCCAGTTGCATTCCACCTGTACTGTACAAACTCGCTACACCCTCGAGGTCTCTCTTTTTTTCTTCAATAGAAACCTTCAGCAAAAACAGCCATCAACACCACGGAAAGTCTGCCTCGCTACAGATCTGCCGTCCAACTGCACCCAATAACAACGACAACCACAACGACAACCTTGCAAACTCGTCTACCAACCAACCTACCTCAGTCCCTCGTGGCAGGATTGTTCTCCCTTCGAAACCCTTGAACGGCCGACATAAGCTCGTGGGACCTGTCGTCACATCATTACTCCCTTTAGTCAATTCCTCTGCACATCCCTCCGGCCAGAGTTGACGCATTCTAAATAGCGAACTCTGCCCGCCTCACCCTGCGGCACTGCCTGTCTGTTTGCATCTACCTCTACCCTCCAACAAGCCAAGTATACTTGCTTGCTTGCTCCCTGGGCCACTACTCCACACAAACCTGCTGAAACACCTAGCCGTCGACGCAGAAAGGGACGGCTTGCGACCCGACATCTTTTAGTCGCATAAGGGTCTCCATCCTGCTCACCGGCAACGCGCAACCACCCTCCAGGAACCATTGGGCTAGCGATCCGAGCAGCATCACTGCCACACAACCACCACCACCCACAACACCATCACTCACATTCTCTCCTCCCTCCCTCCCTTCCTCTGCTCCCTTCCACCCACCCACCCCCCAGATCTCCTCCTGAGGGGAAGTGCCACTGCCCGCGTCAGTTTCGGATGCTACCAACCTACAAGCCTGGACGACTCGACACACTTAAGCACGCTGATCCCGCACATCGCCCTTTAAGGTTGATCGTCCTCCACGTTCTCAGCCTGCCATTCCTCGTCTGTTGATCACTCTCAAGACGCGTGGCAGCCGGGTTCGCTACAGCTTGACGCCTGTACTCTTTGTCTATCTCCTTTGCCGTATACACACACACACATACACGCGCGCAAACACAACTCTCATATACACACTCACACACAAACACAACCACACTTACGCTCCTCACAATACACTCTTCCATCCACGCACAACATACATCTCGAGAGCTTCCTCCTTCTTTCTTTTTTGGAAAGACTTTTGCCGAGCTGCTCATCGATCGATTTGTCCTCTGTACATTCTTCCGACCTACATCCTTTCATTCCCAGTATGGCTATGGCTGTAGACAATCGTCAGCAACAGCAACAACCCTTTGCCGCCGCCGCCGCTGCCGCCATGGGCTACGACTCGATGCGATACGCACCACCGCAGTTCACCAACCCCTGGGTGTCTGCGCCGCAGCCGAACCACAGCCAGCTCTATGCAACATCAATGCCCCCAACCACGGTCGGCAGTGATCCGCATCGATATGCTGCGCAAGCCTCCAGTGTCTCGGCTGCCTATCCTGGCACTCAGGTATCTGCGCCTTCTATGGTCACAGGTATACTCCAGACGGATACTCCTCTGCTCTTGGATCAGGCAGGCTTACAGTTCGAGCAAGATGGCATCAATGCCACCAGGCCCTACGGTGCTCAATACACCACCACTGCGAACGCTGCAACCGCTACCACAGGTGCTGGAGCAGTCAGCTATGCGGCAACATCTGCTCCACAGTACTCTGCCGATATCCTCCAACGAACCAGTCCCTACGGCTACCACCCCCATCATCACCAGCATCACCAGCACCAACAACAACAACAGCAACCACAACAACCGGACAGGAAGCTGTCCCACCCGTCAGTAGCTTCACCCGCCTTCTTGGACGGTTCCACCGGCATACAGAAGTATCGCCAGGATTCATTTGTTGACCTCCACGATAGGCTACACACTGCTTCAGAAGCAGAACGCCAGAGCTTTAGCGATGCGCTCGACGCGAGCCGCGGCATGGTCGCCATGAGCCAATCAGACATCACTCCACGAAACATCTACGGCACACATGATACTGCGAGGACCGCTGCCGATTCGTATGGCTTCCCCTCTACCCACTCGTCCCACTCGTCTATCTCATCGGCGAGCTATCCATCATCATATTACGCTGGATCCGTCAGCGAAGCATCGGTCGGCGACTACAGCTCAGCAAACGAGTCCTCGGTCGAATCCAGGACTCTACCGAGACCCAACGGTCTCATGGGAGCAAGTCTCCCTCCAGCACCTCAATCTATGATGAGCCAATTCAGCTCGAAAGTGTCATCGAGCTCACAAAAGAAGCACAAGTGCAAGATATGTGACAAGCGCTTCACCCGTCCCAGCTCGCTCCAGACCCACATGTACAGCCATACAGGCGAGAAACGTAAGTCACGGCCCAACTCTCCATCCTGTGTGAAACCGGCTTGTTCTAACGACTTCTGTCATACAGCTTTTGCATGTGACGTAGATGGCTGTGGCCGTCACTTTTCCGTCGTTTCGAACCTTAGGAGGCATCGAAAGGTACATAAGGGAGACGGCAAGGATCCTTCCTCGCCCGAGGAAGATGAGTGAACGAGCATGTCGATCAGAATCCAATCCCGATCCGAACTTTACGACGCATCACGACCGACAGCAACGAATAACTTTGTAATTTCAAAGGCGCAGTCACCAGAAACTGGATGCTGCACTTGAGTCACGGCCAACTGCCTTCGCCAAATGCTGCATTCGACCTATTCATCCACCTTTCTATTCGATCGCTAGATACCCCTAAGTTTTGGTTGGCGAATTTCATCGGACGCGAGACGGGCCGCAAGGAGTTTCAATCATTGTTTTTACTTTCGACTTTCATATCGCATCTTTGTCTAATACAGCAATTTGGGTACCATGAGGATTTGAGCGACTTGGATGATCGCATGGTCGGCACATGCGACGAGTTCAACACCAATCATCACCATGCGTCGTGTGCGCCTAATGGAGGCGACATGGCTGGAACATGGGGATCGGTCCATGGGAAAAACAGTGGGGAACTTTACATATACATATCCTGAAAAATGCTAATGTTAAATGGGATGCCGAAGCTATTATTTGACTTTTGACATGACTTTTGATTTCATCACTTGGTTGAAACAGCTATCTGATCTATCTTGGGATGTTTGGATATATCACATCATTCCAAAACCTCCTGCCAGAAGTCGGACTGTTGGGTAGCGAAGGTAAAGAAAGTCATCGACGTCAGAGTCATCTGGGCGAGGCGACGTCGGTGTAGATAATAAGCAAGGTCGCGTCAGCGGCGTCAAGGAGGAAGCAGAGGAGCAAGAGACTTGAAATGCAAGCGGGTGGGAGACCTCGCAGACGAGGCGTCCATCTGATAGCCTCGTCACTCGACGAAAATCCCAGGGTGTTCAGGTTGGATGCCCGTGTACCTAGGCGAGAATTTTCCAATGTGGTAAGCCGAGCAAACGTGCTGCTGGTACCTGCCGCCCAACATCATTGGAACGCCAATGAGGTGTTTGGCGGGCACGATGACGACGATGACGACAATGGGAAGAAGTCTATAGCAAATTACCTACCTATACCAGGTACCTACCTACCTATCTGACTAACTAAATACCTGCAGTACCTCACTTATTACCTAGGCACTTCACCTGCCAGCCAGCATTGCCTGCCCACAGCTATCACATCTACTTTTCCCAGTAACCCCCCAAAATCCACACATCCTTGTCACTGGGCTACGGGAGGACTACTACATTTCTCGTCAGTCCCCGAGGTACAGTGAGCACACGCACAAGCACAAGCACAAGCACAAGCACAAGCACACGCCAGACCAATCACTGCCAGCACTGCAACCTTGCAATGTGACCCAGTACCAGTCCCAGTCCCAGACAGGCAGGTCAGTCAGGCTGGAGAATGAGGGGATAGAGACTGAGAGCTGCGCGGTCATGCCTTGATGTACACCTGCTTAGAGATACCGAGGTAGAGAATGCCCAGCTAGGCTAGATCCGTAGCTCAAGTGGTGTGTTGTTTAGATGCGAGGGGGCTTTCATATAGGCAGCTAGGTAGTGGATAGATATAGAAGTGCGTCCCACGCGCTAGTCCGTGTCCGGCACGCTATCTCATGCTGAAACGAGGCACGTGCTCGCTCCGCGTGTTTCCAGTTACATGGATCTTGTCGCAGTAGAAACCAGCACAGTGCGCATGCCTACTGCACTTCCACTACCTTTGCTGGGATCACTCACGGTGCCCTGCCTACCTCTGACAGCACATACGTCCCTCTACATCTATAACACTATCGAGGACAGATCCGCTGCTAGAGCCTCTGATTCTGCGCTGTTGCTGGTTCTATCGGTGTCTTTTCCAACCTGAGCCACGTTTCCGGTCGTCGCCAGTGTATGCAACGCAATGCATGCGAGATCGTTCCAGCACCTCTGCAAACAGGACACGCTACCGGCCCTATCTCATATGTCGATTGCAAAAATTCGCTCCTGTCGCAACCCTGTCGTATCTGTAGGTGCCGCTGTCAGGTTTCGCCCTTGATGATTGCGGCGAACCACACCCCCCCTGCATTCGATGCTGAGCGTGGAACATGACTTCGATGCTCAACAATGCCTTCCCTTCTCGACCTTTCCCCTTTCCCCCCCTCCCTCCCTCCCAAATCCAACAACATCCAGGATGACCCTCATGGCTGTATGACGCGTCACGACAATAGACTGGCTCGGTCAACCCTTGACGCCTGTCTGTCGTCGCAAAGCAGTAATCGATGGCGACTCATCAGCCCTATCCTCACCATGGCCATTGCATCCGGCCGCTTGTAACTTGCTGAACAGGTTTGCCGTTTGCACATTGATCCAAAGAATCTTTGCCAAATCACGTTTGCATCAAGGGGCCATCCGTATCAATATCAACTTTACAGTATTGGCATCGCGCATTTTCTAAGAAGTTCAATGATAATCTCGTTCTTCCCTCCTCGAACTAGCCCAATCGAGTATTTGAACTGCCAGGATTTTCAGGTACAGAAGGGATCTTTTGTCTAGCTGAAAGATGTATCTTCACAGATCCCCGTGTTCTGGAAAGAAGATACAGAAGCGTCACTACCCGTAGCAATCAATCACGGTAGCCGATCACCTTCTCTCCTCGGATTGGATTCGCGCATATCCATCTCCTGCCAAGTCAGACCCTGGTTTGCGTGTTCTCGTCGCACCACGATTGCTCACCATATACGTGCTTCGGGCCCGCACTGTACACGTTTCTCTGTATTGGTGGACTTTGTTCGACCCCACAGCTGTCAAGCTTTATGGAAGCATACGCGATCGCGAAGGCGAAGTCTTGGTAGCTCTTGCATTTTGGATATATCGCTGGTCCTGGAAATTTCAAAACGGTGGCTCAAACGTCAGCGGAGGTTGTCTTTCTCGCATGGATTCTAGTCATTAGCCGACAACGGTTCATTTCATTAAACGTGCCAATCCGTAGCGATCGGGAGAAAGCTGTTGTTGGGCCGGCATAACTTCGCGTCAGCCAACCCGTAGCATGTCCATACCGTACAATAATACCGCACCATGCGCTTTCTTCAGTGCTAGCAGGTATATTGCGTCGCTCGCTCGGATGCTGAGGTTCAAATCGCCTCTAGTCATCCCTGTCGTTTAGATCTATCGGCTACCTTGCCCACCGGAATGCTTCTCCTTCCAAGGGTTCTCGCTAGCCACATGCTCTACATGACTCTTCTCGTCGATTGACAGGCTGCCGGTTTCGGCTTGCCTGTACATCTCAGGTTTTTTTTGGGCCCCTACCGACGCGACTCCTGTCGATATACCTCGAAGCGCTTGGCCATTTTAGAAAGCCGCGACATTGGCGGGAGGACATGACAGGTGCTTTTAATAGCCTTATCAATACCACACTCAATCAAGGAGACCTCTTGAGATTACCCCTGATCAAGCACGATTCTCTAAAAAAAGAATCTGCACAACGCTCACTTGTCGTGGATACATACCCTTTTCATAGACACAGTGGCTGCCCCTGCTACAGCCCATATGATACGATCTCGACATTGGTCGAGCTATCAGGTAATGAAATTCTTGGCTCGTTCCAAAGGTGACTGCACTGTGCCCTGCACCGCTCTACGGGTCACAAATCCTCGGAGCGAATCTTGTGACGCGTCTCTTCCTTGCCAATTCATGCCTTAGACATTGACCAGTCCGTTCCCCAAGATGCCCTGACACCATCAAGAAAAGAACATCTCAACAGTGGTGATCAGAGCAGCTGTTTATTACACCGTTAGCGCTCGCCTACGCCGCATCGCAGCGGGTCCCTGTTCACGGATTCGTATGTTACCATTCGGACGAAATTCCGACGATAGAGTGCGCCTCTTGGGTGTTTATACCTGTGCTTCATGCACCTTCACGCGCCTTCCTAGGCGAGTTCTTGCTAGCATGACAGTCAGCTCACGCAGTCAGTCGACTCGGGTTTCATTGATCAGCAGTGCAGCAGCAACGTCCTAAGCCTGACTCTGTCGTAAGCGGGCCGGCGAGATCTGAACCTGCTGGCCCTGCATGCAATGAGCCAGAACTTTCCCCATGGTTCGTGGCAGCGCTATTGACGGCAGACGGTCCTTGGTATAATCTCACCATGCGCATGTCAAACAAGCAGAGAGTGCGCTCTACGGCTAATCTGTTGCAATTACCTGCCTCTCACTTGAGAAGACATGAGTCTGTTATTGCAAATATCAGTGCTTTTCGTCCTTCCAGTTGTTGTAGATGGGTGCATTGAGGCATCGACTACATCACGCTATTTGAAGTCAGGTCCCAGCGTAAAGGCAAAGATCGTTATTGATATTTGACTTCGAGAGTTTGAAAGAGGGTTTTGGCACTGCACTTAGGGCGTTAGACCTTCGTGAGGTAATGAGGTGTGTAGTGGACAGAACATAAGTCAGAAGAACTCTTGTGTGTCTGGAATTTGACGATGCGCCATTTGGTAGCTCTGGAGGTCTCCCATCAAAGCTGTATCAGCTGCTTCACCATCGAGTCCAACCATATCATATGCCGTCGAAAGTAAAACTAGCATATGCCCCATGTCATGTACATGCCTCTTGGGCATCAAATGGCCTGTATGTTAGTGTCGGGTGTTGCAGACGAAAATTCATTCACGGCAAAGTAATATCGATACTCGTACCCCTAATATTGCTGACCTGACCAAGCCATCAATTTAACCTCAAAGACTGATGAATTGAACTCGCAAGCGGTTGACCTAGTACTCTTCTCCAAGATCTCACAGGAGTTCTCACTGGCAGTAACAATGTTGCCTCCGTGACGGTTCAGTTCTTCATTGAATAACCGAATCAGTACTGGCATGAAGTTTCAGGTGGAAGAGAGTAAGTATCCTAGTGGCGGCTCCGACATTTATACTCGTGAAATATGTCCACAAACGAAACGAGATAGGCCTAGATATTTGTCTGTTCATTGTATCGAATCGAGTCAGGCGTACTAACGGCGTCTCTGGCTCGATCTTGACTATTAAAATACCAGGACTAGGGATGTTGACAATTCGATACCGTTCCTAGCATGCGACGAATGCAGCTATTGAAATCGTAGAGAAGTTTTTATTTGTCCAGGTTCTGACAAGACAGCTTCGCATGTCCGTACTATGGTGTGTTTTCAACTTATTACAAAAGAGATCAGGAGGGCTTAGTAGGTTCAAGATCCTACTGTACTAAAAGTCAGTGACTGTAGTCATCGAATATTTACAGCTGGTATGCCTACATTTGCGACATAATTTTCACTATGCTGTGGATCTTGGGGATATCTCACTACAGAGCGAAACATGACACACACCCGTCAGCCCTAGAAATACCCTCACTACAAAGACAGCTCTCTAAAACCATCAGAGTTCTTTGCTCATATTTTCATACTATCCAGTCTACTTCCTCAGGGACACTGCAATGACCAGCCTGGATATTGTCATTGTACAACGGCATGTGAGAGGACGCCTCGGCCGCAAATAGAGATGAACTAGATGGCTTTGCTTTGTCAAAGACATCTCTCTCTTTTCTAATTCCACATGGATGTGATCCGTCCATCAGTCCGAAGGTCGATTTGTGGCTCCTGTAAACCAGCTAGAGGATAATGCTCATGGTGATGTATTGAAATGGCGGTGAGACCTCGCTGGCAGCCGACCGGCATCCCTTCGGTCATTGTGATCGGGTGATCCATCAGGCGACTGCGACAGCTTTCCCTGTCGGATGACTAGAAAGATATGTATGCTAAATTGGCGCTGCTACTATGGGCTCATGATGATATCAGGTTCGATGGAACCGGCCTCCAGCGAACCAGCGGCGACGGACAACTAAAAGCTAGCAGAGGCTGAATACACGAGAGATCCGCGCAGATTCGGAGTCTGGACCATCGAACTATTGGTTAGGTGGTGCTGATCTGAAAGTTTTCAGAGAACGAAGTGTAGAAGGAAACGTACGCAGAGGGGGAGAGGTCTTGGAATAGCGCACATGTTTAGCTGTTGGAGATGTCCAGGTACAAATTTGATTTTAGTCTTACTTGGGTATCACACTGTTACCATGACACTAGCGTTCTTGTAGAAACCTAACAGTGCATTCTCGCCGGATTGCATCTCGCACGCTTCAACATCCGCCCACCGTACCAACCAGTCCTCATGTGTCATGACCCTTGTAAGGCGCCCGGTGATGGCGCGATAGATATCCTCCATAACACCGAAATCTGTAGGAAAGAAAATATCGAAATATCCTTGCTGTACCAGTGGGGTCGACACCGGGATGGTGGTGCGATCATACCGGGTCTGGACAACAGGTGCATTATATCCCGGGACAGCTTTGTCCAGACTGTGAAAGTCACTCATGATGAGCCTATGAGCAGGGAAATAGGAAGAGAGCACGTCGAAGAAGTGCATCTGTCTCGTCGGGATGTATTCCGGAAGTGTAAGATTGGGAGCGAATGGCAAATCGTGTCGCATTTTGCGAAGGAAACGAGGCATGTTCCGTAAGGGATGACTGTAGCTGCGGTCTTGACATGCTACGTCTCGCACCCGCAAGTAACGCGCGACAACCGGGTCAAGCTCAGGCGTATAAAACTCGAAGAAGTCTCCTTTCGCGTCAATCAATACCTGGCCTTGCAAAGGCTGTTCAGTGTGGGGATCATATCGAATGACATCGTGTGCGAAGTTGTCAAACACCTCCATCGCAAGAAAGAAACACGGGGTTGGTACGAAAGTATCCCAGTCGAAGATGGATTTGTTGATGATTTCCACCTTTTCCCTGTGACCGCTGGCATCTGCATTTCGGACGAGCTGGTTCCCTTGCATTGTGGCCAGAGCGGACGAGATTTCGATGATACGAAACTTCGTCCTCTCATACACATCCGGATCTGTATCGCGAATGTAATCCAGGATGTTCAGCATTAACGTACCGTTACCAGCACCCATCTCATATATGACGAGATCGTGGTAAGGATAGAGGCTTAGCTTGTAGTTAGCCACCATGTATCTAGCGATCGCCTCGCCATAGTAGGGACTGAACAGTTCTGTCGGTGTATGCCACAGTTGCCTTGTACGATTGAATTCTCCCCCTTCTGCCGCATCCAACCCATCTTCAAACTCTTGGTATCTGATATCATGCAGTTTTTGGAACTCGGGTTCATCGCGAATTTCATGAAATTTGAAAGCTTCGCCTGGTGTGAAGATAGTGGCGTTCTTGCTGAAGTATCCATAGTGAGGATTATAGAGCGAGTCCTCAATAAAGTCTCTCATCAATAGTCTTGTTCGCCGAGGGGGTTTCGCGCGTGAGCGAAGCGCATCGCTGGTGACAACAGGGTATCGTTTAAATTCCTCGCTTCTGTCAACTGGGAAGTAATCTGTCCTTTGCTGCCAGCTACTTTCTACGCTAGACTTGACTCGCGGAGAGGAAGGAGAGGCACGTCGCGCGTTGGAGCTTGAGTATCGCAAGAAGGGACGAGCGTAAGTCCTGCGGATGGCATGGTTCGCAGATGGCAATAGAGAATTGTGAGGACACTTTGGAGCGCAAAATCTGTGAGTCGCCAGTCGGCGGAATAAATGATTGACCACCTGCGAATCCATTTGCAGCGTCGAACGTAGCTTAGCGATTCGTGAACAATGAGGCTTGCACGACAATCACGTTGGCATGGAGCAATGGCAAGCTAGGTACCTCACCTCCAGCTACCACCCAAGTGCGGAGTTTCGGAGGTGGCTCGGAGGTAACGCTTCTGTACCTCAGCGGTTGCTTCGGAATTGTATATACCTAATAACATGCTGGGGAAGCACATAAGTGAGAAGGCGCACAGACCAGGCGCCTAATGGTTCTGGTCTTGTTTGATCTTGTATTGCGTGATGAATAGAAGGTGTCGCTCTCCGCCTCAATTTCGAAAGTACAAATCAAAGCGCCGGCCATCAAATATGAACGACAGATCGTAGAGTGCATGCCGGTATTAGGTCTACAAGATGGCATCCTGGCTTGTGACCGCTTGGGAATATCTACAATCCAAGGTCTTGACCAATCTGAAAAAGTTAACAGCTACTGGAGGGATCTTGGTTGGCATTCTCTGCACACTTGCGTTCAAAGACATCTATCCCGATCTCGAATTCTCTTTCCAGAGGCGTTTGCGACGTGTGCGAGACTCACGGCCTTCACATCCACCACTACGTGAAGGTGATTTCTTGCGATTGGAAGACCATACTGGAAGAGTCAGCTTCTCACAGCCCAGTAACAAGGACAATTATGAGGCTCCTACATCTAGGAATGGCCTTGAAGGTCTGATCGGCAATACCCCCCTTATCAAACTACCAGCTTTATCTGAGGAAGTAGGGGCTGAAATCCTAGTCAAGTGTGAATTCCTGAACGGTGCTGGTAATAGCCCGAAAGATCGCGTGGCATTGTCGATGATCAAGCATGCAGAAGAAGAGGGTCTCCTAGTGCCTGGCCGAGGAGATACTATTTACGAAGGTACAGTGGGTTCCACCGGCATCTCACTAGCTGCTGTCGCCAGGGGAAGAGGCTATAAAGCACACATGTACGTTCTACCCGCATCTGCCGTTTGTCACGTAATATACAAAGCAAGTCTGCAATCATATCAGCTCAAACTTCCCTTACCTCTGAAAGAGACTATGGCCGCTAACGTATAAGTAGTTGCATGCCGTCTGACCAGTCCCCTGAGAAGTCATCCCTCCTACTAAAGCTGGGAGCCACAGTAGAGCGCGTTTCTCCAGCCGGTATAACAGATCCCGGCCATTTCGTCAATACAGCTCGTCGACGGGCAGCTAATCATTCATCTTCACCTGACCAACCTGGACGAGGTTACTTCGCGGATCAGTTCGAGAATCCAGCAAATTACTTGGCACACCTGGAGGGAACAGGCCCAGAGATTTACCATCAAACTGGAGGGCAACTCGATGCTTTTGTTGCCGGTGCCGGCACAGGTGGGACACTTTCAGGAGTGGCCCTGTTTCTTAAACCACGGCTGCAGAATCTGAAGGTCATACTGGCCGATCCGCAAGGCAGTGGCCTGTATAACCGGATCAAGTACGGAGTCATGTTCTCGCCGACGGAGGCAGAAGGAACCAGACGAAGGCACCAAGTTGACTCAGTTATAGAAGGCATTGGTCTCACAAGGCAAACCGGCAATTTCCTCGCAGGAGCTGACCTCATCGACGATGCAATAAGAATCGATGACGACACTGCGAAGATGATGGCAAGGTGGCTTGTCGAAAGGGAAGGACTGTTTATTGGGGCAAGCTCGGCAGTCAACGTTGCTGCAGCTGCTGTGTACGGCAGGCGACTAGCCAAAGAAAGAAGTAAGAAGGAAGTGAGAATTGTGACTGTGGTCTGCGACAGCGGCACTCGACACCTGAGTCGATTTTGGAAAGACGAGAACGTCGCCGAAATGGACTACAACATGGATCTGGCAAGTATCCTCGATCGAGCCACATAATCCTCCTGAACGACATGAAGTAGACGGGAATCTTTGATCCTAAATCATCAACCTAATAAATAAGACTGCCCTTGCAATCCCGAAACGTGCCCACGAGTAGCCTGCCTCGATACCTTTAAGGACCCTACCTAAAGTAGCAGTCGCAGCATTGAGGATTGACGTTGTTACGTAATCACACAAACCGCACTGCGAGCATTGAACGCCAAGAGTTTGACGAACCCGTGCGCACACGACGCACAGGCCGCCCGCAGCAGGTCCCGAATTTGCGACTACGACCTCCTCGCTGGTCCGACAATTCCTCCTTTCTACAACCCATTAACGATTCATCCATTCTGAACTCGCCTTAAACCAAACGAAGGACCCTATACTGCTCAGACACTATGGGGGGCAAATCCGCAACCAAGGCCGGCTATTTCGACAAGCTCAAGGCTCTGCTCGAGGAGTACAGGAGCATTTTCATCGTCACCGTTGACAATGTCTCTTCTCAGCAGATGCACGAGATCCGTCAGGCTCTCCGTGGCGAGTCCGTCGTCTTGATGGGCAAGAACACTATGGTATGCGCTGGATCGCAATGAGCACGGCCGTGTGCTGGAGCAAGAGAAGCTACAAGTACTAATTCCACCATTCAACAGGTTCGTCGCGCCATCAAGGGCTTCGTCGCTGAGAACCCAGAGTACGAGCGTCTCCTTGCCCACGTCAAGGGCAACGTTGGTTTCATCTTCACCAACGCCGACC
Organism: Scorias spongiosa; assembly: GCA_018467035.1. Classification (NCBI taxonomy): domain Eukaryota; kingdom Fungi; phylum Ascomycota; class Dothideomycetes; order Capnodiales; family Readerielliopsidaceae; genus Scorias; species Scorias spongiosa. Next base: position 216,675 of record JACSZZ010000007.1, on the reverse strand, counting down.
TCAAGGCTACCCGTGACAAGATCCTGTCCAACAAGGTCGCTGCACCAGCCCGTGCCGGTGCTGTTGCTCCTGCCGATGTCTTCATCCCAGCAGGTAACACTGGTATGGAGCCTGGTAAGACCTCTTTCTTCCAGGCTCTCGGTGTTCCCACCAAGATTGCCCGTGGTACCATTGAAATTACCGCGGACCTGAAGCTCGTCGAGGCTGGTACCAAGGTCGGTGCCTCCGAGGCTACCCTCCTGAACATGCTCAACATCTCTCCTTTCACCTACGGTATGAGCATTGCCCAGGTCTACGACCAGGGTCAGACCTTCGACAGCAGCGTCTTGGACATTGAGGAGAGCCAGCTCCTCAAGACCTTCACCTCTGCTATCACTACCGTGACCACCATCTCCTTGAGCCTCAACTACCCAACTCTGCCATCTGTCATCCACAGCCTGGTGAACTCGTACAAGAACGCCATTGCCGTCGCTCTTGAGACTGAGTACGAGTGGGATGCCATCCACGACCTCAAGGACCGTGTGAAGAACCCAGATGCCTACGCTGCTGCCGCTCCTGTTGCCGCTGCCACCACTGCTGCAGCTGACAGCGCCCCAGCCGCTGAGGCTAAGCAGGAGGAGGAAGAGGAGTCTGACGATGACATGGGCTTCGGTCTCTTTGACTAAGGGTTTCGTAGTACTTGAGCTAGTAGCCTTTGTTGTTGCTATGTTCAATGCAAAGCTTTGTCGCGAAGATCGACCTTTTCACGACTCGATACGGCTTTTATGACGTTATGTCTGACTACATGAGGTATGCTAGCCTTTTTTTCCTTCGATTGACGACTGCATTTGCTCTAAATGATTATACATTTTTAACCCTGAGATTTCTCGATGAGGATTCTAAAGCAACAACACTCTAATTTTTTCATGATAACCGACCCTTGCTACTTATGCTTTACATGCCATTATTGGTTTCTCGACAACATCACTGACCAATCTAAGTATTTAGGATCGGATGGGCTTTCTTACGACGTTTGAATTTACTTTCGTCAGATGGAGGCATTTACGACTCTATCCAGATCTACTCTAAGCCAATAGACATACCAGTCACTTTGACCCCTCAAACTCTTGCAAACTCCTACGCTCTGTTCGTTTCCATTGATCACGTGTGCATGTGCCATCTCTTCCAGCTGTCTCGCGCGATCGTCTAGGAAGAATCTCTCCATCTTTTCTGTAAACAACTTGGTCGCTACGGCTTTGGCTAGACCTTGCTTCCGGTATTCGCTCTCGACATGCAGAGTTGTCTCGCTTCCGTCGATTCCCACAAAAGCCCATGCGACTGGATCGTCTCTCCCGTCTTCATATAGAGCGACCGAAGGAAGCACGGCCATTGTCTTGTCTTGTCTCGCAATCTGTGTTCGTGATTTCACAAGAGCAAAATGCTTAGCTTGTACTTCGCCCCACCGGAAACCAGTAGGCAAGGGCTTGGGTTGTGGCAGATCTGCCACGCGAAAGACAAACGTGTAGTTTGGTACTTTCGCGCTTTGCCACTCTGAGCTCAATACACCTAGTTGGTCAAGTCTTGAAGTTGTCTCCTCATGCACTGCCCCCCAAAGCATGATTCTCGGATTGGCGCTATGTCCCGCGTAATCGTGCTTTGAGAAACCAAGATGGTCCAACCCTGCTGCTCCAACTGCGTCATAATCTGCGCTGCTTTGCTCTTCCAGGAAATCAGCATGAATTGATTGTGGGACTGGCAGCGCAGCGCAAGTCCTTAAGAACGCCAACAAGAGTGCAAGCTCGTCTGTATGTGGAAATGGTCGCTTGCCACCTATACTTGGCAACGAATCCCAAGAGGCATGCAGCCAGACTTCGGTTTCTGGTCTGGTACTGCGATCCACGAACGCAATCAGGTAGGGTTCTCCTGCAAGGTCCGGGGTGGGCGACGATAGGTCCAGGTTCGTCACCAGGAATGATGTGTCGTCGAGGAACCTGCCAAACTGAAGTCGGCGATAGGTTGGAAGAGACACCGGCAGGCTTTTCGACAGCACATCCAAAGCCCTTGTCACCACATTGGGTGAAGAAATTGTGTCCGAAAGATGATGCGTGTACAACGCTGCCATTGTGAAAATGGAAGGAGTCTGATACTGGGTTGGAGGCCGTAACTTGGTTACAAATTGCAGCACCACCACTTGCTTGTGTTCGGACCCCTGATCTATATATGTAGCCTGTCCTTGGAGTTGACTCAATGTCAAATTGATGTTGACTCACGATCCCCAAGTGATTCTTGAATAGAATAAAATGACGCTGGTCGTACCTGCCATTTCGGGACAAGCTCGTACAGCCCACAGCCCGTCCGCTAGACTTACCCCATATGTTGATTGAAGATGCAAAGTACAGATAGGATCAATTTTCATGAGAAGAAGGGTTCAGAGTCGAGGCCCAGTCAATAAGAAGGTAGTCCCCTCTTGAGAAGTAAAGAACAAATGGGCTTTTCTTGGCCAATCACAATTATTCAACCCTCATTATCTTGATCCCAGCCTCCGCGTTTGCGCAAGTTCCCGATACCATAGAGCAACTCGATCGCCTTCTTTTCCTCAACTGTTGTATCACTGGTGATGTCACCCAAAGCCTTGAGCGGCACAGACAGGGCATCAGTCTCCGCTACGCCAACAATTCCACCCTCCGGACTCGATCTCAGGTTCTCAATGCGATAAGCTCTCAATCTCGCCGCACTGTCCGTACGCTGGTCGAGGGAGACAAGAAGTGTTGCATCTTCGTTGTCGACCAGCTGTAGATTGACAGGCTGGGCGTCAAGGGGCACAACTGTAAACTCCGCTCTCGCATTCTTTCCTGTAAGTAGATCCGAAATAGAGATGGCAAAGAAGGCTTTGATGCCTTCACATATAATGATGAGCACACATGGGCTGTCCCACTCGTCACCAGCACGGATTGATAGCAAGCCTGAGACTGCAACCTTGAAATTTTCCTCAGGTATGCCTTCGAGAGCAAGCGCCCTTGATAACACAGCTTTCAAACTGATGGTGCCCCTCGATGATCCGGTATGCCATGTCCATATCCCAAGCCAATCGTCACCCCCACCGCTGATGATGAAGTCCTTCGATACCAAGCATAGCTTAGAGATGAATTGTGTATGCCCAAGGCAGAATGTTTCAATGACATGCGATTGTGGTGGGCCCCTAGATATGCGGATATGCTCGTCCCTGTCGGCAGTCACTATATAGCCTCTAGTTTGAATGTTTCCAGGGCTGAGGATCACATCTCGCTCTACGTATAAAGCGTCCGTGAGCATAGAAACATGGCCCAAGAGCAGCTGGTGAGCATACTCAAACACATCTTTGCGAGGGGTGAATATCTTCTGTTGTAACTGAGACTCCAGGGCATCGAGGTTCCTCTTGGAGTGAACTGTAAGATTTGAGGCAGTGGGCTTGAAGGGTTTGGGCGCTTGCCTTGCTGCCACAGTGGCTGCGGCGGCTGCAGCATCCTCTTCTGGAGTTGGCAAAATAGGGAGCAAATACACATCGCCGAATTTGTCCCCAACTAAAATTCCCTTGCGATCTGGTAGTACTTGCAGAGCACATGGCCTTTTAGGAAGAACGCGCTGGCTGAGTTCTGAGAGACTGCCATCCGCGCGTATTTCAAATACTCGAACGGCTTTGTCTTCGGTTACGGCGACTGCGTGCTTGCCGTCTGGGGCTGCAGCAAGCTTTATGATGTTTGGAGGGTCTGTAGATGCACCTTCTGTTTTCTGCTTCTTCTTGGGAAGCTCTTCATCTTCGCCTCTCAGATCAGTACCAGTCTTGACGGTTTGCTACACTGCAGTCTTAGCCCATGTTCGAAGACTCAAAACTGGCACAGAGAGCCGTGATCAGCAGGCTGGCCAACTTATGTATTTGGCAACGGCCAAAAGGACTTACCGTAGACTCGGCAGTCCAACTTGAAGTCACTGCATCTTTGTCCAGAGAAGTCGACAATAACCTTGGACCGCACGCTGCCAGAAGAAATGTTCGACCCTGATCGGGTCCCTGTGGACGAGCAAGCGCCAGGCACTGGAACGGATGAGGCATTTTCGGAATTGGAATAATAAGGATGGCAACAGCGACTTCGATTCGACGAGGTCGTCTGCCTACATTACCACCGGCCGACCTACCTGAGCTATACAATATTTTGAAGTTGATGTATTCCAATGCTGGACCACCGGATGGGCCTAGCGCAACTGAATCTGCAGGCGCACGGACCCTACAATTCAAGAGTTTCACTCACGCAAGTATCAAAGTATCGGTCGTCCGGGATCCACCCGTGCACGGTGCGCCAGTGCACTGTGACGATCCGCAAAAAGCTACAGGCACACGACAGATTTTCCCGCTGTTGTCCACCTTGATGACGCCCACAAGCGATGCTACATGGGTTTGGAGATACGTTTTGAAGACTCCGCCTAAACTTCCTTGCGCTGCTTCACATAAACGGATTCTATGGGACACGCGCCAAGCAGAAATCTGCGATCAGACTCATAATGGTCTCCATACGACCACCACCAACTCCATTGGTTGGTATCAAGCGCGACAGCTCATACCTTGACACCGATTCCAGCGGTCCTTTGCTGTCTTCTGCGACCAAGAAACTACGCTTCGATGACAATGTGGATATCAGAATATTGGATGATTGGCATGAGAAGAGCTTGGAGTTAGTGAGAGAAGAGGTTCGGTTAGCCATCGACCGCCACGTCTCGGAGACTGGGGCCTTGGACGATTCTCATTATGGGAAGCTGGTGCAAACACTAAGGACCGATGTCGAGAGCAGCGATGCTCCGAGTTCAAGGCTCTTGAAAAAGTATATTCTGGCATTAGGGAGTCAGGTCAGCCGTCTGCATGCATGCGGGACGCTTGTTATGGCCATACTCGATATCTCTTGGCTAGGACGCGATGATGAATTCCTATCACTCTATGCTAGATTTCTTGCTCTACTTGCTAGTGCGCACTCTCGCTACGTTACCATCATTACAGAGCGACTGGTGTCGAACTTCGCGAGCCTGCGAGTTCAGGATGGAGAATTACCGGGCGAAACACCCGTTTTACGATCACAAATGTTGGCACGACTCCATTCAGTCATCACCTTTATTCTTCGAAGAGTTCCTTCTGCAAGCGAAGCGCTGATGCAATCCATTAAAATCGAATTTCCAAACCATCAAACACCTCACAAAGCCTATGAACGATACCAGAAGCACGTATTACGCACGACGCAATATGCACCCGAGTTGAAGTCATACGTGTTGGCGGTCATCACTGAAAAGCTAGTAGATATGGATGTGCAGATCCAAAACGATCTTGAAGATCTTGAGGAAGAGGCAGATCAGCGCTTGCTGCAGCATCAGGCCTTGGGGCCAGGCACTAGCGAGCGAATCGACCCTGATGATGAGCCAGACGAAGATGAGGATGAGATTGATGAAACCGTGGGTTCGACTGGTTTGGAGAAAGACGAGGAAGAACTACTGCAAGACAAGATCGCGAAACTGGACGCCACCATGGACCTGTTGTTCGCTTATTATACTCCTCTGATAGACAATGGTAGCCCGGCAGGTGCTAACGAGGCTTATCTGCAACTCCTATCCCACTTCAGCACATACGTTATACCCTGCAGATCGCGGCACGCTCAGTTCCTTGTATTCCACTTTGCGCAGCTTTCTTTGGATCATACTGGTGTTTTTGCAGAGCGATGCTTGGCTTATGCATTCAATGACTCCAGAAAAGGCTTGGTCAAGGATACAGCATGCGCATACCTGGCCAGCTTCATCGCACGAGGCGCTTGCATCCCGACGCAGAGCATCCAGGACATCGTCGAGATTCTGTGTCACTATTTGGATCAAATGCGTATGAAGTGGGAACCAACATGCCGAGGCCCAAATCGCAAAGCGTATAGTCTCTACTATGCCGTGATGCAGGCTATACTTTACATCTTCTGTTTCCGATGGAGGGATCTTGTCTCGGGAGTGAAACTCTCTGTGTCAGATCCAGATTATCAGAGTGAAGATGATCTTCTGGCTGAAGGTCGCGATCTAAAATGGATACCCGGTCTCAAGGAGAGGTTGATGTTGCACTTCCATAGCAGACTTAACCCACTCAAGGTCTGCTCCACAGCTATCGTCCATGAATTCGCCAGGATCTCGAACCACGTCCGCTTCCTCTACATCTTCAGCAAGCTTGAGCTTAACAAGCATGTCCGATTGCCAAAGGCTACATCGTATGTTGGTAGCGGCATACAAGATCTGGACGTTGGCAAGAGAGAGAGTGCCTGGGATCACAAAAGAGGCGAATCACATCTGCAGCTTGAAGCTTACTTTCCCTTCGACCCATATCTCCTCCCTAGGAGCAAAAGATGGGTTAAGGGCGAATACAATGAATGGAAAGCTCCCAAAAACATGATGCAGGATGATGACGACGATGACGACGACGACGACGACGAAGACGAAGAAGATGATGATGATGATATCTCATCAGATGAGGATGAAGAGGACGATGATAGCAGTATCGACAACGGAGAAGAACTGGAGACATTACCGGACGCAATCAGTGTGAGCAGCTGAGAGAATGCTACTGTGTTGATCGACGAGGATGCTGTAATGGTCTATGATTGTTTCGCTCATTTGTGGTTATCCGGCGTCATGTTAAAGTCAGGTGTTTCTGCAGCATTTTTAGCATTGAGCGTTTGTAGCGAATTTGCTGGTCCGTTCGACCTTATTCAGATGAATGAAATTATGTCAGATTAAGTATTCGATCAAATTTCTCGTCAATGACTGACCTGACGATGAGGAAGGAGCAATTGTGGGCACTGCGTTCCTGTAATGTGATCATTCGTAAATCCATACCTAGTACTATTATCTGTCCAATAAGCAACAGGTCCCAAGCGTCATCCATACACGACTCAAATGCCCAGTGGATTTGCAGCACTTCCTCGTCCTACATTGCCGCCAGTGCCGCCTGCAACGCTCCCAATCTTCTTTTGAGTTTCCCTCATGACACCCTTCCCTTGACCCACGCCTGCCAAACCAAGAGGGTTGCCGGCGGTTGACACCCGTGGACCGCCTGCTCCAACAGCGTCCTTGATGTCATTACCGTATCCCGAGACTCCCTGGCCCCAGTATCTCGTCGTATCCGAAACACGGTTGCCAATGCCAGCGCCGACCGCATTCACGCCATTGCCGACGTTGGTGATGAGGCCACCTGCATATGCGCCGACGCCAGCAATGCGACTCTGGACCTCGCGGTTGAGCCAATTCACTGGACCGGATGCGGCGCCTGACGCAGCAGCTTGTTTGGGCCCGGTCGACGCAGCAGCGGGTGGGGCTTTGGATCTTTGAGCAACTTGTTTCTGAGGAGCCGGATTCCTGGCAGGCGCCTTTGAGGGTTTGCCGCCCGATATGACTGGTTTGACAGCTGCTTTTCCAGAACTGACTGGAGGAGGTACGGGCTTTTTGGTGCTGGCAGAAGCAATGGGCGATTTGACGGGAGCCATGGCTTTGCGCCGACGAGACCAGCCCAGGTGATATTTCTACGAATGAGCTTTGCGTCGCGCAAATAATCTATCGTGTTTCGTGCGCTGCGATCAGACAAGGTGTGAAGATTTGTATCGACGGTTGAATCTATCTAACCAACGGCCTACCTCTTGGGTGATAGATAAAACCAGTCTGTCTCCTAACCTACATTTTAAAACGTCCAAGTTCCACCAACAACTGCGTCATCGGTGGCAAGCTTGGTGGTCACCTGACCGCTCTTCTACCCCTTGAACCCTGTGCGTGGGCTGGAAGTTGATAGGGTTCGACGATCATTTATTAGAACTTTGCATAATCTTATAATCATCCACCATGCCTACAAATAGAGGCATACATAGTGGTCTAGAATCTTGCTTGAAGATCTTCCGAAACTGAGCGGGCCAGCATTGGAGAGATATACAACTTCATGTTTGATTTGAATATTTGTTCATATAGAAGCGCTTCTACATGAGACTAGCTCATGGGTTGGCTTGTGCATATAGCCAATGCATAGAAGCCTTATTGATGCGCTCGAGCTTCTGAAGGCACCCTTTAGCATTAATGCTTGCCTGGGTAGTAGTCTACGAAAGGCTTCTTTTAGATGCCGTGGCCTCTGTCAAGCCAAATCCCTCATTATAGACATTAATAAAAGCACCTGCACCACAAAGTTCGAGTGGAAGACTTCCAAATGTCAACTGCAAAGCTCAAAAGTCTGACCCTACAAATTCAAATGCAAAATCTGTATGATATTCGATGAGTCGCTACAGAGTAGATTGTCTGCAGGGGTCTCTGTTGACAGACTCCAGCGTCGTTTATCGAGCTGCCAGAGCCAGAACAGGTGTACGATTCGCTCAAGACCGTTGGACATAAAGGCCAAACCTTGAGCAGACCAAGACATAGTATTTCATCAAGAACCAAAAGTCATTTTTTAAGGTTGCTTTTACTGTATTGTGAGTACATACTTTACCCAGCCAATGATGAGTGATTCGAGACTTTCTGGCGTTTGTCCTTGTTAGATCTACACTGGTGGACACCAGTCAAAATACTATCTTGTCCAAATTTGCGCACGACCGACGTGCTTACACTGTGACTCACTGGATCATGGAGCTCAGGATGTTCGGGAAAGTAAAGTGATAACATGGCGAATCCAAAGCAAGAAGCCATTATGCAAGCTTTGGTTGGAATGAAGCGAAGCCATAGGGCTGTGACGCTTTCCCGTCGTTCGGAAGAAGTTCGGCCAAACGCAGCTGACGCTGCTGCGTTCCGCAGCAGGTACCTTACGAGCTCTACGTAAGGCATATGGAGGTGAAACAAGACAAGACCAAGCATTGATAGCACCACAACCAGTACAATCCTTTACAATCGCAATTCCAACATTACATCCTCAGATCAGAGTCGAGCGAGCACCGCCGGATGTAATACCTCTTACCTCACACGAATCGTATCCGGCATCTCAGTTCCTTCTCCTTGTCCTTGAATACGCGCGACTCTTGCTGCGCATCCAAAGTCGCAGTGATAGACGCATCGCGCTTCCATCAAAGTCTCTCACAACATGTCGCCTCCCAACCCAGTTTCGCAACTTTCGTCATATATTCTCGACGCCCTCTGGTCAATAGGCCAATGCTTCTCTTGCTTCCCGTCCAATCCCAGCCTCAAGATCAACGGCCGCAGCTTCAAGATCTTGCGCTTACTGGGCGAAGGCGGTTTTTCCTACGTCTACCTGGTGCAGTCTTCTAACGACCCGACACTATACGCTCTGAAGAAGATTCGATGCCCATTTGGACAAGAGAGTGTGCAACAGGCCCTGAAAGAGGTCGAGGCGTACAGCTTGTTCGAGGGTCACCCGAACATCATACATGCGGTAGAACACTCAGTACAGAATGAAAGAGGAGGTGGTGGAGCAAGTGGGATTGGTGCAACCCAAGGGGATGGCAACAAGACAGTCTACATCCTGCTTCCTTACTATAGAAGGGGAAATCTGCAGGATGCAATCAATGCGAATCTCGTCAATCGTGCTCGATTTCCGGAGAAGCGCCTCATGATCCTGTTTCTGGGCGTGTGCCGAGCGCTGCAGGCCATGCATCAGTACAGAATACGAGGTTCCGGCGATGGCGCGCCAGGGGGCAAGGCGAGCAGATCAAAAGCTAGGCGTGTGCAGCGTGAAGCGCAGGCAGCAGATCGAGATGCGGCATCAGAAGCAGGGCAGAGGGCGAATCAGGGTAAACGGCGCCAAAATGGGCCGAACTTGGATGCAGAGGATTCGGAGGACGAAGCCGAGGGTTTACTTGATGAAAGCGGGAATGAGATTCTGGCGGCTCAAGATGGGATACCAGAAGGTGGGATTCGATCTTACGCCCATCGTGACATCAAGCCTGGCAACATCATGATCGCAGATACGGGTACACAGCCTATTCTCATGGATCTAGGATCCCTCCAGCCATCACCGACACCGGTCACAAGCAGAGCCCTCGCTCTACAGATACAGGATCAGGCGGCTGAACACTCAACTATGCCCTACCGTGCGCCAGAGCTGTTCGACGTGAAGACAGGGACAGTGATCGACACCAAGGTCGACATCTGGTCGCTCGGTTGCACCCTGTACGCCTGTCTGGTGGGCAAGTCACCCTTCGAGGCCCGTAGCGAAGAGACTGGAGGGTCATTGTCCCTCTGTGTCTTAGGTGGTGATTGGAGATTTCCGGATGAAGGGCCCGCTGAGGCCAAAAGGGGCAAGCAGAGGCTACAAGACGGGCAGGATCAGCGCGCCAAAGAAACCGCCATTTCTGACCCAGTCAAAGAGATTGTGCGGAGATGTCTTCAGGTGGAGCCTGCAGAACGACCAGACGTAGAACAACTCATTGAGATGGTGGAAAGTGTCATTGCGCAGCTACCTGAGGATGAAGATGCTGCTCTAGAACCATGAGAATAGTGGATAGTGGCGTTGCGAATGGGACAGCTGCCATGAGGATAGATTTTGCAACAATGTACGACATCGGGAGTGAATCATGGCTTTGGACAATGTACTACAGGCGTTCAGCGCTTTCAAGGGTCTGTAAGATGAAAAGGATGATACAAATACAAAAGGAGCGCGAGAATTCCAATATTCGATAGTCACAGCAACATCAGTAGCAATGGAAGCCTCTTGAAAGTGGTGCCGCATTTAGAGCATCATGAGGCATACGTTGAAAGAGGACAATCGCGTCTCGCTGGCAGTTGAAGCGAGAGCTGAGAAAGATACGGGCAAGACCGCGGGCGATATGTGCCAAGATCAGGCACGTGTTGTGATCTACCCCCGTATAGAGAGGCACATGCTCCATCCTTGGCTGGTCATTACCTAATTGGGCCATGCGTTCGTCCCGAAAAGCAACTTCCCACCTTGGTACTTTGCTAGCGCGAGGAGTATTCCTTTTATAGGGAACGGCGTGGCATGGCATGACACAACGTGAGATGACAAGACTCGCCACGCATTCATGCCATGCCACGCCAAGTCCTACTTTACGATGGAACCAGGAGGTATGCAAAGGGGGAGGCAATATCACCATCAGCACCGGAGGTCTAGATTGTTGTTAAACCACGTCCCCCACGGGGGCTAAGTGCCATCGTCTTATATAGAGCACAATGAAATATTGCACGGCACGACAAGTCAGGTCATGTCATCTCATCTCATCTCAGGTCAGGTCGTGATGATGTGGCCAGGAACACCACATTGTATATTGTGTTCGGCATAGGTATTGAGCATGGTGTCGTACATGATTCTGCACAAGAGCTGGCTACATTGACGTTGATGATGGGTCTGCAACGGCTGTGAGGCTCTGGCTGCCCACGTCGCGGGTCATGCAACGCAGGGCTGGACGTGCCGAGCCTCCGGTATGCCCTGGCAATGCATGCCTGCTGAACGGTCGGACTGTGGACGACGTGCTGCCGTGGCATTTGTGTGGACCCGTAGCTCGGTGAGGGTGGCCACGAGGTGCATGACACAAGCTTATCCCTATTAATACCTGCCCACTCGCTACCGCAGAATCCCCTTGCACCGACAGCAGGTGAACCTGGACGACCGGACAGAGACAGGTAACGAGGTATCAGAGCAAAGTGACAGGTATCTGGGTAAAGTAGGGGTCGAGCTACTGCGGTACTCGCCAATTATCGGAATGTGATCTGACGTCTGGAGCGGGAATAGAAATAGGAACGGCGGACGGGACTTTTCGTCTTGTCCACCTGAGTATCGGCCGTATAAGAGACGGTTTAGCGTGTACAGTATACCGTCTATATACGGCAATGTACACGTTCAAGAAGACTCCAACAAAGAACGGCAGCGGATGGCTTATATTGGATCCTGGTCACTAAACTTCCGTGACCATGTGCATGTATTGTATTGGGGTCTCGTATGGTTTGGCTGGTGGCAATGCCGCTAGACGATGTCTTTTTTCTTCCCTTGTCGCAGCGATTGTGCGTTTCTTTCTGTGCCACGTGAGTATTGTTCCATGTCCACGCAGAACTCTCTCTTCCGCGTGTGAAGAGCTCGGCATGACGATGCTTTGCAGTGGCGGAGACGGAGCAGCAGGCTAACGACAAAAAGCATGCGAGCAGCTGGACCACCAGCACTACATATGACGGCCTTGGCGATCTTGGACTATTGCAGGCGATGTTGGCAATAGTGGCAGGATGCTGGTAGATACCTGGCAGGCTGGAGGTGGTCACTACAGTACACGGAAGGGATCTGATGATGGTGACGATCCTCCTCCCCTTCTCGGTCTACAGCTCCTCCACCTCTTGCCCAACTTTCCCCACTACTTCGCTCCCGATGTCGACGCAATCTTGGACGGTAGTCTACATCCACATCCATCCATCCACATCCACATCCACATCCACATCCACATCCACATCCACATCCGCTATGCACTTTGAGTTCGATTGGTCGATATCCACTACGCCTTCAGCCTCCACTCGCCATCACCCCATTTGGAAATTCCCAAGATCCTCCTAGCCGTACTGGGCCTTTCGTACCCTTCACACACTTGGCTGGCCTGTTCGTGCCTGGTAGACTTCCATCAAGGATGTGCCCATGTCGTTATCGTTCGAGCCAGTCGACGAGAATACGGCCAGCATGGGAGACAACGACACATCGCTACCCTCCACCGCTGTCCCTCCGTCTCTGCCCTGGTCGTGGTTAAATAGCTTGAGTACTGTCACGTCGCCGTCGGCCTGCCTTTCCCTGTCGCGAAGCTTCTTCTGAGATATCGTAGACCCTCATTTATTGCAGTTGCTTCGAAGGAAGCAAATCGAATTCCGACCATGCGTTGCTTTCAGCTTGCTGGTTCTGTCCTGGCATTGGCCTTGGCCGCCATTGTCAATGCCGATTGCGAGTCGTATGGTGTTGACTTCCAGGACAAGGGTTCTTACTTCCAGAATTCTCTCTCTACGGACCCATTCACTGCACTCCAGCAGTTCTCCGGCTGCAACAACGACGTGTCCTACAATATCCTGGTTGATCCGGACGGTGATCAATCGCAGTGTTCCAACACACCTCTGCAACCGGACAACACTCCTCAGATCGTCAATTGCACAGACTCTCCAAAGAACACGCTTTACACTGGTGACTGGTCCATCTTGGTCATCTCCAACAATGGCGACGACCCGGACGACCAGCCGCTCGCTGCCCAGCGTGATTTTTACCTTACCGTTGCACCGCAGCAGACTGTGACCTCTGTAACATCTTCCACGGTTACCGCAACCTCGATCTCGACACCCGTCGTCAACGTCACTGCCACGTCGACTTCGACCGCGACCGTGTCCGTGATCAACCAGGTCACCCTGAAGGCTAGCACATCCACCACCACTACCACGAAGGCGCTATTCACCTGGACCCGGTACACTTGGACTAAAAGCATCGCAACCGCCACCACGACCGTGGTAGCGACGTGCATCCCTCCAACCGTCCGCCCCGTGCTTGATCCAATCGCCTACCTCAAGCCGACCATCCTTGGTCCGCTCGACCAAGTGGCTGCGTCGGTCATTCAGTCAGCCGCCAGCCAGATAGCATGCAATGTGTTCGGCTGCAAGCGTGATGCTGCGCCTGCACCAACCGCCGCCCCAGAACTATCCGGCTCCGCCAAGTTCAAGCGTGATATCCTCGCAGGTCGCGCCCCAAGCGACGATGACAGACGCAAGTTCATTGCTGAACGTCATTCTCGCCTGCATGGCGCCAACCCTACTATCGTCAAGCGCTTCCCAGACAGCCCTACAATCACTGCGACCTCGACCTCCCTGGTAATCACTACCATCGACTCTACTGCCCCAACTGCGACTGCCACCCTCACCAGCGTCGTCACCACCACCTCCACCACCCAGGTTTACCAGACCATGCAAGCACCCCCAGTCACCATCACCAAGACGAGATGGGTCGCCATTACCGCCTTCACCAAGACGGAAACCCTCAGCGCAACGTAAGTGTTCAATCCCGTACCTAGTCTTTGTGCTCTGTCTGTCGCTTCAAGTGGGAAGCTCGAGTCATTTTCCGCTACTAGCAAAAGCTAACATGCATGGTTCTCGCAGCATCACGAGCCGCGTTACAACGACCGCTTCCGGAGCCGTAAGTTCTTGCGCTGCAAAGGGCGGCCACCTTACATATCGGTAGCTGCTAGAGCAAGGGATGTAAGAGTTGGCATTTTGATTACAACAGGTTCCATTACTTAGCGAAAACTGCGTTGTCAGAGACGTGAAACAAACAAATGAGCTCCCCTAGCAATCTGCCAGCTGGAACAGGCAGCTCGTGCATCCGCCATCATCTTCCGTGTGCGCGTGCGATTGAGGACAGCACAATACATACATCTAATTATCTAGATTGACACACATTCGACTGCCTCTTGGGCAGCGGTGTGGGAGGAGGAGTATGCGAGATGGTGTCAGCGCTTGAGTCTCGAGGTCTGTTTCGACAACCTTGGGCTCCATCGCGCACGGGCGACGTCTTAATCATCTATTGCTCGGACGGTGGACTCGGGTATGCGATGCTTCGATGTGTCGCATACGATGTCTGTATTCATAGTTAATTGGAGTTCAAGCATCTCCGCTATATATACTGTATATACACAACCTGTACAGCCTGTACATCGTTCTCAGGGTGCTCGAAGTCTGATCAGTATATCACTCTGGTTGACCAGTCTGACGCATATCGACAAGGGTCACACATTGAACAGCCAGATAGAATGGTTGTCGCAATGCATGGAAAAACAAAACGAGGAAACGCTCTCGTTCTACCTTGTCCGATCGACGAGAAAGGAAGCGATCAGCGAGGGCGATGTAGGTGTCTAGCCGGATTTTGACTTTGCAAAGTCATCTCAACAGAACTTGGCGCTTGATACTGTACCTACAGTAGTTGCTCCATCATAGGTATCTATTACCGTCACTCTCGCTTTCTTCACACGAATATGGCTATCGAAGCATTTCGAATTATAGGTAGGCTCCCTTGTCCATAGAAAGATATTTACTTCGATCTCTAGACCAGCCCAGCGGCGGAGTCTTCCCAGTCCAGGTATTGTATGTTGAAAAAGTTCTCTCTCCTGCTACAGCAGCCGCAAAACGGGCTACACATTTAAAGTTCAACCTAATGTCAGGTCCGAGAGGAAATATGTCCTACTCTATACCGCCATCGGCTGATGTGGGCGCCACCACCTGTTCAATATATCATTACCAATAAGGGTGGTGTGGGCTCGGTTCTCGCGTCGTAGTCCGACCCTGTGCATCTAGACGGATTACCTAGGAGAAACTCCCATTGCAAGTTTGCGAACATTAGCGCCATACAGAATCAAGGAAACGGTCTCCGTCGTTCCGGCCGCTTCTCGACGGAAATACTCTCAGAGCCGACGAAAAGGAGCCGCACAATAAGTTGTCTAAGTTGATCAACATGCAGCTCCAGTTCACAGTGAGCGGACACTGGCGGGTAGACATCCAAAGCTGCTCCAGAGTAGATATTCAATCTTTTTGTCTCACAATGGTTTAGAGAATAGAGCAATGATTGCGTGTATGACACATTCAACAATGGCGGCGACAACTAAGAGATGCTGTCTTATTCATTGGAAACATCACCCTCAGCGAGAAACTAGCTGCTCTAATCTGCAAACAATAAACTCTACATCGCCCAGAGTCGACCGTGCTGAGGCGGCTATAACAAAATTGGGTCCGCCCATGGTGGTAAAGGACACCATCTAGTGGTCAAATGAGAGGCAAAGTGCGTCTACTAGCCTTATTGAATGGTCTGATCCTCGGTCTGACTGGCGTAAGTGAGTTGGAGATTGGCTCGCTGAAACGGCCCTGCGCCTCTATAAAAGAGGGTCAACCTCAGTTGGTCATATGAAGGAGAAGGCCGAAGCGTAGCTGCATTTGCGAGTATGGCCGATCCGGCTTGGGCAAAAGCACAGCACCTACATCAACCGAGCACCACTCAAAAGACTTTGTGCACAGATGATCTTCGAGATGCTACGTTTCCATAGCAGATTTTGTCGTTAAAGAACGAGTATGCACATAGCGTACTGGCTTTAATCCGACCTCGTAGACGATGCCATATCTGCCGTCAAGGCGCAGGGCGATCGAGGATCACGAAACTTGGAGCAACGACCATCCCAGTCAATGCGCACATCTATGTATGGCCCAGTAATGACCCGTCCTGCATGGACAGTAAGAACAGTGACAGCATTTATTATGGAGACGTGAGTTTAGAAGTGCTATTCAAATGCTAATTGTCAATGGAGGAGTATAGGTTGCTAGCAAAGTCTTTGCAGCAGGCCAATACATTCGTCACAAAGGCCGTCGTTGAATGCTTACTCGAGCCCATTTATCTGGAGATGATGGTCACCATTCTTTTCCGTACTCGTAATTGAATCACCGATTCACTTGTCAAAGCCGGTGGTGCTAAAACACGGTACCCAAGCTCTGCAATGCCAGCGAATAGCGAATATGGAGGGTTTATTCATCCTCAAAGGCCTTCGCGTGGTGCCGAACCCATCATTTCAGACTCTGATTCTGGGTTGTTGCAAGCCTTGTGAGTAGCAACCAAGTATTTCTGCCCGAGCAGACCCAAACCAGATGCAGGGACCAAAGATATCATGCAGGGCACATGAACCAGCCACATGAATCACTATATCCGCGTTGACAGATTGTGGACGAAGATGACTCCATCCGGCTGAGCCCACGATTCAGACAATCGCGACTAGACAGATTTCAATATGAGTCTTTCGAACAACTTTCGTTGACATGTAAGGCAATTGCATGGTTGTGGTTTGCTCTTTTATGTTCAAAAGTCCCGATGTTCAGGGCGTTGGGGCTGGCTTGAGACTGCCGTCACCCACGATATCGCCATGCTCGACACAGCTGTTATCTGCACGCTGCAATCGTTCTTTACTGGTTCTGAGGAGATAAGGCACGCCTGATTCTTCTGCTGGGACGCCAAAGTTGACCATCTTCGCCACACCTTTGGAGCAGAGCCAGATTTGCGGCATGCCATGGCCGTTGAATCCTGCGTTGATGAACTGTCCAGGCTTACCAGGTACGGCTCCGATGTGGGCGTTTGAGTCGAAGGAATACCCCATTACTCCAGTCCAGATCTTGTCAACGTACGCACCCGAATCTTCCCATCCTGAGAAGGTCCGCTGCATGTACCCGTCATAGTAGGACTTCGACGCCTCGATGAGAACCGAATCGTCTGTGTTGTTGTACCACTGCTCTCGATGTGGGATGAATAGCCGTGATGAGCCTCCCACGATTATGCTCCCGTCTGGACGAGGGATCAGATACGACAGGACGTTGGACTCAGATCGCTCAATGTATGAGTTCGGGAGGTGGGGTGCTGTCTTGCCCTCCGGCACTCTTATGTGGCTGCAGATACCCTTGCATGGCACGATGGCGTTCTTGTACTCTGGAAGAAGACCCGCTACGTATGCATTATTGGCGTAGATGACTGTCTTGGTTCGAACGACGCCCCTTGCAGTCTGGACTTCCCAATACCCTGGCGCACCATGTGCTTGCTGGACGGCGTCGACGGGGGTATACGTCTGCAGGTTGAGTTTCCCATCAGCAGTCAACCGCTTCAAGAGGTGTGTGATGAATTTGGCAGGCCACATCATTCCGGCAGTATATGAAGCCACGGCTTTCGCCCCCTTGACGCCGGAGATGGACTCTGCATTCGGTCCATGGTGGAAGTAAACATCGTCCATGTACGCGAGATCGTGGCCGATCATGCCATCGTACGTCGCACTTGCGGTTTTGGCTGCGTCCGGGTTCGACCACACATCGACGCTTCGTGCGAGAACAAAGTCACAGTCGATTTTCTCCTTCGCTATGAATTGCTTCAACGCTTGCACGTGGGCAATCTCGAATTCGGCGAGCTCAACTGCATGCTTCATCCCATCGCGCTTGATGTAATGTGGAATGTGACCGTAGAGATCTGGCCGCATGTGGCCGCCATTCCGGCCTGTCGCCCCATCGCACACGCTGCGAGCTTCCAGCATCAAGATCGAAGGTGCAGGCTTCGATGCAGCTTCGGCATCATGCACAAGATGCCACGCAGTGGCGGAACCAGCGTAGCCGCTTCCAACAATCACAACATCTACCTCCTCAGGTAGCTCCGGGGTTGATCTGAACTTGTGGAAATCATCTCTGTCGCGAGACCAAAACGATGGTAGTGGCTCGGGAACTGGCTGCAGTGCTGCCGTCATTCTGCGATGTGCCGTGTTTGTACAGTTTGTGATAAATGTTCAGGAACGTGATCACCATCGAGCTGAGTGTTGCCCATGTCTATAAACCATGTGTTCGACTATCCTCTTTGCAATCTTGAGCTTGGATCAACGTTACCTCTGTACTGGCGATCCAAGGACCCGTGGCCGGACCGGCTTATCGAGGTGAAAGTACAATGTAGTTGACCGGTCCGGCAAGCTGTGTGAGTCTTTCCACAAGACCAAATGCGGATGCAATTGTGTAAAGACATCTGATCGATCTTTCCGGCCATTATATTATTATCTGATCTTTCCATTCATCCTCAAGGGAACGACACGTCATCTCATCACACCTAAACAAACGATAAGGAAAGACTTTGAAGCACATTCTGTGACGCCATGACATCCTCTACAGCAAAGAAGAACGTCGTCTTCGACGTTGTTGGAACTTGCGTGTCATTCGATGCGTACTACGAACGTATTGATGCAGTACTCGGATCCAAACTCAAGCAACATACGATCACAGCTAAGCATTTCGGGTTCACATGGCAGACAGCTGCCGAGCTTGAATTCACATTTCTATCCATCTCAGAAAGCTACAAACCCTACCAGGAAGTTCTTCGTGGGCTGTTCTACCGCACATTGAGTCTCTGTGGTGTGGAAGACCCACGCGCCTTGGCGACCGACGAGGAGCGTGAGCAATGCATTGAGGGCTACTCCGCCCTGCAACTACGTCCTGGCTGCCAGGAATGTTTCCAGATCTTGCGCGATAATGGATTCACGGTGTGGTGCTTCACCACAGGCGACGTGAAGCGCGTAAGGGGCTATTTCGAGCGTGCCGGCGTGGACATGCCGCTGGAGAACTTCGTCAGCTGCGATGTCGCTGGCGTGGCAAAACCCGCACTTCCAGCTTATGAGTCAGTGATCAAACGGCTGGATGCTGATTCTGTGAAGTGGTTCGCTGCCGCGCACATGTGGGATGTTGCGGCCGCGACCAAGGTCGGTTTCCGTGGCGCATGGAGCTCAGTCTACGAGAAGGAAGCGTGTCTGGACGTGTTCAGCGACGCGAAACTTGAAGTCCTGGCTGGTGGGTTGGAGGAGATGGCTCATGAGATTGTGAGGAAATCATGAGACATCCATGGATGGATCCAACCGCTGCCGTGATCCCCAACCCGAAGCTCACTAGTTCAAGCACTCGAGGATTTGAACCCAGCGCAGCCGCCTTTACCTTCGCAACATCAAATCCCTGTTCTATACAGGCAAAGGTATTGCGGTCCAAATTGTCATACCTGGCATTGAGCCCGCGTCGCAATCTATTCGCACGCTCAGCATTACCAGGCTGACGACGAGGGTCTGCCATTTCGACTTCATAGATCGCATTTCGGGGCAAAAAGGAGATCTATCATCCCCCCGAGGCCATAGCAGACAGAACCTTTCTGCACGTAGTTGCAAGGCGCTTTCTATTTCGACAGCGATATAGAGGATATGTGAAATGATGAATGGAAGAATTATTATGCACTATCAAGGGAGCTCAAATCGTCATTGCTTGTGCATTGCCCATTGCAGCATTTTGGGTGTAATAGCTATCTGGTAACGGCAACGTCATCAGATACCATTGATTAAGTTTCTCAACTTTAAATTCTCCCGAGCACTATTACAATTCAGTATTATATTTCATCCCGTGTCTATTAGCCTAAATATGTACTAGAGGAGGACCAACCCTAACCCTCAGATCTTTGCTGCCAATCAAATAGTTCAGGGTCTTCTTATCGAAAAGCCACACGTGATGAACCAAAGAGCGGCTCGAGCATCTTTTCAACGGCGTAGCGCATTGCTTCCTCCTACTTGGTCGAGTTCAGAGCCTTAATTTGGTGGCGAGATCTGAGCAACAGGTATGAACACATGATACTTTGATCATCTGGGTACGTTGATATCTGGTTGTAGCCATCTAACGCACTGCCAAAGTCACCCTATCTCATAGAAGATAAGAAGCATGATAAACAGAGACTAGACCCTAAAAGCATGATCGATTCTTTCGTTCTCGGCCTAGAAATATGGATCATCGCAGAAGTAGCGTGCGCGCTCCAGCCCCAAACCTACATATAAGGGTACTACTACTGACCGGACCGGTCATATCAACGCCTCACAGCCAATGATCACGTCTGTGACCGGTCCGCTCAAACATTGACACCAGGGACCTCATGCTATCAACGAACCTATTATTATCATCGTCATGTCGCCCTGGTAGTCAGTCAAGGATAAGTCGACCTCAATGATCAGCAACCTCATTCATTGGACTCAATAGCCTATCGAGAATGGATGCAAGAAACGAGCAGAAATCGAACCATGTCGACGTGAGCTCTTTGCCAGAGAAGTTCAATGGCGATATGCTGCAACGACAATCATCACACGACATCGGGGAGGTGATAGAGGGACGGTGGGACGAGAGAGGCGATGTTCGACAGGGTCTGCATCAAAGACATATCCAGATGATTGCACTTGCTGGTGCGGTCGGTACTGGACTGTTCCTCGGCTCTGGTAGAGCCATTGCTGCTGCAGGACCTCTAGGTGCATGGCTTGGATACACAATCATCGGTCTCCTCGTTGCACCCGTGGTCTGGGTCATGGGAGAAATGGGAACCCTTGTACCACTCAGCGGTGGTATCGTGCGATACTCGGAGCTGTTCGTCGATCCCGCTCTGTCCTTCGCCAATGGATGGAACTTGGTGTACTCGTACCTTGTATCGATCCCAGCCGAGATTGTTGCAGCGTCGGTCCTGGTCGAGTTCTGGATCACCGTCAACAATGCTATATGGATCACGGTTTTCGGAGTGCTGATGCTCATTACCGCCTTCTCGATGGTGAGAGTGTACGGCGAGGTTGAGTTTTTCTTTTGCACTCTCAAGATTCTCCTGGTCATCGGGGTAAACATCATGGCGTTGGTTATTACATGCGGTGGTGGGCCAGATCACCAATCCATTGGGTTTCGCTATTGGCGGAATCCTGGTCCGTTTGTCCAATACTTGAGTATCAACGGATCGCTTGGACGCTTCCTCGGCTTCTGGACAACGTTCAACAACGCCATCTATGCCTACTCAGGTGTCGAGGCAGTTACACTCCCAGCAGCGGAGACCAAAAACCCCAGAAAAGTCATTCCTGAAGCAACAAGGAGGATCTTCGTGAGAATCCTGTTATTCTACGTCGTCACCATCCTCATGGTCGGTTTAGTCGTTCCATCTAACGACCCTACACTCCTCCACTCAACCGGCACCGCAGCCCAGTCGCCATTTGTCATCAGCGCGAAAAGAGCAAGCATTCCAGCTGTGCCTTCGATCATCAACGCAGTGGTCATCACCTCTGCATTCTCCTCCGGCAACGCAAACCTTCTGGGAGGCGCACGTGTACTCTATGCCATGGCGAAGAACGGCCGCGCACCCAAGATCTTCACCCGTTTGAACCGCTTTCAGATCCCCTACGTCGCTGTGGCGCTGTACGGCCTCTTCATGTGCCTGGGTTACATGACACTCTCTGACAACGCCAGCACCGTGTTTGGATGGCTGCAGGACATCGTCTCGGTCTCGACCCTCGTCAACTGGATCGTGATCTGCATCACCTACCTCAGGTTCTACTACGGCTGCAAGGCTCAGGGCATCGACCGGAAGCGAGACTTACCCTGGGCCGCTCCGCTCCAGCCCTACACCACCTGGATCTCCCTGTTCTTCTTCGTCGTCCTGTACTTTACCGGCGGCTACAAAACCTTCTTGCACGGCCATTGGGATACCGAGACCTTCATCTCTTCGTACCTGAACCTTCCCATCGTCGTGGGCCTCTATTTCGGGTACAAGTTCATCTTCAAGACCAGCATTCTCCCACTCAAGGACATCCCCATCCGCGATTATTTCGTCCTCGATGGCGATGAGGCTGATGACGACGCTGAGAAACAACATTCTCGCACGTGGAAAGAGAAGGCAAATATCTTGTGGAGTTAAGTGATTGTTACCGGTCGGAAGCTATGGAAGGGGTTGTTTACAATTGTACGAAATGAGATACCTTTACGCCGTGATGATATTTGAGATATACTGCTTTTAGAATTTGAAGTAGACAACCGTTATAGCCACCGGTTTGCTAGGTGTTTGATATTCAGCTTGCCCTTCATTTCATTGTGTTCTTAGATTTCATGGTCATAGGCTGTACTTGCGAGCCAATAGGTAAGAAATATGCAGCTAGTTGGACACACAATCCAGTGACAGAGTTTGTGAACCATACATAAAGGTCTTGTCTGCCGAAGTTGCGATCGGGCGGCTTCTGTTACCACTAGATGGTGATGCACGGAATTTATTAGCACTCACTACAAAGCCATTGATAGATGCTACCCCTCTTATTTCCTGGGATGCAAATGCGAAGATCCAAGACGACTGATGCATGAACAGTCATGTACTTCTCGAAGGTGGGAGAGAGTCGAGCATGTAGATACAGCATGCGACTGGGCATTCAGTATAATATATGTCATACATAAAGCTCCCAACCATGCATCTAGCGTATCGATACATATTGGCTGTGAACCTGAATTTCTCTAGGAAGCGAATAGAGCACACGTGTGACGAAATATTGATGCTTCTTAGGGCGTTTGGCCGATATTCATGGCTAGGCACTCTTACCATTCAAAATTAGATATCAATTTCCAATCGTCCAGATCAATATCAGATAACGTCTGCCCGTTCCTATCTTGTGGTTGGCCACCAGTGTTGATAGTATCTCACTGGAATGATACAATCAATGAAGCCGGTCCGGATAGACCTTGCTGTCGTTAATTGCCAGCCATAACTACAGACCGGTCCGGATTGGAAGGAGCCGGAATGTAAGCCGGGCCCCCCGGGGCACTCAACGGAATTGCCGGAAAAGTGGGCGGAATTAAGCCAGCCGAACATACAAACGAGGCGCCATTCGCGAAGCCGTATCATATCGTCTTTGAATTTGGGGAAATTGCAAGAAGCAAAAATGACTATGTCTGATAACCATGCACAGCACTTCCCAGTGGCGGATCCAACGCCATCTTATTGGAGACATCAATCTCGACCAATCGATGAGCATCGAAGCACTGAACATATCCCCACGGAATGTGACATTGTGATCGTTGGAGCAGGTTATGCCGGAGCGTCGATAGCATACCATTTAATTGAAGAAAGCAGGCGATCGCAACAACCAATACCGTCAATATTGATATTAGAAGCTCGTGAGGCGTGCTCAGGTGCAACTGGACGTAATGGTAAGTGCCGTCATATGCCCAGTTATCCTGACATGCAAGCTGATCATGCACCACGATTCCAGGCGGTCATCTAAAACCTGATCCCATGTTCAGAGCAGCTAAGCTACTCAAGACGCATGGTAAAGCCGTTGCAGAGCAAACAGCTGCGTTCGAGGCTCGTCAAGTACTGGAGATTAAGGATCTGGTGCAGAGAGAGAACATAGACTGCGACTTTGAGGAAACTGGCGTCGTAGATGTTTGTCTGTACGCAGCTGGTAGGGATCAGGTCAAAGCGGATTTTGAATCTGTCACACGAGCAGACATCTCGACTGCAAGACAATTGAAATTTAGCACAGATGATGATGTTGACCGGGTAAGTTTGCTCAGCAGATTGCATTCCTGGAAATCAATCTTGTGGTAAGCTGACCGAGATCACAGGTATCAGGTGTCCGGGGCGCAAAGTCTTGCCTGGAGTACACTGCTGCACGGTTATGGCCATATCGATTGGTGACATTCATGTTGGAGAAAGCAGTCTCGAAAGGCGTCAATCTCCAGACGAATACACCAGTTACTAAGGTCATAGATATGGCAACTGGTTCTGGCCAATCTGGATCGATTGTAGAAACACCTCGCGGTTCCACCAAGGCCAAAACTGTCATCTACGCCACCAATGGCTATACCTCAGCTCTCATACCTGAACTCACAGAGAACATTGTCCCTGTCAGAGGGATGGTAGCACGACTAGTCGGAACCAACACGCCTCGACTGCAAGACAGCTTTATGATGCGGTTCTCGGACCATGAGTACGACTACCTAATCCCTCGTCCAGATGGTAGTATAATCGTGGGTGGTGGCAGGAGAGATTATTACCATGATTTGGACCAATGGTACGGTATGTCGGACGATAGCAGTCTGATCGAGGGTGCGCGCCACTATTTTGATGGATACATGCAACGCAACTTCCTCGGATGGGAGAATAGTAACAGCGAAACCCAAGAGATGTGGACCGGCAGTAAGTGTTGATTTCCACCCATCAAGTCCGTAATAGCTGCATGAGCTGACATGAATCTTTAGTTATGGGTTACTCGAATGATGGGTTCCCATATGTCGGTTCCATTGGTGGGAACGCAGGCCAGTACATCTGCGCGGGTTTCAGCGGGCATGGAATGCCGCAGATCTTCCTATCTGCCAAGGCTATTGCTACTATGATTGTGCATCAAGCCACAGAAGCAGAAGCAGGCCTACCTGTGCCATATCGGATATCGGCTGAGAGGTGGACACCAAAACATGAGCATATGACGCTGGAAGCGTGGCGAGCCGTGACACAGGAGCCTCCTGCCCGTCCGAGATTATAATACCAGATGCAGTGCTGATCCTGATGTCAATTGGATCGCATAATGGCGGGTTACGACGCAACGGATATTGGAAATACCCATCATCGCATCACTCAATCATACCTGAAAGATTATTTAGAAGTTCTTGCTCTGCAAGCTCGCCAAAAGCAGATCCGAAGAATCCTAGGTCTGTGCCTGGGCTTAGAAAGTTCTGATCAAGGGAGAAGTCATCCATGTATGAGTGATACCGTGGATCTTGTACTCGATCATCACCAGCCGATACCTGAAAGTGAGGCTCGTTTTCAGGCGGTATGGATGTTCGAGAAGCATCTCCAGCAGAAGGAGTAGATCCAGTACCAGTATCTGATAATGAACCCCGGTTGTTACACCACTTGACAAAGCCCTCGTAGTCATCCTGAATCGGCGCAACAGTCGTACTTTTGGTGCGCGAAGTGGCAGTGTCGAAGGCATGTAGACGATGCAACGCTGCTTCAAGAGTCTCAATGAGCAGCACCTCTGATCGAGCCGAGTCTCCAGCCGATGCCATTACTCTTATTGCATCCAGGCCTCTCTGAAGCGCATCTGCGAAATAATTAGTTCGATAGCAAATGCTGTAAGCAATCAGGACCAATAGTGATGCTCTGCAGCAGCTGTATTCAATGTACGAGGACTTTGCGAGACCCAAACCCCCTGTACGCATGGAATGACAAAGCTCGATGGCTTCATTTGCAGCCGAGATGCAACCTTGAATCAAGAAATCCCACCGCGTAAGAGGTTCTGTTATATTATTGTTGTTGGCTTCGATAGATGTAGAGGGGGTCGGCATTTGGGCATCATGGCTACTTCCAGGCTCCGAGAGAACCATATCCACTCGTGATCGACGGTGTCTCAAGATAAATGGCCGTCCAATGAACATCTTCAGTAAGTAGCATTCCAGACGTGTATGGGCCTGGACTCTAGACAGCGGCAATTCCGACATGGGACCACCGGTGAGCAAAGACCTTTCCCCTTGACGTGAAGACCACCATGCGTCAAGATCGGTGTTCATCTGTTTCATGCGGCCAAGGACTACAGGAATTTCTGATCTCCTGCACTTACGAAGCGACGATCTAAACATCTTCGTCAGTCGCCCACCATTCCTCACTGTCGTCAATAGTCAAAGGCTTGACTTACATCTCTCCAAGGAACGCTGTTGCTTGAGCCGTCAACCTGATGGAATCTAGTAGCCCCGAGCAATCGAAATCATTGCTGTGCCCATCCGTCATGCTGGAGCTTTGAGGCAGTTCAACGTCAATGTCAGATGGTGAAATTGAAGCTGGCCGCCCATGGTATATACTGATCTTCCTGTTATTCAACATATAGTCAGTTATGATTCGTGCAACACAGTAGGTCAAGGAGCAGGATCGTACCGTTCCATGCAGTATGTGGTCCACCAGACTCGGCACCTGGTCTGCTGGGTCATAGGATCGCATTTGTTGCGTGAGGCTTTTCGATGCATACCATTTTGGATAGCCAGATTCATCGCTAGGTTTAAATAGATATAGCCTAGCCCTGACGCATCTATTGGCAAACTGTAAAGTCCAATCAAAAGACAGACTTGTACACTCAGCAGTGAGCCAGAATGAATGACTTCTGACAATAGCTTTGTCACCTGTCGATAGAAGATAGAACCAATATCGAGGTCTTGGGCGCTTTCACCTCCACTCTTTGTAAATCCTGGAGTATTGCGACCGCCGTGGCGACTGGTAGATTCTAGGTGTGCATACTGGGTAGCCACTGCAAATACCATCATCACAGCGCATGCCCCAGTTACATCCTTAGAACTGAGCTGTTCTGTGCTTGTATACATCCTGTTTACCATCTTATCCAGCCACGTTCGGTCGATATAGAAATAATAGCTGGTGGCATGTAAGAAAAAAGTACGTATGAGAAATTTTGCAACCGGATGTGGCGGCAGGATTGACAGGATTTCAGAAATCGATGTAGAGCCAGGGTTCGCTTCCCCAACTCGAATAAAGTCAGGGACGGGTTTAGGGCTGTCAGGTGTCTGCAACAATCAGTAAGCATTTAGTATGATACGAATGAAGGTGCTCGTTTCATCATGTACCGGGACATTTGATTTCGCCATAAGCTCGTCTACATTTCGTTTCAGGTGCATTGAGAAGTTCCAGTGTGAGAATTCGCCCGAAAAATCTGCGAAATATGATTTCAGTACAGTAAATCGAAGGCTTGAGGTTTCAAGGTGGACCTACGTGCGACAGTAGAATCGACATGGTCAATCGTACAATCCTCATCTACGATTTCGGATGTCTCTGGTGGCTGGCTGGTCTCGGTTTCACTTTGCTCTGGGCCTGGTCTTTGCTGGGCCTGTCGATGTGATTGTTGCTCCTGAGACAATGACAAGGACTCGCAGGCCTGGCGTAAAGAAGGAAGATCCGTACCGATATCAGGAAAGTGGTGTTTGAGAATGCGTTCCATATATCGCACACGATCTATCAGATCCGGCGCAGGGTCAACAGGGGGCCCGCGCTTGCTTGCTGTGGGTGTTGGAGATGTAAACTCGCAACTCTTGCGCTGATGCCGGCAGCGCCGACATGGTACACCGTCTTCGCACTTTTCTTTCAGCCGACGACACTCATCGCATCTACTCGTCAATGGCACACATCAGCACTATGAAAGATTGCTGTAACGAAGAAGTGTGGCTAATACGGAATACCTACGCTCGAACTGCTCGTTGTCGTTCCTCAGCTGCCAGATACCGCTTCTTGGTTGGTCTTGGCTGATCCATATTAAGTCAAATTTAATACAACATATCTGTTTCTCATCGTATCTTTAAAAGGAGCATCATTAAGCTGACCACATGGTGTAATTGTTGAGATTCATTGGAGAAATGCAGCGAAATTGACGGATATGGTAAACGGGCGATAAGGCAGATATGCCAAAACTTGTAACTCAGATGGGAAAGTGCGGCTTGCTCCTTCCGTCCGAACTGGTGCGCTTACGGTTGGAGTGGACAGCGATAAGATCAAAAGGATCTGCCACCAGACTGGATACATTTCAGCATTCAATCCTCCGCACAGAGACCCTCCGCACAGAGACCCTCCGCACAGAGACCCGACACTAGAACGCAGCACAACGCCTCGCTCGATTGCCAATGAAGTATAGCAATAAGAGCTTCGTCCAAACTGCAGCGCATTGCTACCTAATTAGGTACCTTGGAACCTGAAAGATGTCATAGTCCTGGATTTGTTTATTAATAACTTGAAGACTAGCAGTAAATACCCTTATTTAACGAGCAGCCTTACACCTTAGCACTCGAGATCAGAAGGGAAGACATTGCGTTACTTGACGTGCGTTGAACCTTAACGCGGTGCCATTGAATACTAGATACCTACGACTCCAGAAACGAATTTCAACATATCATATGATCGACCCGAATGGTTGGTCTTCATCTTACCAAACGGAGTGAATGAACTAGCTGTGAGGGCCAACAACCTTTGAGTGAACCGACTGCATCCATCTGATTCGAGATCAGTTGAGATATTGGGGGCTAGCCATGTGACATTTGTGCAGTTCAGCATACCAAATCACACAAGATCGTGTCAGTCCTAAATGATGTCACAGACAGTTGAAGTCTACATCAATAAGCCAGCTCCTACCGCTTAATGCTTGCCACTATGTCCAGCTCTTCTTGCCTTTGAATGACCTGGACCGCCTGGCGAGGAGATGTACACAGTGCGGTAGATTTGACAGCCAACTACAGTTCAAATACCGCTGTCAATTCACACGTTTTTGTCGACATGTAACGCCATGTCATGCAGTCAGTGGCCAGCTTCGAGCATTTCCATCGTTTGAGAAAGTACATTAGCTCTTGGATCAGGTATGCCCCCAAAGACGACACAAGCGCTGGTTGATGATCTGGGGCACTCTTGTTCTCCCTTCTCAGAACACCTCACGGGCTGTTTTATAGTATGCCATCTCTTGCAATGGAATAGCCGCCTAGTTTTTCCATTCAAGATGATTGACATCTTCCTCGGCAAATGCCAAGACAAGCTGACAAGGCAAGACGGCGAGCTTGACCTTACAAAGAGATTGTAGGAAGACTCGCGATATGCTGGTTTGCGCCGCCTGGTTTCCAGAGGAATACCCCAGAGGCGATTAAACCCTCCACTCGAAGAACGTTGATGCGAGGATGGAAGTGTCTCGCTATTAGTAAATCCGTCTGAGCGCTTGGTCCCTTTGAAATTTCCCTTACGCTTCTCTTCTTCGTGGTAGTAGTAGTTTTGTTTCAAGCTGGCAAGCCCGCTTGGTGACTTGATTTCGAGCCAGCAACGCTAGCCTGCACCATCACTCGACATGAGCAAGATTGTCGTATTGACGATGACACATTAGTAACAAGACCAGAGTGTCTTCGGCGCACTCCATCGTCGAACGTCTTCGAGCGAGTGTCGCGAAGTGGTCTGACCAGAGGAAGAGCGATGTGGGCGACGAAAGCGGCAGCAATGGATTATCTAAGGCCAAGCTTGTCAGGAAATGCAGCGCAGTCAGATCCATCGGAGCCCGCCGAAGCTGGTGTGGCTCTTCGGCGCAGTCGCCATTGGCAGCGGGCCACACATCGCCGTTGTGCAGCATGGCGTGGAGCTGGCCGTCGACAGAATTCGGTCTAGACTCGTCTTGCGCTTGAGGAGACCAGGAGTCGAGCAATGCCGTCCTATAGGTCTTTCTTCTACTGTAGGTTACAGGCGAGGCTACGTTTAGCTACCGCCTTTAGCCACGGCGCTCGCCGTCACCATCTGCTGGACGCCTCCGACGCTCCACAGCTACAGGGCAAGCCTACAGCACGATAAGCTGTTCCATTGTCACTCTGTTGTTTGGCTTGCCGGTATAAGAGTCGATGCGCCTCCTCACTATCAGGGCTCGACGTAGGTCTTAATCCCATTTCACCACACCTTATCGTGACTCCTTCCATTGCATCTGCGTCCCCAATACCGACCTTACGGCCATCTCCAAGTACTCTAAACGCAGCTCCCCCAGCTCTTCCAGCTCCTCCACCAGCTTCAACATGTCTGCGAGCCTCGGTTACGCCCGCTATGGAAAGGACAACGTCCGTCTGCTGAAGGTTCACCGTGATCCTCAGGATCCTCAGAAGCAGGATGTCATTGAAATGACTGTCTGCTCTCTGCTCGAGGGTGACATCGCTGCCTCGTGGACCAAGGCCGACAATGCCAACATCGTTGCTACCGATACGCAGAAGCAGACCGCCTACGTGATGGCCAAGCAGCATCCCGTCAACCCTCCCGAGCGATTCGCCGCCATCCTCGCCCAGCACTACATTGACACCTACTCGCACATCCACGTCGCTCACGTCGACATCATCGTGCACAAGTGGACCCGCATGAACGTCGAGGGCAACCCACACCCTCACTCCTTCCTCCGCGACGGTGAGGAGAAGAGGGTGATCAACTGCGTGGCCAGACGCAATGGCGGCATCACCATCTCCTCCGCGATCAAGGGCCTTCTCGTGCTCAAGTCCACCGGTTCCCAGTTCTGGGGCTTCCACCGCGATGAGTACACCCGCCTCCCTGAGACCACCGACCGTATTCTTAGCACCGAAGTTGAGGCTACTTGGCACTTCAGGCGGTTCAACAATCTGCAGGAGGTGGAGAGCGAACAGGCGATTTTCGATAAGGCATGGGAGGATGCAAAGAGAATCACATTGGAGACCTTCGCGAAGGAGAACTCGCCTAGTGTGCAAAACACCATGTACATCATGAGCGAGCAGATCCTCGACGCCGCTCCACGTGTTGACAGCGTCGATTACTCCCTGCCCAACAAGCACTACTTCGAGATTGGTAAGTTTCAGGATCGGCATTGGTATGCCCTTGATGTTGTGCGAAGCATGTGCTGACCGTTATCAACAGATCTCAGCTGGTTCCAAGGCCTCAAGAACACTGGGCCAGACGCGGAAGTCTATGCGCCCCAGAGCGATCCAAACGGTCTCATCCAGTGCACGGTCAACCGCAAGGGTGCCAGCCCAAAGCTGTGAGACAACATTCGAGCCGTTTCACGACCTTCCGAGGATTTTGACTCGTTTTACAAGAGATATACCTAGCCTTTTACTTAATGACGTTCCAGCGTTTCTTCGGTGTTCACGGCGTTTCTTGACGCGACCGAATCACAGTCCTGGCAGTTGACGACGAGTTACTGAACTTGGATATCTGATGCCTCAAGGCAGACTCGGCGCTCACGACCAATTATATAAACTCAGATCATGAATAAAGAACCTTTTTGAAACCTTTGCAGCCTTTTAGTGAAACCCTCTCATCCCCATCAAGGTAATTGATTCTATCACCTCAAGTGGTTTGGGACCATGTGGTGGACCATAGCAGACACAGTCGCAATGTGTTACCTACCTGGGTTCCTGGCGCGTTATGACGACAATGGTTGGCGTTATCATGCACTCACGAGCTTATCGCTGCAGACGGCACCAAACGAGAGGTCTGTTCCTTATCGATAGCAATGCAGCTGCCAACAACCCTAAGCTTCCAGTCAAGCAGTCAGGTAGGTCCCTAAGTAGGCACCTGGTCTTGCTCTTCTGATATATGCGGTGTTATGACGCCGTCCACTGTGTTTATTCGTCACGTCAACCTTTGATATCGCCGTCACCGTACAGATTGCTGTTTGGTGTGTGAACTCGCTCCACCAATATGGGAAAAGACCATTCAAGGTCTGTAGCCCATAGGTAATCAATTGGAGTTGAACCTTGCTTGTAGATAATGGGCCAGCCAACAACATGATTCTTGGGTAAAACAGCACACATTGATCTTCTTTCGTTTTCTGATTACTGCACAAATAATCAACTCTCTTCTAACACTTGTATTTTTTAGGTCAAACAAGGCTGTGAAGCCCAATGTCAAAAGACAACAATCAAGCAAGCCCAGGTCTGCTAAGCATCCAGGGTTTTTAGTGATCCTGTGCAACACCTCATCAGGACAAGATCCTGATGTTGGAATGAACTAGATGTTGGTACACGGTTGCTCATACAGGAGCCACCTCATTCAGTCGGTTCGATGCTGGGCCCTTAAAACTCCCATTCATCACCCACGGACTTGATAGCCCATTCGAATTTCTCACGCAGAGTCTTGGAAAAGAATCGTTCTATTGGCACATCAAACTTCTTTGAGAACACCACGGTAAGACGTGGATCAATGTAGTTCTGTAAAGGTCTGTTAACAGTCGTTCAACCGAAGCCAGGAATAACACATCATCACTTACGATTTTCGAGGTGCCCAGAGCCACTTCTTTGTTATTTTCGCGATCCTCGGTCAGTGTCTTTGCAGTGGCAATACGGCCGTCTAGCTTCTCGATCTGGCCTTCAAACTTTTCCACTGAAGGTCCTCGGCCCTCAGCTTCAACTTTGCCGCTTTTGAGCTCTTTCTTAAACTTTTGAGCTAGCTCCGTCGCGCTTTCAAGTCTTTCTTTCAGTTCGCTGGCTTTCATCTCCTTTTCGCCTTCGGCAGCAAGCTTCTCATTATCTTTCTCGAATTTCTTTGTGATCTTGTTTCGCTGCTCCTCTACGAGTGCCTCTTGATGACCTTTGATCCAGTCATTGGTCATAAAGACTGGGCGAGCAAAGTAGTCTGCTCCCTTCTTCTTCTTTTCCTTTGGGTCAATGTCGAGAATCATTTGTTTAAAGCGCCATTGCTGGTACTGCATTCCACGAATCTTGTCTTCCATCTTCACCATCTGCTGTTCGTGAGAGGCAGTTACGGTTCGCTTGTGGTTACAGAGGATGGCAACCCTTCGATTGGCGTCGTTGTAGTCTTTCACCTTTTCTGCAATGGTACCGATGCTCTTCATCTCTTTCAGCAGCTCAGACATGGTATGCGAGGCGTTGTATGTACGGAAGACCTTGGCTGTCAGGCCCTGCATATAGCCTTGGAGATGCTTGTTTAACGAGCTCGTGGTTAGTCTGTCGAAAATGTCGTCACCCTCGCCCTTTGGAGCGCGCTTGAACAACTTCAAATTTTTGAAGACCTGGGGATCGACTTCGACTTCATCGCAGAATCGGATCGAGTCCTTACCGAGGAAGTCAAAGACAACGATATTTGGTGGCTTGAGCGTGACATGCTCAAATTTCAAAGAGCAGCAGCCCACGGTATCCGCTTCGTCCTCTCCCTTCTCGTTGCCAGCACGCAAGGCGAACTGGTCGATCAGATATATGGCCGTTGCGCGCTGTCGTTCGGCCATCACCTCACTCTTGAGCTCGCGCCTGTAGTCTTTCCGGATTTTATCGATGTGCTTTTTCAGTTCGCGAGCTTTCTCGAATTTCTTGTAGTCGCTCTGACCCTTGACATCCGAGTTTGCGGCCAACATGACATACTTGTAGTTTCCGTTGACATTCTCTTGCCACATCGCAAGCCAAGTACCTTCCTGATCGTGCTTGACTTCTTTCCAAACATGTCCCTCAGGTGGCCTCGGTACGGTGGCTTCCTTTCCAATGTTGATGGTGATCTGCTCTGGCATTACACGCTTCTTGACTTTGCCAGTTTTTGGATGTTCACCACGTCCGCGGAACAAAGATGGAGGCTCGACGCGGAAGTTGCCAACCTTCTGCTTGCGACCATCCCACATGCAGTACAAGTACGGAGCCTCTGCCGCATCTTTCTCTGCCTTCAATTGTTTCTTTTCTGCAGCTGAGAGGAGCTTCTTTGCTTGGCGTTCAGCGTCCACATGGTTGAAAATGGGCTTGAAGTCACATTTCTCGAACTTGGTGATTTTGACGGTCTTTCCATCGGGTCCCTTGCCATGGCCAGTACGGTCGAGGTACTCCTTGAAATCACCAAAGAAGTTCTTCTGAAATGTTGGGTTCTCAACATTGTGCGTCGAGTTCAACATACTGCCAAAGAAGTACGCTACTTCCTCGGCCTCCGGGTGTAGCTTGACCGGTACTCCATCGTAGATCATCTTGACGTTTTCTGGAAGGGGCACGTAGTCTGGAGGAAAGACTACACCGTTGTGCTCGAGAGTAGTCCATTTGTTTGTGCCATCGCCCTTGGTTGGATCTTCCCACCACCTATACTCCTCTTCCTCGCCGTCTTCCTCAGCCTCCTCATCATCAAGTTCTTCCTTAACTTGTTTACCCCTGGGTTTCCCTTTGGTAGGCTCAGCAGAAGCCTCCTTCTTGACCTTGGTCGCCGGTGCTCTCTTTCTAACAGGAGTATCATCAGCAGATTCCTCCTTCTTGACCCTCGACGTCCGTTTTGCACTGCCGTTTGTCTGCTTGGCAGCGGGCGCCTTCTTCTTGCTGATAGGCTCATCATCGCTGTCTGTTTCCACCTTTTTTGCCTTTCTTTTTGCGTCGCTAGCAGTTCCACGGCGAATATCCTTCGCCTGTTTCTCTCCCGCTTTTTCAATCTTTTGCTTTTCTTGTTGGAGCTTTTTGCTGAGCGGGACGTTATCATCGGAGTCTTCTCCGATTTGCGCGGCGGAAATCCTTGGTGGTCTTTGGGTCTTCTTTAGAGGTACGTCGTCATCATCGTGATCTGATGGAACAGTCGTTTTGCGTCGCTTCTGCAACGGTATCGCATCCTCATCGGAATCGCTTTCCTCTTTGTAGCTCTTTCGACGCGCTAGAGAAGCTTTTCGCTTGCCGGTGCCAGCTGAACCGTTGGTCAAGGCGTGGTCGACGTCCATGGCTTCGGCAACGGGTCCATTTGCAAGACTAATACCAGGCTTGACCTGGCCGTTAGTGACAGGCTTTCCTACAGTCATCTTAGTGGTTGAGCTTGCAGTGTCCAAGGTTTAACAGTCAGACAAAAAGAAAAAGGAGAGGCAAGGAGGCAGGGGATTTCGAATCAGCCTGGAGCGAGCGCAGGCTGCCACAGCATATGCGATCGAAATCACGGGCTTCTCAGCAACTCTACCACAATCCGATCATGTGGACGGAGCAGAGGGTGGAATCGAACAGAGATGAGCAAGGTCGCGGTGCCTTCACAAGCAAGACGGCCAGTGAGACATGATGATGGGAGAGTCCATGTGTTCTGACGGACAGAAGCAAAAACTCCCACCAGCCCCCAGGGTTGAGGATTAGGTGTTCGGCCGGGATTCCATTCGGCCCAGACGCGCATGTGCAGGTACGTAGAACAGAATAAAGGCGCCAGGCGAGTAAGTAACATCGTTACATACCTTTCAGCGGTACATCGTCCTCGGAGTCGGACATTTTGGCTTCAAAATAGGCCCAAGGTTTCCGAGGGCCTACACTCGCAGTGGGAAGTAAAGGATGTGGTCGAGAGAACCGTTGTTCCAGACGATGTTCTGTCGACGACGATGGTGTGGATCCAGAGCCCTGGATTGGTGTTGCGTTGCGCAACAATAGACGAGCAGAGCAGGTGTAGAGACGCGGTAGGCTGAGATGGAAACGCGGGAAGTTCAGCAGCACTGCGAAGGCGCGTGGAGAAATGGTGAACAGCAGAATGGTAAGGACCGGAGGAATAACAGAAGACAATCACCGAGGATTGATGGTTGGAAGCAGCAGATAGATAGCTAAGCAATAAGAATGGTGAAAAGAGAACCGAATGAAACGTTGTTGTGATTGATGAGAATGAAGACAGTGAAAAGAGCACAGGTCCGAGCAGGTTTGGAGTACAGTAAGCTTGTGACAGGCAATTACCTGCGTTACGGCGATAATAAAGACAAATATGATGGCGATAATGACGACGATATTGGTCGTTCTACAGATCTGGATAAGTTGCTGGACGTCGGCCAATGGGAGAACGTGAAGCGCTGTAAGGCAGATCAGGAGCGTACCGAGGATAGATTTCACGTGACCTCGAAGCTTTCGACCAATGAGCGAGCAGCACGAGTTTTCGGCGGAGAACGGGTCGCCAATGCCAAGTCCAGGAGCCAGAGACGCAGCCTCAGCACTCCGACCGTACGCAAGCTCGCCCGACCTTGCTGTTGCTATTGGTACTGCTGTTGTTTGACGTCCTTCCGCTCCATCGCCATCTCTCTTCCGCTGACCATTCCACTCCTTCCCATCGCCAGACATTGATCATGTTGTCGAGGGCTGCGAGACCCGTCCTGAACGCCGGCGCTGCGGCCGCCATCCGGTTCGTTATGCCCCCTCCAATGCCTCAACGTCACCTTTCCGCGACGCGCATTATGGGCTCCATCCCAGGAGGCCTTCCAGTCTGACCGTAATACTTCTTATATAGCCCAGCGACCGTCTCACCGGCTTTCCAAAATGCCGCTACCTATGCGACCCTGCGCGAGATCGAGGACCGCCTGAAGTCCATCCGCAACATCGAGAAGATCACCAAGACCATGAAGATCGTCGCCTCGACCAAGCTCACCCGTGCCCAGCGTATCATGAACGAATCCCGCGTCTACGGTCAGACATCCGAGAAGGTCTTTGAGGAGGCTGAGACCAAGCCGCTCGAGGGCGAGGCGAAGAAGTCGCTGGTGGTTGTCTGCTCGTCTGACAAGGGTCTGTGTGGTGGTATCCATTCCGGTCTCTCGAGGAAGGTTCGTGCCTTGAACAATGCTGGCGAGCAGTTCGACCTCGCCATTGTTGGCGAGAAGTGCAAGGCTCAGTTGAGCAGGAGCAATGGCAAGCAGATCACCTTGAGCTTCGGCAACGTTGGCAAGGACGTCCCAACCTTTGCCGATGCACAGGCCATCGCCGACCAGCTCAGCCTCCTCCCTGGCGAGTACTCCAGCATCAAGGTGCTTTACAACCGCTTCGTCAACGCTACTTCCTACGAGCCCACCATCATTGAGGCCTTCAGTGAGGATGCCATCAAGGAGTCGCGTAAGTGAATATCGTTGTTTTCGGAGTACCTCTCGTAATCGCGACTAACGTTCAATTGCAGCAAACTTCTCGGCTTTCGAGATCGATGAGTCCGTCCTCTCCAACCTCCGCGAGTACGCCCTCGCCAACTCCCTCTACTGGGCTCTCGCCGAGGGCCACGCTTGCGAGCAATCTGCCCGTCGCAACGCCATGGACAATGCCTCCAAGAACGCTGGTGACATGATCAACAAATTCCAGATCCTGTTCAACCGTACCAGACAAGCTGTCATTACCGGTGAGCTGGTCGAGATCATCACTGGTGCTGCCGCCTCGGAGGAGTAAGAACCTGGCACTATGGAGTAGCCTCATACTGTGTAAATAGCCGAGAAAGCCACAAGCTGTGTAGAACATTTGCTCAATCCACGCAGTGGACAAGCACAGACTTTTCATTTGTTCATGATTGAGCGCCGTTTCGATCTTGGCAATGTATCAAATTCCTTGCACTCCTTGTCTAGCTTCCGTATGATCAACCAGCCACACAGATGAAGTGTTAGGGTGCATACGTTCACAGGCGTTTCAATCGACATCCTGATTACACACTATGTGATTGTATTACATACGCTTGCAACTGCAGTCTCGAGACACGACGCGTCAGACAATCGAAGGGTAATCTCATCAGGGGAACGGAGTAATTGAAGTAAAAGCACAACCCGAGCCGAACGTGCGTGTTCAATCCCGACCACCGTTTGATGATGCTTCACCAGAGCGGCCCACCACGGTCCCATAATCGTTCCTCTTCACACCTGCTGCTCGTCCAGTGATGTCCTGCCAAGTCGCTCCGAACCGTCGTCCGGTACTTGCCAAGAGGCCTTCCTCCTCTTCCTCCTGCAGCTCTTCATCGAGACCCTCCTCATCAAGCCTCGGCACTCTGAATAGCATGACAAGGAACACGATGACGAATATCCCCAAG
This sequence comes from Scorias spongiosa, assembly GCA_018467035.1. Lineage (NCBI taxonomy): Eukaryota > Fungi > Ascomycota > Dothideomycetes > Capnodiales > Readerielliopsidaceae > Scorias > Scorias spongiosa. The sequence goes on along the minus strand of JACSZZ010000007.1, from coordinate 179,111 downwards.
AACGCAAACTGTGCCCAGAAGTCGATCAATCCAAGAAATGGGAAGTTCACCGTAATACGGTTGAGGAAAGTGCTCACAACTGATGGTGTGCAAACCTGCGCAGCAACAGGATTTTCACTACGCTCGCTGCACGGCTTGACAGCGTTGCGATGGTTCGAACAGTCCGGCTGTCCGTCACCCAGGTGGAATGGCCGGTCGCAATACTTTTGACTTCCAAAAGTCGCATACTGCGGCGCAACGACCATCGCCATGGAATAGTTGAGCGCGAAAACCATCAGCGTCAGCAGCACTGTGCCCATCAGTAGGGCGTTGGGAGTGGTTTGTCCTTTGCGGATTCTGAATATAGTCAGCCATAAGAAGCGGATGCCGATAGTAGCCACACCTATGACTGATGCTGAGAAGAAGAGCATGGTCAATAGCAGCCATAGGATATAATCAATGGGGAAGACACGAGCTGTGAGCTCAAGCAGGCGGTTTACAGGGTTGAATATCTTGGTCTCAGCCAGCAAAAATCCGCAATGACTGCGACAAGTCGAGTTCTTGATCTTGTCAACCAACGTCAATATCATCGATACCACCAGCAGCAAGCTGATGGCAAGAAGGAAGAGACCGCCAATGAGTTTGAGGGGGCGAAAAACAGCTTCGATCTTGATCCAGGCTCGCACGAAGAAATTATGCCCTTCTCCCTGGGTCTCTTGCGCGAGTCGCTCTCGACGGACGAGGGTACGCTCTTCACGAACGAGTGCTTCAAGCTCTCGCTGATCTCGCCTATCCAAACCACTTTCGCTCCCAACATTGCGGCTCTCGAGTTGGTGTTGGCGTTCACGGTTTTGCTCCAATTGGCTAGAAGTAGAAGCTGCCAGCTGAGCAGCAGATACGCGAGGTGCAGATTTGATCAAGGCGAGAGGTAATAGGGCAAGACCAGGGCCGGTGTAGAGGCAATACAGTAGTGTTCCCACCGTGATGAGGACGCCAATAACAAATGTAAGCGCACGCTCACCATCTACCCACACAGTTGTTAGCCATACGCACACGAGCTTGATCCAGCTTTTCAAACTTACGGTTCTCGGTGAGAAGATCCTTGAAATAATCAAGGTCTCTATTCTCGTCTCTGGCACGGCGGGCGACAGGGACAAAAAAGCCAACTAGGAACAGCGCCAGAACAAGAGCGACAAAACCAATTGTGTATTTTGCGGCGCTCCAAAGCCGGGAGCCCACAGACTGCTCTCCATCTTCCTCGGCAACTTCGTCCTGTTCCTCGTACCAGAAATAGGTGAATGGAACTACGATCAGACAGAGCACAGCATCTAAGCTGTAGAGTAGGTAATAGACCACCTTCAGCTGAAAAATGATATTGTCGACCGCATCTGGAGTAGCCCAATCTTTCTTCCTTCCGAGTTTGATGTCTGTGGTTGAGCTTGTGAGGGCGACGTCGACCGGGAGAAGCAAAACAGTCGCCAACAACGACAGCGTCGTGAGAAAGCAAACGATGGTAACAGACACGCCACGTTCGCGAGGCTTCTGGTAGACGAATACGAAGCCAGCAGTAATGATGGCGAGAATCCCAAGGCAGATCGCGTATGCCACCCAGATGAGTGAAGTCTGAATCAAAGCCATTACGGCAGTAGTCTGCCCGAGGAGTGTCGCGTGCTTGATAGAGAGGGCGATTGGCAAACACAGCAGCTTGAGTAGACGCGCAGACCTAGAACGTTGTCTCCAGTATCTGCATTATGCCTGGTGAGAGGCAGGGTCGTAGTAAAAAGCGATGTGGGCGAGTAGAGCTCGTGAGGGTGCGGATGCTGGTATAGCTACACAGACAGCAGCAGGCCAAGGCAGAGCAGGCGCAGTGGCTGTGACGTTGTCTGCAGGAAGTACATGGGAGCACCTAAACCTGTCCAGGTGGTGTAGCTCGATTGTTGCTCGAACTAACCGAAAGGAGAGCTCTGCCACGGCTGTCGCCGCTTGGCTGACTCGCGTTCATCGATCTCTTTATTTATTCCCAAATATGCTCATACTACACTGCAATTGTTCTCTCAGGGCCACATTCGTTCCTACAACTCCTCCAGCTGTTCCTGTTTCCCTGCAGCATCGTCGCTGAGCTCAACATCCCAGCGCGACGATGAGGCAGTACTCTTCAACATGCAATGCCACACCGAATTGATCCCACCCACTGCGGTGTCCCACGCCGTAGCTCTCCCTTTCCTCTCCCCTGATGCCAACAACCTCGCCATTGCGAAAACGTCCCTTCTTCAGATCTTCGAGGTTCTCAATGGCAAGCTTTCCCTCATTGGCCAGTATCCTCTTGCTGGAACTTTAACTGGCATTGAGCGCGTAAAGATTCCTGGTTTAAAGTCCGGCGCAGATGCCTTGGTCCTTTCATTCAAGCAGGCAAAGTTGTCCCTAATCGAGTGGGATCCTGACAACCACCGCCCTAGCACCACGTCAATTCACTACTACGAGGGGGAGAACACTGCCATTCAACCGTATGGGCCAACGTACGCTGAAGATGACAGTGTGCTTACTGTCGACCCTGAGTCAAGGTGCGCGGCGCTCAAGTTTGGCGTGAGGCACCTTGCAATCCTTCCATTTCGTCAGCATGGCGATGATCTGGCTGAAGATGAGGACACAGATATTCATGGGGACCCGCAGCCGGCATCCAACACGTCGCGTTCGGCTGCAGATGGCCCTGGTCAGAGCCAACAACAGGAGACCCCCTACAAAGCCTCCTTCGTTTTGCCTTTAACTGCGCTTGATCCAGCGCTCACGCATCCTGCGGACCTCAGATTTCTATACGAGTATCGAGAGCCGACTTTCGGCATACTGAGTAGTAGTATACAGCCATCTACGTCTTTGCTAGACGAGCGCAAAGACTGCATGTCATTCGCTGTCTTTACCCTTGATCTGGAACAACGTGCAAGCACCAACCTGGTCAGTGTCACTAAGCTTCCGAGTGATCTGAGAAGGGTTTTGCCTCTGCCGTTGCCTGTTGGAGGGACACTTCTCATTGGGGCGAATGAGCTTGTCCATGTTGACCAAAGTGGGAAAACCAATGCGGTTGCAGTCAACGAGTTTGCTAGGCTTGGTAGCGACTTCAACATGGCCGACCAAAGTCATCTCGACTTGAAGCTTGAAGCTTGCAATTTTGCGAGCCTCGACCGCAAGACCGGTGATCTACTTCTCATTCTGCGCGACGGGTCTATGGCCATATTGAGCTTCAGACTCACGGGTCGAGCTGTAGCTGGACTTAACATTACCAGACTATCACCAGAGAAAGGTGGTCTAGCCCTGGAAGCGGCGGCCTCCTGTTCCGCTGTTTTGAAATCCAACCACATCTTCATTGGCAGCGAAGACGCCGATTCAGTCCTTCTCAACTGGAGCAAATCGACGGGGACGTTGACGAGGAAGCGATCCCATGCGCAGATGCTGGATGCCACCGGTGGAGAAGAGCTTTCCAATAGTGAAGAAGAGGCTGACGATGATGATCTCTATGCCCCTGCAACAGACGCTTCTAGAACGGCAGCACGTGAAGGACGACAAAATAGCCTCGAATGTGGTGATGTCTATCAAATCACTGTCCTCGATCGCATGATCGGCCTCGGTCCAATCAATCACTTCTGTGTCGGTCGGACAGGCACCGAAGAATCGAGACCTTTGGAGCTTGTGGCTTCCACAGGCCGAGGACGCGGAAGCAGGCTATCCTTCTTCAACCGTCGCATCGTCCCACACGCGGTACACGTTTACGACTCGCCCAGTGTCTTGACTGCGTGGTCCATCCATGCACGGAAAGAACGGAAGAAAGAACACAACGTTCAGGACACTTCGTACCACAACATCTTTTTCTCGTGGGATGGGTCTCGAACGAAACCGTACAGAATAACCACTGATGTCGCGCGCGACGAATGGACTGATACCGAATTTGAGTCGGAGGGTGAGACATCAAATATTTTTACTCTCGCAGGTGACACGCGGATAGTGCAATGTCGAGACTCCGAGATCCGATCGTACGATGCTGATCTTGGCCTAAGCCAGATTTTGCCGCAAGTGGATGAAGAGACCGACGAAGAACTCAACATTGTCCATGTGTCGGCTTCTGACCCCTTTCTACTTGTGCTAAGGCATGATAGCTCTGTCCAAATCTACGGTGTTGAGAAGAACGACGATTTGGAGCCGTTGGAAATTGATGGAAGCCAGCTTGTGCATCACAAGTGGGTCAGCGGCTGTTTATATCGGGGGTCCTTCACTGGTGATGAAACAGCTGCGTTCATGCTGAGTGATGATGGAGCTCTGAGAGTGTACCAACTTCCATCGCTGAAGGAAGTATATGTAGCACCTAACCTCTCATTCCTGCCGCCGGTTCTATCGACCGAACCTGCAAAGGCGAGATCAGCAGGAAAGGAAGTACTGACCGAAATTCTCGTAGCTGATTTGGGACTGCAACTTGCTTCACGTCCCTACCTCATCTTACGGACGTCTACAGACAGTATGACGAGTTATGAGCCCTTTCGGCACCGTTTCTCAGCGGCCGCTGAAGGTGCTACTTGGTCATCGTCGTTGAGGTTTCGAAAAGCTCCTCTGTTGTATACTCCAGGGTACGACGAAACAGGAGAGCCTACACATGGTGGGCGACCTGCGCCCTTAGTACGATTATCTTTGGGCAAGTACAGTGCGGTATTGATAACCGGCACTGCGCCAGGGGTCCTGATCAAGGAACCGAACAGCGTGGCCAAAATTCTTCCCTTATATCTTGAAGCACAAACAAGACTGACTTTCCCAATCCACAGTCGGCAGTGCGGGCATGGCTTTGGAGCTGTTGAACCTGATGGCAGAGTGGTAGAATATACCATTCCACCCAATCTTTCTTTTGAGACCGGTTGGGGTTTGAAACAAGTCAATCTTCACTCAGAGGTAAGGGATGTCGCATATCACAGTGAAAAGGGCTTGTACGTCGTAGCGACATGCAAGCCAAAAGACTTCTGGTTCGCCGAGGACGACAACAGACACCATGACCAAGACGGTAAGTTGTTTGCCTCCTTTCCATGTTCCGTCCGCCATCGGCGTTTCTGTCTTGTCCCAAACTTATTGCATCACGAGCATATACGTCTCTTCTTCTCTTCGTGGGGTGACGTCTATAGTTGATGCGAAATTAACCAACAATGGCAAATCCTTCCAATTCAGCCTGCCTGCTTCTCATGAGGGCGTCTGCTTTATTTCAGAGGAGACACGACAATGATCTACTTAATAGTTGTTAAGATATTGGCATTCAATAGCTAATACCTGAGGTAGATATTTCATTACGACCTACAATACCACAATATACGATCACTGTCCTCTCTTCAAACTCTAATAAAGTCATACACACCGCGGACATGCCGTATGCGGATTGTGTAACAAGCATGAAGATCATGCCAGTAGAAGTGTCAGAGCAAACACATGAACAGAAATTGGTTGTGGTTGTTGGGTCTGCTGCGCTGAGAGGTGAAGATATGCCTGCCAAAGGTGCGGTGACCCTTTTCGAGCTGCAGGAGGTGGTACCAGAACCGGACAATCCAGATAGCGGGTTCAGGCTTCATCTTCTATCTCGTGAAGAAACCAAGGGAGCTGTCACAACGGTTGAAGGCCTCAAGGGTGGCCTGGTTGGAACCGGACAGGGCCTGAAGCTTGTCGTACGTGGTCTGAAAGAAGATGGGTCGTGCCTACCGGTTGCTTTCCTTGATGCGCAGTGTCACATGACTGTCTTGCGATCACTAGGATCCACTGGTTTATGGCTGGCAGCTGATGCTTGGAAGGGAATATGGTTTGGTGGCTTCCTTGAGGAGCCATATAAACTCTCTCTTCTTGGCAAGAGCAGAACACGTATGGAGGTGGTCGCTGCAGACTTCCTTCCTCATGATGGACAGCTGTATCTCATGGCTTCGGATGCCAATATGGACTTACATGTCCTGCAATACGACCCAGAGAACCCCAAGAGTCTAAGCGGAACTAGGCTTCTGCACCGAAGCACATTCCATCTAGGACACTGGCCAACATCTATGGCGTTGCTGCCAAGCAGCTTGGCGCCTTTCATTGAACAAGATCGCATGGCGAATGGCTTAGATCAAGATGAATCGGAAGGGGAACAGCAGCGGGATAACTCGCTTTCCCACTTGCTCATCACCACTGCGTCAGGAGCAGTATCCTTGATCACACCTCTTGACGAGGATACATACCGTCGTCTCACAGCGCTTCAAACCCAATTGACGTCAATCCTTGAACACACCGCCGGGCTAAACCCACGAGCTTATCGTGCTGTCAGCAGCGAGGAATTTGGTGCGAGAGGTGTCGTCGATGGCGACATCGTTCTCCGACTCGGGGAGCTCGGGACTGCGAAAAGAAACGATGTGCTTGGAAGGGCGGGAATGGACGGCTGGAACTATAGCGGTGACTGTGAAATCATTAGTGGCGGAGGCCTCGGTTATTTCTGATAATTTGAATGAGGGAGGTGGATAATGATGGATCCCTCACTTTTGTTCCATATACTGCATACTTAATGAAGCTCAGTGGAGCCCGTACCGAGTATCATATTCTCTTTACTTTGAGATTGATTTGATAATTGGGTACAGATTTATCGCGAGCGACAGTTGCCACATCCACAACCTTCCAGACAGCCAACGTCTCGCCTCTTATAATCGGACAGCCATTAGAGGTATCTACCTACCTACGCCAAGCTTTATGCATCGCGCGTGAAGCTCGGACCATGTGTACCTACCTCCGGTTTTCTGCAGCTACCCGCGTTCGCCTGCCTCCCTTGAAGAACAGTGTGATTTTGTCTTGATCCAAGACACTTTTTCTCTGAACAACTTGCTCAACATCAATCACCAGCGGTATACCGCTTTCTCTTACAACCTTCAATTTATCCGGAGCTTCACCATCGGTATCGAGCAGCGACCCGTGAACCAACTTTCTACAACGTTTGGGAAGTCATTCATCTGAAGATCATCACTCTTCATCCAGGTCGAAAATTGTCGGCTATTGTATACCAACCAACGAAAAGTCCTAGAGGGTGGGCTCCCAAGTCATTTTCAGAACTACGAGATGGACAGAAGGTCTGACGGAAGACTGCAGTCCTCTCGGGATGATCGTCGCCGAGATCGGGATGACGACCGTAGACGCGACCGCAGAAGATCGAGATCCCCAGGAGGCCATCGGGCTAGGCGAGATTTCGGAGACGTAGACAGGTACACAAGCAGTAGAGACTACAGAGAGCGTGAGCGAGAAGACAGATATGGTGGACGAGATCGACGTGACCGTGAACACGAAAGAGGTGGCAGAAGACGTGATGATGACGACCGCAGACGAGACGCGCGCAGAGATCGCGATCTCTTCGATGACAGACGCCGGCATCCTCGCGATGATCGCAGAGAACCTGACAGAGAGCGCGACACGCGCCAAGATCGCGACGATATGCGCCAGATGGAACGCCAATCAAGACAGAAAAGCCCTAGCCCTGTGAAGAAACCAAGGGAACCTACTCCTGACCTCACTGACGTTGTTTCAGTTCTCAAACGCAATCGCAGGCTGACCCAATGGGATATCAAGCCTCCCGGATACGAGAACGTCACAGCTGAACAAGCCAAGCTGTCCGGCATGTTCCCACTTCCCGGTGCTCCGAGACAACAGCCGATGGACCCTTCTCGTCTTCAAGCTTTCATGAACAAAGAAGGCCCTCAAGTCAACCCAAGCGCTCTGAAGCCGTCTACTTCTCGCCAGTCGAAGCGCTTGGTTGTGCATAACTTGCCTTCGTCAGCCACTAATGAAAGCCTCAGCGACTTCTTCAATTTGCAACTCAATGGTCTCAATGTCACCAGAAGCGTTGATCCTTGTGTTTCGGCCTCAGTGGGTAAGGACAAAGCTTTTGCTCTTCTCGAGTTCAAGACTTCTGAGGACGCTACGAATGCCCTGGCCCTCGATGGCACTTCTATGGATCCAGATCAAGGGATGAACGGTAATGGTGACGCCAATGGCACTTCTAGTGGCTTACAAATTAGTCGTCCAAAGGACTACATTGTCCCTATTGTCACTGCCACAGAGACGGAAACGGATAATGCAACTTTGGTCCCGATTGTACCTGATACACAGTACAAGATTTCGGTCACCAATATCCCGGTCTATCTAACCGAGGATCAAGTCAAAGAGCTTTTGGTTGCGTTTGGAGAGCTGAAGAGCTTCGTCCTTGTCAAAGACAGCCACACTGACGAGAGCCGAGGCATCGCCTTCTGCGAATACGTGGACGCCAAAGGAGCTACTGACATCGCGGTTGACAGCTTAAATGGCATGGAACTGGTGGATAAAAAGCTAAAGGTCCAGCGAGCAAGTATTGGCATTCAACAAGTTGGTGGAGAAATGAGTGTCGGTGCAATGAGCTTAATGGCTGGCTCAAGTGCGGGCGAAAACAAGGAGCAAAGCCGAGTCCTTTGCTTGATGAACATGATCACAACTGAAGAGCTTATGGATAATGACGAAGCTGACGGTATGATACTCCATCTTTAGTAACGATTACAGCTTTGAGATACTAACCAAACCTTTACTGCAGAAATCCTAGAGGATGTCAAGGACGAGTGCGTAAAGTTTGGCACCCTGCTTGATGTTAAAATGCCGCGACCAGGAACTGCAAGTGCTAGACAAAGCAACGGCATCGGAAAGATCTACCTCAAGTATGCTGATGCATCTGAAGCTCAGAAAGCTCTGGCTGCATTGGCAGGGCGGAAATTTCAGGACAGGACTGTTGTTGTGACTTACTTCGGAGAAGACTATTTCGACGTGAACGCATGGTAATTGACAAATGCTTCAGAGTCCGAGGCGTGCCATAAACCTCAACCTGGCACAAAACTGGAGTCGGAATCATGCATCGACACCATTCGATAGATGACAGAAGTACAGTCAATGGTCAATCACGAAACCGACTTGTTATTAACAAATGCTATCACAACATGGTCTACGGGGTCAGACAATCAAAAATTGACACGCCAATGCTCCCGTTTCCGGCAGGTAGCATACCTGTGTGAGCATTGTCATGAGAAACCTCTGTTGATTTGATAGGTATACTATGTATTTTTGACGGGCACATGGCTGCGCCGGGTCGGAAGCACTAAAAGGGTCGCCTCTCCCCATCCGGTCCTCACACTGCCGCGACTGGGGCCACTTGGCGGCTTCCCAACCCCTCAAGGTCTGTTCGAAACCTCTGTAATCTAAACACAAAACGCAAGTTCCAATTTGTTTTTAGTCTACTAAAGTCTAGTAGCTAGTGAGACAGACTGTCGGCACGGTCTGACTTCATATTACATAGTCTTTTTTTTTTTTTTTTGGTGAGAAACAAAAGCACTACTTCGTCATTCTCGTTTCGGCGTTTGGACAGTTCGCGAGCGGCAATGGAAAGCCGATATTGGGCCAAGGTTCCGACTGAGTGTCAACGACAGTTCCTAGCTGACGCTTCCAATAAAGACGACCTCCACGGCGGCAAACCTGGATGGGTACTGGTCAGCCGACAGCGTTCTCGAGATGCGCATTGAAAGAAGGAACGACTTACGCTGAAGTTGCAGCAAAGATTTCGTGATGCTTTGCAGAGGTAAACATGGCGATAGCCACCGCGAACACGAAGGTCATCGCGATCGTAATGTAGATGCGGTCCTGCATCTGCTTGACGTTGTACAGGATGAGAATGGCGAGCACCGGCAAGATAGAGGCGATCACGCTGGCAAACCCGACGCTGACGCGCTCCAGCTTTCGGTCGCTGTATTGGGCAATGCCGAGTTCCTCGTCGACCCAGGTTCGGCTCTGTACATTCGAACGTCAGTAGGTCGTTCAAATCGGCGTACTCGTGGTAGGGTCACGCACCTTCAAGTGTCGCCCTATGAGGCGGTGGAATTTCTGTACAACCCAGCGATTAAAGAATGCTGAAAACCAATCTTTCTCCTCTACCTTGGCAAGCGAAACCAGATCAGCCTCGTTGTCTTCTGCCCAGGTGAAGAACTCAGGCGCATTGAGCGCGAACCCCTTCTTCCGCATGCCGGAAAGCCACCGTCGCAACTCGTCGGTGTCGGTGCGATCCGGTCTTGCCAGGGCGTTCAAGTGCGACATTCGAAGCAGGGTTTCATCTGTGGTAAAAAGGTCAACACTTACGGTCCATGAATCTTTTCCGGATAGAAAGGCTCACCGTATTCTTTCAGCTTCTCCCGCATTTTCAATACCAGAGCCATCTGCTCCGAGACTTTCGGATTGATGACCGCGTTTTCTCTTCGGCAGCCACTCCTGGGATCAAAATGCTGGGCGAGTTCAGTCGCAATGTCGGAACTCGTCATACATCTGCCTTCGGCTTTTCCAAGAGCTTGCAGCCTCTCTCTGAAATGCATCAGCTCGGCTTGCAGAGTCAGCAGATTCAGCATGTTCAAATCGCCAAACTTGCGCACGATTCCCATCTCTGGGATGGGACCCATCAGGATCTCGGCAAGCTTTTGATATGGCGGGCATGATTCTAAGTGTGCGACTCTTGGTGGTGATGGTCGAGGCGGCGATGACTGAGGTGGTGAAGATGATGCCGGTCGAGGCAATTTCTCTTTCACTCGAGGGTCATTTCTTGTCGATGAAGTCCCACCTCGGTCTTCTGGGGGGGCCTCACTTAAGACAGAATCTGAGGGACAGTGGTCGTCCATGACGTACTAAACACACAAGCTATGGCCGGGACCTGAAGCTCTCCCAGGCCGACAGATCGAAGCAAACAGCTGGCATACATAATATTCTTCTCAGTGCAGACACAGCCTGGTGACGTGTTCAAGGCAGAGTGTCAGGCGATGCTCGAACCCGAACAACCATCATGCGAACCACCCGCAGGGTCAAGTCTCCCATCCGCCTTGTGGCTGTGGTATGGAGCGAGCGACGATGTCTCGATCTGTAGAGGCGCGGGGCCGCCTGCATGGTGGTGGCTTCCTGAGCTAGCATGGCTGGATAGGCCCCTATGTGAGAGCAAACAAAATGCCGCAGAGTCCCAAGATCTCCTCGAATCACGTCCTTAAGCGCCGCAATCGATGAAACGTCTACTTGCAAGTGCTGGAGATCATGCGCGCCCTCACTAGCCACAACGTAGGTCTTCCAAGCTCGAGAATGACGTTTCTTCGCCTCCTTGGCGCGGCCCCAGAGGCCCCAAAGGCCCCAATCGTGCAGCTGGGGTTCGAGGAGAGCAAACCTGCCAATCGAATGATATCTAGCCCCTTCACCCCTCAAGCATTCAGGGAGGGAAATTGCAGCATTGGGCGAATGGATGTATCCGTTGCTGGGTCCTGCATAGACAATGTCAAATGGGCACTCGGGTGAGCACAGGGTTACTGTAGTGATGTTGCAATCGCCGGCCCCAGTATTGGCTCCACCACACGTCGTCTCCCTCACCGCAGACGTGATCGAGGTCGTTCACGCGGCTCTCGAGGAACTGTAGTGGAAGTAAGGCGATACAATACCGAGCTGATAGGACAAATTGGATGGAAACACTCGCACTCTCCTTCGAGACCCAGCTTCCACTGCCTCGTGCTGACAGCCTATCCCTAAACTCTGGTCATATTAACTGCCCTTGTTACTCATCGCACATGATGCCCGCGGCCTATGGAGACCAGGCTGAAAACCGGTCCGAACGGGAAGGCTACGATACGTTCTCGCAACTCATCTCCCACCTCCTTCATGTGCTGCTTGACAGCCTGATAGGATCTATTCGTTCATCTCTCGGGATTGAAGTCTTGAGGAATGATATCGCGTCCCTGCAACAGAGCATTTCAGCCCACAATTCTGTCATTCAAGACAATGGTGACGATCTAACTTCCTTGAAAAAGGGCATTTCATCCCTCACTTTCATCCTCAAGGAGAAGACACTTGGGGCTAGACTAGCATTGGATCAGCTTCAAGGTGAGCCCTTCCGGGCGAAGCCCTATCAACTCTACAACGGAAGCCGCTTTGCAGATCGTCGTCATGCTTCAGAGCCAGATTTGAAGGCAGCAGCGGCGCGTTACTTCACGGCGACCGAACCCTTCAACATTGTCATCCTGGATGATGCGTCTGATGGACCTGGCAACCACCTGGCCCGCGCCCAGTTTGACACATTGTCCGACATTCATATCGTCTCGGAAAGACTGGTGGAGCGTCTCCAAATAGTGCACCTGAAACGAAGGATATCCGAAGATTTATGGTGTATGGGTATCGGTGACGAGGAATTACCTTTGCTTCATGAAATCCATCTTAGCTGGCACATTTCAAAAGACATCAGGGTCAGACGTGACCGCTTTCTCATCGTTCCCAAAGCTCCATTCGACGTCCTGTTCGGACGCAGCTTTCTCGTAGATCATCCCGATTTGGCTTATGCGGCTCCCAAGGTTCTGGCCATCGCTAGCTATGAATCAAAGCACAAGGCACTGCAGCGAAGGATAGATGATGACAATACCCTCAAGGAGATGAACAGCCAGCTTCTGAAACGCCAAGCTGATATCATGAACGAGAACCGGTCTCTTCAGGACGAGGATTTGGGCCTTGGTGAACCCCCTGAGGTCAGTCAGATCGGCTCATGGACAACTCTCCCTATGGCTACGGGCCCAGACGTTGGGGCGATGATGACGGACAACACTGTCACTGCAAAGACATCCGGGCACAACGTGCACTATCCAACTTCGCTACCGATGTCTCGTAATCATTCGACGGAGGGTCACACGTCTACTCCAGTAGCTGTAGCCGGTAGCAACGAGGATGAGACATCGAGAATAGTGCCAAGTCGATCCTTTCTGGCGTACAGAGACAACCATTTCCACACCCCCTCCCAGGAGAGCCCTCAGAGTGCAGAGCACGACGCATATTCAAACCCATCTTCTTCTGCCAAGCCACTCGACAACGGTCTCGACTTCCAGAGCCGCTTATCCGAGGAGCAAACCGAAATCACCGTACCGTCTTCTCGTCCGCGTCTGGGATCGCAAGCTGCTCCCTCTGAAGCAACCGCCGACGAGGTCAAGGGTCAAGACAATGATGACGACGACGCGAGCCTGGCCGTATCTCTGACACCTCCGACCGAATTTCCCGCAGTAAGCGGTCCAGCGGACACGGAGGTCAACGAAGGCACAGCTTTGCTGGAGAAGCGACAGAAGTGGAAGGCCAATATTCGGAAGCGTTTCCACATCACCAGAGGCAGATCGTCGAAGGGGAAGGTGTAGAGGGAGGGCTACTCCCCAGGGCTTGACTTGGATCTGTCAAGGAGAGAAAGAACCTGGAGGTGGAAGAGGATGTGGGGGAAGAGGACGAGGAGGGTGAGATCCCTAGCGCTGCATGCTGAGTGTTCGGGTAGTCCCGTCAACAACGCAATAGATACTAGTGAGTCGCATACAGTATCTTAGAAGCTCCCAGGAGCCTACCTAGGTAGCACATACATAGTTCTCCAACAGCACATGTATTGGTTGGTTGCTTTTTTGAAAGATACATTCAGCCTCATCACTAGCTCCACTAGATTGAGATTTGTCTTGGACGAATCTGGAAAATGAAGCGGCAAGGGTGGGACAGGTGAAGCACTGGCTAACTTCACCAAGCTGTGTACATCACATCCATCACCCACCAATGCCGCATTACCTAAACTCAATTACAAGCACGCAGGGACTGACATCCAAAGTAGAATGACTGAGTAACTCGGATTCGGGGGAATATGTAATATATTTTACAACAGATATCGACAATTATTGGTAAAGATTCGAAGCGTAAGTCATGATAGCGTAAGGCGAAAGGGCCGTGAGAAATGTGAGTGTGGCGACACTACACCTTCTCGACGACGTGCTCGTCGTGACCAACAGACTTCTTGCGAATGGCAGTGTTCTCCAGATCGGCGAGCGAGCTCTTGCGGTGGTCTCCACCAACGTCCTGCACATCCTGGAAGGAGACGGTTGGCACAAAGCCAGGCGAGTTCCAGGCCCTTGGGACCTTGGCGTAGAGCTCGTCGACCTGCTCGAGGGAAAGACCCTTGGTCTCGTAGATGAGAGCCCAAACGAAGACTGTAGGGAAGGAATGTTAGCGTGTGATTCTAGAGCACAAGATAGCGCGAGGTGTGGAGAATTGGAAGACTTACAGATGCAGATGAAGCAGCAACCTCCCCAGATGAAGAAGACCTTACTCTGGAGGTTGGCATTGCCGGGACCATCGTTGACGAGGTATGGGGTGGCGTAGGCGATGGCCCAGTTGAGAAGCCAGTTGGAGGCGGTGGTCATGGAGAGGGACTTGGCTCGGACCTTGAGAGGGAAGATCTCGCCGGTGACAACCCAAGCACATGGACCCCATGAGCAGGCGAAGAAGAAGATGTAAATGCAGACGAAGGCGATCAGAGCACGCTGTGCAGGCAGATCGGTGGTACCGGCACCAGTGCCGACACCGGCGACGATGAACTGGCAGACGGCCATACCGACGGCACCGAAGAGCAGGAGGTTACGACGTCCCCAGGCCTCGACGAGGTAGAGACCAGGGAATGTGGAACCGACGTTGACGGCAGAGGTAATCATGCTGACGATGAAGGAGTCAGAGATGCCAGAGTGCTTGAAGAACGAAGTGCCGTAGTAGAAGATGAAGTTGACACCGGTCAGCTGTTGGAGAGCCTGCAGAAGACAGCCAGTGGCGAGACGCTTGCCCAAGCTGCCCTTGAAGCAGTCGAGGTAGGTGGCCTTGCCGAGAGACATCTCGTACTCGTGGTTGGCAGTGATCTCGCCAAGCTCCTCGACGAGAGCCGGGTGGTCGATGTCCAAACGTCGCAGACGAGAGAGGGACTTTGCCGCACGCTCAGGCTGACCACGCTTGATGTACATGCGAGGAGTCTCTGGCAGAATGAGAAGACCACCGACGAGGATGATAGCCCAGGCGAACTGAACAGCGATGGGGATTCTGTAGGAGCCAGTGTCGTCCCTTTTGGATGTCGCGTTGTCAACGATGGCAGCCAGCAGCAGACCGATGGTGATGGCAAGCTGGTAGGCACCGACGATGGTACCTCTGATCCACTTTGGCGCGGTCTCGGATTGGTAGAGAGGAATGAGGGCGGAAACCATGCCGACACCGTATCCTGCGAAGAAACGACCAGCGACGAACATTGGAATGGCGGTGGCGGCGGTCTGGAGGATGACACCGACAACGAAGACGACGCAAGAGACGATCAGACCATAGCGACGACCGAAGAAGTCACCGGTTGGAGCAGCTGTGAGAGCACCGAAGAAGGTACCGGCGGAGAGCAGAGAGACGATTTCAGAAGACTGGCTGGAAGTGATGGCAGGGAGACCGGTCATGGGGTCCTTGTAGCCGGTGGAGAATTCCTTCAACCAGTATGGCATGGCCAGGATACCACCGATTGTGCCGGTGTCATATCCGAAGAGGACACCACCGAAGGCAACGAAGAAGCCAACGGCGATGGCAGGCCAGGCGGCACCTGGGGTGCCTGGTGGAGGGCGAAGGGCGATAGGCATTGCTGTGCGCGATGTCGATCTCGATGTGGTTACTGTTCTTGTTGTCGATCGATCAATCAATCAATCAGATGGGATGAATGGATTGCACCAGACTCGAGAGTTGTGGAACGAGGTTGATTATATGTGAGTGGATCAAAGCGATGGTAGTTCAGCGATGCGATGCGATGCGATGTGATGTGATGTGGTGTGATGGATGAGATGGATGGTGATGATGATGGATGGTAGACGAGAAGGGTGTGGGATGGTCGAATATATACATAACGAAGTATACGACGACATGGTCAATGGCAAGTATCGATCAAGCCAATACGGGTGGCATTGCAAGAGCAGCCAGCAGAGCCGTAGCCAGACCATGCACCAGAACCAGAGCGGGACCAACAGCCAGAGCCAGACCATGAGCCTAAAAATCAGACCAGCACAGGACAAGGGCCAGCCCGAAGGCGGGGGAGTCACTAGGCGGCTTTGGCCTCTTTTTTTGGGGGTTGGACACTTCGCTCTACGCTACCGTACTGTACTCTACCCAGGTGCCGGACTTGTGCTTAGTGTCAGCAGCCTTCGAGGTCTGGTCAAGTGATGGCCATATGCGATGGATCAATGCACTCCGCTACTCCACACACGTCCCCACTACGCCCTTCCCTGCTTCGATCTTCCCATCCAGACTCTCCGTAGGCGGGTTTGGTGCTGCCCTTCGTGCTCTTCATGCCCTTCACGCGGACGTTCTCATCTGAATGTGGTGGGCCGTCATCAGCTAGCATGGCATGCCATGTCATGTCTACGGCATCACTTGCAAGCATCACTTGCAAACCGCCTCCCCAGCCGCCTTTTTGCATGCCAGGACGTAAGGTCTGGTGGACCTACATGTATGCTTAGGGTATTGATGTGCCTTCATCCAGAACGGTACGGTGGTAAACACATCGATGTTCTCTCAGTTACAGTAAGTAGCGTGTGGTAAGATGGGGTAGATCACGCCAGCCAATGCCTGTGTCTTGGGATACGTATCTACGTCACCTCCCCGAGTCCTTTGAGCGGTCCCTCGGTCCTCTGTCTCTCCATTTGGCTGTATTTCGGTTCGTCTACTGTCTGGCTATCGTCTGTGCATCAATGCCCACCACCCAATCTAGAAGTAGTGTTGCAGCACAGCATCGAAGCCATTCGTGTGTCAAGAACGATCCCAGAGAACGGGATTGTCAACAGAGAAGCAGCAGTCAGACATGTCTCACGCTCGATGAGGGCAAGACCGAGATGTGCACACGACCACACAAAGAAAGACATATCCTTGTACATACATCCTCATGGCTAGAAGAAAGACGAGGTGTGCTTGGTCGCCGACAAGCCCAGTCTGCTGCGTAGATAGAAGCACGGCTCCACGCATTCCAGAATGGGAAGACACCCCTAAATAGGTACTGTCGACAGCAGCCAATGAGAAGCGTCGCCTTGTCGCTTGTGTGGTCTACACGCGGAGATGAAGCCAAGCGGGCGTCCGTGCTTGGGCGTGCTTGTCACGCTTTCGGCACGCACCGAGGCTCTCGAACAGGGCCTGGAAGGCTTAAGGAAACGCTAATGGAAGGCTAACCAGGCCTTACGGACGTGAAAAAAAAAATTGTGCTGTTTGGCGGTCCAGCCCTTCCTCCTCCACTCTGCCTGCCCAAGCGCACACTCGCCTCTTCGGCCTCCCTCCTCCACTCCCAATACCGAGTCGCCCCCTTACGTCGGTTTTTACATGGCAGATGAGTCAGTGCGCTGTTGATGGAGAAAGGTATTTGTAATTCTAGAGGGCAAAGAATAACTAGACGTGAGCAAATCAGGCCTTGCCCAGGTGGTCGTCGATGGTCATCTGACTTGTGCTCAAGCTTTGGAGAAGCATCACCAGCCTACCGCCATCTAACGAGTCTTGTAATGCAAGCGTCATCACCGTCGTCACCGATGTGTGCGCATTCAGTCAATCCACTCAGAATGATGAACAGCGAACGCATCTGTCTCGCTGGTTGCCAACCCCCTCCTTCACAGTCTCCACATTCCCCACGTGTGGGCGTGGACTGATGTGGGCAGCTAATGTTCGATGGACTGAAGGATACGGAGGTGGTCACTGTACGGCAGGACGCATTTCCCCAATCCTAAAGTAATGCAAACTCAACCAAGCCTGAGCGGTGGGAGGTACTGTACCAAGCATAATCGCCTCAAAGCGTCGCCATTCCCATCGCCCTACCCGGCAACACTGCGGCGCAATTAAGCCTCCACGCTCAAGCCTGGCCTGGCCACCGGCTTGGTCGCCGCACAGAGCTTGTGTCACCAAGTCCTTCGTCACTTTTGCGCCGCATCTGGTTGAACAGTCGCCGTGCGAGATTGACACGTGCCGATGTGCGTTCCGTCGTCTCCGAACCGTCGCCGCTTGCGCGGATTGAACGCTGTCTTGGGGACTGAAAGTCGCGCCACCGACCAGGGGAAGTTGGCAATACTGCAGTATATGCTCCCCCTTGGATCGTCGCTCATCTCGAGCCGTGTACCCGCTCAAGCTTGTGGGGAGCTATCGTGTGGAGCCTCATCTTAATCACCGCCTTTGGTTTGTGGACAGAGGTCCCATGTGCAAGGGGCCGCAAGCATGAAGCAGACCTGCTTTGAGATCAGACGAACCGGCAATCCCCCACACTTCCCCAACAATTTCCCCAGCCTGTCTCCGTATCTGCTACACCAATTACCATCGCGATTCCAATCTCACTACAGTGTATATGGCAATACGATGCCGACCAGTGGGCCAGTCGCATCCCTGTTCCTCCTGACACAGAAGCACATGCTACACTACCCCACGCGGTCACCACTCAATATCGCATTAGGGCGAGCTACCTAGCCTAGGTAGATACAGTAGGTAGGTAGTCAGTTCATATCATGCCATACACTCCAAATCTTCGAGCGCTGCAATGGCTTCGCCGACCTCCGCTGTCCCAGCATGTGGCTTGCTGGACTCTGTTCGCTCGTATCTGGTGCGTGTTTCAACGTTGTTCTCAACCATATTGGCTGGCGGGTTTTGCTTGCTTGCTTGCTTGCAATTGCGGCTCCCGCTATACCAGCAGTGCCATGCAGTATCCGTCATCCACCGCTTGATCCCTACTCGACGTGGAATAAGACAGCTCCCACACCTGCCTGACAGTAGTGCAGAAAGAATCGTACGTCATGCATTGCAATCGCAAGCCTACCTATATGCCTTCCTATCAGCAGGGGCGATATCCGCGTTTGTTGTGAGAAATCGTAAATTGGATATCTACAGTAGCTGACACAGTCTTGGGAAGGTGATTTCGCTGGAATAGTGTAGATACAGTCTCGTTATATCAATACATAGGTTGCAGGATTACCAGCAACTTTGAGCTGTGCTTCAGTAGTCGTACAAGCTGTGCGCGATATCTTGTACGGGTTAAGCCTCTTGATCACGCTCGGAATCCTTTCGAGCCCATGATTCCTATGGCGTTCACGTGGCTTGAAGATTGTCTCAACGATTCTTCTGTGACCTCAAATGTCCCGAGTTTTATCCGAACAAATCCCTGCCACCATCCCGAATTCAACTTCCAGAAGATACCCGTCTGCATGTTTGTACGGATGGCCGTTGAAATGGATTCGATATCCATATCACAATGTCGTTGCGTCATGTCGCACGGTTTGCTCCCATCGAATCAACACTTTGGGGTCTACCAGCCGAGATGCCCATCTCCCTGCAACTGGGACAGCATGCACCACGAACCGAAACACAGGCGATTAATGCTATACCATGTGTCCAGCCAGGATCGATGATACATGAAACACCTCTTGAAACACCTCTTGAAACTTCACTTGACACTCATACTCATAGAGATGCCAGAGATCAGTTGCCTGCAAGATCTTCCTTCCGCTTCAGTGTTCTTGAGTGTCTGTCCACCTCGTTCTGTATTTCGCGAATCTTGAGCTTTTCGAGGTCAAGTTTCATTTCTTTGCCGTCCTCTACACGAAACTGTCAGCGCTCATTCCAATGTCCCAACGCCGTACATTTGCCATATGTCCTGGTAGAATCTCCCCTCCGTAGTATGCGCCTCTTGTCTCTTGGTGCTCTGAAGCATCGGTGCATCTACTTACTGAACTTGAGCGCGAGGAAGACCGGGTTTTGAGCCTGTGTTCGAGGAAGGAGCTTGACATCGATTGTCATCCCGTCGGCACGGGCGCTGGGAGGAAGCATCGCTAGGAAAGTGCGCGCCGTCTTGCCTGACCGGGCATTGAAAGGCGAGAAAGCGGTCGTGACGCTGGTGATGTATTTGGTCAACATGGTGAAAGGTACGCAACGAGCTCCAAGACACAATTTTCGAGCACTCTTCCAATCGACTTTCTGTAGGCACGTCGATAATGGCCGGCCGCAGCATCTCGTGCTGCTACACTCCCGCGGAGGTAAATGCCAAGACTCCACGTCTCGAGCAGAACATGTGATTGCGCATCGAAGCTGAGTCATCAAATGCATCATGATGCGACTCTTCAATTACTGGTAGTCCAGCGTGTTAAAGCATGTTATGATTCAGCAACAGTCATGAAAAAGTCCTTCACAGCACGTCGAGTTCCTCGTAAGATTGGGGGTGACGAGGACGAACAAACCACCAGTCCCGACACATCAGGCGCAGAAACAACAGGTATGCCGCAGACCTCATCGCGCAAGCTTTCGCATTCATTACAGTCTCGATCTAACGCACCTTATAGCCCGTTCCACACGCTGACGTTCGAGAATGCAGAACAGACCGTCTTCCGACCAAGAGCCAAACCTCGCAAGTCTACCAACCTACGAAAGTCGTTCGGTCCTTCAATCACAGACGAAGATCACGATGCCGAGCCAGCTACAGGATCTGGCGTGGTCACTCCCAAACGTACGAACCTGAATAGGCTCGCGGTCCAACATAATGCGCGAAAGAACCGCCCATCGTCTCTAGCGCAAAGCATATCGAGGCTTGATCAGGACTCTGATGAGGATCGTGAAGCGGCAGACCCTGGCATACCGAGCTATTCTGCCGCCGAGCTTCAACGGTTGAAAGACAGCACGCCAACCACACCAAGGGATATAGCTAGCGCAAACGCAACAGATACCGACGGTTCGCTTGACCTCGCTGCAAAGTTTGGGAAGGATCTCTCCCGGTACGATCCGTCTGGAGGACGTCCGTCGGCCATACCATCGGAGGCAGAGATAGCCGAAAAGAAGGCTCGTCGAGCTCGATTGGCCGACGAGCAGAAGGCAGAGGAATACATAAGTTTGGATCCCGATGATCCAGACCTGGACGATGACGACAATGTCATGCGCGATGACTTCGGGCGTCTGGTGCTGAAGCCGAAGGATAAATGGGGTGCGTCAGAGACTAGGCTGGTGGCAGACGATGAGGATTACATGGAGAACTTCGACGACTTCACGAACGAGTCCGGTAGGGTTGAGCTGGGAGAGAAGGCGCGGCTTGAAGCAGACAAGCGTCGACGTGAGGAAATAAAAGCACAGATCGCCACTGCAGAGGGCGCAGCATCAGACGAACACGACGATTCTGCGGACGAGAGTGAGAGGGAACGTAATGCCGCATTCGAAGATGTGCAGACCCGGCATGGGACGTACTCCTCCAACACCACATCAGCAATTGAGAAGGAACGTCTCGCTCGGCCACGTACTCCACCGATCATTTCGCCATTACCGACGCTCGACGGCATTCTCGATCGTTTACGGAAACGTGTTTCTGACCTGCAATCAGCCCGCATGCAGCACCTCACAGAGATGGAAGCCCTGCAGCGCGAGAAGGTACGGATCGGCGAGGAGGAAATCAGGGTCCAGCGCGCTCTGAAAGAGACTGCCGAGAAGTTCGAGCTGCTGAGAAAGGAGAAAGGCATCCAGGCGGCTGCTGCCATCGACGGCAACGACGTCTCCGCTCAAGCGAGCGCCATCGCGACTCGAGATGCATCTCCCAAACTGATCACTGGCCACAGCGATGACGAGGACTCGCAGAACCTGATGAGCGGAGCATTGGATGGAGCGAACGGTGGTCCCGACGAACCCCAGTCGGCGGACAGCGATGGCGATGAAGATTACGACCGGCCTAGGGGAGGACTCGGCTCTGGCATGGGTGCTGTGAATCTCGACGGATTCCTGACGTGAGCCACTGTATTGGGTAGTGTAGTGTAGCCTCGTTGATTGGCACAAGCAAGCATTGCGAACACAAGCCGGTCTTGTAAAGTAGCGAATTTGTATACTAATTCGACGATTGGATCACATTCTAACGACAAAGCTTCAAGAATATGACGATCACGGCTTCGAAGAGTCAGGTTGCAAGTCTCGGTCATGATGCTGGGAAAGTCCCACATGGGATTCGCAATGCAAAGTACATGCATAAGCTCTATAACGACGTCTAAAACATTTCAGTCTTCGGGATTGCGGTTGCCCTCTATATCCAAGTCTTCTTTTTATCATACAGTTCGTATATTTGTTCGTGAAGAAGTAGCGTAGGCCCGAGAAAGAAGGGCGCCTCACGATCAACTTGCCTTTGCACGTAGAGCTTGGTACTTCTCATCGGGGATCGTCAGGCATTGGATGCCGAGGTAATCGCAGATGGCGTTGATCACCAAGAACGCCCACCGAAAGTAAACCACCAGAGCGAGGAGGAAGTATGCACACAGGTAACCGTATTCGAAATCGGCCGGCAGGTGGGGAAGTCCAAGATAAGGCGCGTTTACCAAGACAGCACCACCGACCAGCGGTGCCAAAAGACCTGTCCACCAAGGGAATGGTTGATGGGTGAGATGGGCAAGTATCATCTTGGTCGTCATCCGACCAAAGACGAACGACAGAATCAAGCACAGCAGGGTCAAGTGGTTGTCGGCAAGCAGGTGGGAGTATGGCGAACCGAGCCAGGCAGTGAGCGAGCCCACAAACACCAGCATCGGCGTCCATTGGAAGAACGGGTCGAGGATAGGAAGGCCTTTCGCCCTCCTGGCTTCGATGACGTTGACGATGCATGACGGCAGGTGGGCGACGAAGAAGCTAACTAGGATGATGGGGGCGAAGACATCGACGAAGGAGGTGGTACCAAGCACATTCTCAAAGCCGACCAGGTTCGAAAGGGGTACTCTCCAGATGCCTGGGCCAAAGTAGCCAGACGCGGCCATGAGAGATGAGGCCATGATCAAGCCTTCGGTCGGGCCGTTGAAGTAACCGAGATATAAGGTGTGCGTGTGGTAGGTCTCCCAGGTGGAGAAGAACATCGGCAGGCAGGGTACTAGGGCAGTGAAGGCGCCCAACTTCGTGGCGCCGAGGCCCATGGCGGAGGTCTCCAATAGCGAGGCCAGAGTACAGTTGAGGGAGTCGATGCCGTGGTCGAACAACTCGCCCAGCCCGGAAGAGGTGCCCGTCCGCCTGGCCTGCTTGCCGTCGATGTTGTCCAGAGTTGAATATGCCCAAACACCGAAGGCATAGCTGTAGCAAGCCCATGCCGGTGCTCCGTCAAGATCCGGGTCGACCACAGCCATCAAACCAACGTTGCCGATGACGAAGAAGAAGCCTAGGAGGGTGACCATGTTCGGGGCCAGCCATAACGGAAGCAGCTCGACGCATGCATTCCACTTGTTCAATCAGGCCTCGTCAGACGTCGAATGTAAAATGATTGGAGGGCCTAGACTCACGTAATGGTTCAGGATGTACTTTGAAATTGGTGATTTGTCCACAGATGAGTACTTGTAAGTTTTGAAGTGTGACAGAGCTTCATCTGATATGCATTCCGCCGCAGCTCGTCCTGCAGGGCAACGACACAATTGGATCCATGGTCAGTTCCTAGACCAACAACAACGAGACTTGCTGTCAACAACAGACAGATTAGAGGTGAACATACTGCTTGTCGCGCGGGATCCGCCGTCCTGCCGCTCCATAGCGGAGGTAGAGAGCCGATGAGGAACAGGTCGTGACATGTCAATCCTCAAGGCTTCACTCTATCGCTTTTTCCCCTCTCCCCCCTTATGCAGGAAACTGCTCTCGAGGATGGGAAGTGCAACGGGTAGCAGAAGGAATGAAATACCTAACCACCGTCGAACCTGAACACGCAACGACAATTGGAAAGTTCGGGACGTGGATTTTTTTGTTTTCAGAGGAAGCAAGCAACCGTTCGGCCAGGGGGTGATGTCAAAAGTCTCGGCCGTCTGATGACACGTGAATGAGGGCGGCGTCTTCCATCGCCGTCCGGTATCACTATTGGTTGGACGACATCCCATTGAACACAGCTAAAGACTACGATTGAAATATCAGTATTGGTCAAGCGGACCCGCTTGATCTGCTGTCTGTAATACACTGCGCTCGTCATGGATAAAGTGCATACTTCTTGTTGCTGAACACCTGGGCGTTTGCGACAATCCACCCGTTGAGATATGCTAGATTCGGAACCCTTTACACTGTATAATGGCTATCTTGAACAACCACAATATCCCAGTAGACACATTGAGTATGGTTGATCGATTGATGGCTTTTGCTAGATTGACCACATTGACCGATCTGTACTATTGATCTATCTCTAAGACCTTTCCAGCAAAGATGCCAGATGATATCCAAAGGGGACGTTTCTCATCGAATTTTGTGAGATACGACAGTAAGAATGCACAGATAGGTAGATGTACATCCACCTGCGCCTTCCAAACCCATCAAAGTTGGGTAATGTTTTCTACACCGATGGAGGTTGGAAACGGGTGAAGATGGAGATGGAACGAAAACACTCATGATCTCATGAAAGCTCAGATAGGTGATTTGCAGGGTGCATACAATCTACACGTACCCCAATCCAGCACAATCCACACCCATCATAATTGCAGCCATGATATGCTGCAACATAGGAAAAAATCAGAAGGCACCCTTAAGAACGCTCAACTGTATCTGAATCGACATTCCTCTTCTTAACGATGCCCAGAAATCAACGTAGCTTTTCATAGTCCGTCGACCCAGTAACTTTCGTTTCTTCCGACGACCGTTATCATGATGATGATTGGTGATGATGATGACATTCCGAACCTTGCGCCATCCCAGCATAAAGCATTACTGAATTTAACGAGTGCTCATGGCCTTGGTGACCACGCGCTTGAGCGCGAGCTCCTTCTTCTTCAGGTCGTCGGCACCAGCATCCTCGATCTCAAGCTGAGCCATGGCGTCGCTGAGGGAGCTCTCGATCTTCTCCTTCTGACCACGCTTCAGCTTCATGCTGAGAGTTGGGTCGCTGACGATCTCCTCGACTCTGCTGATGTAGCTCTCAAGCTGTTGCCTAGCCTCGAACTTCTTGGTGAAAGCATCGTCGGAGGACTTGAACTTGGCAGCATCCTCAACAGCCTTCTCGATATCGGCTGAGCTGAGCTTACCAACGGAGTTGGAGATGGTGATGTTGGCACTGCGGCCGGAGGTCTTCTCGGTGGCGGTAACCTTCAGGATACCGTTGACATCGACCTCGAAAACACACTCCAGAACGGCCTCACCAGCCCTCATGGGTGGGATAGGGGCGAGGGTGAATTCACCGAGAGATGTGTTGTCCTCGCAGTTGACACGCTCACCCTGGTAAACTGGGAACTGAACGGTCTGCTGGTTGTCGGCAACGGTGGTGAAAGTCCTCTTCTTCAGGTTGGGGACGGTGGTACCACGGGGCACGACAGGGGCGAAGATGTTGCCCTCCATGGCAACACCGAGGGAAAGAGGAACGACGTCCAACAGGAGCAGGTCCTGGGTGTCGGCGGAGGTGGCCTTGCCGGAAAGGATACCGGCCTGGACGGCGGCACCGTAGGCAACGGCCTCATCGGGGTTGATGCTCTTCTCGAGCTTCTTGCCGTTGAAGAAGTCGCTGAGGAGCTTCTGGATCTTGGGAATACGAGTGGAACCACCGACCAGAACGATCTCATCAACCTTGCTCTTGTCGAGACCAGCATCCTTGAGGACCTGCTCGACAGGCTGGATGGTGCCGTTGAAAGCCTTGCTGTTGATGTCCTCGAAACGGGCACGGGTGATCTGGGCGTTGAAGTCCTGGCCGTCGAAGAGAGAGTCAATCTCGACAGAGGTCTGGGTACCGTTGGAGAGGGTACGCTTGGCACGCTCGCAAGCAGTTCGCAGTCTGCGCAGAGCACGGGGGTCGTTGGAGATGTCTAAATACGCGTGGTCAGTTGATGTTTATCCAGGTTGAGAAAGAGAACGACTTACCTAGCTTGGTCTTCCTCTGGAACTCTTTCTTGAAGTGCTCAAGGAGGTTGGTGTCGAAGTCCTGACCACCAAGGTGAGTGTCACCAGCAGTGGCCTTGACGGTGAAGACACCACCCTGGATGTGGAGGAGGGAGACATCGAAGGTACCACCACCGAGATCGTAGATCAAGACGTTGCGTTCCTTGTCAGACTTTCCAGCACCAAGACCGTAGGCAATGGCGGCGGCAGTTGGCTCGTTAATGATACGGAGAACGTTGAGGCCAGCGATGGCACCAGCGTCCTTGGTCGACTGTCTCTGGTTGTCGTTGAAGTAGGCAGGCACGGTGATGACGGCCTTGGAAACCTTCTTGCCAAGCTTGGTCTCGGCAATCTCCTTCATCTATACGGCTGTCAAAAAAATGATCTCACAAAGAAGGTAGCAAAATGAGGCTGGACGCACCTTGCCAAGAACCATGGCGGAGATCTCCTGAGGAGAGAAGGTCTTTTGCTCGCCGAGGTACTCGACCTGGACCTTAGGCTGGCCATCGTCGTCGACGATCTTGAATGGCCACGACTCGATGTCCTTCTTCACGGTGGGGTCGTCAAACCTCCTTCCGATAAGACGCCTGTGCGAGCGTCAGTAAAAGTCCCGTCGCCGCATCGGATGTCAACTCTTGTCCGGTGCCCATTACTCACTTGACATCGAAGACGGTGTTGGCTGGGTTAAGGGCAGCCTGGTTCTTGGCGGCCTCACCAATGAGACGCTCCTCGCTGGTGAAAGAGACGAAAGATGGGGTGGTGAAGCTACCCTGCTCGTTGGCGACTGAGGCACTAGTCAATACGCGAGGCTCTGGAAGTGGGCGGACACGACTGGAAACATACTGATCTCAACGCCAGCGCCCTCGTAGTTGGCAACGCAAGAGTAGGTGGTGCCTGTGGTGGTGGTATCAGCATTCGAATTCGTTCCCCTCTTCTCTTCGCTGGTTGCGCACACAGCCCAGGTGGGTTTGTGGGCGTAAAAGAGGCAACATACCAAGATCGATGCCGATGGCACCGTCGTAAACTTCGTCAGCCATGGTTGTGAAGGTGTTTGTATGGGGGGGATATGAGGTGGTGATGAGGGGAGAGGGGGAGGAGAAGTTGGGAGGGCTGTTCGAAGGAAGTATTTCTTCAAATGCCACCAAGCGGGCAGACACTATCGCGAATTTCCTCACAAAAAGTTCGAGCGCTAGTTTCGGAGCAGACCTTTTTCCGCCACCGTCCAGGGTCTGTGGATTGATGAGTTTTCTTGGACTCTGCCCGGCTTTGAACCTGAGTATCTCCGAAACGGTGAGGGGCAACGGTGTTGAACTGCGGTGTATTAGGTATGGTATGCGTAGTTACCAGCATGGCATCCCGCTCAATCGCTCTACTCTAGGAGTGTTGAGCCTGTTGATGTATTTGAGACACTTGAAGCCGTTACGACGACAGAGGTGACTTTATATACGACAGAGGTGACTTGAGATACAAGAGCTCAACAATGTTGAACTTTTAGTAGATTCAAGGTGGTCCAAGGCAAAAATACCTTATCTTCCTAGTTGATGCACCGCTGACTCTAGGCAATACGATGATGTCGGCATCATACTGGGCCTGATGTAATAGTAGAAACTAGGTATGGGTATTGTTCACTTCAGACTACCTACATGTCTTGATCCACTATCAACGGCGGCAATGTCGCGATGTAGCAAATATAGCGTAATGGCTCCCCTAGCCAGTATCTGCAAACATGAAATTCATGTGGTGAGGCGCTGGACAACAAAGTCACTTTCCAGCCTATCCAGCAATGCATCACCATACTCCTGATCAACGACTCTCTCAAATGCACTCATTGATCTGGGTCGCCACCAATCTTGTAACCCGCTCAGCTGCTGGCAGGAGGCTTTGGAGAAACAGCCCTTGCACTGCCTGTTCTCTCCACCTCTTGTAATGTTGCTTCCTTCTCCTCTTGAGCCTTAATGTCACGCACTTTAGCCAGAACGACCTAGAGCAAAATTCATGTCAGTTGAGCCGCAAAACAGAACGCCCGATTTGGTGTGACCATATCTCATGACGCATTGTGTGAAACTTACTTCGCGGAATATCGATCCTCTGGCCAGCTTGCTGATACTTCGCTTTCTAGTCGTGGTATGACCGTCGCCATCCGCGTTCGGTGGGCATAACCCACCCTGTGTCGCTCCCATCGTCGAGCCAGATCCTAGTCCAGTGGGATCTGTCGAGTCTCTGGCTTGGGAAGTGCTGTGCGCATTCACTGTCTGCTGTGCTGCCGCGCTTGGATCTGCTGGTACGTCAGCCTCTGCTGGCACATCTTCCTCTTCATCTTCTTGCATCTTCAGCGACTCTATACGATTGGCTAGCTTGACAAGCTCAATGCCACGACGCAAACGAGCCTTGGCAATGTATGCACGGATCTCTGGCAACAAGTCGTGATCGCCGGCACCCTCGCCTCGTATCCATGGATCCTTCAACGCCTGGCGACTGGTCGCTCGTTCGTTGGGGTCAGGTTTCAGCAGGCTGAGGATGAAGGATTTCGCTTGGGGAGACACGTCCTTCCAGTAGCGCTCGTGAAAGACCACCCTGCCGTGTCTCGTTTCCTCGATGAGGTCAGCGAGGTTTTCGGACCGGAAGGGGCTGTAACCGCAGAGTAGAGTGTAGGTAATGACACCGAGAGACCACATGTCGACAGGCTTGCTGTGCCCTCTTTTCAGCATGACCTCTGGAGCTGCGTAGCCGAAAGAGCCGGCCATGGTCTTCAGCACGCCAGTGGGAGAATCTAAATGCTTTGCAATGCCAAAGTCGGCAAGTACAACCTCGCTGTCTGCACTCTTGGTGAGATAGAGCAGGTTCTCTGGCTTGAGATCTCTGTGAACGACGTCCTTCGAATGCAGGTAATCAACGGCGCTCAACACCTGTCTAATCGTCTGCGAGGCGTCCTTCTCGGTGAAGCGGCCCTTTTCACAGATACGGTCGAACATTTCACCACCAGTGGCCAGCTGTGTGACGATGTAATACTTGTCACGAGACTCAAACCAGTCGACAAACTTGACGATGTGTGGGTGTTGCAGGTTTTGCAGCATGAGCAGCTCGTCATACACCATCTGGTCGTTGCCCTTGACGTTCTTTTTGAGGATGATCTTGACGGCGACCTTCGAAGACAGTCAGGGAGCGTGAGGTATGGCAGGGTAGGTTTGAAGCTACATACCTTGCTTATTGGGCCGTCTGCTTCCTTCACTATACCATAGGTGCCAGCGCCTAAGGTGCGGCCAAACCGGTACTTAGACCTGGAAGCATTCGTGCGTTAGTTGTTTCTGCAGTGGACGGTAGTGCCGGGAAGGCTCGCTCACTTGCGATCGTAGCTCTCAGGCTGGCCGTGGAGGCGATTCAGCATGCCTTGCACTGAGGGCAATACAGGTCAGCGAGTGCGATACACAACGTAGACAATACTCAACATACGCGACATGTTGCAGTGTGCTTGTCAACCTTGCCTCTGCTCAGGCCAATGGTAGATGGAAAGCAGCTCCTCGGTGTGGGGCCTGTCTGGAGGAACCTCTGATTTTGAGGGGTTGTTGGCGTGGAGAGCTGAAGTGGTATAGGATGTTATCAGTGAGTGGTAGTTGATATGGATGTTGGCTGGGTTTGGTGATGTTGGCGTTGATATTGACTCAAGGTGGAGATGGGAGGCAAGACGGATCAAGAGCAGCTACCCAGGCAGAGCAGGTAGGTAGGAAGGCTACCTTATGTGTGGTGTAGATAATAGTACCTACCTGGTAAACACCTACCACCGTAGCCTTAGTAGGTAGGCAATAATTAGAGCACAAGGCACAGCCTCCTCGCGGTAGGTGCAAGCCGTAGCCGTAGCTGTAGCTGCGTCTGTCTGCCTGCCCAGGTGGGATGTACCTCTCCACCGAGAATGGGTGAGCAGGTACCTCCCCGGTGGGCTGGGGTTAATCGCTAGTACTGTGCCCTGTTCACGATGCCTGGAGGAAGGCTACCTCCTAGGATAGGCCTCAGCCGCACATTCCCCCGCGCTTTCCATACTCTTATTAGGTCTGGCTTCCGCACCTATATTGCACTCAGACACAGGTCTATAGTCGAATGAACGCGGTCTGTCTGCTATTGACGACGAGGTAGTTGAAGAGGTAGAAGATGTAGTGACGGCTCGGGTACGTACTACTCAATGCTTTCGCAGTAGCATTTCATACGGCAAAACTGGCATTGGACACCCAGCACATGTGCAATTGGGTGGAGGACGATGAGTCAGATATGACTACTTCCATGTCTAATCTCATCTTATCCATCTCGGCTTATCGATATCACCCCTCAGATCACCCGCATAGCTTCAATACGTCCCCAGGTAGATAGGTATCTAGAGGATTGCATCTACCACCGTTGCTACCTAGGTACGCCAGTGTCGTCCCTTCTGCCTCACCTTTTATATCCATCCTACAGCGTCAGAGAAGCAATACTCGGCCTTGGATTGACCTGCCGACCACCGCCCTCCCCCCCAATTCTGCTCGACCATCCGCCTGACCATCTACCTACCTGACCCATACCTTACATGACCTGACCTATAGTGACGCCCACAAAACCTGGGGACAATCATCCACCTCTTCATCCACAACCGTAGGCCTTCACCCACCGCAACCAGCATGCCTCAGCCCATCGGCTGCATTCTCTTCAACGCGCTTTCCTGACCACGTGCCAGCCTCCAGCTAGGCCAACTTCATAGTCTGAGCCGAATCGTAAAGATAACATCAACAACAACAACGACCAACGACAGTATACCTCGTCCTGGTCCTGATCGAGCCTCGCAAGAAGACCTCCCCTGTCTGAACTTGCCTACCTGCACACGAAGCTCTGAACGACTGTCGCTATAGGGTTGCGGAAGCGCCTCAAGTGCATCTCCCTCCACCTCCGCCGCGAAGTTAAATACTCACCCTCCCCAATCTCATCGCCTTCCGCCACTCGGACCTTCACGGGAAATCTCGGCCTCATCGCACCGCGACCCTCTCCTGCCGGAAGAACTGCTACTGGAAGAACTGCCACCACAATCGACAGCACTCACCGTACCTCCAAACGCAAGGCCTCGACCGAACGCACTCTTTCTTCCTCCACTCCTGATCACGAAGCTTCCTCAGGTCTCACGCGATCGAAGTCGTTTCCCGGCCTTGACGGCAGCGCTGCTCCAAATAGATCCACTCTAAGAAAGCTGCGCAAGCTGTCCGTACATCAGCGCCGCCGCCGGTCATATTCTGACCCCAGTGATATCGCTGTCCCCACATCTTCAGGAAAACGACGGCTCGCCGCCGAAAAGCAGATCCCTCGTTTCTAGCCGAAACTCTTGGACCGTAAATAAAGCGGGCACGTTCTCGAACGATCAAGGAGCGGAAGATTAGTCGCTATCTCTGTGACCATATAAAGGTTCGGGCAGTTGAGCGCGCCTGGCGATCGTTCAATCCGCAAATATGGCGGGAATGAGCGGGAAAAGGCTACAGAAAGAGCTGTCGAAGGTATGCCGCCAAACATCTCACTTGATGAACTCTTATACATAGCTGACTTGGTGTGCTGTCTAGATCGGTGGGACTCTACCCCCTGGGATAAGCCTGGTGACCGCTGAGAACCTCCGAGAGTGGCATATGGACGTTCAAGTCATCGACAATCCAGTATACCCACCAGACGAGAAGTATCGGTTGAAGTTTACGTTCTCACAAAACTATCCAATAGAAGCGCCGGAAGTCGTCTTCCTGCAGCTATCGGATCCGGAGCGGAAAATTCCACTGCATCCGCACATCTACTCTAACGGCATCATTTGTCTTGATCTGCTGGACTCGCAGGGGTGGTCACCAGTACATAACGTGGAGAGCATATGCATTTCGCTCCAATCGATGCTGGCGAGCAATTCAGTGAGGGAGCGTAAGTCGACCTTCGTCTAAACCATGATGAAATCCCACAAACTGACAATGACTGTATCCAAGGCCCTCCTGGCGACGCTGAGTTCGTGAGGACGAACCGACAGCGCCCACGAGACATCAATTTCTTGTTCCACGACAACAAAGTCTAAAGTAATGACAGCATTCTTCCTTCCCCTGCGAATGTATACCAACGCCTTCTATCCACCGTATGGTCGGGCTCTGTAGCTACCGGCAGCTCGCATACAGCTAATTCCAACCAACACGATGGAGTTCAGCTCGGCAAAGTCCTGGGCAGCTCTATCCATCACTAGCACCATAGTAACATATACAATTCTGATTACTGGCGATCAAAACCCAAGCCCTGACGTCTGGGTCTTGATATCCAAGTCTTTACAGCTCATATCTTGTCCCTGCAAGGCTGAAGCCTCGGCCGCTCAGACGTTTGGAACATTGGTCGGCAGAATCCATTTTGTGATGTCTAGATATATGCAGAAATGCGCATTGGCGATACTTTCTCTATCACACCCACTCAGTTGACATATCCCGTGGGATGTGAAGACTGGACCAGTAGGAAGAGTATGTTCAAGATCTCACGAGTAGCGCAGCAGTGGTGGGCAGGGTCCCTCGGAAAAATGCCCTGGAAACCATGCGTCATGGTGCAGCAGCGACAGATCTGGACTGCCTCAACACAGAGCAACTTCTCCCAAACAATAGTTGGGCAGGATCATCGCATGCACCCTTGACTGTCGTGTTACTGTAGACAGAGAAGATACTAGTCGTATTGGTACCTGACGTGTTGAAGAAACGTTATATTATTAATGATGATGCTTTCGAGACAGACATTTCAACCCCCCCTGTCGTTCGAACAAGGCTAATCGCCTGGCGTTTGCAGGGGGGTTCGTCTTCTAGAATTCCACCATCTTTCAAATCATCAATTTGACATCGAATGCTGGTACCGATACTTTACAGTGCAAGACGCAATCACGACATTGCCAGTTTCCAACACGGTAAAACGGCATTTTCACGCTTAATAAATAGCTGAAGTCCACCTGGGAAGATTAAAATACAAATACCATCCAGAGTCGCAGCGCCTGAATACCTTACCTACCTGAACCCCACCGGATTACTTACCATATCTTATCAGCCTCCATTTCTCTGCATGCATCTTCCCAATACCTGTACATCCAATCCATCCAGAACCCAGGCATACTAGTCCACCCCCACTACGCTACGACCCTTTCTATCGTCGTCCATCGAATTTCGAACCGCTTATATATATATAATAAAATATATATCTACCGAGGTAGCGCTCGCTCACAACCGCCAAAGTGTTCGCCCACGCATTCTTTCGCCGAGCAGGCTTCCAACCACTTCGCTCCAGTCTATCGCTCCCACTCGCTGCGACTGCAGGATTCGTCTATCGCCCTGCCGAATCAACCTCCTCGCTTGCTCACCAAGCCGCAACGACACTCCCATCGTCGTCCCGCAAAATGCACAGCAAGGTCGTCATCATCGGCTCCGGCCCTGCCGGCCACACTGCCGCCATCTACACCGCACGCGCCGACCTCAAGCCGGTCCTGTACGAGGGTTTCCTCGCGCTCGGCATTGCAGCCGGTGGCCAGCTCACGACCACCGACGAGGTCGAGAACTTCCCCGGCTTCACCAAGATCCAGGGCTCGACCCTGATGGACCAGATGCGCGCCCAGAGCGAAGCCTGTGGCACAGAGATCGTCAGCCAGACGGTCGGCCGCGTCGACCTGAGCAGCCGCCCGTTCAAGTACTGGCTCCACCCCATGGGAGACGACGAGACTCTCGAGGAGGAGACCCACACGGCCGATTCCATCATCATCGCCACGGGTGCCAAGGCCAGACGGTTGGACCTGCCGGGTGAGGAGAAGTACTGGGGCAATGGCGTCAGCGCCTGCGCAGTCTGCGACGGGTCGCTGCCCATCTTCAGGAACAAGCCGCTGGTCGTCATTGGCGGTGGTGACAGCGCAGTAGAGGAGAGTCTGTACCTTACAAAGAAAGCCGAGAAGGTCACCGTGCTCGTGAGGAGGGACGTCCTGCGTGCTAGCAAGGTCAACGCTCGCCGACTGAGCACCAACCCCAAGATCGAGATCAAGTACCACACCCAAGGTGTCGAGATCAAGGGCGATGACGGGCCGAGAGGTCTCATGAAGAGCATGGTCATCAAGAACAGCAAGACCGGCGAGACGGAGGAGATCCCTGCCAACGGACTGTTCTACGCCGTCGGCCACGATCCTGCAACCGCCCTGTTCAAGGGACAGCTGAACATGGACGACGAGGGCTACCTGATCACCGTTCCCGGCACGACGGAAACCAACATCCCCGGCGTGTTTGCTGCTGGAGACGTCCAGGATAAGAAGTACAGGCAGGCCATCACTTCTGCAGGTGAGTAAACTCTAGAAACAGGACGACCACGAGTTTGAGACGCATGTGCTAATTTGTCATGTAGGTACCGGCTGCCAAGCAGCACTCGAGGCCGAGAAGTGGCTCGCAGAGCAGGAAGACGAGGAGACGAGTCCAGCCCAGGACCACGAAGTCAAGAAGGGTGCTCCTCAAGCCAACGGCGATGTCCCAGAATACCGATCAAACCCCCTGTTATAATATGGCATCAACCACACGGGACGGGACGCAGACGATGCACCTCTGATAGTCTACTGCCAGACGTATGTTTCTGCTGCCACTTCCTTTCAAGTCGCACCGAACAGATAGGCTGCAAATTCTCAACCATTTGACTACAAAGATGATACACTGAAATCCTGATGAGGACACCTGAGTCTTCATGTGCTACTGGGCCTGATGATCTGTCGAAGAAACGGGGATCAGGCATACTACCTCAGATGGCAATACTAGCTCATTGTAAACAGAGACACGCCGAAGTAGATGCATCATGAAACGACGGATTCTGGCATGGTACCGACACCAAAAATAATACGATTTACCCATTTTTGACCGAGCAGAGTCATCGCGACTCTAATAGATTCAGAGCGGTCTTGAAAGCGTCAACCACCTTGATATCTGGGGTTTGTCAGTTAGAACGGTAAATAGCATCGAATGAGTATACTATACTTACAGTGTTGACGCCTCTCTTCCAACTCATCCTCTTTAATCTGCACGAATCTAACTTGCGTACTGAGTCTGTGAACCATATCAATACACCGTCGAGGCGGCATCATAACACCGTATGACGTACCTCTTCGAACTCCTAGGCGCTGCGTGTTCAGAAAGAGTACGTGACCACACTCGGAAATACTGCCAATGGTGTAAGTGGTGTCTTGATGTCGGCATGGTGGATCAAGACGACAGCAGAAAGCGAATTACCTGGTTGAGCTCCTCGAAATCACGCATAATTTCACCTTCCCTCACCGTGAACTCCCGCATGAGGTGATCGTGGCGAAGTTGAAGGTCTTGCCAGTCGAAGTCGTCAAGTTTGGCTTCAGGTATCAGACCAGTACCCGAGGCGGTCGCTGCCTCTTGGTCGGGTAGAACCTCATTCTTCGGCCGTGGAGGAGGCGGCATGGTAACCTTAGGAATTTCGTGTTGCCCTCCATCTTGATCCTGGGCGGCATCACGGTCTGCTTGAAACGGATCCTCATCTTTTACGCCTGGAGCGTGCAGTGGAGAGCTTGGCACGCCAGGAGACGTCGCATCTGACGATGTGTCTGGCAATGCACCTACTTCAGTAGCCGCGTTGTCCTGGCTAGAGCTTTCCATGGCAGCGTTGTCACTTCCGTCATGCAAACCCGTCGCTGCGGTCGATGCGATGTTTTCAACACCCGGGATTCCTCATGCCTGGCTCGTACCGTACATCCAGGCTGACATCGCATGCAAGACACAGTCGCAGCAGGCAGTGTGTGGAGGACGATACAAAGCAACTTAACTTCGGAGCACAATGTGAGACGAGGCAAGACAAGGCAAGACAAGGCAACCAGCCGAGGGACAACTATACCTACGGTGGTTAACAGCGTGACGGATACTCCCGTATCCCGATCACGGGCGGCTCCAGTGGCGGAGCGCCGCATCCCCACCTTGGTGCCTGGTAGGTACTAGATTGTACTGTAGGTAGGCACAGTTGAGCAGCGTTGCTCTTCACCACTTTGTTAATCGACCACCAAGCAGATGTCAACAGGCCTTCCAACTCTGTGGTCCTCCTCGCAAACCCATGTCTTTGCTGTCCACTGTGTCTACGCCGGTTGCGTGCAACTCACCCATGTGGTCCTGGCAAATACCTATAGATATCTTCAGGGCAACCATATGACGCTTCAACCCTAATCACCGCTTCCACCTGATACCTACTTTCGAGGAACAGACACCACTCGTCCGTCTATGACAGCAATATGCTCCCGCACGCCCGACAACATTTGCTCTGCGAAACTCTGTCAAGGGAGCGTATCTAAATTATGGCCTGTAGCATTTGCTCGCGAGGCTTTGGCCGCGACCGCAAGCCGACATGTCCGTCGTGCGTCCAAGCTGCCATCTATGTGCCGCGAATAGGGCAAGTCTCTGCCCTAATAGATCGCGAAAGACAACACACCTACACAGAAGCTGTTGTTCGTCCCGGCAACGACGGCGTCCTCGCTGCCCTACCACAGGACGCTGATTGGGACATCATCTCTGCTGGGGTCAAAGCACATGGTCACGCGACCACAAAGCGACAGCTCGCGTCTACTGAAGACCGGATTCGCAGAATCGATAGGGAGGTTGTCAGACTTCGACAACAGATAGCTGCCAGTCGCGATTACATTAAAAGCAAACGGTCTGAAACCGATCAAGCGAAGCATCTGGTCGAGTCAGAGCGCAAGAAGTTCAACGAGCAGAAAGTGCCAGCTGTGCGTGCACTTCAGCAAGGTAATGAGAAACTGGATGCCAGACTGGCCAAGACGAGGAACAAGATCGTCGATGCTCGTGTCTTCCTCTGCAGAGAGGTCAGCCTCCTTAAGGGATTGAGACTTCGTAAACGCAAGAGCAGGAATGGCACCGTTAAGGACGAATACTGGATTGGTGGCGTCCCAATTCCCAACTTGCAAGACATGGACAACTACCGTCCAGAACTCGTTACTGCGGCATTCGATCATGTCTGCCGCCTGTTGATGCTTGTTGGTTTCTACCTATCGCTTCGACTCCCAGCCGAGATTGTGCTTCCAGACGATGGCCGTCTAGCTTTGTACAAGGAGCGCGACGCTTACAAAGGGCATGCAGCAAAGCTTTCAGAAAGGCCATCCCTCACGTCATCTGAAATAGTCCGACAGCCAAGGCCTAGACCCCTTAGTATAAACGTACCGTTACAGAAGCTGTACATGGAAGATCGTAAGGGCTTCGATCTGTTTGTGGAAGCAAGCTGCCTCCTAGGCTGGAACGTAGCCTGGCTTTGCAAAGTTCAAGGTCTGCCCCAAGTAGATGACTTTGACAGTGTCTGTGCCATCGGCAAGAATCTGTACGACCTCCTGCTCGGTCCGGAATCTGATACGCATACGCCATATCGTCTTGGGACGATGTCTCAAGCAAGTGCATGGCGAAATTTGAGCAGCCTCCAAGGCAAGGATATATTGCGAAATTGGCCTCTACTTTCAGCTGGGGAGGTATCCTTGCTCTGCGATCGGCTTAGCCGGGTCCTCGTTAGTGACATGGGACAACTTGAGTAGGAAGTGCCGGAAGCGGTTGAATGAATGGACTGTGCTTGGGTGATCCGATATGAAAAAGACTTGAATGTGATTGCTACAGGTCTTTACAACGGGCTCAAGCTGTATTACAAGCCATGCACATAACACCAGCAGTATAATGATTGTGGAAGGACTGAGTCTCGAAAACCACAGAGCTCAAGCATGTCACTACCTAGGCACTGGTGATCATGCTTCTAGCGAGTGCGCCTCCATAGACAAAAACTGACTGCAACGTGATAACGACCGTAATGACTGCAAGTCGGAATTGTGGTATACGCAAGTTCGCTGTAGATGAGATATCTCGTTGTAGCAGCTGGCTGGTCTGCAAAATGCATGTGGTAGTTTACTTGCTATATAGATGTAGAAGCAATGCTGAATCTATTAGTTGTTAAGGACACTCCCCATGAACCTCATCTCGCGCTGTACTGGAAAGCGTTGTTGCGGGACTTTGACGAAGAGCTGTAACCGGACGGAATTTCCAACGGACATTGGCTATTCTTAGGATAATTCACAGGTGCGTCGGAAGATGAGTAAACTTTGCGCCAATTCACCTTACTTCAGGTGTGAATCGCCCATACAGAGCATTGTAATATTGGCTACAGCGTGCGAGTAACGTGTTATAGTTCAAGCGAGGGCAAGAATGGTGGCTCGCAAGCGGCTGCTCTGACCATCTCGAATAAGTAGTGACCCTTGAATTCGATGACCTGAACACCGTTGTCGCTGCATCTATCGCCATACCTCTGGAGATAATCATTCGATCATTTGCACGGCGAGGCCAAATTCGACCAATGCGACCATTAGACATGATCCTACACTGACACCAGAAGCATGCCTACAGGGGCGACGCGTAGGTCGCGCAGCGGTGTTGCCAGCAACGACGCGCCCATGACGAAGCCGCATCTGACTTCCGCACATCCTGCCAGCTACAATGATGCAGCGCCACCACGGCCGCACCAACCGATATTCTCTCCGCCAGCGATTCCATTGTCGATGTTGAGCAATGATCACGCCTCTCCACGACCTGCGAAAAGGCAAAAGCTCGATCTGAGGTTTAAGCAATCCACTCTCGATGCCCATTTCTTTTCCCGTGACGTGCCTCTCTCGTCTGCTGTCAGAGCAGGGGATGGGATTGCCGTCACTTCTAGGGTCTTGAAGGTGCCCACTATCCAGCGCTTCTCTGAACCAAGCGACACGACCGTACACACTTTGCGCAATGCTTCAGATCGCTTTTCACCAAATTTGCAGCCAAGCAAGCCGCCTGAAATCTCGACGTCACTCGCTATCGATCATGACGCGTCTACATCAGCAAAGCCAGAGCCTTCCCTCACCGCCAACACCGATGTTGTTGGATCCACACCCGATAATCTGGCGAGGAAAGAGACCAGAGGACGTAAGAAAGAGGAGAGGAGAAGTCTGAGGAGTCAGGATGAAGGACCGCGGCTCAAAAGTGACCTTGCGACGTATTTCGCAAATTATGAGGACATAATCTTTGATGTATCAAAAGGAGAAGAGTTCATTACCGCCGATACCACCCTTTTCATTACCGACGAAACTGATCCCGCTCAACCGACCGTGAACAGTTCCCCATCTGTGGGTCCTAGTAAACGATCGCCAGCCAAAACCCGGCCACCACCGGAAAGTTCTGGACGTAACTCAGCACTGTCAGTATCTAGTACATCAAATGGTTGTCAGCGTCTGGACTTGGATTTTGCTATTCGTTCACTTCCGGAAGAGACTTCGGATCCCTTGTCGGATGAGCATTTTGCCAAAGCACACCGAAGAGCAGAGCGGAGAGAGAAGCAGATGCGGAACATCGAGAAAGAGCGGGCAATGCATGAGAAGGTTCAGCTGGATAGCCTCTTAGACGGCCTGCTTGGGCATGACTGGCTCCGTGTCATGGGAATCAGCGGAATTACAGAGACAGAGGCGAAGAAGCTTGAAACGAAAAGGGACTACTTCATTGCAGAGGTTCAGACCCTCGTGAACAAGTTTCATGCTTGGAAGAAGGAAGAGAAAAGGCAACGACTGAAGAAAGATGGAGCGCGACGTGCAGCTGAGGAAGAGGAAGCCAATGATAGCAAAGATGGCGAGTCAGATGGCGAAACTGAAAGCTTGGAGCCTTCCTCGAGCGATTTGAACGCCAGTGCTGCTCAACAGTTGAGGCAAGAAGCCAATCAGTCTCTCTCGACAACACCACCAAGCAAAGCTCAAGCAAAGCCACAGGTTACTGAACCAATTGCTAGCAAACCACCCCTCCCCCCACCCGTGTTGGAGCCTTTCACAAGCTTCTACAGCAAACGGCACCTGCGGGATGCTGCGCTCAGAAAGGGCAGGCCAGGGAGGACTATCACAGCGTTTGGCCAACCAGTACCTCAGATGGAAGAGTGCGAGTTCAAATTGCCTGATGATTTCATTTCTGTGGATATCTTACGAGCAAATGCAAGAGAGAGGAGAGCACGGAAGCGCAGAAACATGGCGGATGCCGCTGCCGCCGCTGCGACTGGGAACGAGGCGAACACAGTGGATTAACACGCACAAATACAAGCTGACGTCCTTGGTGCTATGAACTTATAATGTATTGTTACTTTCCCTTTCACATGACCAATGACGGTTGTCTTTGGGGTTTGAAATTCGTTCATAATGTTTTGATGGAGAATGCCATATTTCACAGGCCGATATCAATTTTTTTTTGACCATGTAGTACCCATACTTATTTCAAGCAGGTGATTTATGGGCGATTTTGTTTGCTAAAATTCATTATGAACGCAGCGGTACTAGACGAAACCCTCAGACATGAGGTAATGAAATGTTGAAAATAACGCCGCGTCAATATAACGTTATACGCGCTAGGCTATGCCGTTTCGGGCACATTCTCTGTTTTACTGCGTCGGGATATCATTCTGGTCGGAAATAGGTAGGCAGGGTAGACTACCGACATAGGTAGGTAGACAAGGTGAGATACCTTGTTCTATTAACCGTACTGCGTGCACACTTGCAACACCACCTAAGCGTCGACAAGGAAACCTCACCGCCTACTTGCTGGTCTTTCGCTTTTCCACATTAAACCTCTTACCTAGCGCAAGGCGCGTTCGCGATTTCACAACTGTAGCCGACTTGCCGAACTATCACCTCCTGCCATCACTGGACCCATCATTTTCAAAGAATCCCACTCGCGCGAATATCCACACCCTCAGCATCGAATCACGGCTCACGCGATCGTCTTGCCTTATCATTATGCGAGAGCGATGAACATTAGAGGCTGGGATCATTGGGAGCTTGGTTCGCGCAAGCGGCGCGATGCCTGGATTGATCAGTGAAGATGCTGCGCCTGCGCCACCAACGCCTGCGCCGGATATTGTCACATATTCTGTGATAAAACAAAGGGTTGACTTGGACGTGGACTTCGCTCGTCGCTCACTGAAAGGCTCTACTGAACTGACTGTTCAGCCACACATCAAGCAGCTCCAGGAGATTCGCCTGCACTGCCGACAGTGCAGGCCCACGAGTGTCCAGGTTGGCGGCATCGCTGCGAGAGATTGCAGCTACGATGACCCGTATACCAGGATCAAGAGCTTGCCGGAAGACAACGGAGTACAGCACCACGCGCTACTCAAGTCGAAAATAGAAGGAAGTCTGAGGCACGAAAGAGAGCTTGTTATACCCATACCAAGTAAATTGAAGATCCAAGAGCTCGCGCTCGACCCTACTACCGCATTGCCGCAGTATCAAAATGGTGTGGCCCCTTCTCTGCAAAAGCAAGAAAGTGATGCCTTGGCGGCCACAGAGTCCCAGCAACTCAATGGGACCGCTGGCGGTTCGGCAACTGCGATGCCTAAGCAGTTTGCTCCCTTGAAGGTCTTCATCGAATTCGAGGTTGAGCACTTCAGGGATGGTCTACATTGGATCGGCTTCGAAGATGGGTTGGACGCTCGGTATCCGCACTGTTACGTCAAAGCCGATCCAGAACCTGGCGTTGCGAGCTGCATCTTTCCGTGCGTTGACGATAAACTGTCGCGATGCACCTGGGAGATCACCATTCGATGCCCAAGAACATTGGGAGATGCGTTCAGAAGGCCACAAACGCCCGGAGCTTCCAAACCGCAGCCATCGAATCAATCTCTTCTTCCACCAGCACCACCGTCTGGCTCTGCC
Organism: Scorias spongiosa; assembly: GCA_018467035.1. Lineage (NCBI taxonomy): Eukaryota > Fungi > Ascomycota > Dothideomycetes > Capnodiales > Readerielliopsidaceae > Scorias > Scorias spongiosa. The sequence continues at coordinate 137,674 of JACSZZ010000007.1, read as the reverse complement.
AGAGATTTGCGCAGAACACCCATTGCTCCTGTTGTGAAACCTCCAGAGCCCAGTCACGAATACTACCTGGATTTGACCGACGAGGAGGCGGCTCTTGACTTGACAATCGTTTGCACAGGAGAACTGTCGGACGATGTGGTAGATCCAGAAGATGAAACGCGCCACTCCCTCACGTTCAGTCTTACTAGTCCTATATGCGCGCGTCATATTGGCTTCGCTATCGGTCCATTTGAGGCTGTGGATTTAAGTTCTTTCCGTGACACCGAAGAGGAAGAGCGTCTTGGCCAGAGCGCTGTTAAGCTTACGGGTTACTGTCTGCCTGGTCGCATGAATGAGTTGAAGAACACTGCATTCCCATTGACACAATGTGTCGACTTTTACGGTGTGAACTTCGGCTCGTCGCCTTTTCCAACTCACGAGATCCTTTTCGTTGATGACCTAGTGTGTGATGTCGTGCCTTTGGCCGGATTCACATTTGCCTCGTCCAGGCTTTTGTTCCCCGAAGATGTTCTAGAACCCCTGGAGCGGACGGCGAGACTTCTTACCCGAGCGATAGCCCAACAATGGATGGGCGTCAATGTTATACCTGCCTCTGGCAAAGATGAATGGGTAGTTGCTGGAACGACGGGCTACATGGCTGATCTCTTCATGAAAAAGCTTGCAGGCAATAACAGCTATCGATGGCAGCAAAAGCTCGCTGCCGAGAAAGTCTACGACATTGATGTTGACAGGCCTAGCATTGCAGAGCTTGGATCTTGGCTGCATCTCGACAGTGAAATCCGAGATTTCGTGAATCTCAAAAGTGCTCTGGTCATGTTCATCCTCGATCGGCGCTTGATGAAGGCAAGCGGTGCAACTGGAGTCACCCGAATTGTCAACCGTATCCTGCTCCAGGCGAAAACCGGGTCTCTGGACAACGGGCAGATCACTACAGAGGACTTCCAACGTACTTGCGAAAAGCTCGGGCACAACAAACTCGATTCGTTTTTCAAGCAATGGGTCTTTGGAGCTGGTTGCCCTATTTTCCACGTAACCCAAAGGTTCAACAAGAAAAAGCTGGTGATTGAGATTGAGATTCGGCAGCGCCAGAGCGAGCGCAAAACAAAACCACCTTTCGCTCCTGATAATTTTGCCAGATTGGTCAAGGAACACATGTCAGACATGTGGGCCAGCCCTGTCCAAAATACTTTCACCGGACCAATGACGATTAGGATCCACGAAGCAGACGGCACACCATACGAACATATTGTTGAAATCACTGACAATCCTACGAAACTTGAAATTCCATACAACACCAAATACAAGAGACTGAAGCGTTCACGGCGGCAGAAAGAGCGGCAGCCTGCAGGCAATGACGTTTCGATGCTTGAAAATAATGATGGAAACGACTCTCTTCTTTACTGCCTTGGTGACATCTTGGACTCCCAGAAGGAAATGGCGGATTGGAAGCTTGTTGAATGGGCTCGAGAGGAAGAAGACAAGATGGGGCAAGAGAGCTACGAGTGGATTCGCTTAGATGCAGACTTTGAGTGGATCGGAAAAATCCACTTGGTCATGCCACTCTACATGTACATCTCTCAGCTTCAGCAAGACAGAGACCTTGTTGCCCAATTCGAGAGCATGCGTTTCTTACTTGGAAGCAACCCTCATCAGATGTCATTGACCATCTTGGTGAGAACTCTCATGGACACGAGATACTTTTGGGGTATCCGAGAGATGGCTGCTGAGGGAATTGCCATTTTAGCCAAAAGCTTCGGCAATGTTGACCTCAGCGATGTTGGTTCCTATCAGCTGGAGAAAGCTTTCAGCGAGCTTTTCTGTAACGAAGGATCCAGCATGCCGAGACCAAACGATTTTTCAGACCGTGTGAACTTTCTCATCCAGTGTGCAATACCACGGGCCATGTCAAAGTTACGAGATCCCGATGGAAAGGTCCCCATGCCGGTGAGGAGGTTCTTAGTGGACAAGCTGAAGTTTAACGACAATTCGATGAATGAGTTCTCTGATGCGCACTACATCGCCACTCTTATGAAATGCTTGACGGACGCCCTCATCACCTCACATAGAGAACCGGCACCAACTTATGACTTCAGCTTTGGCGAGGACGAAGCCATGGAAGGTGACGATGCGGACGATCCAGATAAGGTGTTCGAACGAGAAGCGATCACCGAAATCGAACGATACCGGCGAATTGACGAGTGGATATCATCACACCAAAATTTGTACACCACGACTGTTCTTGATTGTCTGCAGAAATTGACTAAGGCCAATATCGTAAAACACAAAATTCCGGAAACGCTTCAGTATACCCGGCGTGGAAATGCGGATAACGTTCGTTTACACGCCTTCTCAGCACTTATTGAGACCGGTGGGGCCAAGCACATGCGGGTGATGAGATATTTGCTTCACACTTTGACAGAAGACCCTAGCCCCTACTTCAGAGACAGACTTCTAGGATGCTTTGGTGAGGCATTAGGCCACATTGCACTCGGAGACTTCGATCGAAATGAGCCGGCTCGAGACCAGGCTCCTGAAGCTCCTCCTGTCGACAGCTTGGTACTAGAGACGGACGTTAATAGCGATGCGAGACATCTAGAGATCACGCGGAAGGAGAATGTAGATGGAGCGCTACCTGCGCTCAAGTCTGCGCTTTCTGGAAATGAGCTGTTCAGAGACTCTTTGTGGAAGGCGAGCATCTCTCCTTCGTTGACCCTGAAAGAAATAGGGGCATTGGTGGATGTCGCTGCCTTGATTTACGAGGCTACGACCTCCTTCGTCGTCGCTCTTTCGTTGCCCCAGTTCTGGAAATGCCGGACTAAGAGCAAAGGCCGAGTCCATTTTTGGAAGACGAATAAATTTCGAACACAACCTTCCAAACCTCTGCCTCTAGAGGATTGGGAGGAGATTCAGAAGTTGAAGCTCGCATATAAAGGCCCTCTATCACCTTTAGTCGAGCGCGCCCAAGAGCAAGCAAAGATGAAGCTCCTCCAGGAACAGATCGAACAGGTTGAGAGGCTACAGGCACAGCAAAAGAATGTCGTCGAAACCCCAAAGCCTCAGCCAACACTGCCTACTCCACACGTGTCCTCTCCACCTCCTCCACGTCCACCAATGCCAGAGCATCGACCAAGTATAAAGTTGAATTTTGGGAAGCGCAAGCATAGCTTTACTGAATCACAGCCTGAGGGAAGCCCCAAGGTGCCAAAATTACCGAAGCTGTCGAAACAGCACACCCCCAGCAGTCACTCTCCCACCGTGTCTGCACATACTGCCACGCCAACCGCCAAGATCATCGGAAAGGCTGCAAGCTCCAGCGCACCGCGTCCTATGCAGAAGCGATCCAAGCTTGTCAGACTCAGATTCGGTTACAGCGCATCCAAAAAAGTCCAGCAAATCATTTCCCGACCGCCGAAAAAGAAGATCACAGTATCTTCAGCTACGTCTTTGAACTCAGCTCAAGTTACCTCTCCTTACCCCAACGTAGGAAAAGCTATTCCAAGGCCAGGAATTCCAAGTGCTCATCATGCCGCCACTTCTTCGGTCGACTCTGGAGTGAATCTGAATGCTGGTGGCTTCAGGAGCTACGGACCCGTACCCACAGCACCAGGGGGAGCCGACTCTAAGGTCCCCTCTAGGTCCAACAGTTCTATCGTTGGACCGAGGCAGCAGCCTTCAGAATCAAAACCTAAGCAGTCATCAACTTCAGAGAACACTTCGCAACGAGGCTCGCATCCGCCGAAAAACATTATCAAACTAAAGCTTTCAAGGAAATCGGGCGGCCCGGGCCAATAGCAAGGAGGCAATGTTATGTAGTGACTGCACATTACTTTCAATTCATTACTGGGGAGACGGTCGAGAAATAGGGATGTCTAAAGCTTTGAAACTGGTTGTTGAGCGTGATGCTTGTGCATATTGACATCGATATCGACGTAGCGATGCAAGATCAAGGATAGCATAGTCCAGGAACGAGGCTTTATCCTCAACGTCCTATACCATTTCACGGCCCTCCTGGTGGAGGCTCGTGGAATGGTTGTTTTGTAATAATGTGAGTGCTGGTCTTACCGCATGACCCAGTCTTTTGAAACGTTGAGTCCCAAATGGTAGCCCGACCTTTATGTGGAATTACTGTTAGTCCATTATTTTGTTTTTTTTTTTCCAAAAATTTGGTAAGTGAGGATATACGTGAATTACAGTAAGATGATAGGCATCTAAGAGGAAGCTTTGGGGAAGCGCCAGCGACATACGTGCCGTTTACATGTATCCGTTATTCGAGTCTTTTCATTTGAAGCTGCTTGGAAAGGGCACAATGAGCAATGGTGTCCCACCCGACACCGTGACAGGCGACAGCTACCGTTGTTGTACCTGGCCTTCAATAGTCTAACGGGCTGCCAACAAAAGCCTTTTGATAGTCGTCAATGATCTCTCCCACTTTCACCAGAACACCGGCAGCTAGTGTACGGATCTTCGCTTCTTGACTGCCATCGCTCCGAATTAGCTTGCCTCCTCCGGTCCTCTCGAAGACCATTTCTACCCATTCTTTGGTTTCATACAGCTGACGTGGGTTATTTTCCACTATCCGCCGTTTATCCTGGTTGACTTCTAGCATCGTTAGGGTCGAAAACAGTACTGTTTCGAGTATGCTAATGTCGCCCAGAGCTTGGGTTCGTAACGACAGCAGCAGATCCCAGAAGTCAGAGGTAATGTGAGGAAGGCCCACTGTTCCTGGTCCTGAAGCGTGGAGGAGAAGGGCCAGAGTCCTCAGGAAGGTCGTTAGCAGTATTGGTATAGATCCGTAAATGCTGCCGTTCGTGCCGTAAGCCATCAGATCCTGCTGGTATCTTGTAAGTAACGGGTTGAAGAACCACTGATCTACGTCTTTCGTGAGGGCGTTTTTAACAACAATATGCTTTCGATTTGTGGGTCGTGATCGGGACGAGAACTTTTGCACCTTCACGGCGTCAAGATGGGCAGTACTGTGGTCTGCTGCACTCAAAGCAAGCGGTTGGATTATGCTGTTCTGCACCACACTACTGGTCCTTTCGATTTGCTCAATGGCAGCGTCTCTTGGAGCATAAGTAGCATGTAAATGCTTTGGCAGACGTTTGCTTGGAAACTGTCCTTCATCAGTCTGATTTGTAGTCTGCTCCAATCCGGCCAGTTCTCTTCCTGCTAACCCGAGGCCAGTCAGAATGACACATCGCTGTGACAGAGAATAATCGCCGGCAAAAGCCTGATTCGACAGCCAGGGTCCTAAGGTCTTTGGGTCACACACAATTAGAGCAATTAACGCTTGAATACGAAGTTCCTCGAAAGAATCCGTATCAAACTTGTCGTGAAGGTTGCAAAATATCCGAGCCAATTCTTCCAGGTGATCGTGCACTTCTCGACCAAACTGTGACTTGCGGCGAATTAGGCTTGCGGCGTTTTGGATGCCCATCTGAAATCGGTCATGGCTCTCATCGTCTCGCAACATGGACATCAGCTCTCGCACATACACAGGAGGTCTTTGCTTCTGGCGATTCACGAGAGTTGCATCTTCGTCACTGTCTTCAGGATCGTCGTCAGGTTTTGCATAAGGTTGAAGACTCTGATCGTTAATCACTGCCATTGAGGAATCATCGACTTCCACTATCCGAGTTTGTGGAAGTTGAAGCGTCCCTGGGGGCCGCAAAGGTCCAAATACTGGCTTACCCCCTCTCGTCGGTAATGAAGTGCCAGTATCAAGTTTCCTGTCTTGATCGGATTCTTGTTTTTTGGGGGAAATGAGGAGGTCAACGAAACTTCGCCAATTCCCAAATCGGATTTCGAGAGTTACCAGTCGTAGAAAGTCCTCAGCTTCTTTTGTTTGTACCTCCTTTGTATTGAAATTCATTTTCAAATTATCACTGTCAACCAAAGATGATATTGCAGTTCCTAATATCATTCCGAGCCATCTCGCTCTTGTGTTGGTTGCGTCGAGGCGATGACTTATTCCCGATAGGTAATGAGATGTTCGTGAAATGGATTTTAATTTGGGGGACGCTATCCTTCGAAGAGCGCCAGCAACGAGTAAAGCGTTAATGGTCAAACCTTCTTGGGTAGGGGTAGATGCATGTCTGATGAACAATTTGTCTCCTAGAGTCGTAATCAATCGTTCAAACAGATTTTCCAAGTCTATGGCTGAAGAGTCTGCAAGTACTAGCACACACGCCTCTCTAACGTTGAAAGACAGCCAAGATGCGGCGGAACTATCGGTCATTAAGTCTGAGAGAAGTATTGTATGTTCTCGTCCGTCAAGGTTCGATTGAAGGAACCATGCAATAGCTGACGACCGGGATCGATCGCTGTATGCTTGTGACAAGATCCCTTCGTGCTGCATAGGATGGCTTATTGATGACAGCCACTTGATTGTGTGGTCAAAAACATGCCGAGGTTTTGACTTGATACTTACTCTCCATAAGTCTTTCATGGCGTCCTGACCACGGGTTTCAGCGATGGGTTCGCCCAAGAGAGTGGACACTAAACGAGCTAGCAGGTCCGGTGAGTAGCCCATATTCAAGGCGCGACCCAAGATATCGCTCGCTGGGTCATACAAGCAGGCAAGTGACAACATGGCGATGTTCTCGCCGAGCCAGGAAGCATATGATTTGCCAGAAGACAACCACTTCCAAGCATCATTTTTCTCACCTGCCACGTCGAGGGCCTTAGCTGTGAGTGTCACCACTCGCCCAGAAGCAACCAGGCTCAAGTATTCTTTCCATGCCAGATTACGCTGAACATCGCTTCTTGTCAGGTTCAAATGTTCGTAGACTATCCGTGTATGGTCATTATCTTTCATCACAAGATGGGCTAAGGAGATGAGATCGTGCAATTGAGATCCAGTGGCTATAGCTGAGGATTCTATAAGCTTCAGTCGGCCAAAAATTGTACAAACGCCGGGTGCGCTCTTAAAGACGAGGGCAAACAAAGCTCTGTCTTCCTTTGACGCTACCTGCCAGAAGTCGCGCAAAGTCGTTGAGAGAACACAATTTAGAATTTGCGCTTGGACTGTTCCTGTGGTGCGTATGTCAAACCCGTGCTGATTGGGACCAATTAGCCATTGCAGAGCGCTTCTCAACTCCTCTATATCCGGCTGTGACTTCAGTGTGCTGAGAACATCCTCAGCTGTCTGGATAGACGAACGGACTGCATCTCCTTTCCCAGCCTCACCAGTTAGCTTTGGGGGCTGTGGCACTTTGGCATCTTTTTGTGGCGATTGAATCCTGCTTGAGATCGCCGTCAAAAGTGCTTGATTTCCATCTTGACTTCTAGCGGGACTGCTTCCCGTTGGAATCAGCACATCAGGCATCCTTGGTTTCCTATCCAACCGTGATAAGAATCAACAGCGTTCATAGCAAAAGCGATGGCCCTGCAAGTGAAGAAATGATCATCTGTTAACCTTCGAGAAAGTCTAGATGTCTGAAGCCAGAAGCCAGCAGAATATCCAATCCAATGTAAGTACGTCTTGCTTGGGCTTATCGATAAGGCCGTTGGTCGAGTTGCCTGAAGCTTCACCTACGTAGTACCTGCCTAGCTTGGTAACCAAACATGATTTGATACTTTGACCTTGAAGGATATCTTGGGTATTGCCTACCCAGGTCCTGACCTCCTACCTCACGCCACGCCTCTCTCTGGATTCGTGCTCTTTTTGCATCCCAAATACCACTGTGAAATATTGCGACCATAAGTCATCCCAGATTTGGCATGCTCCATGCCGCTTTGGCATCATCAATCCTGCCCAATTGAACGATCAACCTCTCCCAGCGGCTCCAGGCCTGCACTCTCGCCAAAATGTCTGAGGTTGAGGTAGGGAATGGGGACCGGAAAAGATGGAAGCATATGGATACTATCCTCTCCCGGCCGGGAGCTTATACAGACGAGACCTTTCAGCCGGGAGAGGTGCCAATCGAAAGTATACAAGCGATGCGGGTTTGTGTCATCGGAGCTGGTGGGCTTGGATGTGAGATTCTGAAGAACCTCGCCCTTTCGGGCTTCAGACACATCGATGTCATTGACATGGACACCATCGACGTATCAAACCTCAACCGCCAGTTTCTGTTCCGAGCCAAAGATGTAGGACAGCCCAAGGCTAGTGTTGCAGCTGAATTTGTGATGCGTCGGGTTCCAGGATGTCAAATCACACCCTACGTAGGTGCAATCCAAGATAAAGATGAAGACTATTACAAGCAGTTCCAGATTGTGATCTGCGGTTTGGATTCTATAGAGGCTCGCCGGTGGATAAACGCCACGCTGGTTGGCATGGTCGATGAGGATGACCCTGACAGCCTGAAACCTCTCATTGACGGCGGCACTGAGGGCTTCAAAGGTCAGTCACGAGTTATATTACCAACGATAACATCTTGCATCGAGTGCCAGCTCGATATGCACGCGCCCCGTGCTGCCGTGCCACTTTGCACTCTGGCTACGATTCCACGCCAACCCCAACACTGCATTGAATGGGCGCACATCATTAAGTGGGAGGAAGAGAGAAAGCACATCACCTTAGACAAGGACGATCCGGAGCACATCACCTGGCTTTACCAGCAAGCATTGCAACGGGCCAAAGAGTTCGGTATTGGAGGTGTGACGTACAGCTTGACCCAGGGCGTCGTAAAGAACATCATACCCGCCATTGCGTCAACCAACGCTATCATCGCAGCCAGCTGCTGCAATGAGGCTTTCAAAATAGCCACCAACAGTGCACCCTTCCTTGGGAACCCTGGGACAAACAACTACATGCTCTACACTGGCGATAGCGGCATCTACACATACACGTTTGAGCATCAGAAGAAGGACGATTGTCCTGTGTGCGGCAACCTTCCCCAGAATATGACCATTGATCCAGAATCGACGCTGAGGGAATTCGTGGAAAGTCTGGCCGAAAGGCCTGAAAGTCAACTGAAGAAGCCCAGTTTGAGGACGGAGGCAAAGTCGCTATACTACTCGAGCCCACCAGGTCTCGAAGAGCAGACAAGACCGAACCTCGACAAGAAGCTGAAGGAACTGCTGTCTGATGGGGAGGAAATTGCCGTAAGCGATCCGGCCTTTGCCATTGCATTCAGATATAAAGTCGTGTACACATGAACAGAACATAGAAATGATATCGGACCTTCATCACCGTATGCATTTACATTCGAGGGTTGTAGCCACTTACGTCCGCATGTCCTTGATTCTGATATTGAGACTAAAGATCTGAATGCAATCCATCCCATCATTCTTCTTGTCATTAGACGCAACTTTTCAATAGGAAGTTAAGTGGCGTCAGACGAAGGGTTAGTGTTGATCCCGCGGGCATGCTGCTCACCCTGTTGCTTTACCCAACAGTCCATCAATACGTGAAACCTGAATGAATCCTGATCTCAATTTCGACTATCTGTCATCAAGTTGAGATCGAAGACACCGCCTGAAATATGCCTTTTCCTTGGTGGACCATCGGATGCCTCTATGGCGCATCGAGTGTGGCCCTTGGTGCGTTTGGAGCTCACGGCCTCCGACGCCGAACCACCGACCCAGCCAAGTTGTCGAGTTGGGCGACTGCAGCTCACTATTCGGTATTAGACACTCCACTCCCTCACTACAATGCACCCTACAGACCTACCCGTTCATTGCAATGAGTGTGTATAAGGTGGCTGACAGGGAAGAAAAAAACCGTAGCTCATCCATTCCGTGGCACTCCTAGTGGCTGAACAGGCTAGCCCAGGCCGAAATGTTATCGCAAAGAGCTGCTTCCTCGCCGGCATGACAATGTTCAGCGGTAGTATATACCTACTGATCTTGGATCCACAGCGATTCAAGTTTCTCGGGCCCGTCACTCCGTTGGGCGGTACGGCCTTGATCGTGGGATGGGTGGCGCTGGCGGTTGGTAGCAGAGGAAGGGCCATCAGATGAGCAAGATCTCTACGTCGACCATCTCATCGTCCGTGGGTAATGCCTAGGGAAATTTATTCTGCTGAAATGACAGCAAATTCGAAGAGACTGGTTAGAGACATCTGAAACACTTCGAGAATTGAATGCCCATGCGGATAAGAGCTGAATCGCTTCACTACATACTGATCATCGTCAAATCCCAATAAAAGGAGCATATACATTAGTCGCCATGAAGCATAAACTCATATGAACATTTTCACAACAACGTGCCCTCTCAAGCTGCCAGTAGTGCTGCTCTGACCAATCTGACCACGTCCCAGCCACTAAGCTGCATGCTTGGGCTTTTTCCCAGACTTCCCTTTCCGAGCATTGACGAGCTCACCGAGTCTTTTCTCCATCACATCCCTTCCATCTCTCGTGTGCCAGACGAAGTGTGGCGCTTTGTTCACGACGTCCCAGCTGAGTAAATTTTCGGTTATGGTGGTGAGATCTTTCTGTTTGCGGTTCCATTCATCGTCTTTGCGGACATTGATACCCGAGCTTACGACGACCAGAGGAACATTCGACCCGGCAGATATCTGACGGGCAGTTACAACTTCTGATTTTGTCAAAGAATCGGCAACCAAATTCTCTTGCAGCTGAGCTTTGATGAATTTACCGCCCTGGTAAGCCTCGCTTCCATAAACGCGATCTTCCCTTGTGCGCCCCTGAAAGAGTGCTCCTGCCAATCGCTGTATTCCCAGCGGACTGATGATACCCCAGGCCCATAAGAAAAAGCCTCTGCTAGGGCTTGCTAAGCGGTATAGGAGGTCTTCGTGCAAGGGGTCTATCATCATGATACCCTCGACTTCCTTGAGATGCCTCGATCCGAAGATTCTGCTCAGGATGCTACCATAGCCTGCTGATACCAGTACCCATGGGCCCTCTTCACCCGATACCGCAAGGGCTTCAGCCAAATTGTCGACGCTCATGCCGGCAGAATGTGGCGAGGGCGCATTGTCTGACCAAGCATAGCCCGGACGGTCCCAGTAGCAGTACCGATCGATGGTGCCGTTCTTCCAGGCAGCATACGCCCAGTGTTCAAAGTCGTACTCAAGTGGCTCCTCAGCAGACTCCAGGAGAACTGTTGGATTTTTCTTCCCATCGCCATCATATGTGGCGTTGCCAATGCAGGCAAGATGGACCTGATATTTACCCCCGTCCACGTAGATCCGTTCCCCATCAAACTCAAGAGATGCATCCCTGGACCTCAACAGCAATGTTGCGGTCATTAGAACCGCAATGACGATGAAAACAGCCAAAATGATCGTAGCAACCAAAACGGCAAGCCACTCACGAAGGGTACGTCGGCTCTCAGGCCGGCCAGTCAGACGCTCTTCTTCCTCGCGTTTGCCCCAAGCTACTGCACGATCGACCAGAACACACCAAATCGCTACAAGTGTAGACCAAACAACAGAGGCAATACCAGGAGGGCCCTCTTCAAGCCTTAATCTCTCGACCGAGACGATTATGATGAGGTCCACCAGAAGCAATAGACCGATGACGCCCTGGCAGATGCGCATGGCTCGTGAAGGCGCGGCGAAAAAAAGAAGCTGGCACAGCAGAAGGCCTAATGTAAGGCAAGTGTATGCAAAATCGAAGAAGCCACTGCCACGGGTATGAAGTCCAGGTGGTGAGACGAAGATGGAGACGAGCAGCAACACCCACCAGAGGAAAGTGATGGCAAGGAAGAGGAAGGTGACGTAGCGAAGCAGCCTCACGGTCCATAGATTATACGGCGACACCTGGCAAGAAGAGTGTCAGTAGACATACTGGAATGCAGACAGGAGGATCGATTTGACTTACAGCAGGGTCATCAGGATCCAGATAACCGTCAGAATGAGGCTGACGGCGATAAGACCCGAGAAGAGGATCGCGTTCTGAAGCGTTGCTGGTTACAGGTTGGGCGCCGCCTTGCGAGCTCCTTGGCCTGTCGCCGGCGCCACCATCACCACCTGCGCCAGCATCTCTGTCGCTGACGCCGTTGTCATTGCCTTGCTTCGAGCCCCAAAGCGATACCATCGTTGCGGCTGCGGAAGGCAAGTGTTACGAGGTGAGGTGAGGAGTGGGTGAAATGCTGTTCGAGCCGTGGTCGAACCGTCGGAAGCTAGATGATTCGGATCCAAGTAAAGCACTGTGAATCTTTCAGACCTGGCCAGACTCTCTCCCCCTCGTCGAGTCACCAGTCAATGTAGCAGAAGTACAACGGTGGATGGTCACGGGAACTGGAAATGCAGATCCAATATCCGAAAGCAGCTACGTAAGGACGAGAGCGGCGGAGTCTCACGCTGGGTTGACGAAACAACGGCTTGGATTGACAACAGACTGGCGGGTATGGAGGATCCCAATTGCGCACCTCAAGGACATAGTTGACTGGAAGAGGATGATGTGAGAACAGTCGCGAGGGAGAAGAAACCGGCTGGAAAGCGAATACCGCAGCAGGCAGTCAAGCATGAGGTCGGAAGTTGGTAAATTTCCAGCTAGATAGCTACAGTATGTCGTCATTGTTGCTCGTTGTCGGAGCAAGTTCCAGGGCGCGCTCCCCTCGGCTGCGTACCATTTTAGGTAATATTACGTGCGTTTAATCATTCCAGGGTTATCAATCCCGCTGTATCTGCTGGATTTAAGTGATATCCTGGATATCGAACTCTAATCTTGGTTTTCGCTTGCAACCGACGCCATACGTACGGATTTTCCACATTTCTGCTACACACTGCCCGTCTGGGCGAATCAACCGCTACGGTTCGAAACGTGACCTGGACATGTCGCTACCGATTAACTACTCTCTCCCAGCGTCAGACGGCCCTGAGCCAACGCCTGGTGCAGCCTACTCCCAGTCGGCAAGCTCGGATTCTTCGGCTTCATCTATGGCAAGTGTCAACACTGTCCGACCCAGCTCTCGCGAGTTCGAAGCTCCTGCCAACCACTGGACACATTTCTTCGATCAGGAACTCTTCCTTGACAGACAGATTTCCGAAGACACCCAGGCTAAGTACCATGTTTACCTGACACCTCCTGCCAATCCTTCCAAGGACCCTCTTTTCGTTTGCCATCATGGGGCTGGGTCTAGCGGTCTGTCATTCGCCTTGTTTGCAGGGGATGTTCGAAGAAAATTACCAGGTGCTGGCATCCTGTCGCTCGAAGCGAGAGGCCATGGGGAGACGTCTGTTTACCGCATCTCGAATGGGGCAACTGGCGAGAAACTGGACCCTACGTATTCGCTGAGCACATTGGTCGATGATGCTTTGCAGATGATCGACCTGACCAGGCAGCGCAAGGGTTGGACCAAGCTGCCACCTGTTGTTCTTGTCGGCCATAGTTTAGGCGGTGCTGTTGTGGCCACTATGGCAACCCAGACCCACTTCAACGGGTCATTAGTCGGTAGTGCTGTCATCGATGTGGTCGAGGGCTCTGCCATCGAGGCACTTTCGCACATGAAGGCATACCTATCGTCAAGACCCTCATTATTCTCGGGTATTGACCAGGCTGTCGATTGGCATGTGAAATCGCGCACGATCAGAGGCAGAGCCAGCGCAGAAGTGTCCGTACCTTCTCTCCTTGAGTCCGCATCTGCTTCCAGTGTGAAGTTTCGGTGGAAAACCGACCTGTCCAAGACGCCGTTTTGGTGGCCCGAGTGGTTTTCTGGCCTTTCGCAGAAGTTTCTCACAGGCAAAGGTGCCAAGTTGCTGATCCTGGCAGGAACTGATAGACTGGATAAGGAATTGATGATTGGACAAATGCAGGGCAAGTTCCAGCTCCTTGTCGTACCGGAAGCCGGTCATTTCGTACAAGAAGATGTCCCAGACAAGGTGGCCCAGCTTCTTGTTGATTTCTTCAAAAGGAACGACAGGTCGGCAATGGTTCTGCCCCCAAAGGTTAGTGAACTGATTGCACAAGGTAAAAAGGTCTGATAGGTATACACATAGAATTACTCCCAATGATAGGGATCTGTATAATGTTACAGCAACTACCTGATCTACAGCTAGCTGCTATTGAGCTCCGATAGGAAAGAGAACACGAGACCGACACCATGAGAATGTCTTGAAGCCTATGACATGTCGACTACCACAGTATTGCTTCCTTCACGGCTGAGCTATGAAGGTTCGGCTTGCGGTACAGCACTCTTGTGCTTTCGCTTCCGCGGGCGTGCGGTCTTCAACTGCCCTGGTGATTTTGACTCGTTTGAAGTCTGAGTTGTTTCCTGGACCACACTATCCTTTGGTTGTGGTTTTGTCGATCTTTCTCCTGGACGATGTTGTGATTCGGACTTATCCTTCTCTTTCTTTGATTTCTTCACACTCAGTGGGTTTGGACCCTTCGGACCTTTGCTCTTGCGAGCTTTCTTTGGTTTTGACTCGCTCGCTGCTGGATCGATTTCGCCGACAGGACCCTCGTCGTCGCTACTCTCTTCGACATCCCTCTTCCTCTTGTTTCCCCTTACATTTCCCAGCCCTAGCTTCATCTTTCCCCGTTCGTCTCGCTCGCGAATGTCTTCTGATCTGCCGGCCATCGGCTCGAGGATCATGACACTTCTGTTGATATAGATCAAAGGTACGCCGGCTACTTCTCTGAGTGCTTGACGGACGGTTGTGTCTCCACTTGCGACGATGTATTTGTGTTTGTTGGTCTTGTTTCCCTTGGGATCAATGCAGCTCATGATACACTCCAGCTCTGTCAATGGCTCTTCAAGTTCATGATGACCACACCGCCTCCTCTCTGCGGACTTGGCAACTTCAATCCACTGCTCCTTTTCTGCCTTCTCTTCACTTGTTGTTGCAGGGTAGTTGTACAAATGTCGGATGCTGCATTGTGTGATCATGGGTTTTATGTTCCCGTGCAATGTGTTCTGCAGAAGTTGCCCGAGTCGCATCTTGAAACGCGCAGCCGCGATTATGATGCCGGCATCGATCAGCACTTGATATGGCTCGCGAAACCCAAATGTCAAGGCATATTGGTGCATGAGTTTGCGGTACTGCTTTGAGCGTTTGGCGCGCATTGTGCTCTGACAGGTTGCGGTCTATCGGAACTCGATTCACTTGACAGAATAGCAGCAATGTAGACAGTTTAAGGGGACGCTGACGAAAGAACTCTCTTGAACCGTGTTTTGCTTGACAGAATGCGGCAATCTTTTTGACATATACTGTAGGTGCAATGCTTTCCTCTTTTGACGCCAAAACTTTTTGGTATCAACAGTCCCGCAGACAAGCTAGGCACCTGCAGGGAAGCCAAAACGTCAGATTACCTAATCGCTTACTACTATAACAGGGCTGCCCGCAGCCCCCGAGCCAGGAAGTGCAGCCACCGTTTCATCCTGCAGGTTGTGCCTCGATGCCACTCCGAATGCGGATATTCGGAGTCAGCAATCATCCTTGACCGTCCGGCCACAGATCACTCGAACGGTACAAAAACGAGCGGTACGAGGACAACCAGGCGTACGGGATGGAACAACGAGGCCCAGCATTTTCATAAGTCTGCTTAGAGTTACCTGAGATACATCGACCTTCCAGCAATACAACGTCACAACAGGTGATACCTGCAATGCTTGCGCCTTACTTGGACTGAATGAACTGGCCCGTGGAAGAATGCCGGCCGGGGAACACGAACCACAAGGTACCCATTCTCGGCTCGCTGGCCAGCAGGATCCCGGCATTGTCACATCAGATACCACCGATGCGACTCAGGATGCGGCTGAAGACGCGACTCGGGTGAAGCAAGCTTCTCAAGTCGATGAGTTTGGCCTTCCCATCAAGCCACCCACGACACGTCAGTGGAATGAGTCGGACACAGAAGGCGACGGTGCGGGCACCGAAACTGCTGTCCACCTGGTGACAGAGTCGAGCTCGGTGGGCGGTGTAGGGAAAGATGATATTATCAATACAGACAGACCGGAAGGTGACGGCCGGGCGGATCAGACGGCAGATGTTGGAGAGGTATCAGATCAGGCTCTAGATTCGAAGGCAATTGCACAGACGGATGAAACACGTCAACCTCAAGACGATGGACTCCAGCTCCAAAAGACCCCCACTGGACCGGCGGCGTCGCCTGAGCACAAGGAACACTCTGGTGTTGCTTCTGAGTGGTCTCATCAGAAACTCACGGAGCAACCCGCGGAGAAAGATCAATCCGAAGACGAGCTCGAATGGCAGGATATGCCATCCCTAGCAACCTTTCGTCAATACGATGATTGGGGAAAGGTAACGGCACGGGCTTACGACGAGTTCGAGCAGGATCTCCCAAACGGCTATAGTGGACTCAGAGGCACGGGAAAGGACTATACCCGTGTGCAGATGGATGAAGACGCTCAGTCAGCCACTAGTTTGGACGAAACCACAGCCTACCTCTTCAAAACAGACGCAACTAACGCCTTGGATGATGATGAGGAAGCGAGGGATCTGGTATCTCAGATGCAAACTACGAAACAACTCCTCACCGAACGGCAGCGCATTGCGTATGTTGGGTTGGTTCGCTTGTCAATTGCCGAGTCGGTTGGAGAAATCGATCGTTTGGAACGAACCAGAGGATCCAGGCCCGTCATTGAATCAGCTCTGGAATCACTGAAGATGTGGGGTCAGAAGATGATGGTTCGCCTGTATGCGCACATGGAATTGGATAGTGCTGAGCAAATCATGGTCGAGCAACTGTCTGAGCATGGTGTCCTTCCAAACGACTTGACTCCCACACTGATGGCCAACGCTCGTGTTAAGAACCCACAGGTACAGCAGACAGTTGGATCGACGCCTGGCTCACCGTCCCCAGATAGCTCAATACAATCACCAACCCCATTACCCGGCGATCAAAAGCGAACCTCTACCTCCAAAGAAGAGCCCGAGACCGTGGGCTCGTCAATAGCTCCTCCACCGCTCTCTACGCCACCGATCTCTGCGCCACCGACCCCCATATCACAAGGAATGTCTTTTGTCACATCTCATGTTGAAGAACACAACGAAGCAGATATGGCCCCACCCGCTTACGAAGAAGCTACGGCGGCAGATCTCACCATACAGTCAGAACTAGGTTCGTCTAACAGTATTGATCTAGATCTTCGTTGGACAGTCCTCTGTGACCTCTTCTTGCTACTTATCGCCGATAGCAACTATGACGCTCGGTCTCGCCGCCTCCTTGAGCTTGTGGGCTCTGCACTTTCGGTAGACTGGTGTGAAATCTGCAGATTCGAAAAGAGGGTTACAGACGCCCTCGAAATGCAAGAACAAGAAGAGAAAGAAACTTGGAACGAAGATCAAAATCTAGAGAATCGAAGGAAGAAGGCGCTCAAGAAGCGTCTAATGTTCATGGGTTTGTGCACAGTCGGTGGAGGCCTTGTCATAGGGCTCTCTGCTGGCCTTTTAGCTCCAGTGATCGGAGCTGGGCTTGCCGCTGGGTTTACAGCTGTAGGCGTCAGTGGAACGAGTGCCTTTTTGGGTGGTGCAGGAGGAGCTGCGATCATCGGTACTACTGGAGCTCTTACGGGAGGTACCATCGGTGTTCGTTCTGCCAACCGTCGAACTGGTGCTGTCAAGACGTTTGAATACCGACCCTTGCACAACAACAAGCGCGCGAATCTCATTGTCACTGTCTCTGGATGGATGACCGGCAAAGTGGACGATGTCCGATTGCCCTTCTCCACTGTAGATCCAATTATGGGCGATATCTATTCGGTGCACTGGGAACCTGAAATGCTGCAATCTACCGGACAAACTATCAACATTCTCGCTACTGAGGCACTGACGCAGACCATCCAGCAGATCTTAAGTAGTACAGTTCTGACGGCACTAATGGCTGGTCTCACCTTGCCACTCATCCTCACAAAGCTGAGCTATCTTATAGATAACCCATGGTCAGTTTCGCTTGCCAGAGCTGATTCGGCTGGCCTCATCCTTGCGGACTCTCTGATCAGCCATAACCTTGGCGCCAGACCAATCACGCTTGTTGGCTATTCTCTCGGCAGCCGAGTGATCTTCAGCTGCCTCCGAGAATTGGCCAAAAGAGGCGCCCATGGGCTGGTCCAGAATGTATATCTGTTCGGTACGCCAGTGGTCGCAAAGAAGGACGAATACATCAGAGCGCGTACAATTGTTAGTGGGCGGTTTGTTAATGGGTATGCAAGCAATGACTGGATCCTTGGGTATCTCTTCCGTGCGACAGCTGGCGGAATCTTACGTGTAGCGGGACTCAGCCCCGTCAACGTCGCCGGCATTGAGAACATCAACGTAACAGATATCGTTGCAGGACACATGGCATATCGTGCAAAGATTCCCGTTTTGTTGAGAAAATGCGGCTGGCTCGTGGAGAGTGACGAATTCAGCGAGATTGAGGATCCTGATCCGGACAATCATGAGGCCCGGCAACGTGAGCTTATATCCGAGATCGAAGCTGCAAGGAGAGAGCTAGAAGAGAGAGAGGCGATAGCTGGCGGCTCGAAGAAAAAGGGCATCAAGAATTGGTTCTCTATAGGTAAAAAAGCAGGCAAGCAGAAGAAAGACTGGGAAACTTACGACCCTGAAAAGCTTGCCGCTTCTCGCAAAGTTTCCGAAGATCCTGAGACTGTAGCAGCGACCAATCCAGATGTCATGTTCGATGTTGACGCAATTCGAAAAGAAGCTTTACGACTGGCTCTCGAAGGCGAGGATATAGAGCAGATAAAGCAGCACATACAGGTGCGTGAGCTACAGACCACAATGCCGGCCATGAAAATCAACAGCGCCCGCAACTCACCGCAGACGGATCATGTGGCGTCCCCCAGCGACAGCTGGTCAAAGCCTCCTGATAGAGTACAGTCGAGATCCGCGAGCGGTTTTGGACATGACTGGAGAAAAGATTCGGCTGGCAATTACTGGACGGCAGAGGAGGAGGGTGGAGTCTCCATGTCGTTTGACGCCGATTTGGAAGCACCCATCCCCTCTTACGAGACGGCAGGACCTAGCCAACGTGAACCCCTAAGAAGCTCCTCCATCCTTGCACCGACGGACAGCTACAATGCACCACTTGAGCTCCCAACTCCACCACTGAGTTCTCGTCCCAAGAGCCCATGGTCTGGAGCAGCTAGGCCCGGCTTGATAGGTACTCTATCTTCACCGGAGATCAGATCTAGCAAGTCACCCATACCGGATGATCGTAATGTATGGAACGACGACGATGACTTCTCCAAGGAGAAAGAAATTAGCATGACATTCGATTGATGGAACGCGGATTCTATAGATTGGTGGTGTTCAATGGCTGTCTTTTTGGGATCTGAGGTTAACGGCGTTGCGGGTGGTAAACGAGAAAGAGGCAAAAACAGGCGACGAGTAGTGCATTCTTGATATTGATATAGGCTGTGGCATATCCATTTGCCCATACTGGTGACCCTGTGTATACCACTGAAATTTGGATCATTCTTTAGTTTACCGCCCTAAAACAACTATCAAAGTACCAATGAATTGACATTGCATCGGGCCATCAGCTCTGGCAATTTTGAGGATTCGATCCAAACGCCGACTTGTGACCCTGCAGCAGCTATCTATTGCTTTTAGATCAACTACGCATCTATCCGCCGAAGCCGCTCGTATGTTGCAGGCTCGTTCGAGTGAAACGTATGAGAAACATTACCACATTGCAGAAAGCCTCACCAAACCATACATTGTCTGTACATCCATAGAGCACAAACAACCTCGACAAGCAACTTGTTGATGTAGGTACTGCCTAGGTAGTCTTCATTAGTGCTGCCCGTAGTTTCTGCACTGAATATATGAATGAAGTCACATGTTCCATATGGCACAAGCGTCAGCCTGCAAATACAAAACATCTCGTAGGAAGCTTCTTCAATGCTATTCTATGCGCGGCCGAATAAGAGTGAGTTTTCGATAAGGTATGTTCGGCCATTGATTCACAGGTTTAGAGCGGCACTAACCCTAACCCTTGAATCTTCGCCGTATTGTGTCATGAAACTGGCGTCTACAGCTTGTAACATGACTCGTGTCGTCGCGTCGCCATGTGAAAATAGCTCAGTTGCGTCGCCTTCATCAATCGAGAGCCCAATCCTAGTACCAGACTGAAGATCACTCTTCGGTGCAGGCACCGCTATCTCCTACAAGATGGCGTCAGGCTCAAAGCAGGGTTCCGGGGACAACCCGTTGGGCCAATACAAATATGCTGCGATGTCAAACCTGGTCCTCCAGGCGGACCGTCGATTTACTTCACGCCGCGGCGACGAGAACACAGGCGACCCAGAATCGCTCGCCGGTCGCATCAGCCTGGGCGATATGGGGAATAGAACGGCGCGCGAAGCTGCGCCTTCACGACCGGCACCCAGCGCGACAGAAGCTGGAATCCGGAAGCGCAAGCGAACCGAACCCGTACAGAGTAGTCGCGCAGCTGGAGTGCTCAGTCAGGTCGATCTCGGTATTGAAGATCTGCGCTATCGGCCTCGATCTGCGGCAACCAAAGATGTGTACGATATCATAGCGACCAATGTGGCTCAGAAGCTGGGTGGCGACTACGGTCTCGCTGTCACAGCATCAGCTACCGACTCCATCCTCGAATACCTGAAAGATGACAATCTTAAGGATTTTGACAAAAAGAAAGAGATCGACGATATTTTGGACCTGACTTTGTCAAGTAAAGAATTCAACCAGTTAGTCAATCTAGCAAAGAAAATCACAGACTACGACGCAGAAGATGAAGACGAAGAGATGAAAGACGATAGCGCCGAGAACGAGATGGACGAGCGACAAGGTGTAGCCGTTGATTTTGGTTCCGAGGACGAGGACGAAGGTGCTGGCACATTCGAGGTCCGAGATGAAGACGAGGAATCCGATGGCGACGTCGATGCTGCCGGCGACGCACTCGCAGCGCCAGATCATGATGGAGACCTTGGCGCCGGTGCGGATGTATCAGCCCCGGCTACTGGAGCTGAAGATGATGACGGCGATGGAGCGGAATTACTCATTGGGACCCAAAAGACAAAGAGCCGACAAGAATCCCATGATCCGGACATTGTACCTGCCGCCGAGATCGATGCTTTCTGGCTACAGAGACAGATTGGATCAATATATACGGACGCCCACCTTCGGTCAGAAAAGACCAAAGAAGCGGAGTCTATCATGTCCAATCAGGAGTCCGGTAGCTTTACTGACTTGAGAGAGGTGGAGAATGATCTCATGGATTTGTTCGAGTATGAACATCCTGAGCTTGTGAGGAAACTTGTCAAGAATCGCAACAAGATTGTTTGGGTCACTAAATGGCGTGCCGCTGGCGAGAATGACGAATTGCGCCGAGCCGTGGAGAAACAAATGGTGGATTCAGGAGATGGTATCGTACTGAAAGAATTGCGAAACCGTGGGGAAGCGAATGGTGAGAGTTCCGAGAGCCAGGCGAGGCCGAAACAGGACGCGATGGACCTGGACTCTACTGCGCCGCAAACGACTGAGGAGAAATCAGGCGAGCTTGTTGGTGGCTTGCAACCGCGCCGAACACTGAACCTCGACGACTTGAAATTCGACCAAGGCAATCATCTTATGACCAATCAGAATGTTCGGCTTCCTCAAGGATCCACCAAACGAGCTTTCAAGGGCTATGAAGAGATTCATGTTCCAGCGCCAAAAGCCAAGCGCGACGCAAATGAGCCGCCCTTGATGCCCACGAGCAACCTTCCCGCATGGGCGCAGACTGGATTTGGAAGTTCTAAGACCCTCAACAGAATCCAGACCAGGTGTTATCCTTCGGCGTTCGAACGAGATGGCAACATGCTGATCTGCGCTCCAACTGGTTCAGGCAAGACTAACGTAGCCATGCTGACAATGTTGAGAGAAATCGGAAAGCACAGGGACCCTACCACGGGTGAAATTGATCTTGATGCATTCAAGATCATTTACATAGCCCCCTTGAAAGCGCTCGTACAGGAACAAGTGGGCAACTTTGGAGCCCGTCTTGAGCCATATGGCATTCGTGTCGCTGAATTGACAGGTGATCGCCAACTGACGAAGCAACAAATAGCGGAAACCAATGTCATAGTCACCACCCCTGAAAAGTGGGATGTCATAACTCGCAAAGCAACCGATACTAGCTATACAAACCTTGTCCGGCTTATCTGTATCGACGAAATTCATTTGCTTCATGACGACAGAGGGCCTGTACTTGAGAGCATCGTCAGCCGTACAATTCGCAGATCCGAGCAGACCGGTGACTTTGTCCGAATCGTAGGACTCTCAGCTACTCTTCCAAACTACCGAGATGTTGCAACATTTCTCAGAGTCGACATCAACCAGGATTTGTTCTACTTTGACGGTACTTTCCGCCCATGTCCGTTGAAGCAAGAGTTCATCGGTGTCACAGACAAGAAGGCCATCAAGCAGCTGAAGATCATGAATGAAGTTTGTTACACCAAAACTCTGGAACAGGTTGGCACAAATAAGCAGCAGCTCTTAATCTTTGTACACAGCCGCAAGGAGACCGCGAAGACTGCAAAATACATCCGCGATAAAGCTCTTGAGGAGGAGACTATTGGCCAGATCCTACGTGTAGATGCCGCCAGCCGAGAGATCCTAAGAGAGGAAGCTGAAGCCGTCACCAATGCTGACCTGAAAGACGTATTGCCATACGGCTTCGGCATTCATCACGCCGGCATGTCCAGAGCTGATAGAACTGCTGTCGAAGACCTCTTTGCTGATGGTGCTATCCAAGTACTCGTCTGCACGGCCACATTAGCTTGGGGTGTAAACTTACCAGCTCACACTGTCATCATTAAAGGAACTCAGGTCTACTCTCCAGAGAAGGGTTCGTGGGTTGAGCTGTCTCCGCAAGACGTATTGCAAATGCTTGGCAGAGCTGGTCGCCCTCAATTCGATACATTTGGAGAAGGAATCATTATAACCAGCCAGAACGAGCTTCAATACTATCTCAGTCTGTTGAACCAACAGTTGCCAATCGAGTCGCAACTTGCAGGCAAGTTGGCAGACTCGCTGAACGCGGAGATCGTTCTGGGCAATGTACGATCAAGAGATGAAGGTGTTGAATGGCTCGGATATACCTACCTATTCGTGCGTATGCTCAGGAGTCCTGGATTGTATCAAGTCGGTGCCGATTACATGGATGATGACGAGGCGCTTGAACAGAAGCGTGTCGACCTCATCCATTCAGCTGCCGTAGTACTCGAGAAAGCACAGCTCGTCAGATATGACAAAAAGACAGGTCGTCTGCAGTCCACCGATTTGGGCAGGATCGCAAGTCACTACTACATCTCACACCCGTCTATGCAGACATACAACCTACACATCCAGCCCTCAGTCTCGCCGATTGAACTATTCCGTATCTTCAGTTTGAGCGAAGAGTTCAAATACATTCCTGTTCGACAGGATGAAAAGCTCGAGCTTGCAAAACTTCTCGGTCGCGTACCTATACCTGTCAAAGAAACCATCGACGAGCCCCAATGCAAGATCAACGTACTCTTACAGGCGTATGTCAGTAGGTTGAAGCTCGAAGGTCTGGCGCTCATGGCTGATTTGGTGTATGTGACTCAATCTGCTGGACGTATTCTTCGTGCCATGTTTGAGATTGCTCTGAAAAAGGGTTGGTCCAGCGTGGCCAAAGATTGTCTGAATCTTTGCAAAATGGCCGAGAAGCGAATGTGGACAACAATGACACCACTCAGGCAATTCCCAGGATGCCCATCAGACATCATCAAAAAGGCCGAGCGCATTGACGTTCCATGGCAGGCATATTTCGATTTGGATCCTCCAAGGATGGGGGAGCTGCTAGGCATGCCCAAAGAAGGCAGACGAGTCTGTGGTCTTGTCGAAAAATTCCCACGCCTTGATCTGCAAGCTCAGGTTCAACCCATTACGAGAAGCCTGCTTCGCATTGAACTAACACTGACGCCGAAGTTTGAATGGGACGATGAGGTCCATGGCAGAGCAGAGAACTGGTGGATCATCGTCGAGGATTGTGATGGCGAGGACATTCTTTTCCATGATTCCTTCCTGCTTCGGAAAGAGTACGCCGTGTCTGATGTTCCAGAACACATCGTGGAATTCACAGTCCCAGTCACAGAACCAATGCCGCCAAATTACTTCATCACCGTTGTAAATGACAGATGGATGCATTCTGAGAGCACTCTACCTCTGAGCTTCCAGAAGCTAACACTTCCAGAGAAGTTTCCGCCACATACCCCACTACTCGATTTGCAGCCTCTACCGGTGGCGGCATTGAAGAGACAAGACTTCCGAGATCTATATGCTCAATGGGAGAGGTTCAACAAGATTCAGACCCAAAGTTTCAAAGCATTGTACGACAGTGACGAATCTGTGTTCATTGGTGCACCCACTGGCGCTGGCAAAACCATCTGCGCAGAGTTTGCGATTTTGAGACATTTTGTAGAGAGTGAGCCTGGGAGCAAAGCAGTCTACATTGCGCCGTTTCAGCAGCAAGTAGATGCAAGATTATCAGATTGGCAGGCTCGATTCTCAAACCTTTGTGGCGGAAAAGAAATCGTCAAGCTCACTGGGGAAACGGCAGCAGATCTAAAACTGCTTGATAAAGGTGACTTGGTTTTGGCGACTCCAATACAATGGGACATGATGTCTCGTCAATGGCAACGCCGCAAGAACGTGCAGAACACACGTCTGATCATCGCGGATGATGTACATCTTCTCGGTGGCCAAGCCGGCTACATCTACGAAGCTGTCATCTCAAGGGCCCAGGCAATTGCGGCGCAATTAGAGAGTGACATGAGAATTGTCGCGTTGAGCGTGAGTCTGGCAAATGCGAAAGACCTAGGTGCTTGGATCGGTGCAAGCAAGCACAACATCTTCAACTTCTCACCTAGGGTCCGACATGTGCCTATCAATCTACATTTGCAAGGCTTCTCCATACCTCACTACCCAAGCTTGATGCTCGCAATGGTCAAACCAATGTACCAGTCAATCCTTCAGTACGCTTCGGTGACAGGCCAAGAAAAGCCGGCCATAGTTTATCTCCCCACGAGAAAGCAGGTACGGAGCACTGCAATCGACCTTCTGGCGCAATGCACTGCGGATGGCGAGGAAGATCGCTTCCTTCTTACAGATGTGGAGTCATTGCAGCCCATTCTAGAAAGAATACAAGAACGTGCGTTGGCCGAGAGTACTAGCCACGGTATTGCTTATTTCCATGAAGGTCTCTCGGGTAGTGATAAGAAGATCGTCACTCATCTCTTTGCGCAAGGAGCCGTTCAAGTAGTCCTGGTCAGTCGCGATTGCTGCTGGGAATTTCAGCCATCCGCACATCTGGTTGTTGTCATGGGCACTCAGTTCTTCGATGGGCGTGAGCATCGCTACATAGACTATCCGGTCAGCGAAATCCTCCAGATGTTTGGCAAGGGTGGGAGGCCTGAGAAAGACGCCGATTCCCGTGGTGTACTGATGTGTCCTGCGGTGAAGAGGGATTACTACAAGAAATTCCTCAACGAAGGGTTACCAGTGGAAAGTCAGCTGCAGAGCTACATACACGACGCTTTCGTCACAGAGATTGCAACAAAGACAATTGAAAGCACACAAGACGCAGTGGACTGGAGCACCTATACATACTTCTACCGCCGCCTGCTCGCGAACCCCAGCTTTTATGGGCTCACGGATACATCCCATGAAGGTCTGAGCGCATACCTGTCTGAGCTTGTCGAATCGACGCTCAAGGAGCTAGAAGAGGCCAAGATCATAACCCTCGATGAAGACGAAGATACCGTGGAGCCTCTGAACGCGGCAATGATCGCTGCGTACTACAACATCTCCTTTATCACAATGCAGACCCTGCTTCTATCGCTCAAACGCACGACGAAGTTGAAGGGTATACTGGAGATCATCACGGCAGCCACCGAATTTGAAGACATACAGATTCGACGTCACGAAGATGGAGTGCTCCGTCGGATCTACGACAGAGTACCAGTGAAGATTGCCGAGGTCAACTTTGAGAGTCCCCATTTCAAAGCGTTCGTCCTTCTACAAGCTCACTTCTCAAGGATGCAACTGCCACCAGACCTTGCGAAAGACCAAGAGATCGTATTACGCAAAACGCTTGGCCTCTTGAGCGCCTGTGTAGATGTACTCTCGTCAGAGGGTCATCTCAATGCCATGAATGCGATGGAGATGAGCCAGATGGTGGTGCAAGCAATGTGGGATCGCGACTCTCCTTTGAAACAGATACCTCATTTTGAATCGAACGTGGTTGAAGCCTGTAACGAGTTCGGCATCAAGGACGTGTTCGAATTCATGGAGGCAATGGATCCAGAGGAGAATTCCGACTATGGAAAGCTGGTCAAGAGCCTTGGTCTGAGCAATAGTCAGCTTGCTGATGCCGCCATGTTCACCAACCAGAGGTATCCGAACGTCGAGCTGAACTTCGAGCTCGAGGATGCAGACCAGGTTGTTTCTTCGTCACCGACGTATCTGAACGTCAGTATCGAGCGTGAACTTGACGAGGATGAGGAGCCGAACTTGTCGGTGCACTCTCCTTTCTATCCAGCCGAAAAGACAGAGAACTGGTGGCTCGTCGTGGGCGACGAGAAAGAGAAGAATCTCCTTGCAATCAAGAGAGTGACAGTTGGCCGATCACTGAAGACCAAGCTTGAAGTGATAATTCCGACGCCAGGTAAGAAAGAACTCACGCTGTTCCTGATGAGCGACAGCTATGTTGGTGTCGATCAAGCACCAACCTTCGAAGTGGACGTTGCAGAAGGAATGGATGAAGACGAGGAGGAGGGCGAGGATGACGAGTAAGCTTTAGAGCAATCTGTAATAGTAGAGAAATGTAATCAAAATACCACATTTCATCAGACTGAGAGACTGATACGCACACTCGTCTCACATTCGTAGTGTCACATTCATAGTGACATGAAACGGGAAGATTTGCCATGAAACAAAGGTTGTGTCCTGCATAAAGGGGGTTTCACAGGTGATGAAACGCTGACAGTTACTGTACGTACCAGCAGCAGCTCTGTAACAGCGCCGCAAGCTACGGAGGTAGGGCAGGAGAGGCTGGGGAAACTTTTGGTAGCTGGGCCAACCCCCTCCGCAAAGCTCGCTGGATGACGACTCCAGCTGCTACGACAGCCAGATAGATACTCCTCTCCTACCACAATTGCCTACCTTACCTACCTGTCAACCGGCATCCCCATTTGACACGACGTCTTCTACACCTCAAAACCCGAAGTCTTCACGACCCTCTCAACAAACTCCAGTCCGGGTGTCCACCTCACTGGCGATCGAGTGGACGCTGTGTTGGTGTGTGATCGAAGTTGCGCCTGTGTCTGCTCCAGCGCCCCTACTCTACATAATCGACAGGCTCTTCAGGCGCAATTGAGGAAACAATACATACGGGCGAGCGAGCGAGCGAGCGAGCGAACGAACGAACAGACGATCTGCCAAAGCGTGCTTTGTCCCACGTGGACGGTCTCCCTCTAGCTCGAATACATTCGACCTTCAGCCCTCCCACGGTTCCGAACACCCGTTCCATCTCCTGGGCCCTCTGCAGCGATCTTCGCTATTCGTACATCAATGGCATCAAGGATATTGAAGCGACAGAGTGGGGACGGATCGTACCCGGGATCCATTGGCAATTTCGACGATGGCGACGGGAGCGATGGTGTGGAGAACGACAACGACGGCGATAATGGATGGTGGTGGAGTTCTGTAAGTCCCTCGAACCTGAGCGCTACCTCTGCGACTGCGATCGTGCCGGGTGGTCTGTTCTAGACCGGAGGCAATGGCGCCAAAGCAGCTGGATTGGTCATTTGGGGTGTATTGCTGACCCTCATGCTCCACAGGAAGGCATGACGATCCGATACCTGATCATAGCGGGTATATGCGCACTTGTCCTGATCTATTTCATTGGAGGGTATTACCATGCACTGCGTCGTCAGCGAAAGGGTCTGCCACTATTGTCATACCATCGCTGGATGGTGCGCCGGCCATACGGCCCTGCACAGCTGCAACAACAGCCTTACTATTACCACCAACCAACCTACTACAACAACAACAACAACAGAATATATGATCAACGGACACAGTACCCGCAACAGGAGACAATGTACGGGATGCAGGAATACCCTCTACCACCTCCCGCATACAAGCACGAGGACGCACCACCGCCGGGGTACACGCCACCCGTGGGGGGCAGCAAGGTCCTACCGAACCAAAACGTAACAGAGATTGGGCGACGGCAACAAGAGGCTGGAGGTGAAGGCGAACGAGCGAGCGGAGGTGCAGGTACAGGTATAGGCGTGGAGCGATCGTCTTCGCCACCAGCGCCACCACTGGCGAGGTTGCACTAGAGCACGAGATTGTGTGACATTCTGATTTGACAGGTTGTATAGCGCCCAACAGGCACGGGCTGTTGCGAATTTGAAACTTGTATCATACCACGTCTGGACAACCTTTACCGACTGGGTTATAATAATGTTAATGAAATATGAAACAGGAGCGAGTATGTGTGCTGCAAGTCCTTGCTAGCAACCCGTGTATGGAATTTCGAAGCTTGTGAATCACCGCCTGTGTCTTTGTTTTATCTGCTACCAGCTACCAGCTTCCCAGCTATCTTTTTTCCTTCCTTCCTTCATTCCTTCATTCCTTCCTCCTGCCTCCTGCCTAATAGTACAATAGCTTCTAAGAAGGTACTGCATTGTACGAAATCCCAGTGGACTGGTTCGTCCAGGAAACCAATGTCGCCAGGTGGGGCGAAAATAAACCCGCCGATTGACTCGATCCTGGTCATTATTACATAGGTAGCTACCTAGGTAGGTAGGTAGGTACAGTACCTAGGTGGTATATATCTAGGTGGTGGTATGTACAGTACGGTGTGTATGGTTATGAAAGGAGGGTGTGGACAGCAAGCAGCAGGGGAATGGGAAGAAGGGAGGGGGCTTGAAACAGTAGCCGAGAATTGCGCGTTCACATGTGCAGGAGACGGGACGGAAGGCGTCCGCGGCGCATCGATGCCGAGGCGAAACGTAAAAGCAAACACTGTACCTACCCTTTTGCAATCTCCAAAATGTAGAAGGGAACTAGACGAATAATGAATTGCCCGACCGACCGACCGACCGACAGACAGACAGTTTCAATCGCCACAGACAGCCACCGGTCTCCATAAAAGGTCAATCAGAGTTTCAGCCGGCCATTTCTCGGACTAGGTGTAGGCTAGGAGATGCGACAGCAACGATTGGCAGATTCGTGGGAGAGAGAGAAAGAGAGAGAGAGAGAGAGAGAGAGGTTTGATGATCGTGGGGTCCGCATCATCATCATCATCATCATCATCATCATCACGGCCGGCTCTGTAGAGCCTTTATATCGTAGATAGCTATGAGAGCCGCCAATCCATGGGTATCCGGACTTTATGGATCCAAGTTCGATTGGCCCTTGTTTTTTTTTTTTTGCTCTCTACCTACCCTTTCCCCCTTTTGGATGCTTCTTGGGTTGCCGCAGTGGAGTTCGTGAGTATTGTGTTGGTTAGGGTTGAAAGCGGTGGGTAGATGTGATGGACGAAGCTTGGATGGGAGAAACGGGAGGGGGAGGCACGGCAGAAGCATTAGCTCAAGCGAAAGTACATACAGTACAACCTTAGCATACAAGCATGTCCTTTAGGAGTCAGTAGTGGCCGCCTCGTCCAGGGCGCGATGTCACATGGGATGCAACGTCTCGGAACGGGCCATGACATGGCACGCATGGGTACGGTAGGATAACCTCACTCACATTGCAGGGTGGACGTACGTGTGTGTGTGCGTGTGCGCAGAGATTTGCAGATTTTATCAACCTGACAATGAAAAGGTTTGTTGCCGAGGTACTGGGGTTGTGTATGTTTTATTAGTGATGCTTTTGCCTAGGTCCAGTAGACGATACCTGCCCTCAGGTATTGGTAATGTCGTGGATGGTGATTGTCTAAACTCCGATCTATCAATCTGCCGAGATGCCTCTGGGTAGGGACATACCCTTCTCCTATATACCTACCACCTACCTAATCACATTATCACATTATGGATACCATCAACCGACGGCATATCCTCCTTCACCCACTGCAGACATAGGTATCCTACACCGTTCATGGCCACCGGCACAGACATCACTTATCCGATCACTTACAGCGTTATAGTGCTATGCAACGCAGCATGGTGGAGCAAATCATACAGTACATTACAGTACGTGCATCGTTGCCAGATCTTTAGCGTTGCCTTCTGCAGTCCAACCAGTCAGTTGCAGACAGACGTGGGATGGGCGAAAGCTATTAGGGACCAGGAATGGAGGAAAAGAGCTGTAGAATGCGCTGCGCTATGCCGGGTATTGTAACATCTAGCAGCGTACAGTACATACAGTCTAATAAACAGGTGGTGTGGGTATGGTGTGGGCATGGCGTAGCGCGATGTAGCGTCAGGTCTGGAGCCGATGATAGCCAGTTGCAGCCGAGTGGGGAGGCAGAGCAATAGGCAAGTAAAAATACCCAAGTAGGTAAGTAGGTTGGTAACTAACTACTACTTACCTCTCCGGCAGGTGGCTGATTTCCAGGTCTCGCCAGGAACATTAACGACTCGACCGCCCGAGATTGAGGATCGATGGCTTGATGCATGGCCGGGATAGCGAGATGTGGGAGTGACAGACCCTCGGGCGTGAGCGAGAAAGTGGCGTTGACGACGTGCTGGACTGACTGATTGGTTGGTTGGTCGGTTGGTCGATTGGTAGGTTGATTGGTGGGCAGATTGCTCAGGGGACAATGCCTGGTTCTACCGTTCGCCACTTCAACGCCGGCTTGTAATCCCATGTATGCATTTCCAACCAGTATTGAATCCTAAGCGAAGGCGACAGAGAAAAAGAGGGAGAGAGAAAAAAAATCGAGTCGTAGATTGTAAGCAAGCAAGGAAGCATAGAAGGAAGGGAAAAAAAAAATAAGCAGTGAAGGATTGATGGATTGATGGATTGATGGATTTGAAGTGTTGCACTTCACGCAAATGTTATCCTCGTTTCTCTGTACCGTAAATATGCCCAAGTAGGCAAGTGGTGGCGGAAACGGCACAGCCGATACTTCCGCCCATCCGCCACTGTCACTGGTCTCCACCTTTTTCATTACTGCGCTTATCTCCGGATCTAGTTATTCTGCTCGTTATCACCGTATAGTGGCGTAATGTATGTAACGTAACAAAGCAAACCAAAGCAAACCAAAGGAAAGCATCACCTAGGTACCTAGATAGATACATGACTGACTTTCCTGTAGGTGCCAGACAAACTTCAAGTTCTTAAATGTATCCAATGGTGAATTGCTGTCCTGCATCATATCATCATGAGCTGTACGCACATCAAACACAGACGGGACGTAGAAGTGGTGGAAATTGCCTCGTGCATGCACGTCATGTCTAGGTAGATTTTAGAATCTCATTACGGTGGTAGAATATATCGCACACACAAAACAGCCCGGACAAACATGCCTAGGCTTGCATTTCGTCTCACGTTCACGTACATAGTCCACTTTTCTCTAACCAGCTACGCATGTCCTGTAGTGCAAACAGGATATTCTGTTTGCAGCCACTATCAGATGATTGCCTCCTGTATTCGACCCACGTTGTCTCTGTCAATCTCGATGTCGGTATAGTTGAGACTGATTGATTGATTATTTGACCAGTACTCCTATTACTGCTACTACCGCTACTACTATAACTAGAAGACAAGACGAGTAGAAGGAGGGGAAAAAAAAGAAGAAGGAGAACAGAGCGAGAGTCTCCAAGATCCATCCGGCGCACATCCACAGCACAAGCACAAGCATCAGCACCAGCACCACCATCACCACCAACACCAGCACATCCACACTTTATACATCCACATCCACATCCACACCCACTCCACACCCTCCCGTTATTACCTTAATTCTCTCTCTCTCTCTCTCTCTGTCCAATTCTCATTCATCGTTCCCCTCTACTCCAGTTACCTACATCATAAGCTTCAATCTGCTGTGGTCGCGCAGTCCTCTACGGCGGATCCTCTACTGGTAGAGTCTGCTGCTTTATTATCATTTATTATCATCATCATTATTATTGTATTACACTACAGCTGGAACTGCACAATTGCATGTAGTGCATACCATACCATACTTGACCATACCTTTTACCCTCCACTCCCTCTTCTACCCTTTCCATCCCATCCTATCCCATCCCATCCCGTCTCTTCTATTTCTCCTTCCCCTTCCGTTTACGTGCCCACCTCACCCCATCCCACCCTCCCCTCCCTCCCTCCCTCCCTCCCTACCTCCCCCCATGCAGCTCTCGAATCTATCCTGATCCTGTCCTGATCCTGTCCTGACCTAACCTGACCTAACCTGACCTACCGACCATCCGATCGACTGGCTGATTGACTGGCTGATTGACCGTCCGTGACTGATTGACGGACTGCTTGCCTGACTACCTACCTGTCTGCCTGACTTATTTCATACTGACTGAGGCTCTGGCGACTGACACCACACAATGCCACACAACGTAGTCAGCAATATCGCACTCCTCGGCACATTCTCATACATTCGTCTCGGCTTCTGCTTCTGCTTCTGTCTCTATCCCTAGGAGCAACTTATCTGCTCTCCCCAATATCTCTACATCTTCTCATGAAATCCCCCATCTCGAGCTCGTCTTCGGAGCAACTCCTCCATTCGTCTCCTGCCCGTCTCTCTCTTCTGCAACTAGCCGGATGGACAAACCACCCCAGTCCTCGGCCGCCAACGGCCACTCCAAGCAGTATGTCTTCGTCGACGAATACAACCGTCACAAGCGCCTCAAGGTCATGCGCGCTTGCGACGGTTGTCGGAAAAGAAAGGTATCCTCTCCATTTCATGTTCATCTATCAAATCAGTCAATCAATCAATCATTCTCAATCAACCTGTTTATCCTTACTACCTACCTCCATACCTACTACAACACTTGCACCTACCCGATTTGACCGCCCTTGCCTTACGTCCATCTCACTATTTACTACCACCACCACCACCATCACCACCTCCTCCTCCCTCTCCTCCTCATTCTCCCCTTTCTCCTCCTCCTTCACGCCAAGCACGCCCAACTGATCTCTCCCACTCGACAGATAAGATGCGACGGCGCTCTGCAGAACGGGCCTTGGCCCTGTGGAGCCTGTCTTCGACTCAAATTGAAGTGCGTTCCGCCCACCTTGGATCCGGACGACGAGCACCAGCAGTCGCATGACACCTCATCTGGTCAACTGCAATTCTCTTTTCTTCCTAACCAAACCGCCGCCCATCTGGATCAGGCTCTGCTTTCGCACCATCCGCCACCGCCACCGCCACCGCCACTATCATCTGCCGCCTCCCAGGACTGGTCTACGTCTTACGCGGCCTCGTTGCCGGCTTCGACTGCACTGAGCAACACAGCCGTCGTCTACGATCCCCACGTCTTCGCCCAGGTCTTACCTCCTTCGCGACCGGGACAACCCTTCCATCGCCATCCACATCACCACAGTCTCGCGCCTGCCCCCAATAACACCAACGACCCTACCACTACAACCCTCTCCAGCCACAAGGACATCGCCAATGTCGCCGCCGGTACCACCATCGCCGCCGCCGCCGCCCACCTCGCGCCCTATGATTCACCAACCCTCCCCTCTGGAGGTGCTGGCGAAGACCCTGCTGAGGTCGATGCCGCACTCGTCGAACTATCCGGCGCCATGGGTGACCTCAAGATCGACATCACCTCTGCAGCTCCCTACATGTCCAAAGAGCAGAGGGTGCTTGCCGACACTCCCGCCGTAGAGGAGGTCGATGTCATCCTGCCTCCCAGCGTGAGTGCCGATCCCACCATACGAATACCACCGGAAATGATGCCTTCCGAGGAGCGAGCAATGGAATACTTCGGCTACTTTTTCGACTACATTCATCCGTATGTACCCGTTTTGAACAAACGAATCTTTCTCCACCAGTGGCGTACCGCCCGCCATTCCATCTCTCCCTTGCTCCTCGAAGGCATGTTCGCCTGTGTCGCCAGGTATCTCGAGGAGCCGATCGAGATTCGAAGATGGCTGGCTTTGGCATCCAGGCATGAGGAAAGCTTCAGAGACGTGCCCAGGTTAAGCACTATCCAAGCCATGATCCTTTTGCTGAAAGCTCGGGAATTCGTTCCTAAGAGAGGCTACTATTATCGCTCGTGGATGATGTGCAAATACATGACTACCATGGCCATCGATCTTGGCCTACACGAACATCTCGACATACATCTGGCAGATGGTCATTGTGGCTTCACCCGTGAGGACTGCATCATTCGGACCAGGATATGGCAGTGCTTATTCGGCCTCGAAATTCTCGTGGGAGCTAGTCAAGGTAGGACGGACTTCGCAGTCGAGATGCCCACTGTCGATCAGGGCATTCCAGAACCTTCGCCAGATCTTGACCCTTACGAACAACAGCTCTCGAGGAGGTGGACATATTTTGTACAATCACTCGCCAACATAAAACAATCCAACGAAATGTGGCAGGCCACGAGAAGGTTGAAGAAAGATTGGGCTTTGGACCCTAGATTTGTCAAACACAGTGAGGACTTGGTGATCTGGTTAAATCACCTACCACCTGATCTACAATTGCAATTCGCTGAGGATGGCAGTCCTCCTTGGCTTGGCGGTGACCACTTCCGAGCATATCTGCATATTTACCATGAACTTACCATTGTAATGCACCACAGACCCCAGCTGCAGGCCATGCTGGAAAAGCGAGACCAAAACTTTCGCCAGCAATTGAACATTCTCTGTCGTTCAGCTGCTCAGATGTGTCGCGTCCAGGAAGCCTTATATCGTGACTTCGGCATGCATGGCCTGTCATTTATGAACAGAGGCACGAACTTTACGATTTACTGCGTTTTGACCTGCACAATGCTACATCTTGTAGGCCGGCTCCCTCTAGCTCAAGTGTGAATTCCTTCTACAATACTGACTGACTCTTTTCAGGCCGCCATTACCTCCCCAGATCCTGCAATGAACGCGTCTGCCCGATCATACTTTACGCGACATATGCGTATCCTCGAATATTGCTTACCACAAGCCTCCCCTGACATGCAGAGCCAGATAAACGCGCTACGCGAAGCTTTCAGCAAGGATTCAGAAAAGCCTTTCGAATTGAGACCTTCTCTCGGGCTCAGGAGTCCTCCGCTTGAGAAGAGAACTCCACCAGTAGCATCTGCTACTGCGACGTCTGCCTCCAAGATTAGCGGTCCTGCCGGTTCTGCATGGTATGGTCGACAGGGATCGATAGGGAATTCCTCCACCGCAAGCCCAGGAAGTGATCACAGCCAGGGCTATGATTATCTGGCGACTCCTGAAAACATGACCTATCCGCCTTCGACGTATGATACTGCCGCTAGCAGTTCAGCTTACATGCCACAAAGTATCGATACCGTATCACACTCCTTTGCCGTACAGCCCGGCCCAACACATGATCAATCATCGCTCCAGACGCCGATTTGGGATCCATCAGGTATCTTCAATCAGTGGAATGCTGCTTTTGGTGGATCAGCACCACCTCCACCTCCACAAACCTCTGGGCACCCGCAACAAGCATCAGGTAACTTACCACCACCACCACCGCAGCAGTTGCCCACCCCAACTTCGGTCGGCTCACATCCATCTCCCATAGATCAAGACCTTTACAGCGCCAACACCCCAGGTCATCCCAGAACATCGGTGTCAGAACCCGTTTTCCAAGTCAGCCAAGTTCCGATGGTAACCCCTGGAATGTGGCAAGACGCATTCACCAATGCCTATACATCTGCACACGGCAAACGGTATAGGGACGACGTGCAAGACAGTGCCAATTATGCCTCTTACGGTAGCAAGAGGCGAGGCTGATGTCAGATCTTGGATGGAAAGTTACAACTAAAGATTACGCTGGTGGTACGAGACGACACGATCCTGTGTATCCGGGAAATTCCCATTTTGATGCAAAATCTGCTTAGATACCCTGGTTTAATTAAAAGCACCATTGACCCTTATGGAGCAGCAGTTAAAAAAACAGGTGCTGCATGCTCGGGTACTTCTTGAAACAAACTGATGAGATGCTCAAGCGTCTAAGCTAGTTGAAATGCACCATCAGTAATTCTAGCGCATGGCAAAATTTTAGAAAAGCTAGATTTTCTATTGACGAACCCCACGAATTGAACGAATGTCACGATTTGAATGTGTCTCTGGAATGGTCTCCATAAATCGTTTGATCTAGTTGACAGACAACGGAAATGTATCAAGCTTGCCGGATCTTTTCGAGGTCTATGGCAGATCTTTGCCACATCAGTCAGCTCGCTCTGCATCTTCCCCACGTTATAGACAGCGCAATTTATTCTTAGCTGAGAAAGAAGCCACTTGCTATGTGTCAAGACTCTCTTCACCTCGGGCATTGCTTCGATGCTTCACCGTTGAAAGGCGGACATGTTTACTGTTTCTCATCGGCACTCACGTACGCTTTTTATATCTATTCATGAAGGAATCTGGAAGCCCAAGAGCAAGCCATCACAACTCAAATAATCCGTATGTCCCAACATTGTAAAATGACTTTGATGATGATCATCTCGCAATTCGGTCGTTAGCTCAAATCCATCGATCTTCACGATCCCATCTTGAAATAATGAAGTTGTTCAGTAAGACAAGCGATCAAGACACCACAGTATCCACTGCTCCAATCTCGGATGTCGTCATGGATCAGGGTAAGAAGGCAGTCGAAGAAGCCAGCCACAATGAGACAGTCGCCACACATACGACAGCACGTTCGCCCAATACATCCACCAAATGGAGGCTGAATAGGCCTGGCAACGGCGATGTTGCCATGGATCTTTTCGAATCGCCCGAAGAGATCAGTGAAGCCATCGATCCGGCCGAAGAGAATCGATCGGTGCGGAAATTCGTCAATCTGATGATCCTGCCCTACCTGGCCGTTTGTTACGCTTTCTTCCCCATCGACAAGACTACCCTCTCATACGCGGCCATCTTCGGTATCCGCGACGGCCTCCACCTCAGTGATGCAGCCAGTACAATTGGCTGAGCGGCAGCTTCTACTTCGGCTTCCTGGTCTGGGCCCTGCCGACCAACCTGGCTAATGCAACGATTCCCCCTCGGTCGCTACCTCATCGTTGAGGGCGTTCGCTGGCGCTGGCCGAGGCCTGCACTGATCCTGGCTTCATGCTCGTCACTTCCATATTCCACTCCCGCAGACAGCAACCCGTCAGGATGGGCGCGTGGTACACTGCCAATGGCTTTGGCCTCGCTCTGGGAGGTTGAGTCTTCTCTCCACCTGCATTTGAAGTAGCAGAATGGTTCGGTCTGACTTGCCCTTTTTCTTTTCCTATTCGCGCCCTTTCAGGCTGCTAGTTTTTGCCAGTGGTCATATCAACGGTGCGCTTACCTCGTGGCGATATGAGTGCCTCATCATCAGTGCCCTGGGTTGTGTCTGTGGTATCGTGATGTATATCTACTTACCTGACAGCCCTGTCACCGCCAACGGTCTGACCCGGTGGGAGAAAAGGATTGCGGTAGAGCGGTTAAGGGACGTTCGAACTGAAAGGTGGATATTACTTTTGGTCGAACTCAATGTGACGATATTCCTTTTTACGTCAGTCTGTGGCTAACATTGCAAAGGGGGTCGAGAACAAACATTCGAAATGGTACCGAGTTCGGGAAGCTTTCATTGATGTGAAATTGTACCTCTTTTCCGTCCTTGGAATCGTCTGTAATGTGCCGAATGGCACTAAGAACTACCCAATGCAATGAAATCCTCCTGCATGTCTGGCCTAAGGCGAGACTGCTGACTTGTCTGACAGGCATCTTCAACTTCGGCACAATCATCATCAAAGCTTTCGGCTTTTCAACCTTAGTCACGACCTTGATGCAGGTCCCCTATGGCTTCCTGATAGTGATCAGCATCTTGATCTGGATTTATTGAACGATTACGCAACCAGAAAATGCATCTAGGCTCGGACATGGTCCAATACACTCTTCCTGTGCCACCAACATCGCCGGCGCCTTTGGCCTGCGCTTTCTTGCCTCCGCATAACAAGGCTGGCAGGCTCATCTCTTACTACCTCCCTGGGCCGTACAATGCGGCATTTGTTATTAGTTCTGACGCTGGCCATTGCCAACACCGCAGG
Organism: Scorias spongiosa; assembly: GCA_018467035.1. Taxonomy (NCBI): domain Eukaryota; kingdom Fungi; phylum Ascomycota; class Dothideomycetes; order Capnodiales; family Readerielliopsidaceae; genus Scorias; species Scorias spongiosa. Next base: position 99,657 of record JACSZZ010000007.1, on the reverse strand, counting down.
CCACACCGAGAAGGTCTTCACCAACCCAGTGCTGTTTCTCGGCTAGTGCGTCGGCAACCTCATCGGTACCCTTCTTCTACCTCGCCAGCCAGGCCCCTCGCTACGAACTCGGCATCTGGACCATGATCGTCAGCCGTCTGATTGAGGTCTCGACCGTTCTGACCTCGACGCCACTGCTTTCGCTGACATGACCGGTAAGTCGAAATACCAGAACCAGAGGATCGCGACAGACATCAAAGCTGACAACGACTTGTAGACCGCGAGAATCTCAACTTCAGACACATCTACTTGATCTGGACAATGCTGGAATCTGTTAAACCAGTAATTACCTGCCTCCAGTGAGATGTAGGGTGCGTAATTAAAATGTGCCAACGTCATCATCAAGCGCTCAATCCAAAGGAAGTGAAGTAATGTTATATGCAGGAATGCTTCGTGATGCATCATCGCACTCTGTATCGATCTACACTGTTGTACATATCGGGCATTTATACTTCTCCTGGCTCGGTACCTTCCCGTCTCTGTAACTTTCATCGAGGCACGCTCGGTGCCATACATGACGACAGACGAACACGACAAGCGCCAGCTTCCGGCGGCTGTGACTTGGATCGAGCTCTCCTGTAGCGGCATCCGGAACCGTTACGTTCGCCTTGCCCTTTCCCATTTCTAATCTTCGGGCCTCATCGCCACCGCCCCTTTCAACCGTCTTTCGTGTTCTTTGTGCAGATCTGGTCCGCTCACTGTCAGCCCAGGCTTCCCACGCAACCTCTCCGATTCCTGTTCCCCATGTGCGCCGTTTACACGCCTCACAGACCTGTGATCGAGGTCGCCAGCCCCGCTGACGTAGTACATTGACACGATCTATGTCTTTGAACGTGTCCATTCCCAGCAAGTTGTTGGCCAAGACCAAAACTTCTTGCTCGAAAGTATAGGCGGAGAAGATGTCAGTCATGACCGCCCGAACATCCGCCAAAGAAGGCGCGGTTGCTACTGCTTTCGTCAAAAATGCCCTGAAGATTCGAAGAAAGCTCTGATTCTTCCTCGTAGATGTTGACATGCTGTCCCCATCATTGGCCTCATGATATGTAGGCGTTGCCATTGCTGACATCACAGCACTGAAAGCTTCTTGTACCTTGACCCGTAGCGGAGCCATAATCCTGTCAGTCCAGAAGTCTGTGTCTCCTTCAGATCCGCTTGGGTGTTCATGCGAATATCGCATTGCAGCTGCAACCTTGGTGGATATGGCGACAGTAGAGTCAATCACATTAAGCCACAAATACTCATCCAAGTCAAGGTCATCCTCCTTGACATCCCATGTCATATTTATCCGTGGTCGGATCGAGCGAACGGCATTCGCACTCTGTCCGAGACACAACCAGATCCCTACTTTTGTGTACTTCTCGATCTGGTCAACAAGATCAACAGCAGCTTCACGAGCTCCAGCGATATCAGGACTTTCGTTGTAGGACTCCAATAACCCCACCAGTGCCTGCTGAAGGGTATGCAGATGTGTTACCAGTCGATCCATCGCGTCTCTAGCCAGTCCGTCGCGCGCAAGTAAGATTACTGCTGCGTCGACAACTCCGGCTTTTTCCATTGATTCAAGTACTGAATTGAGACGTAAGTCACTGCTAGGTAGATCGCCAACGTAGTCTGCCACATGGAGGGGATCATGCTCGCACATGAGGCGCACATAGATTTCGATGAATGGTCCCTGTAGCGCTAAAGGAAGAGCGGCATACGTGACCCCATCATCTCGATAGTTGAGCAAAGAAGGCTCTAACAATCGTCGTAAGAACAGGAACTTTTGATGCGGATTCTCGAGATTATTAACACTCTCTTCGAGTAAGTCGGGTGCGTTCGAGGCGAGCGTCTGTGCTGTAAGGATAGTATCTCTCCCTGCTAGTTCTGCTATGTGCCCAAGAATTTGCCCCCTGATAGCTTTTGCCTGGTTGTCCCTACTGTTTTTCAGGCAGTAAGAGATCCCATCAAAAACGTCTTGTGCATTGTCTGGGTCTTCGAAGTATGTCTCCAGCAAGTCCGTAAACCTGCGCTCAGTTCGGTATACTGATTTGAGTACTCTGAAGAATTTGACCTCTCTCAAGGCATTAATGAGAATTGACATATCGGGAGGTCTATACACCGAGAGCAAATACTCAATGCTCAGCTGGCATTCATCCCTCAGTTCCTCATTGGGAACGTCGCATAGCCGTTGCAGAATACTGTTCAACAATGCACCAGGAAACACCAGCTGTTGAGAATACTTTGGCAGACTTCTCGCAATAAACATGTCCAGGTAAATAGTTTGCTCTCTTCCAAATCGCGACTGATTCATCACATCAAGCAGGACCTCGATGATGAACTGTCGCGAGATGGTACTTGAAGTTTTACGTTGCGATGTCCCGTTGATTTGAGACGGCGCCCTTGATATGACACTGCCGTCTTCATCGGACTCGTTCAAAAACGAATCCTCAAATGCCTCATTAAGCATGCTCATGAAGCTGGGAGCGTCAAAATCAAGCAGAAGGACAAGATAGGGAAATGCCACTCCATCCGACTCGCTTCCTTCTGGTCGCAACACTTTTCCGCTTCCAGTCGGCCATGCCGTAGGTTTCCCAGAGAAGAGGTAACCGTACAGATCCATCTTGGCACGAGTTGCTTTGTCGTCAGCCATGAGTTCTCCGGATGGATACTTGCGACCTGTCAGTGAGTAAGACAGGTAAACGAACACCTTCATGGCCGCATTGTAAAAGGGGTTCTCGGTAAGTAGCTCATCTACCTCTGGGCTCCCAACCGGCCTTAGCAGTTGGATGAGGTGGAGGATGTCAACCAGAGGAGATACGAAGTCCTGGACTGTTTCTGTCCAGACATGTATGAGAGCATCATATAAGTTGTGTTGTTGACATAAAATCGTGATCTGCTCCAAATCGAATGAAAAGGGGTCCAAACGGCAAAGCAGTTCTTCCAATGTGGCACTTTGATTCTCTCCGATAAAGTGTTCGACCACTGCTTTGACGATTTCAGTCGGGAGGTTGGTGATCTCACCATCCATGACGTGTGGCTCCAGCGCGATGATGTAGACATCCAATTCTTCAGCCTCGTCAAACCATTCAAATATGTCGCGGAAGAGGTAATCAAACTGCTCTATGCGGATGCAAGATCTGAACACTACTTCCGTAAGCTCTGTGAGACGAGATTCTCGATCATGGTCACGCTGAGAAAAGGTGTATTGCATGCTTGCGTTCATCATTGAAAGCAGCCGCTCCTTGACTATGGCATGCCTTGTATGATCGTCATCTGGCAGTCCGATGGTAACATTGCTTGAACCACCAACATAGTATTCGGTGGCAAGTTTAATAGCGCCTAGGTGGTCACCGGCTTCCATAAGCGCTACCAGGCGATCTGCCCAATTCGATAATGTTCCAACAGTGAGGTCGTCGAAGCCCAGGATGAAGGTACGGCCTTTGTACGCTCGGAAAGACATGTAGAAGGCATCGACGATGACACCATGCATTGATGGATCTGCAGAATTTAACTGCTCTATTATAGGATTGAGCTGTTTGGAGAAAAGATCTTGATGGTAGATATGGCGGTGCAATAGATCAATAGAGTCCGTAACTTGTAGAGTGCCATCTTCGACGATGAGAAGACGTTGGCTGATTGTGAGCAGTCCAAGAACAGAGCGCCCAAGCCATTGGATTGCAACTATCGCCTCGTCAGCTCGCCATCGACTACGTGGTACAAATTCCAGGTCAGGCGGTTTCCCTTCACTCGAGGATTCGTCAATTTTGACGTCGACGATTGTCACTATATTTGACCAGCAATAGACAAGTTTGGTTTCCGATATACCGGTTCTGGTAATGCTACCGCCACCTGTTTTGCTAGGCCCCTTCAATTTGACGGCGGGAAACCAGGCCAAGCAGCCGCTCAAGGCTGAATGCTGTTGTAGTTCTTTAGGTCTTGAAGCCTTGTACTGTGTCTGGGCTACTGGTGTGGTGGATACGACGACCAGCAGATAGGGGGTCAACATAGCCGTGAGTCCCATTCCGTCTGTCGATTGTTCGACATTACCGAGAGGGAGTGGTGAGAATGCAAGTACAGACGACGGTTTGCGATGCCTCTCATAGTCCAGGTCGAGGGTTGGGTAGCGCCCTAGCAAGCGTGTGGTTTTCACAATACGGCCGAGAGATCCCATACCACGCGTTGCAAGATGCGAAAAAGCCATTCCACTGGAGTCAGCTGATACCAGTGCGGTATGTCTTGTGCCCAAGAAACCGATGTGGAGAATGGCGGATCCGTCTAGATGACCATCTGGATGTTCCGCCTTACCAATCTGCTCTGTTGGGATTGGGAGGATAGTGAGGAAAGGTTTGGCTGGCTTGCTGATTTCCCACGTGAAGATCGCCCCACTGGAGTGGCCAGCCGCAAGAGTGGAATAATCTGCCGCGATAGCAATAGCAGTAACAGCCCCATTTTCAGTAGCCTGGGTGCCCCTTCCGATGATAATCTTGAGTGTCTGGTGATAGTCAAAACCTAAGATCAACCCCTTCGATGTGCCGATTGCGATCAGAGCAGATACAGCAAGACAAGTGGGACGCCCAAAATTGCGCTTGCCAATTTCTGAGAAGGCTTGTGACGTGATATTCTTCAACTTGGTCCATCTGACAACCTCCCAAGGCGCTTCGGGTTCATTGGCTTCTGGATCTCTATCATTTGCAAAGCTTGCTTGCGAAAGCCGAGAGGAGAGGGAGATCTGACGCGATCCAGGATTCAAGAACGCTGGAGATGTGGCTCGCAACGAAGGCGATGGCGAGGGAGATGGAGAGAGAAAAGAGCGAGCCTCAAATCGACGCTCGAAAGGTTGCAGAGCCCCAGAAGGCAATCGTGAGGGTACTTTGCGACGAGCAAACTGAGAGGGTGAAGCATCCCGACTTGGGGATGATGTAAGAGAGAAGCGTAGCGATGGAGTGTCATCAGGCACAGAGCCAGAATCTAAGGGGCTGCTGCGATGGTTTGGGGCATTGCGATTGTCCCTGTGAGCCACTGACCCATTTTCGTAGCTTGAAAGTGCACTGGTGGAAGATCCTGGCTCAAAGTGCGCTGTGTCGACTGTATTGAGGAGGTCGTCTGCTTCAGAGAGCTCTTCGTTTCCCACTTGGTGCTCTAGTGTCTGGGTATCGCGCTCTATATCAAGATCATGCTCGTCCACATCCTGTTCGGCATCCACCATATCCCCAAACTCATCCTCTTCGATCATATCCTGGTGCTGCGCTATAGAACCCTCCTTTAAGGGCTCTTCTTTTGGCCAATCGCTGCCAATCGACGCTTCAGTCTTTCTTTCTCCTGCATTGTCGTTTCCACCGGAACTGAAGCTCATAGGACTGGTACCATAAAGTTCATCACTGTCGCCAAACAACTGAACACTAAAGCTGCGAGCCTCTGCGAGGCGGTCGATTATGGACTCGAATTCGTGGTTGCCGACCTGATCTAAAACGCTGGAATCGATATAGGTGGTCGCGCAATGCAGATGACCAGCGTGCAGGAAAGGGTTGCGCTTCTGCGGTTGCTACTGTAAAGTAGCTAATACAAGGAATCAATATATGCCGTTGTGTGTCATGCGAAGAGAGAGTAGATACTGTGAATGGGTGTTGCCGGCTCGCAGCTGTCTGTGCTGGGTTGTGGATGGTAAGTAGTTGGCGACGGAAAAGCTCCGCTGTACCATGATCAGACACCTGACCGCATACCGCATTCTGGTCTGGGTACAGCACCTTATATCTCTCCAACATTGTCCAAAACTCTCACAGCTTGATACACTTAAAGAACGATGTCGGCCATAGGCCCAGAACTACCGCCCCATCTACTTGCCAAGCGCAAAAGGCAACAGGAGGAAGGCGCAAAGCCTACAGAATCTACAACGACTGGCGTACAACAATCGCGATCGCTTGAAGACAGCGAGAAACGAAGGAAGATTATTGGTCCAACAATGCCGCCGACGTCTTTCGAACGCCTTCAACAATCTGATGTGAAACCCGCTGTGGTCAATTCGGGTTCTGCGCTCCGCGACGCCGACAGTGAAGACGATGACGATGACGACGACGACGAAGTCGGCCCTGCACTACCAGGGAGCAATGACCGGCTTGCAGGATACGATGATCATACAGCTGGCATATCTGTAAACTCCACGAACGATTTTATCGCAGCTGATGTCGCCAAAAAACCGCAAAGAGATGATTGGATGACTATTGCGCCATCACACGACGACCTCACCCGCTTGGACCCGAGTCGGCCTCGTGCTCGTGGCTTCAATACAGGCAAAGGAGCCAAGGGACCTTCGGGCGCAGATTCAGGGGGCTCGATATGGCACGAAACTCCCGAAGAAAAGCGGAATCGACTGGCAAATGAAATGATGGGTGCGACTCCTGGCGGTTCAGTCGGCAATTCCCAGTTTGATCCCAAAATTGAAGCGCGACGCATACAAGAGAGAAGCCGTAAAAACGACAACAGGACCGATCGTCCAAAAGAACCGTCCTTAATGGAGAAGCATACCAAAACAAAGGGTAAGGAGCTCAGTGATGACGATCCTAGTAAGCGAGCATTTGATCGCGAGAAAGATATAGGATCTGGAGCGGGTATATCTGCTGTTCAGAGGAAGACCATGCTCAAGCATGCGACAAACTTCACTTCAAAATTTCATACTAGCTCATAGCAAGTGATTGATGATCTTCAACAGCTCAACTTATAACTACTCGCCGATCATCCAGGATCTGCCTTACTCAAGCTCGAGAGGGCTTGCTGTCATCGTTATTGTCGATGAACATGTACTGAAGAATTTCGGTCTAAAGTCAACCTTTTATTGGCGCTCTCCTTCTATGTCGACTTTGGCCGTCGAGTGCATAACCAAGATACAAGAATCACACTGGGTCTGAGAGGTATATTACCAAAGATTGTACATTGACGTGTACAATGCCAATCGTCACCCGACCCCACCCAAGTTTAACTCTCTGAGTTGTCTTCATGTGGTGAGCTCGACTTTTCGGCGTGCCCAGATCATCATCTCCTTACATGCCGAGGACTGTTGGTTCTTGAATCCGGAAGTAAGCTCATCTACCAGATCTTTCCCGAAGTCATTACCCCACCAATTTTTATGGTAGTATTGCTGAAGGATCACACCGAACACGACGGTAACGATCCTGACCTCTTCGTGGCCTGTCCTGAGCAGCAATGTGAAGTCTGCTCCCATATCAACCAACCACTGTAATGGATTTCTTCCAATCTTCAAAGTGTGGCTAAGCTCACGGATTGCTCTGAGGGCGATCTCGTGATCTTGGATGGAAACGGGTGTTGTGGGTTCATACGAAGCGGATGGACTTCGCTCGCTCACAAGCTTTTCTGTCTCTCCCAAAGCCCACATCATTTCACCCTCGTCCCCTTCCTTAGGCGTTTTAGAGTTGCTGATGCCCGACCCGAAGAGACGCTGGTAGGACTCTGGATCCAACAAATTCTTAGACAGCTTCATCAAGCTTTCCGAACCACGCCATAATTTCGAGATTTGGTCTAGAGTGTCTACACAGGCGACACGCTGGATGCCTGGCACACGTGAGGTCGCAAGATTCAGAACGCCTATCAGGGCTGAGAACCAGAACATTGCGCAGCATGACTCAGGTCTTGGATTCTGTAAGGCAGCTCTGAAATCGCGTAGTCCTGCATTCTGGTACCGAGTTGCTAAATCGAGATATTTATTCGCGTTAGGAGGTTCTTTACACGCCAAGTAGGCGCATGTTATGGCAAATACGACCTGGAGGAGGTAAGGGAATTGTAGTAATTCTGGTGGAGCCATGAGACGACGCATTTGGTCCGTTGTTCCATCGCTAGATGTGATGTCGTCAACGATGTGGCGGCCAAAGACAAACATCAACTCCAGCTCTGTTTGATCTGAAGCGATTGGTGTTGCCGATGCTTCATCTTGGAGAGGAAGATTGTGGGCTGCCCATAGTGGCACTGAACCTGATGCCGGAGTGTAGTTGCACGGATCTCCTCGTATAGAACAAAAGCGACACTTTGGCCTTCCTTCATCGCACTGCAAATAATGAGCTCGTTAGCCGGTAAGATACGGGTGAGGGTTTGATTTTCCGTTGGAGATGACCCGGGCCTGTCTACTGGTGCAATAGTCTTTTCCGGTATTGACCAAAGGGAATGTGCCTAATTGCGGTTCCATCGTTGCTACACTCTTCCAGTACCCTTTATATGACTAATATTATCGCACTGGTGTCTCTTCTCGATATGTAGAGAATGTTATTGAGCAATATACTCAGTGGATAGACTCACCTTGACCCTTCTCGCCTTGCATTGCAAACAGCCGTTACGAGATTTAGCGTGAGCTCTACGCTTCATGACGGGATCAGCCACAATAAACACAGAGTGCCACGTCACATCACTCCGTAGAACCTTGGTCCTACGGTGAAAGCGTGGAATATGCGCTGTACGGTAGAGGAGAGTCGGGTTCTCCTGTATCTCCAGAAGTGAGTGAGACCCAAGGTTCGAAGATGAGAAACGAGGATACGAGGCGGTTGAGCTATCCGCATCGGTACGGGCCGGCGGGCTGGGACCCTTTCACATGACGGCCTCGACAGAGGTAGTTTGACAATTTTGACAGTATTGTTAGATGTTCAGAAATCAAAACTTCGACAACTTCATATATGACAAATTCATATTGCTCCAGAATTGCATAAATTTGCTTGGTTGAACATCCTAACTGCACAATTCGCTGGTCAGAACCACCGAAATAACTTGAGACACTCGCTACTCTCTCGCTTTAATGATACCAAACATATTGCACTACTCAAAGGGTTCCATCAAGCTATTTCCTGCAACTGCTTCAGCAAAGCCGTCAATTGCAGTAGTATGACACCATGGCTTCTCCCTAATCTCATCCTCAATGGTTGATGCGAAGCAGGACGACCATTTCAGCCTCGGGTGTTGACTGGTGACTTGCTTAATCACATCAGGGTGGACCAGATGTGGCTGCCAGCCCATGTTATCTAGCATCTGGTCAGCAAAGCATGCGAATAATGGAAACCATTGATGGGGCCGAAGATGTGGCAGACCTACCAAATTCAGTCGCAATCTGCACTAGTTGCCCCAACCTGTGGATGTTCCCAGTCTCCCCAGGATCTTGATGGCGGATGATCGCTTCGCAAACACTCTCAGCCTGAGCTCGTGGTGCACCGAAAGATAACAGCTTTTCTAAAGCAATAAAGCCCCCCTGAAACTCGAAGCTCAAATGCGTTGCAGAACGGTTGGCCACCGTGGTGGCGATGTCATGGAAAAGACATATCAGCGCCCAAGTCTCGAAGAAACTCGAAGATCTCCAAGATGGAAAGTGCTGGGCGACCATAGTGTATCCTATACCGGATGTTAGACGTCCGTGGCTCGTCCCATGAACTTTGTGTTGAGACGTAGCGATATTGCTCCCTCAAGAGTCGCACGTACCATAGCAATACACCCTCAAGCTGTGGTTATACGTCTCTACCGGCAACTCTGCTTTGACATACTCCTGCGCCTTCTGCACAACGCTGGTCTGGGGCCATATCGCATCAGACTTGATGATGAGGTCACTGGTTATTGGGGCAGATTGAGATGGTATATTAGATCGGTTACGAGGAACTTCGTTCCAACCAAATTCCTCAATATTTTGTTTGGCCATGATGAGACTGTCTATGCCAGGGTTCCAGCGTGTTGTGGCGTAATGTGGAGCGTTCAGAGGTCCTATATATAAGATAGCTAAAAGCTCTGGAGACTTCCTACCTATACCTACCCAGGTAGGTTTGAACGACAGCGCAAAGCGTAGGTATGTCATCACGACCTCAAATGATGTCACGCCTGGAGCTCTCCATCCCACTTGCACCTCCCTGGCTTAATGGTAAATGCCTATAGTCATTGTTGCGATATGGAAGTACCTACGCTTACCTATTTACAACGCGTGACTCCAGGCTGAACACAAAAACCTATGGTCCTTTTAAGAAGCCATCTCGATCGCTTCATACCATGGTTCAAGATCCATGAGCAGGGGATGCAGAAAAGTGAGGAACGCTACGGCTGCAAAAAGCGCCATCTGGTTTACTAGAAGACATCTACCAAATCAAATTAATCGAATGCAGGCTGATTAAGGGTTGGAGGAGAACAAGAATACAGTCAGGAACTGGTCGCACATAGGCATACTGAAGTAAGTGTTGCGAAGATAACTTTGCAGAGATCAAGATACATATCGTCTTTCCGAGCCCCTGTTCTAGGTGGTGACTGTACGTCTGCTGGATATCACTCTCAACACATTTTGCGTTTCAACATGCTTTTCATTCCGCAGCAAGTCAATGGATTCGGAATGACCAGCACAGAAGACTTTCATTGCAGATCAATGGTATGAAAAAATTACAAGACTAGATAACAAGCAATCCAGGGTATCAATGAATCAAAATCCCCCTGGGGCTGGTTCTTCGAACCTCTTGTACAACCCAAAACTCCCATTTTGAAAGCGAACCAGCTGGGGTTGCACATGGACGTCAAAGCGGCAGAAGGTTATGTCCAACATTTGCTGATAAATGAGATCAAGATTCAGCATGAGCAGTCTCAGACTTGTCTTCCGGCCCAGAGTCGGCATCGCCTTCATCACCGAGCTGTACGTTGGCTGAGGTGGCTGAGATGTAGTATAGGAATGCGATAGAGGCGAGGGCAGCGGTTGCAATAGCCAAGTTGAATATGAGATAAGAATGGCGCAGAGAAGAGGTCAAAGCATGGGCCAGCCATCGTACAATGGGCGTGACCAGTTCTGCCGTCTCCGTTTCCAGTGTTGGATTGACGGAGATCAAGAGCAGGAACAGGGCAAAGAGTATGAGGCTGAGGAGTATCACCGTGAGAACTTGTATCACAGCTAGCAGGATAGAGATGTTCTTCGTCGTCTGTAAGACCTCAAATCCCGCCGCTACAAGAGGCGTGACCTGGTCAAACGCTGCGTTGATCTGTTTCGAGTAAGGGATGCCCATATTAAATGCCCAAGGTACTGCAAAGACACAGAGTATGGTAACGTTGTGCTTTGCAAGGATTCATATCTGCCACCACATAGATGATGGGAAGCACATATCAGGTGAGCAGCATTCTATCTCGGGTTATTATTTATTTGCAGTGGTTCTATGGATTGCTTGAGGTTCCGAGGTTGTTAAAAGCAACAGAGCATTGACGTCATGTTGCGATATCTCCCATACACCCGACTTCCCCAGATTACCTATATAGGCAGGCACTAAGCTTCGATACGGGTACCCTAATTATACCATACCGGTCAGCACATTTCAATAGAAGTGATTACATATCCTTTCTATACGGCCCAACAGTCACGTGTGCCGCTTTACTTGGACTACTCTGAAACATCAACAAATTCATACGACTGCTATTGATCTGCTTTGCCTGGGTGTCGGGACTACTTGGGCATCGTAGCTGGTGGCTTTTTTGAACATTTGAAAAAGAGCTTCGTGTGAAACCAGCTAGACCTCTCCGTATCCTTCTGGTCTGGGCAAGGGGCCCATGGAAACACGAATGACTCGAAGCGCATCAGACCTTTGTATTCGCCATCATGGATAGGCCCAATAACAACGACCAAGCCGCCAGCGTCAAGGTGGCTCACGTCTATGAACTTTTAGAGCAGATCTTCGTCAATCTAGACCTACCGACCCTACTTGTAGCCTCGCAAGTATCCGATTCGTGGCAAGATATCATAACAAAGTCGAGACGGGTAAGGAGACATCTTGTAGAGGGTGCTTATGTCCATGAGAACATCAGAAAACAATGGTCCCCAACAGAAATACATCTTCCCTGGGCAGCGAAAGCCTCTCTGGCTAATGGATGGCTCTTCATTTACAAGCTATTGGACACTGAGATCCTCCTCTTTTCCCCGCTTGCTGATCAGACTGGGATGAAAGTTCTTGATGGGAAAGTTATGCTTGTTCATGAGAGTGGGGTTAAATATGGCTGGAGAACATGGTGGCAGCGTAGAGTACCATACGTGGACTCGAGATATTTATCGGTTACTCATCCTAGTATACCAAAAGACTTCGAACCAGTCTCAGGCAACGCACCTGCTAAGAGAAAAGTAATTCTCTCATCCGACTCATCTACGCTGGTCGGCCTGAATAACCAGCCGATAGTTAGATCCCAAAATCATGACGACCAGGACCTTCTCCCTATGGAAGACCCTCCAGAGTACTCACCAGATGACCCTCTCGACGGCCCTCCCGAGGTCTTTGCTAACGACGATCCTGACGAGTCTACAAACATCCCTCCTTGAATGATATGGCTCAAAAAATAGAAGGCGGTCCAGTTTCTGTATCGGAATACCATCGGCTCCCAAGATGCGCATCCAAGAAGACGAGAGGCTATCTGCTCTGGATTATACAGAATCCCGGTCCCTTCGTAAAAGAGGGGTTGGTGAAAGCAGATCCAGATCGTATTGTTTGAAGCGACAGGCTCATTACCGTGTAGATCACCCAATCAAATGATCCTACAACTTTGCGCACTGTGGACATTCCATCCAATTATAGTTCTGCAATGGCTGCCTCAGAGAGAGCAACATATTTTCTATTGTCAAACCGTGGTCTTACCCAAAGCCTCTCACGACCTGCCTGTAATCTCTTTCGCTTTTCAGATTCCTTCTGACTTTGTGTAGTAAAAGACCAAAAACTTTTCAGGTGTGGAAGCCGTGGTGTCTGTGATCCACCATCCGATACGCGTGGCAAAGGTTGTGGGATCTGCTTATCATTTTGATATCTACTATCATAAGTCGTCGGCGGGTTAGTTTTATCACCCAAACTTTTCGCGACACGCTCAGCCTGAGCAACTGCGGCTGCCTGTCTTGCAGTGCCGGCCAATTCCATGTGACGCTCAAGCTGCTGACGGACCGCGACAACGTGCATGTCGATGAGGTGCGAATTATTGTTCGACTTATCGATTTGCCTGAAGCTGTCAATAGGCGGCAAGCCGTGGGCCAACTGTTTTAGGACCGTCGATCGATCGAGTGTCATGGTTGATGTGAGCCACGGTGGATCTTTAGGCATCCCAAGCCTCTTGACCTCAATCTGAGCAACAACACTGGAGATTGGAAGGTTAATATCGGTTCCAAGTTCGAGAGTCTCCAACGATGATCGTTGTGTCACATATGATGGCTGATCTATCGCACCAAACGGACCATGGTACCTGTCTTCTACCTTCTTCGGCTGATGTTCAGCAGTGTCTAAGAGGGAAATGCAGGAAAAGTCCCTCTCTAAATATGGACGCCCATGGTTTTCAGTTCTTCCAGAATTCAAGACCTCGGTCTTGCTTATGCTGCGCTCTTGATATGGCGTGGACGTCTCACTTTTGGCGGTCGCTGAGCGAGAGATCTGATTAGGTTGAGCATTCGGGTGGGCTGTCATCTTGGAGGTGGAGATCGATTCCCAGGAGTAGTGAGACGTTAATTGGACGACATCGGCCTCACGTCCCACGCTTTGTTCTTCAGCGATGCTAGACTTGTTCGACTTGAATGACAAGATAGCGATCGCTTCACAGTAGCATTGCACTGCTTTGTCGAAGGTGGGAATTTTCGCCTGGGAGAAATTATGCATGGCTCGAGCCATATCATCACAAGCGAGTCCTTGGTAAAATTTGATGATTGCATCATGGTATGGCGAAGAGTCCTGGCAGTTTTGCCGCAGAAGGTCGTCTCCAAGTTGGATGCAACGACGATACTGCCGCAGAAGAAAAAGCAATCTCAAATCACGGAGCCCACACAGGGCCTGTGGTGTGGATGAAGGGCTAAGGCTCTCCATGGCAATGGTTAGACAGTGTGAAACTCACGAAGCGAGCAGTACTGTAAGTTGACGGCCACAAGTATGTAGTTACCTGGCCAAGTGTGTGTGCGCCTTGAGCGAATTGCCATTCATTCCGTTGGTGCTGATTAAGAACCTCAGGCAGCACCTATCATGTACTTCGTTTCTTCCATTGAAGATCCTGAGGCATCACATAATTACATGGTACTTTTTTTACACATCAAGTCAGATGTCAAGCATAGAACACTGAGCACATACCTTGGGCATGTCGGCATGTTTCCAGCCTAAATCTCGAGGTCTTGCAGATGTTTATCAAGGTTCTAGTCACGAAGAAACGGAATTAAACAGATGTCACAGGCCCATATAGAGCTGTTGGATATTCATTGCGAGATACATTATTGTAACTACCTAGTAGAGAGTATTGCCTGCGATGATGGACTGAACCAAGTACGGAAAGTGCCGTCCGTTGCGGAGGTGGAGTTCATCATCGCTGGCGCATTGGAACCTCTGCTTGCATTGTTGAACCTCTGATCTTTCTCTGTTTGTCTGAGTTGGCAATGGGACTTCTGGATGAGTTGAAGCAGTCATCCAAGGAGAAACATGGTGGGACAGATAGCCGTGAACACTTCCCATCCAGCTGGGTAACCCCTCAAACCCTCACTGCTTCAGTACTCACCACGGCAACAACACTCTTCCTGGTCCGCTTCTACAAGATCTACGTGCGGCGCATTCCAACTGTCGATTACATCAAGCCGGACCAATTGCGAAAGAGAAGCGTCTATGGTTATGTTACTAGTGTTGGGGATGGCGACAACTTCCGCCTTTTCCACACTCCAGGTGGAAGGTTTCTCGGATGGGGCTGGGCCCCAGGGAGAAAGTTGGGCAAGATGAAGAAGTTCCAAGACAAGACTATCCATGTCCGCATTGCTGGAATCGATGCCCCTGAGCTTGCTCACTTCGGCAAACCCGCTCAACCACATTCACAAGAAGCACTTGACTGGTTACGATCAACCATCTTACACAAATACGTTCGCGTGTATCCATATCGCAAAGATCAGTACGACCGTGTCGTGAGCACAGTTTTCACCCGCCGATGGATCTTTTTCAAATCCGACCTAGGGGAGAAAATGCTGAGACAAGGCCTTGCGACGGTCTATGAAGCCAAATTTGGGAGCGAGTTCGGCGGCAAAGAACATCGGTACAGGAAATCTGAGGAATACGCGAAGTCCAAGAAGGTCGGTATGTGGGAAAAGCCAAGTTTGGTGGGTAAGATACTGGGCAAAACTGAGCCAAAGTTCGAGAGTCCAAGGGAATACAAGACCCGTATGGCGAAAACTGAAAAGAACAGTGGAAAGAAGAAGTGATCCTATCTGTTGAGCACACAGACATTTCTGCGAACTATCATTCAGTTCCTATGTGGTTCAGGTTAGCGTCGTTCTTGTTTCAAAAGGTAACAAGAGACCTGGAGCCTGCTCTTGGCCAGAGAGTATTGTCCTGGAACCACCAAGCCAGCATCAACGAATACCTGAGCGTCGCGAGTCTTGCGACATGACACAATTGTCACATCCGCTGCTCTCGATTACCAACCGATAGCCCTCGTGTGTGCGTCCTCTCCATGGGGATGGCAGGCTGTAATCGGAACGCTTTCAGACATCCTCAGAAGCGCAACGACCGCTGTAATGTGCAACTTGCATATCGAACATGACCCTATCATTGTCTTGATTATGCCAACGATTGGAAAGGAGTTGACGAACAGCTCGTTACAAGAGGCTGTGACCGCCCCGCCATTTGATTGAATGTCGAACGACAGGAGCATTTTGTTGATGTTGGGCTCGAAATGAGGTCTTGACCCGGTCTTATCTGACTCAAATCTCGACCAGCCATCAGCCACGTCATTTTAAATAGCTCAAAACATATCTGAGGTCAGTCTGATCGAGTGCCGGTTGATGATCAGATGATGATGTCTTCATGGCCACTTCACATGGTGCAGGACTACATTTTGTAGAAATGCTATTCATACCAAGGCTAAATATCAAGACGCAGCCTGCAACAGCCACTCGAGGCTGCATATTCAATAAGTCTTCCACCCGTCAAGTGCATGATGCCCTTACAACCCTAGGTTCGTAGTAATGCGCCAAACAAATTGATTTCAAATTGTGACCTTCCATTAAGATCGTCGTTGTATCATTCAATATAAACAAGAGACGCTCAGCTCTAAGCTGTGCGAGTTACTGTACATTAGACAACAGTGCCTAGAAGCACCCAAGATTCACACCATCAGACGGACGAAGACCCTTGATGCTCACAGCTCTCAATGAGAATGACCGGCGGCCAGACATGGCCCATGGCCAGCGATGCACGGAAGAGAAAACTCTCGCTGTGATTTTTGCAGCCTAGGCCGGATGATGTGTGGCGGCCAAGCTCTTCAAGACTGCGCTAAAGACGTGAGTTCGAGCATAGTCATCGGCAGGAGCGCCATCCGATCTTGAAGGGCCAAGTCTGGCAGCACTATAAAGCGAAAGTAGATCATGATCTTGTCTATCTTTATGACGAGGCAAGCGTTTTCGATCCAGCCGATATCAACCGGTGGGTTGGATCGTTCAGCGCCATCTCATAGCAATCGGAAAAAGTATCGTTGAGACCAGGACATTTGACAGCCGGCCAGGATGTGTAGAACCCGGGCTGTGTCCTACCGTGACCTCCCTGTCAGCATGAAAGCTGTGTAATATGCAGAAGCATCACAGATGGCGATATTAGGCCACGTATGACATGGCCAGCAGATATTTTATTGAGCATTCACTCAAAAAGAACTAGAGCTACATCGAGCCGTCTGCTGCAAAACCCGGAGCGAAAGCCGGCATTTCGTGATTGAGGAAATGATTCCAGTCGAACCCGCTATTGGCCAGATAATCCAGGTTGAACTCATCGCCACTGGAAGTTGTGGACGGTCCCGTGGGAACCAACTGCTGCGGGCTGCCATTGGGCAGAGTGAGATCTATACCGATCGGTTGGACATTCGAAGGCTGGGGCTCTTGCACATCGCTCTTGCCGAGGCCCTGTCCGAGAAGCTCGGAATCCTCGTCTTTGCGCTTCTTCTGCAGCCGGACGAGCACGCGAGCGGTCTTGAGACCTTCCTTCATGGCCGGCGTTTTGAACCTGGTGACTATGGTCTCGAGCGTCTGCAGCGCGATGGGGATCTGTGCGATGGACTCGCGACTGTCCATTGCCAGCAACACGCAGATGGTCTGGAAAGGCACATTGGCGACATGCCACCACGGCAGGCCTTTGGATGCCAAGTCCCTTGCAGATTGCAGTCCGCTGAGGAGGATGTTGATGATGCGGTTGAGAGACTCTGACGAGATGTTCGGGTTCGCTATCCGAAGCCTGCGATACGCGGTGAGGGCCAGATTCGCCCGCGACAGCTGTAACGTGTCATGGCGAGCTTCAAAGGCTTCCACTCGCTTGAGCAACTCATCCCATTGGCTGGGGTGGTTATTCCTATCCGGGTCTAGGCAGCAGGAGAGACCGTATAGATCGATATAGTCGGTAGTGTAATCGTCAGCCCTCGCAGCTGGCAGTTTACAAGTGATGCCTCGCAGCGAAACTCTAGTACGTCCATACTCGAAGCTGACCCACGAGTTGAACATTCTCGCCAACCAGAACACCCTGCGCCTCACATCGGGGTCGTGGTCGTGATCGTCATGCGGAGGGTAGACAAGCAGATTGCTGTCTTCCTCTTGAAGACCAATAGACTCGACGAGGTGCATGGTCGTGCACGTGGCCATCCAGCATGCATGGGGATGATCCGTGGCGCGCAGGTACAGTACCCTGAGCAACCATGACGAGACGTCGTGCAGATTCGGGGGTGTCATTGTGCTCGTGCTCTCTAAGGCTGTCTTCGCAGCGTCAACGATACGCGGCATGTAGTCGACCAAGACGTCTCCACCGAACAAGCTCCCCACGGCAGCTACGCCGCACAACAGATGATCGGGAACGGTCGCCACTGGCGGATTCGACCACCGCAGAGCCAGCTGTCGCATGATCCATTCTTTGTCGAGGAAGCCGTACAAAGGGTGCACCTTGGTGAAAAAGAGCCCGGCCAGCTCCAGCATCTGATCGTAAGACAACAAGTCCGTGATCGGCGGCGCCTTGTTGAGGACGGGCGTTGGACCGCCGAGATTCCAGCTGAAAGTGCAGAGTTTGGGTCCCTCGGCGCCAGGGTCGAGCCTCATGCCCAGCAACCGGGTGAAGTAGAGGCCCGAGTTGGCCTCCATGGATCGCAGCTTGGAGATGTCCTCGCCCGCCAGACAGTGCGACTTGGTGATCTCCTCCTTTATGTACGTCATGCTGTCATCGCCGCCAGCGGGATGTTGCCCCTCGGCGACCTCGAGTTTCTTGCTACGTTTGCGCGGGTGTCGCTCATAGTAGCATCTATAGTCGAACTGGGTGCACATGTTGCAAGGGTTGCCGCCGTCGCATCGCCTTTTGCGCAGCCGACATGGCTCGCATGCTTGCTTCGCCCTCTGGCGCTTCTGCGCCGGCGGACTGTTTGCACCAGAGCTGTGATGGCTGTCGCCTTCTGTCATGACGGAAAAGAAAAAAATACCCCCTAAGCCAGGGGATGCAGCAGCCAATGTATGATGGATGTGCGCGACTGCGACTGACGTCAATTCCTCAATGCCACCCAAGGGGTGGAGTGGGTATATTAGAGATTATCTATTTTTAAAAGGATTATAGAGATGTTTGATGGAACGCAAGGCAAATCCCTACGGGTGATAAGCGTCGGGTGTAGGGCGAAAGTGAAAGCGTGTGACGGCCCGGCCGTATCCGGGATATGTCTACCTACTTTCAACCTTGTCTCGTATGCACAGCAAGATGGGGGCTTTCACTTGAAATGACGCACCACCTGGGTGAAAACAAACGCGGTAAACGTTGATCGTTGCAAGACGAAATACAGTGCTACAAATACAGCACTGTATATACAGCATCTCATAAAGATTTTGTGTAGTGTATTGCAATCATTGCAGTTGAAAGGGAGGCAGGCACTTTATGGAGGTATCACAGCTCAAGATATGGATATATAATAAAAAGCAAAAATAGTCGTATTCCATTCATGTGCATCGAATACTTGACTTCTTGACTGTACATACATCCCCCAATACTGTTTGGGGATGATTGACAATGCTCCTTTCCTTCAAAACTTCCTATACCCAGAAATGATCGAAAATGACTGCAAATGAATTTGCAGGATGCAGAGCGGGACCAAAAGATGCGCTTCCGCGCTGTGAATATACGTAGTCTATATGATCGGCTTTATCTTCGAGCCTGATGTTGCTGTCGTTGCTGTTGTTGTTGTTGTTGCTGCTGCTGCTGTTGGGCGAGATAGCTTGCACCGTATACCTGTCTATGCGACAAGTTTTCTCGACTTGGAGCCCTCGCTGCATGCATCCCAACCTGCTGTCCCTGGCTCTGAGGGATGTAATGTGAGCTTTGTGGGCGTAGCATGTGCGTCTGCGCTTGACTCTGGTAGAAAGGATCCTGTGTTGGGCTTTGGTGGTAGTGATGAGACGGAAATGATGGAGCCATTTGGCCACCGTACCAGCTCTGCCTGTGGATGTTGTTCTGTTGTTGATAGTACGTAGATTGCGCAAGCGCTTCTTGTTGTTGCATCTCGTACAGTTGCTGATCTTGCATGTGTTGGTGCTGTGCAGCTCTCTCGTCGGCTTCGGCTTGCATTTGTTGCTGCTGACGAGCGACGATAGCATGATGAACGGCGTTGGTGTTAACGCCTTTGCGTACAGCTGCCTTTTCCTGCTCACGTTGTGCTATTCCACCAACAAGTCCTTCTCCAGTTCTATCATCGTTCCCCTTCGCGTTCATGTTCAACAGTGGTGTTCCCGTTGCTCGTGCAATCTGCATCTGCTCCAGAGCCGAGAGACTAGATGAACTGCTAGTATAAGGGCTGGACTGATTCAAATATTGCCCGGCGCCTCGCGAACCCGGTCTAACTGGTGTGGTACCTCGCGATAGATGGGTCCAGTCTCCCGAGGGCGTCCGTTGAAGCGGTGGTGTCTTAGTAAGAGGTGGTGTTTTGGTGAGTGGTGGCGTCTTCGAAGCAGTTCTTTGTAGTACATGATTGCTACTGGAAGAGATGTCGCGTCTATGCCCATATTGGGGAGCTGGCTGTCTTTGCGACGCTATACTTGCGCGATACTGAACCCATTCTTCTGGAGTGAGCGAGTGCTGTGCTTGAGCCATATGATCGAACGACGCGGAAGGTTGCCACGCAACGCTTGCTCTACTTTCGACCTCTCTAGCAGGGCCACGTTGTGGAGTTTCAGGTGTTACTGCTCTCCCGCCGAAGTACGAGTTTCGATTGCCATCACCAAGGCTGAGTCGACTTGGGGTGCGGGTATGAAGCCGTTGTAGCTTGTCTACCGAACGCTCTCGTAATCTATCACGAGAGCCAGGTCGGCTTTGATCTCGTTCATCCATTGGATGGCTTTCCGCGTCCTTTGGGTTAGGTTTACCGGATGGTCGGTAGACGTACGTCGGCCCGAAGTCGATCACAGGCATGTCTGAATTTGAAAGCGTAGGATCCCTTGTGGAAACCGTGCCACTTCCCTTTGGAATATCAACAAGACCCTCGTTCCCCACTGTTTTCAGTTTTCCGGCGCGAGTGAATTCTTTGGGAGGTAGCGGCTGAGGTTCTGGTTCACTTGAATAGCTAGGTGATGTTGAAACAGCCCCAGATTTACGACTGTCGATGGAGAATGTACGTTCCTCTGGGGTTTGATTCAGCATAGCAACCAAGGTGTTTTGGTCTATCAAAGCTCCTTTCAAACTGTCATTACTTGAAACTGGTGACGCAGGCTCGGACGAAGCTTCGGCAGTCAGGTAGCTAGCATTCATTCCTGAGGCGAATTCTGGAGATGACACCCTCAAAGGGACGGGTTTTCGGGCAATGCTGTTGGAAGAACGAACGGGAGAGGCCTTCAAGACTGTCTGCGAGTCTGTACCCGACTTGTGCACCCTGTCACTGGCGCTCGCCAGTGTAGAGCTATAGACACCCTCCAAATCAGCGGGAAGTGGGTCTGGCATGGCTGGCCCGTGTTGTCTTGGGTCATACTGGCGATAGGTTTCTTCACTGCTGGGCAGTCCTTGGGATCGATCAGCAGGCGCATTCATGTTAAGTTGTGTGGGGTCGTTGGAAGCTAACCCTCTATATGGTAGATCACGGTCGGATTGGTGATCACCATCCATACCACTATTCGGGCCATCACGTCCCTCGCTGGAGGTGCGCTCTCTCATGGCGTCCTGCATTTGCTTCAACGTCTCACCGTCGACATTCGAGTGAGCCCTACGCAGCTCTGGAGGTACGGTTGGTTGATTTGCAGGTCTGCTATTAGCTTGATGTTGAAATGCTGGCGGTACGCCCACAGGCTGTAAATTCACAGGCGTTGCGCTTTGGGTGTGGAGATCGTTGAAGGTACTCGAAACGGTCGGGACTTCATCACCCGATTGAATGCGCTCGAGGTTCCCAGAGCCGGTATGGTGGCGATCGTGAGAACCAAAGAAGCCCCCATGTTTGGGAGGTGGAGGTGGCAATTCATCCTCTGTAGGGCGTCTGCTATCAGATGAGAGTCGTGATGGGGTGTGGAGGAACTTCCGGATACCATGCGTGTCGGAAACAGCACGTTTATGTGGACTACCGGTTCGCATAATAGGCGCGGATTCGGTCCGCACAGGAGGAGCGAAAAGAGAGTCTCCCTGCGCTGGCGATCCCGTTCGTGAAGCTGGATTGGTGTTGTGAGGAGAGCCATCGTCAAACTTGACAGCACCACCGCGGCCAGGGGTAGAGCCAGACTTCTCATTCACGGTGTAGCGACGCTGACTTGATTGTCTTGCGTTGTAGGATGGACTCTCATCTCGGGTCAGCATACGTGCGGAAGTCAACTTCTTCATCTCCCTCCTCCATTGACGTTCTGTCCATTGGTGGCTACCTGGAGTGTGAATCAAGCCAGAGACATCCAGGATATCCAAATAACCCCACCTTCGGCTGTTAGGCATGGCAAACATCAATCCTCGCTGGTCGAGGGTGTCGGCTATCAGTCGATTGGGACGTCCATAGAGATTGAAAGCATCAAAGGCCGGGAAGAGCCATTGCAGCATCATCTCGAAACCAGTGACGGCAGGATGTACCTCTGGCATGATAAAGGTAAAACCCTCGGTAGTCTGCTCAGGATCAGTGTGGATTGTGACGAGACCCTCGATCTTGATCAGGGTGGATTGGTCAATCAACGGCTTGGATTCTGGATAGACGGCGTAACAGGCGAAGGCGTCGGTGATGGAGGCTATGGGGACCGTCTTCTTGGTGACCTTCCTCGTGTCGTAGAACTTGATCTCCCCCTTAGGCATGGTCTGCTTGCCATATGCGCTGCCCTTCTTCAGTGTCTTCTGGGCCTTGTGGAAATCCTTCTCATCTGGCGGACTGATGACGTACCAGCACCTCTTCCAAGGGGTGCCAGCTCCAAACCTCACTCGGGCCCAGTCGCCACGGATGAAACGGTTACGCTCCATGATGGATTTGATGTTGTTCAGATACTTGCCTTTCCCAGCTATTAAAGAGCCCGTGTAGGCTTCCTGCAGAGTTGTGTGTTCGAAGGCGGAGAGACGTATGGCAGCTGTCCATTGGGTGAGAGAGCTGAGGGAGTTGAAGTGAAACAGGTAGCGATTGTTGGCGGCGGTCGAGACGGACAAGACGTTGTTGAGGTTACCGCCCTGAGCACCGCTCATGGGAAGGGACTCGATCTGTAGGGAGGGATTGTCAGCAATGTGAAGGGGTTGGGGTCAGAGGTTGGGTGAAATTAGGATACCATCTTGATAGAGGCGTCACTGAGGTTGATGAAGGACGGAACAACCTCTCCATCCTCACCAGCAGCATCCAGAGCAGCAGCATCCCACAAACTCAGAACAGTGCCGACAAGTTGGGCAAAACATTCGACCCAGGCCCTGTCAGCGCTCGGCCTCCCCTTTGCATCGAGGTCATGTAGTTTGAGGAAGTAACCCTCCTGGTATAACTTGTTAGAGTGGCTGTTGAGGTAGCTGAAGATAGGCGCGAGCTCTGGAGGAGTCTCATTGAGGGCAGTGTCTAATTGTGGGTTGGAGGAGTTCTGTGTCATGCTCAATGGGCGCGAGCCAACCCTACTATCCCCACGAGCTCTGGATGTAGGCACTGGACTTCGAGGACTTGCGGGTGTAGAGCCGGCAGCAGCTCTCCTGGCTGAAGCAGATTGTGAGGCGGTGGTGTCGATTGGGGGAGGCTTTCGGATAGGCGATTGGGAGGACTCTGGGAAGGGTGACTTGGAGAGGACGCCTTTTGTTGGTGAGGGTGGGGTGGTAGTCTGTGTGGGAGTGGAAGTGGCAGCATTGGAGGTGTCTGCGGTTGTCTGTTTCTCGTTGCTGCTGTTATTACTGCTGCTGTTGTTGTTGTTGCCGCCTCCCCATTGGGTCATAAAGCTCATTACTGCATTACAACGAACGGAAAGTCAGTGGAATGGCGACGAACGGGTAAGACGATGATGGATTGATCGGTGACATACCACGAGAGCGAGGCATGCTAGGCGATTAGGCAGGTTGTTGGCCAGATCAGTCTGGCAGGTAGGTAGATAGGTAGGTAGGTATGTTGCGCAAAGTTGTTAAGCGCGGATTGGTGAGCAGGGAGGTGGAGGTGCAGGTGAAGCGGATGACGCGGATGAAAGCGAAGCAGATTGAATTAGACGTCGGGAGGAATGCGGGTGTCTAGGTAAGGCGTGAAGAGGCTTTCAAAAGGCAGAGAAGGGATGAAGTGGTGTTGGTAGTGCTGAAGGGGAGAGGGATAAAAGGATACTGTTAGGTAGGTCGGATATGGCAGGTCGTAGAATGGAGACGACAAGACCAGGGCAAGGACTAGGACTAGGACTAGGACAGAGACAAGGACAAGGAATGCCAAGTGAGCGATTAGACGACACTACTCGAGCTGGTGGCTGTTCGTATACACGATTGGCGAGGTAGATGGAGAGGAGGGAGGAGGGTGAAGAGTGAAGAGTGAAGAGCGAAGAGCGAAGAGCGAAATTCAAACAGTATTCCAACGCATGATGATACCTATAGGTACCTACCTACCTATATCTATGCCCAGCCGAGCATCGAGTGTCGTGTGTGTGTGTGTGGATGTGTGTGTGTGTGTGCCCTGTGTGCGTGTGTGTGTGTCGAGGGAGAGACGCGTTCGTATTGCCGGACGTTGTGCTGTGATGGTAATACCCTACTATTATTGCTGTTCGTTGCCAGGTATGTACAGTAGGTACAGTACCTAACTGCATGTGCAGTACTGCAGAGCGATGGCTGTTATGCATGCGCCTGTCATTCGCCCTGCCGTTCCACCTACGCACGCAGCCTTAAAACCGACCTCTGGCGTCTATTGTTGGCGACTGCACTCACTGTTTGTCTATTGTGCCTGGCATCCACACGTACTGTACACATCCAGCACACACCTCGCACACATCTCGCACACATCTCGCACACGGCGGTCAGACCCATCCGACTTACCTTATCCTGTGCATCCACTCATCAATAGCCACATTGGCATTTGAATGGCCGAATGCAGGCCAGATCCAAGGCGAATAATAATAAATCGGGCTCAGCACCAGCACGTACGTAACCCTCCGCAATTGCCAGGTAAATGACCTCACCCATTTCCTATCTGGGTAAGTGGTGAGGTCAGGTTTCCACATCCGGATGACCCGCCGGTCCGCGCTACCGTATCCACTTATCGTTTACGGCGTTTTTATAACCTCCGCATCGCTACAATAACCATATCTACACCACCCACTTACGCTGATGACCCTCCCATAGACCAATCCCTTCATATTTACTTTACTCAATCGATCACGGGCGCATCTCCTGTAGTAAGGGTCGTTTCGAGAGAACTGGGGAACTGGGGAACCCCCAGATAGGTGGTCAACCAACGCAAGAGTGGCGATTAGAAACCCCAATCTACTTGCGTGATACTAATCCCATAATACCATCCGATCCGTGCCAATGCGATCTCATGCAATCCCATATGCTGCTCGTCTTGCAGGGAGAAGACGCGGCAACGATATGCAGAAGCTGACGCAGCCTGTCTCTTGGCATAGCTGCTCTACTGGCAGTGTCTTTCGTGTGGTGGGAGATCTGTACGCCTTATTAATTAACAGCGTGGTGACAGTGGGCAGCGTCTCTGCGCTTGGAGGCTGCTGCAGCACGGCTGGGTATGTATACCTAAGTATGTCCACCCACCCATTTTGCTGCAGGAGCTGGTCTTGGATCCACAGTACCACCGTGGTATTATTTTTTTCTAAAACAACACTCGTCACAATAAAGACGTCGCCTGCCTCCCTGACAGATCAATAGTACATACCTAGGCAATGCGATACTGCAAGTATGTCGGGCAGGCAGGTTGGGCAGGTCTGCAAGCATGTGACTTTGGCTGCTGGCCTGCACTACCCTGCCGACACTACCCCTACAGTGCCCTAGCCGCCGCCCACAATCAGCTAAAGACTTCACTTTGCCGCCGTCGACAATAGGTACAATACCTACCTACCTACCCGTACCGTACAGTACAGTACAATCCAGTACATCTTCACTTCAGTCATCTTCGCGTTCACTTTCTTCCTTCTTCGCATTTACTCTGGACATTCTCGATACTTGGTGCCGCCCTCGCCCTCGCCGTCGCCAGGTCGCTGGCCTGACGGGACCATTGCCCCGGACAGCCAGTCCGCCCCTCTCCACCTGCTTCGAGATCGATATTGATTTTGCCTTTGCAACCTCGCCGCCGCTGTCAACGTCGCGTCACCGTCGCGTCAACGTCGCCATGCGCACCAAACTGACTGGGCCGCCCATCTCTCCACCAGCCTCGCCTGCTCCACCCTCGACCACGCCAAACAAGACCCTCACTCCCGCGCAACAGGAAGATCTCAAGGCCTTTCTCGATGCCTCCGACAAGCCCTTCTCTATCACCCTGGCTAATGGCGAGTCGCGAAAGAGGAAGCGCGACTCGCGCATGCAGGAGCAGCTACATCCGTTCGACGATCGCCTCGATATCTGGTACGAGGTGAAGCCTGCCGACAAGTGGGACTCGCTGAGGAAATACAAGAAGTTTACCGTCGGTGCCGAGAAGGTTGCTGTCGGCCAGGCCGTCCTCATCAACCACGACGGCTCCTTCGAGAGTACCGTCAACGTCGACACCCAGTGGAAGGCAGTCGTGCTTGATATCCGTGCCCTCGACAGCGAGCACGTGTACCTGCGTGTTGCCTGGTTGAACAGGCCAGAGGATCTCCCCACCGGTCGCGAGGATTATCATGGTAGATACGAATTGATCCCGACCAACGAGATGGATGTCATCGAGGCCATGGCTGTCAACGGTGCCATAGAGGTGGTTCACTGGGATGAGCAGGACGACAACACCGCCGTCATCGACGAGGACCAGTTCTTCTGGCGACAGACTTACGACTGGGCCGTCAAGAAGGAGTACACCGTACGCTTTGATACTCCCCTCTCCTCTACCCTTTCTTCCTGCCTGCTAATCCCAACTTTCTAGCCCTTGAAGAGGATATGCGTCGACAATAAACCACACAATCCCGACGAAATCATAGTCATGTGCCCTAATGCCGAATGCAGGCAGTGGCTCCATGCTAAATGCATAGCCCATGCTGTCATGGATGAGCAAAGTATGATTCCCACCGTCGTTACCCCCCTTATGCTGTCATCGCTCTCGTCTGACTTCCCAAACAGTTGCTCTCTCCAAGTCCAAGAGAGGTCGCAAGCCCAAAGCAGGCAGTGCCAAGTCTAGCAATCCTCTTCCGAAGAATGAAAGGGTGGGCAATGCCACCGTTTCGCTCAGCTATCCAAAGAAAAACCCAACCACCTTTGTACATCTGTACATCGCAGGTGAGCCTAAAGACGAGAAGTCCGAGCCGGCCACCAAATCCGAAATCGTGGTCAGGTCGAAGACAGAAGAGATTCGGCGCCAACCAGCCTGTTGCCTTTACTGCAAAACCATCATTGATTTATGACGCGTTTCAAGCTTCCGTCAAACTACCTGCCTGCATCCACATCTCGACATTTACTGAGCTGATTACAATTCATTGCTTTTCCACATGGCGAGAGCACTTCACGAATTCACGACCTGAAGTTTTGCAACCATCTTCCCACCTTTACAACCCTCCCTCCCCCTTCGACATGCATCTGGAAAGGAACGCTCTCAGCTATCTGGACCTGTCCAAGTCGACGAGGGGATTAGTCCGAGACATGGGTGTGAGCGTGTACCTGCTTTGAGGGCACAACCGATTGCGTGTTGAACGACGTACGCTTAGTATTCGATAATGCACGTATGTATTTTGTTCGACCTCGAGAACAGCACACCAGAGTCTTTACTGTGCACACTTTTCTTCTCCACCCCAGCTCGCATTCTCATGCCCTAACTCCTGCGTCTGAACGTCTCACAGCGTCTCACAGGCTTCTTTGAAGTCGATGTGCGACAAAAGCCGTGCTTTGTAAGTTAGGCTTGTAGTGCCCTGCTTGCCTTCAGCATACTTACTGGGTATCTCTCGCGAATGAAAAGTTTGCCTTTGGAGGGATTGGTCAGTCCTCCACGTGACACGAGGCATTGGGTTCACACTTCAAGCCGGTCGACCAACCCTCTATAGTGGTTTCTCATGAAACGGTTAGAAGACGGTTCTGGCGTACTGTAATCGGTCATCTCCGTGGGCATCTGAAGTCGGTCGTGGCCTGCCGCCTGCACATCGTGATCACGCTTGCTCGTGACCATCACGGCCACCATTTCATCCTTCTATAACTTTCTATTACGTCTTCCACGTTCTCCTTCGTGATCCTCTCGTACTTCGGTCTGTAAACCCCCCCTTGCGTCAGCGATCTGTCATAGAGGACCCTGCTTCCATACGATCAAAGGGATATACTCACTTCCACCCGACAACGGTCTCAAACCGTCCTCCGTCAAGACACAAATCGACGTCTTTCAACAGCTCTTTCTCCATGAATGGCGACAAGGGACCACCATTCTCGCTGATGCCAGCTTGCTCCTGCAGATCAGCCCAGTCGTCCAACGTATCGTCATTCACATCGTCCACAACATATTCCAGATTCAGGCGTGCAAATGTGTTGACGGCGAAGTTCTGGAACCCCACTTCGATCCCGAATACTTGCCGTATTATTTCGGCCATGGTTCCCTGCGTCGTGTTGCCCTTGTCCACGACATTGAACACGGCTGGCGACCCTGGGGCAGTGTTTGGGATGGAATCGTTACGGGCTCGCCATTCCGCCGCCATCCAACAAGCCCGCACAACGTCTTCCACGTGAACCGTATTTGTACGCAGGTCCGCATCCCACAGATACTTCAGTTTCTCGGGCTTTTCCTTATTACGTTCCTGGTACAGCCTCGCCAATGCCAGCATCGTGCTCAGCCACTTTCCAGTGTAAGGCCCGTACACCTGCGCCGGCCGCAGGATCACCAACTTCAGACCCGGTATTTTGCCCAGCTCTTCTTCGGCCGCGAGCTTCCACTTTGCTTGCTTGGTGGGAGGCTTAGACGTCTTGTCCGTCTCCTTCTGCGGCGTCTTGTTTGGGTTGTACACCGAGCCTGTGCTCACCTCCACGAATGCGCCGACACCACGCTTGGCAGCTTCACGGCCAACAGCCAAGCTCAGCTCGTAACTCCTCAGCTTGTACACCTCATCGTCTTGTGAGAATCGGGTTTCGCCGCCGCAGTTGAACACGTAATCGAACCGTTCCCCGTCCGGCAGATCGAATATCCGCGACTGCGAGTGTTCCCGAGATGCGTCTGCCTGCACGAAATTCTCGCCCGAGAAAGCCGGCTCGAATTCCGGCGCCAGCAGAGCCAGCTGTGGCAGTTGCTTGTCCACCAATCGAAGTCTGGATGCTAGCTGGTTGGTGTGGATGTAGTGTGCGAGGAACCGTCCGATATAGCCTGCGTGGGAGAGGTATTAGCCCACGACGTGCTTCTACCGCCATCCGATTCTTTCCCTTCTCGCTCTAGCTATGCACGTAGCCGAGCTGAAGGCTGTCGTGGTTTGTGCTTGCGGTAGTCGCATCAGAGCGATGACATTCATCTCGAGTCTGGAAGCTGGGACTGATGCGTACCGAGACCGCCTATGATCAAGACATTAGGCTTGCCCACACCACTGTCTCGATCACCCATGTTCTTGCTGTCTGAACGGCGACGTTGCAGTTTGAATTCGATCGTAGCTGACGACTCTACACAGATGACGCTGCTGTGACACTTGCAAAAGACGAACAATGAACTCGATTTCGCAACTCTCCAAGGGTCCCAACCAATAGGAGAAGAGCAGGCTCGGTAGGAGTAATAAAGCCTCAGTGGTCAGGGAAGGAAGCCTTCCACGAAAATGTGGGATGGGAGGTGGGCGGCTGTTATGATGATTAGGGCCAGACAGCTGGCAATGAGAGAGCGACAAATGGAGTCGGTCGGCGACTGTGAAGCGCTCATTTTAAACTGTAGTAGTAATGGGAAATAAGCAGATCGACCACCACCAAAGCACAATTACCTAACTACCATTTTGGTTATCTTTCTCCATATCATCATTTCATTTGCCTTTGTCTACCTACCTACAGTACCTATCTAGCTATGTTCCTCCCTCCCTCCCCGGTTAGTGCATGAGCGATAATGTGGATCATTGTCTTTTGGTCACATGGAGGCGATTTTGCGCCAGACTGGTGAGACCCTTGCGAGGGGCTGCGACAGACAGACCGCACGTAATAGTACATTGTGCATTTTGGCTTGTGCATTACAGCATGCATTGCTCGTGCAGGTGGGTGGTTAGGGGAGCACAGTCCAGCTCTGTCCACTTTTCTACACTGCACAATGTAGTACAATACAGTACTGCATCCGTTTCGGTGGATCAAAGCTGGCCCATTGCCAGCGCTCAATCCGCTTGCAGACACAATCATTAGCACACTTACCCACTATTGCATTGTGATAAACGCCCATTTGCAGCTGGACGAGGTACTGTACCGCCTGTGCACTACATGCAGGGTTTGCAGGTGTATCCTATGCAGGGGTATCCATCCATCGTACCCCACCCAGCTTCGCAAAAGCCCTCATACCATGAAATCGATCATAGTTAATATAACTGCTTGCCGTTTGATGAACCTTGAATATCCGAGCCTCCTCAGTCAAGGGCGAATTCATTTTCGTTCGTCATTTGCAGCGTTTGACAGCCTCGGCAAAAGGCTGATCTTGACGTCTGTTCCAAATCAAAACGTGGCAAAGCACCTGGCCAATCTGGACGTCCCGCGCATGATTGCCCTCATGACGTGTGCGTACTTTGTGATTGAGAGTGACGGGTCGTCATATCGTCCTTCGACTTGGACTATGCAAATGTCAATACTCTTGAATAGTTATTTTTCTATGAGCATTGCGGTATAAAAATGAGGTATAACGGTTTCGAAGTGCTGTCTACCCACGCCTGCTTTGCCACAAGACTGTGGCATACATGTCCCATTTATATCCTCTTCAGGTACCTCAACCATGCACTGCCTTCCAGATCTCATTGTCTCTGGTCTTGACGTTCTCGAAAGCGATGGCCTAGATGGTTTGAAATTCGAATCCAGTCAGGTCTAGACCAACGCTGTAGTTTATTGGATATACAATTTTCTAGTTTGGCCAATGTTTTATGCTGGTTGCTTCTCTTCAGAGAATAAATAGATCGGCTTGGGAGATTCTCAAGGCCTTGTTCCTCTTCTCTCTCATCTCATATCCGGTCTCATCTTCACCTCGGCTCCAATCCCAGATCCCCATCGTCAGCTCGTCATTCATGCATTGCAAGAGCAATATAGAATTGATACCATCGTTGTATGTATTGAATTTTTGAACGATGCTGGACATAGTAGTATGCACCTGATTCAGTTGCAAGACCCAATGTCACTGACCGTTGCTGCAAAATAAGATGTATCAAAGCCAATCACGACCTCACTTCCCACCGGAACTTCTCCGCTAGTGTGATGACTGCCACTGCAAAACACTGGCCATGAGGAATCTGTTCGCCTGCAGAATTATATCGTCTTCCTCGATATTGCCCAAGACGCTCTCTCCACATAGAAAGACACTTCCTTGGTTCCATAAGTCTCTAGGTGGGAAGAGACAGGTGTCAAGAATACATATCTAAACTTGAGATAGACTGTTGCAGAAATGAAACGATAATAACAGCTTGCACCAAATCGCTCTCAGCTGGTCTAACGACAAGAGAATGCACTTCATCTTCGAGCAACTTGCAAACATTGTCAAATGCTTGCAGTCCTATCCGGTCTTGAGCACTTTTGCCCACATTCAGCGGTCTAGATTTCGATACAGTGTCTCTTTGAAAAGCTATACCACTCGCTTGAGAGCTAAATGTTGCCGTGCGCTGGAAGAAAGTGAACGTAGCCATCATCTCGATGGCTGGTGCGATGAACTAAAGCTCCACGGTCGAACCTTTTGAATGAATTCCGGACTCAATGGGACTTCTGAAGAGGTGAAAAAAATACCACAGTAAATCCTTCGTTCTGCTCACATGAATAACTCACCATAATGTTGCCAAGTTCATGTCTAAAGAAAGCAATGTAAAAGGCATGGAGCAATGATTACTATCCCAGCTGATCGGGTCTCGCAAGTGGGAGAGAAAGCTCTTAAATTATCATGTAGAATTTGGGGCCTCATGTAGTCTTCTTATCTTGAGCTGTTCGAGATTGCACCGTCCCTCTTCGAATGGTCGAGTGTTGAAAAGTGTAGATTTGTTTGGGACTGCAAATAAAAACCAGCACCAAGTGAATGCTATGCAATTGGCTTTACAGGGGCAACTTGGATCCCACACCATCATTGAATGATTACATTTCAAGTACCCAAATATCTGAATTATCTGACCTGCTTTTAATCCGTACGGGTACCTGCATTGTGGCCACCGAGCATATGTCTATGTTCAACGTCATCATCATCAATATTACCGTCTTCGTCGCTATCGCTATCCAGCTTGAAAGCCTGCTCGTCCTCACTTTCATCTGCGAAAGCGTCATAAAGCTCGCCCGCCCGCTTCTTTCGACCCCCTGACCTCGTTGCGGCGGAGCTCGAGTTACCCAGGTTTGAGGCTAAGGGAATGTTATCATCATACTGGTCAGGGACAACCTCGAACTCATATTGATCTCTGCTCATCCAGCGGCGCTTGCGCTTGACGTAGAGGAAGTACGCCAACAATGATACCAGGAAAATGAATATCAACGCGATAGCACCGTAGATCCAGACCTGAGTTCTCTTTGAGACGCCAAACGTAGGGAAAGGATGAGGCAAGAAGTTTGAACCAGTTGGGGTCGTCGTCTCGACTTCTGACGGTGTTGCTTCGTTGTCGTCTGACGGTATTGCTTCGTTGTCGTCTGACGGTATTGCTTCGTTGTCTTCCTGATCGTCAACGCTTGCATCCGGGCCTGGAGTTTGTGTTGGGGATGGTGTGGCTGTGGTAATGGACACTTCTTCAGTTTTGCTGACTTGTGGACGGTCTTGGTGACCGCTGGGATTGCCTTCAGGTTGGCCAGTCACGGTGGGCACGGCCACTGAAGCGGTACTGACAACTGCATCTTCACGGTCGTGATCACTATCATCGTGATCCGTAGGGAGCGGAAGCAAGTTCTGTATTTTGGCATCGATGCATTCTCCCCACAATCGCAGCCTCCAATCAACGAACGTGCCATTGAAGTCGTTCACGAGCGCATCCTTGACGACAATGGTCCATTCTCCAAGACCATCCTCACCCCAGTGAGCGACGGACATGAAGGTCCAATCGACGTAGCCGGACGCAGCATTGTCGCTTCGACGGTGTGTGGCCAGGTGACTTACCATCCCGGAAGGGCTCCTCAATTCCACACTGAGATCACCACGACGGGTGTGCTCTACATTCATGGTGACTGTGACATGTTCCAGTGTCTCCAAGTTTGCCTTCTTCAGCATATCCTCTGTAACCATGAAGTGGCTGGTCAGACCTTGGTTCCCTTGCGGAATCTCGTGTCTGACATGCTGCCAAGGTGAGAAGAACCAAGCTTGTGGCTTCTTGGATTCCCAGGTAGATGCAGCTTCTACGAACCTCCAAGCGTCTGCTTTGCCATACCCGTACTGATGGCTGAAATCACGGTCAATTGCAGCGTTGTGCTGGTAATCACCGTCGCTATTTTCCACTTTGATAGCATTGAGGACGGTGATCCACTGGATATCGCGCCATGTCAGGTCTTGATTAACCTCTAACATCAGTGCATATATACCAGCAACCAGGGGCCCTGCAGCCGAAGTACCACCGTGATTGGTGTAGCACTGACTCTCGCCCACATCAGTGGTGTGGATGGCATCCCCTGAGCCTGAAGAGTAAGTGACGACAAGCTGGGCCGAGCACTTCTCACTGTAGTAGGGGTGAAGGCCTGCTCTATCAATTGCGCCGACGCTGACCGAGTAGATGGAGTTGGTGTATCCATCGAAGTTGCAGTTGTCGTCGTTGGCAGCACCATTGCCGATGGCGAAAACGTAGATACTTCCAAGGCCCTGCCTACCCTTTTGCACTCCATTCACCATCGCTTTGCGGATAAGAAGACCCGGCCCTTCCATGCTTTGACCATCGTCAGGTGGGCCCCATGAGCACGAATATATCTGAGTATCGTCGTAGGCGTAGTTCATTGCCTCAGCCTCGTCAGCGTCGCTTATGATTTTGGACAGGATCCGAAGGCCTGCGATGCGACCGTCGTAAGCAACGCCAACGCCACAAACGTCGTTCCTGACAGCGGCAACCTCGCCGGCGCATCGAGTGCCATGGCGGTCGTCCGACAATCGTGGTTTGGGGTCATCGGCGTTGTCATTGAAATCGTGGGATCCAGCGGCAAAGTAGTTGGCCCTCAAATCTATAGAGTCAACGTCCAGGCCATCGTCAACAATGCAAGTAGTGCTATTCTTGCCAGTGACACCGCGAGCCCAAACGCCAGTCACGTTGATGTCATGCCCAACTTGGATTGGGTTGAATAGGTGCCACTGTTCGTTGAAGATGGGATCTTGAATACCGAGGCTCTTAGCAATGTCTGCGCCCTTTTGCCTCATTGCGTCGGATGAAGTTGGGTCTGACGATCCGGCTTGACGTCTTTTCCAAGTGCCGCTGGCATCGTCGTACTGGTGTTCCAAAGGCGGTGGTACACTTCTCTTGACCAGAGGAAAACGCTTGTGAAGCTCCTGTTTCTGGCTGAAGAGTACATCATCCAGTGGATGTGGCACGATGGCACTGTCGTCGCCTCTTTTCTGCCGCCTCGCACGCAGGTCGGACAGCCTTCCTTCTACGTGGTCATAGCCATATTGTGTGGCGGTGGAGCGGAGGATGTAATGGTCTTCCAGCTCCCCGAGTTTGCCTTCGAGGGTGAGGCCCAGATGGCGAGCGACGAGGGACGGATCGGCGGTAGGGGCGAGGTGGACGGCGTAGAAGTCATGGGCGTCGTAGTCGCGTTTCTGGGGCCTGACGGCAGTGGCAGATGTAGTAGCAAGGACTACAGCCAACAGGCAGGGGAGCTTCATGCGTGCAAACCGGCGGAAGTGTTGGCGAACGGTGAGGATGATTCGTAGAAGGCGCCAGCGACGGATGCTGACACGGAGGAGGGAGTCAAAGTGCAGCTGCTTCACGAAAGACGACAAAGTGCATGCAGGAGTGTGGCGGAACTCATGATTCGTGGTTTCAAGTTGAAGGCATTGGAGAGCTGCGCGATTGATGAGATGAGAAGGACAAAGAACAAGACAGCGTAGTAATGGTGATACACTCAGGTATCGTTGTACGTAGTTGAAAGATATCTGCCTAGGTATAGTACCTGTATACCACACCTTGCCTTAACGTTACCGGACATGCTAGCTAACCGACTTTCCTATCTGGGTGCTTATCCACCTATAGTTGCCTATTACCTACCCAGACGCTGAATTCGTGATGTTGACTAAGCATGATGGTAAAACTAGCTGAGTGGAATGGAACGTAGTTATAGGATGATCGATTATTTGGCGTTATGTGTGAGAGTATCCACAGATCTCTCTTGTCCATATCATATATCAAGGTACGTAATATCATGCTACTGGCCATACCGTATATTATAATAAAATAGGCAGCTCAACATGGCTAGCAGTAACGTCGGATGTCTTGGTACTTTAAATTACTATAGGGGCGATCTGCCCGAAACGGCTAGACTCGACAATCGGTCTTATGATAAGGTTGCTGCCGGCCGGCGCTAGTGGTCAATCTATGGATGCTTCTACTTCTAATCCTCTTATGGATAGAGCGCGAGGATAAACCACGCATTGCAGCACATGCCTAGGCGTGTCGGTATAGGCAGGTAGATAGGTACGTTTAATGTAGAGTATATTCGATAAAGGTATGAGTATTCAATATACCTAGGTATGCGAGTGGGTGTGTGACAGACACAACAACAC
The DNA here is from genome assembly GCA_018467035.1 of Scorias spongiosa. NCBI lineage: Eukaryota > Fungi > Ascomycota > Dothideomycetes > Capnodiales > Readerielliopsidaceae > Scorias > Scorias spongiosa. The sequence goes on along the minus strand of JACSZZ010000007.1, from coordinate 64,281 downwards.
TTGTCCACCACTCTTCGCAATCGCACATCTGCACGGATTGTGTACCTGTCCTGTTCCCCATGCACGACAGCTGGTGCTGCCGTATTGGTGGGAATACCAGCCACCCATGCTAATGCCATCATGTGTTGGAAGCTATCGTGTAGGTTGACATGGTAGGTTGGCTGGCACTACCCAGCCCTCTCATTTCTTGTTCTCCCCTTCTCTTCACTCCTCTCCATACCTCACCCCATTCAGGCCACGACGAGGCGAGGGAGCAAAGTCTCCATTCCGTCCGGTACCAATCTTTTTTGCCCTCATCTACGAACCGAGCCGTACCGCGCCATTAGATTTCATGGAGAATCGAAGGAAGTCGGGCCTGTGGGACCGCACCTCCCAAGGCCACTATGAACAGCTACATTCGCAGCAAACAGGCCCTTACCGCTACTATCAGCCTCCTTCATCAGCCGCTCAACCATCGATCAACAGCAACGCTGCATCCTTGTCTCCAACCCTCGCAACCGCACAACCCCACCCGCAAGATGATTATAACCGGCCAACCAACCTCAGGACTGCGCCCTGGAGCCCTCCACCTCCTGAAGCAAGTAAAACCACTCAGATTCGGGCTGTACCTGCTCGACACAGCTTAGATACTGGCCGACCTGTCCGCCAAGGTAGCGTCTCTGACCGTTCGCCCCTTCAGAGCCTGGAATGGCGTTTCGATGATATAAGCAAGGAGCAAAAGCGAGTGCGCTTGCAAGATGCGGAACAAAAGGCGAGAAGGAGGAGTCAGAGTGTTCGCGATCCGAGAGATCCAATCACCTATCAGCCCATATTCAACGAAGGAGAGGCCCTGCGGAAGGGGAGCCTCCGGACAGGGTCTGATTCCAGGCGCATCGTAAGTGACAGCTCCTATAGACTTAGGGAAGGTACAGATGGTCCTCAGAGGACTGCTAGCTCGAAACGCCCTCGCGCAGGTCACGGCCAGTCCGAAAATCAAACTCGCCCTCGCCGGGCTACAGATGCCTCGAGCACGATTCCTATCCAACAAGACCTTCCGACCAGATCTTCGACGCAGCCTCGCCGGAGTGAGTCCCAAAGAGCGCATGGAGCCAATACTAGACCGTCGGATATGCCACCTGTGTCGCAGAGTACCCAGGCACGTGGCCCTACCATCCCGCCCCTTGATACCCGGCGCGCCTCACTCGATGCCGCACCGTGGCGACAGGATGTGCCTCCCAGCACAAGCGATGGTGTTGGAAGAAGCAATAGCCGAAAATATCGAGCAAAGCACGCCGGGTTTGCGGGTGCCGACGCCGCCATTGCTGCAGGCGAGGCTGAGAGAGACCGGTATCAGAGCGGGTCTCAAGATGAAGCGCCGGACAGTGCCCAGCTGGTCGCAAGCAAGAGCGAGACGAAGGACCCTATCGTTAGCGCTGCTGAACGAGGGAAGGCAGCATACGAAAGACACAAGGCGGAATCTCTACAGGTTGGACAACAGCAAAGCCCGTTAAGCCCTACACCTCGCCAAACCTATGGACAATCCGTTAATGAGAGACCTAGTCATACCCAAGACTCAGGGTTGTATTGGAGTGCAGATCAGGCGGCGGCCGACGAGCAAGCCACCCATCCGAATACAGGAGCTCACGCACATGGGAAAGGTGAAGATGATTATTTGGCTGGCTCTGCCGGTCGCCATCGTCGCGGCCTATCAGGGCGATTGTTTCACAGACATAAAAGTGAAACGACAAGAAGCCACCAACAGGATGCGACGCCACTGGACGAGTGGCGCAGTGCAGAGATTGCCATGCTCTCGGCGCATGACTTGGACCTGAAGGTCCCTAGCCAACCGCCCCAGGAGCGATCGTCTGGACGGAATAATGCAGCATGGTGGGAAAAGGATGAAAGAAAAGCGACCTCGTCCTCTCACCGCGTATCGGTTGACGCTACATCCAAGCAACTAGATGGGCCGTACGAAGAGGAAGCCAAAGCATTCTACCCACCTCTATTCCTTAAATGTGGTCCACTTCTCAGGTACACTGGAATCAGGAATGAACAAAATGCACGTGGCGAGAGTAGGCATAGCGAAACTGGCCAATTAGGTGCAGCACGCGAAATCTGGAGAGGAAGCGTCATGATTGTTGCCGAGGACGATCAAAGTGATTATTCCTCTGTACCAACCCTGCGGTTGTTTGCGCAGCCGGCAGATCTTGTTGAAAAGTCGTCTTCGAAGGCATTCCAACATGAACATGGATTGCCGCCAGATCTGGAAGATCCCGTTGCTGGACAGGTTAAACCAAGTCGCACCGGCCGCCCTCTTTATGTGAGGCATGTGCACGACATAAGAGGAGAAGTTGATCTGAGTAGGGAGGAAAACAATAATGGCCTGTTTTCCGCAACCAGAACACCAACCCTCGGTCCGCAGAACATCACCGGGCCCGATGGTCAAACCCGTCAGCACATCACATTTCAGGATAAATCGCGTGTCAAGAAGCGCGACGGTGAAAAGCTGGGCAAATACAAAGACGTAAAGGCCATTCGCCTGCACACCGAGAGAGGCTTTACCTTCTGGCGTTGGAGCATCGAGATTGAACTTTCCAGCACTCAGCGAAGAGTTGCTTATCGAATCAACAAGGGGCCTGCCGTTGGATTTTGGGTCCCTGCGAGGAGCGACATGATGAATGTGATGTTCCATTCATGCAACGGCTTCTCGCTTTCTGTTGATAGCAATTTGTTCTCGGGTCCCGACCCTTTGTGGCGTGACGTCTTGAATAAACACCAAAGCCAACCATTTCATGTCATGATTGGTGGTGGCGACCAGATTTACAACGATGCTAGCATGAGGGATACCACATTATTCAAGGAATGGCTGAACACCAAAAACCTGGACCACAAATATCGAGCTGAATTCACACCCGAGATGAAGGACGAGCTCGAGGACTTCTTCCTCAACAGATACTCAATGTGGTTCTCCCAAGGCCTTTTCGGCATGGCGAATAGCCAGATTCCGATGGTCAACGTTTGGGATGACCACGATATCATTGATGGTTTCGGCTCTTATCCTCATCATTTCATGAACACGAATATTTTCAGAGGTCTGGGTGCAGTCGCATTCAAGTACTACATGCTGTTTCAACATCAGTCATTGATAGCTGAAACTGAAAAAGAAGAACCTAGCTGGATTTTGGGTGCTTCTCCCGGACCTTATATCGCCGAAAAGAGCCGCAGTCTTTGGGTTTGGCTAGGTGGCGGCAAGAGAGTCGGCCTGCTCGGACTGGATTGTCGAACCGAAAGAATGAGGGATGAGGTGCTGAGCCAAGAGTCGTACGATGAGGTCTTCGATCGGGTCAGAGCGGAGGTCATCAAGGGCGTGACAAAACATGTGATTGTGTTGCTTGGTGTCCCTATCGCATACCCTCGCCTGAATTTTCTCGAAAACATTCTCACAAGTCGAGTGATGGATCCCATCAAGAGCATAGGCCGGACTGGCGTCCTAGGAGGGTTCGTCAATAAATTCGACGGTGGAGTCGAGATATTGGATGACCTCGATGATCACTGGACCGCAAAGCACCACAAAGCTGAGAGAAATTGGTTCATACAGGAATTACAAGAATTGGCAGCTGAGAAGAGTGTTCGCGTGACCATCCTGGGAGGTGACGTTCACCTTGGTGCTGTTGGTCAATTCTTTACTAAACAAGCATTTGGAATTCCAAAGCACAAAGACCACCGTTATATGCCTAACATCGTTAGCAGTGCCATTGTGAACACTCCACCTCCAAACGTCATGGCGGACGTTTTGAACCGGCGAAACAAAATTCATCATCTTGATCACGAGACGGACGAGAACATGATTCCAATGTTTGCCTATGATGTCGACGGAAGCAAACGAAACAATGTGCATCTTCTACCACGGCGGAATTACTGTGTAATAAAAGAATTCATACCAGGCGACACACCCCCACCATCGGTAGCCGGGCTCGAGATCGAGGGCAATATGAATAAGAAGACAGGGTGGGAGTTCGATGAGAAAGCCAGGAGAGACCCAGATCATCAAGGTCAGCCAGAGGGCCTCAAGCGGACAATGTCCTTGACAAGGGGCGCCAGCAAGTTAGTTCGGCGACTGAGCAACAACAAACAAAGCGGAAGAGCACCCAGCTTGTCGCATGTGCCGGGTGATCCTCAACATCCATATCGAGCCGGCCTTGACTCACAGGAATCCTCCACCAGGCGTGTTCACAGTATATCTAGTCCTCAGCCGGGAGATGTGCGACCAGTCAACCAGTTCCATAGGCGCCCAACGAACCTGAGCACCAAATCCGCACGCAAAGCTACAAGAAATGCTACAGATGTAGACTCAGAAGGTGTTCAGCCAGGCTTTGTCGATCTTGAGGGTGGGCTGGACATCAGCCTCAACTTCGAAATTGACAAGAGGTTTCCAGGTGGAGAGACAGTTCCATATCGGTTATTGATTCCTGCCTTGTGGTACACTCGTGACGATGCCCCCAGCACTCAACCCCTTCCAACTCACAAAGGTGGTTTTGGAGGTAGATTTAGAGTTTTTGGCGGAGGTATCAGCCGTAAATCTAGCGCTGGAGGTAAGGCTCGTGCGGACTCTCTTTCAAGTGAAGATGACAATGAATCCTTCACAGGTGGCAGCAGGTCCCCAAGTCCTCAAAACAATTATGACGGGGATAGAGAGGCTGCACGCGCGGCAGAGTCTTCTTATCGACGCCCACAGGATAGCTCTTCAGATCCACGGCTGCCCTCCACCTATGGACTTGGGCCAGGTCCCGGAGCCCACCCTGACCTCTCCCCAAGAAAGATACGTACTCAAGATAGGTCCACGCCCAACCGGACAGACGCCCACAAAATCCCTGCCTTCAACGGTTTTTTGCGTAAGTCCCAGGTCGATGACGGGACACGCACTTCTGGACATAGGCGAAACTCGAGTGCACCTACCAATCCAATAGCGAGTGGACTGCCTTCGCAACATCAAGCCCATCACCAGCAGAATAGCCCTCACGATCATACCGACAGCTACTTCTCGAAAAGAGCTCTCAAGTCTCCAATCCGTAATTCTTACGATGAGCCTCGGAGAGCATCTTTTGACTCATTTGAGACAGGTGACTCAGCCGAAGCATACGCTTATCCACCACAATCTCGGAGGCCCAGTAAAGCAGCTTGGTTTCTAGGGCTTAAAGGGAGTGAGAACCGATTTGAAGAACGTCGTTGAAATTGTCTTCGTATATAGTCCTAGTTTAATATATAGGGTAGAGTGTAAGAGCGAAGATGCCCTAAGCACGGAGAGGATTAATATGTCAATCATCTATGCGAATTACACCATAATAACCTTTGAAAGGTCCTTATTTTGACCCAATGTCAATCTGGGCAAGCCCACTAAAGATTCTCAGCAATATATAGCCAGGATCAAGGCAAACCACAAGCACAGCTCCTTGCATGTAATTTAGTATTGGGTCATCACCAGCTATTGTGGACCCGAGTAACAGTTGTGTGATCATATGGTAATAGCACGCCACCGAGACAGGTTTCAAAGAGGCCCACGCAGCAACTGCGATGGCGTGCTTGCCTACAATTCAGACTGCTGCATCATCAGGAGCTTATTGTTGGCAAGGTATGCATCTGCTGAACCACTGGTTTGGAGAAATCTGCTGGCATAAAAAGTCTGCTCTTCTCGGCCATGTTTCTATTCAAGTTTTCTCTTGTCGCTTCCGTGTTGCATTCTTTGTTTCTGTCTCTTTTGCTCAGCTATGCCTGGAAGTGTCGTTATCGATCAGGCGCAGTCAGTTGGCTTGTTCGATTCCGATCTCGCGCGGACCCGTCTACTTGGACCACTGACCTCATCCTACACGCTTGACCCCTACTCGCAAAATGACCTGACGCCTGCAATTGGCACTGAATTCGACGGACTACAGCTCACGGACTTGCTGGCTCACCAGAACGGCGATGCTCTGATTCGAGACATTGCCGTCGCTGTTTCTCAGCGAGGTGTTGTGTTCTTTCGGAACCAGGATGCCACACCTTTGCAGATGCAGCAGCTGATGGAAAGGCTCACCCGACTCGCTGGCAGCGTAAGTTGATTCACCAATGCTTGCAATCTGACTAACGGCAAGTTTGCTTATCATGCTAAAAGCCAGAGTCCTCTGTTCTCCACATTCACCCTCTCACCGAAGAAGGGAGTGAGTTGGGGGATCAGATTAGCGTGATCAGCTCCCAGAAACAGAAGAAGGGCGGTGGTCTAACACACCAGCTCAACGACACGAGCCGATATGCTAGCGTAGGCTGGCATTCCGATATTACATTCGAGCGAGTCCCATCCGATTATGCAATGCTCAAGATGCACACTTTGCCCAAGACCGGTGGTGACACAGTAAGTTAGCAAGGCATACCATCTCCGAGTAGATTCCACCTCGAGATATCATCTCAAACTGAAACTCCTCAGCTTTGGGCTTCAGGGTATGAGATCTATGATCGACTCTCGCCTCCACTGGCTGCTTTTCTTGAGACTCTCACAGCTACTCATGACGCCAAATTCTTCCATGATGAGGCAGCTCGACTCGGTCAACCATTAAGAACCACTGCGAGAGGGTCCCCTTTGAATCGCGGTTCTGAACTTCAAGCCGTGCATCCCGTGATCCGGACAAATCGTGGGTGGTTGATAGTCTTGCGGTTTTGAAAAAGAGTTGGACTGACTCAAGATAGCTGTGACCGGCTGGAAGAGTGTCTTTGTGAACAAGGGCTTCACGAAACGAATAAACGGTGTGACGAAAGACGAGTCCGATTGGATTCTTCAGTATCTCTTCAATGTGAGTTCCTAAATGCCTTACACTTCGAAAGTCATACTGATAGACTTTGTTATAGCTCCTCACGCAAAACCATGACGCTCAAGTGCGTTTTAAATGGAGGAAGAACGACGTTGCTCTTTGGGATAATCGGTCTACCTGGCACTGTGCAACTTACGATTACGAAGCTACCAGAGCGGGTGACCGTGTGTGCTCAATAGGTGAGAAGCCATACTTTGATCCAGCATCTACGTCTAGGAGGGCGGCTCTTCAAAAGGACGACTAGGTTACCTGCCAGCTTCGTGAAGGCTTTGTAGTACTTCATACCGACAGGCCTTTGATCATTGGCTGATTGCAGATGGTCTTGTAACGAGAGTGTCTATGATCAACTAAACACCTGAGAAAAAGCAAGGCAAATCCTACTAATGCGATATGCCTAAGAACGAGCTTATGATTGGCACTGGGTGAAGTGTAATGAGAATGAGTTGGTATTGCTTTCGTACAGCTCAGTCCCCCAGTCTTCTCGGTGGGTCTATGAGCCGCTTCTCAATACAAATGAGCAAACACATCCATTGAATTTGCTGCTGTGACACATCTGTCCGAGGTTCTTTCGAAATGGTTGGTATGGTTCTAGTGTTCTTTCGAGTGAGGATGATTGTAAGGTAACATCCACGACGGTAAATCCCTCATACTAAACAACAGCACTCGCTGATTTATGTGATCGCTCTGCCTCCACATATCGAAACTGCTTAGAGAGGTATGTAGATGTTGGCGCAGCTCGGAATACTTTTAATCAAGTTGATCTACTTGTGAATATGGTCACAACCAACTCTGCTAAAAGTCACTAGCCTTGGTAGCTACCTAGATTGAGAATGGGTACCTATATTTTGACACAAGTATCGCATCCGTCACGCCAATACTGGAACTGCTAAGTAGATTTTAGTGCGGAAGCTTCCCCTCAACTCATCACTTCTTACACCTTCCAATATAACACAGCACCAACCTGGTTCTGCTGGCACATCTTTCAAGTGACCAAGACAGCAATAATGACAATCGATATCACTGCAGACTCGAAGGTGCTGTTGCCCTCGGGCTCTGGCAGCATTCCCATCATTGGCCTTGGCGTTTTTCAATCCAGCCAAAGTGCTCAATCAGCTTTGGCTGCTCTCCATGCAGGATATCGCCATTTAGACACTGCGCAAATATATTACAACGAGCGTGAGACAGGATCGACAGTTGCAGAATTTCTTTCGCAAACTCCATCCGTAAGCCGTTCAGATGTCTTCGTCTGCTCCAAGCTGTGGGAGGTTGACCTTTCAAGGTCGGACATGCCAAAGTCGTTCAATGAGATGGTCAATGGCAGCTGGGCTATGAACTGTCTTGAGGCTGGACATACGACCTTCACCAGGCAAGGTGCACTTGATGGAGTCAACAGGAGTCTCAAGGCTTCTGGACTTGATTATCTAGACCTCTATCTCCTACACACCCCTCGCCCAGGTCCCACGGCCAGGCTGGAGGCGTGGCTTGGCTTACAAGATGCTTTGAGAGCTGGAAAAGTGCGCGCCATCGGTGTCAGCAACTGGAAGCCGCAGCACATAGAAGACATCATGTCGCACCCGGAAGTCTCGGTTCTACCAGCAGTCAATCAGATTGAGTTCCATCCCTGGAACCAACAAAGGGAAATAATCAAGTACTGCCGTGACAAAGGAATTGTCGTGACAGCCTATTCTCCTTTGGCTCAAGGGAGGTATCTTGGTGACCAGACTCTGAAACAAATCTCCGAAAAGTACGGCAAAAGTCCAGCCCAAGTTGTTCTACGGTGGTGCATACAGCAAGGGGTGGTCATTATACCAAAAAGCGATCGCCAGCAGAGAATCAATGAAAACATGGATATCTTCAATTGGTCGCTGGACCAAACAGATTTGGACGCCATAAAGACGTTAGATAGAGGTCAAGACGGCAACGTCGGAGAGTGGGATCCGTTTGCATGGGATTGAATGTCGACTGCTTCAGAAAACTGGCTCGTGAATGGTTAAAAGCGACGGATGCTGCTCTAAATCTGCGGACAGCCGGGAAGCCCTGACACTCAGCATCTCAACGTGCCAACCTTGCATAGCCCGCATACTTCTCGGTTAGAACTCCATCTCTTTCGCCGCCAAACGTCCGATTCACTATTACCGCCTGAGGCTGCGTGAGAATCTCGCACTATCAATAAGACAGGAGTTATAGATAGTTCAAATGGTTGTCAGAGACGAGTGTAGATGATATGGATGGTATCACGTGAGATCACAGTATTCTACCAATCTACCACCTGCCATCGTTGAGAGGGTTCTCTTTACTATAGAGTCGGTAGTAGCCCGTGACAATCAATCAACACCTACCTCGCAAAGTAACTCCATCACAATGAGTCTGCCCAGAGTTAGATAGTATCTCATGAATGCGCAAGCTCATCCTGCAACCAGGACGCGAACGCTGAAGTACAACGCTGGTAGACGAAATACTAACCCTAACCCTGCACCCGTAGCCAATTACGCTTTTGCGCTTTCGCATATACCCAAGAACCTCCGTTTTCCAGCTCTGTGCCTTCTTCTGTACATTTTCGTAACCACTAAGGCGACCATATCTGCTGCTCTTGACATCAAGGCCAGCAGTGCTATTTCGTGGGAGTAATGATTGGGTCTGCGCCGAGCTACTCAGAGCGCCTCGAGGCCTTTCGGAACTCTGATAGAGAGAGAGAAGCCTTCGTGGCAGACCTTATTCAGAAACACGAAGAGCTACAACAGAAATATCAAGAGAAATGTGGAGACTTTGAGAACGAAGTTGTGTCACGTCGTAAATGGTATGCTACTGCTAAAGATAAAGAGAATGAGCTTACTGCATTGCGACAGGCTTCGGTAAGCGGATTGTGGTGGCCAAGCCGATGAATTTCCCACGATGCTAATGGTGCTACTATAGGGCGGTAGTCCCTTTGCAATGGTCCTACTAGACGGTGATGGTGCCATAGTATGCCTCTCCAAGTGAAATTCCACATCAGAATACCTACCTGATATTTGCTATAGTTCGAAAGTTATCTCTACGCCCAAGGAACTGATGGAGGCGCCGATGCGGCGTCTCAGCTGCACACCCAGCTCAAAAGTCATCTCAACCGCTTATATCCGGACTCATCGGACTGGAATATCGTCGTCAATATCGTACTCAACTTGAAGGGATTAGGCACTAAGCTCCAGTCGTGTGGCATCGTTACCAATGCCAATGAGCTCGCGGCTTTCGGACGTGCCTTCGGTCTAGCTCAACCTCTATTCAACTTTATAGATGTTGGAAGTGGGAAAGAGCGAGCTGATCATAAGATCCGGGAGACCCTACGCTTATTCCTACCAATCCCTCAATGCAAGCATATCTTTTTTGGACCATGTAGTGATAACGGCTATCTTCCGGTTCTCGAGCCCTATAAGCGTGACCAAGCAACATTTTCTCGCATCACTCTTTTAGAGACGACTCCAGCAGAGCCTGGATTTGTCGCTCTTGGGTTCGACAAAGTCAAATTCCCGGGTCTTTTCAGGACTTCGAGCCTGCCCAACAGGCCAATCCCATCTTCATCCCCACCACCTATGACTCTGCCTGTCCGCTCAGGCACATCAAGCACACAAACTGGAGCAAATACGCTCTTGCCACATCCTATGTCCAGAGCTGGCACGAACAACAATGTGAAATCGGCCGGCCAGACTCCTTCCACTGAAGCCGCCAATTCCTGGGCTACCGTTGGCAAAACGGGCAGTACATCGAAATCCATTGACATAAAACCTACTAAGCAACCAGTACGAAGCCATGGTCTCCTTAACAAAGATGATGAGAGACTGGATACTCCTCTCCCCCGACCGGACCCAGGCGCAGAAAAGCGGTTCCTCATACGTACTAGGGATCAGGGCAAATGCTGTAACAGTTACCATCTTACTGGAAACTGTTCCGCTGGGGAGTATTGTGACTACTATCATGGCGAGCGGCTCACTCCCGGTGAGCTCTTGGTTTTAAAGCACAAAGCACGCTCAATATCTTGTCAACAGCGGCAATATTGTCGTGAAGTTGACTGCACCTTCGGCCATCACTGCAAGTTTGGAGGCAAGGGATGCTTCTCAGATGTGTGCTGGTTTGCAGACACTCACCATATGGACTTGGTCAGTATAACATAGGCCAACCCTTCTATGGAGAGAGCTAATTGTCGTCTAGGAACCGGCCAAGCGCTTTTTCGAGGATGAAACAGTGGAATGGATTACAGCGTATCTCGACAAAGTACGCAAGTGAACATGTTGATGTTTGTCCAGACTCACTGATTCTAGACTGTGCGAGAGACTTGGCGAAGAGCAGAGAACGTATGTTCAGGAAGAGAGTGATGAATGGCGATCGGTTCTCTATAATCTATTGTGTGACATAGGACTCGGCGCATGCATATGTCCTCGTGATCGGCCCTTGCGACTGGAGTGCCTGCACATTCAATTAAGCGTTACTGTGATTGTATGAAAGCCGCTGCCCAATGTATCAACCGCTCCCAATCAAAGCGTCGGTTATGCACTTGTCTTATTCTGCCAGCGTGCGTACAGATATAATACTGATAATTCAAGTCAGCGTGATACGGACCACCCGTCCATAGCCCAAGAACCGTTATCGATCTTGCTAGTGAACCGTCCCAATCCTCCAGCGAGAAAGAGAGGCAATCCCACTTTTGGCCTCAACGGCTTTCGATCTATATGATGTCGCTCATGAAACTAAAGATTGGATGGGCGATTTCCCCACTAAAATGCGCTATCTCCCGGAGCTCGAAAATTCTTGGGACTAGAAGGACGCCATGAGCTTGTTATCAAATGCCTGGTCATTCACAAGACTGCTTTGATGCCACCAGTCCAAGGCGCCGTGGGTGATATTCTGAGGTTCGTGGGTGTGACCTACTTGTACTGCTACACGTCCGCTGCGAGCGAGCTCGGCGATGAAAGACTCTAACACACCCGGTTCCAGTACTTAAAAACCCGGCAAGATCCACTGCGTTCAACCACTGGATGTGCAGTTACTCTAGATTGGGGTTTAGATCTTTTGTATTCATGACTGCTACGGCTTCTCGAATGGTATATCTTCTCCTACCGCTGATAGACCTTTCAATCATCCACAGCAACCTTTGGCAAAGTTTGCAAGTATGGCAGGTGATCCCATCGAGACCTACACACACAGAGCCTAGACTGTGGGCGGAAAGCGCTGGGGTTGCCTTCATTGGGGTGTATCACCCTCGTGCGAGTCTTTTCATTCCGCCAAAAGTAATGTGGAGGCTCCACTTGTCAACTCCGTTACCTATCTCGAGCAGAATGTCCAGTCTTTCGACTTTCACCTGCACTAATAGCAAAGTGAGTGTTCGGCACCCACAACGAGGTAACCGCGCATCCCTACTTCGGCCATTCGCGAGCTTCACCCGGAGAGGCCCACAGATGCGCAGTGGCGCTAAAGATCCCGTCACGAAGCCCTGGCCCAATGCCCAGCCCGGTTACTGAGTCAGGATGTGTTGAACATAAGCATGAAATGGAATCCGGTCTTGGCCCTAGCATCTCCCGTTGCTGACGAAACGGCATCACCGTCCTTTCTAATCTGCCATAGCCTTGGAATTTCCTCACGCTTTGGTATTTTGTCCGTTGTTTTGCCTGGATAGGGAACATGCAGATGAGCTATCAAGGTCGAGACCGGTGGGAGGGAAAGAACATCGTTTGTTTCAAGCCGGTCTTTGCTGATGATCCTTCCCCTCTTTGAAAATCGCAGCCGGACTATACTTATGTCTAGACACGAAGTGGTGCGGTTGTCGTTTGGTAACCAGATGACGGTAAGTTCGAATACAGGCTGTGTGGTGAATTATGGTGAGCGGATGATAACCCAAATGGTCACTTCACATGTACTCCCCTGCCACAATAAGACCATAGTGGTGTACATCTGAAAGATAGGTAGGGTAGCTCAGACCGACTGTTCATAGAGGAGATTATCTCTCCCCAATCCTTCCCATTGGCGTTGGACTGTTGTCATCTGCTACCTCATCCGATGGAGAGACTTTCTTTTTCGACCTTTCTTCGGCTGGGCGACTCGGATCCTGTAGGTGTTTCTTGATCAGAGCGCCCGCAATGCGGGTCCATAACCTATGCAGGAAAGGACAGAACCACCAGGCCCGAAGGCATAGCGCGCGACCTTCATCTTTCAAAATCCATTGAGACCGACTTATCTCAACATGTAGTGTGGTTTGACGTTAAGGAAGCCTATACGCTAGAGGCAAATGCGCATAAAACTAAGATGGTCGTCGGCGATACCTTCGCAATATGTCCCGCACCCTAGCCTTGTTCGACCCCATGGTGTTTCCCCGGCTGAGGCAGTAGAATTGGCGTCCTCGCTCAATCACTCGCCGAAATACCAATCCGTTTCCTGCAGGTCTCGGTGTCTGGGCGTGGCATGACAGGGGACGATGTAAAGGTACAATACAGACACCGCTCCAATACTCGCCGAAATATGAAGAACGAGACTTGGTATCGTCAAGCGAGTCGGAAGCTTAGAAGGTTCCTTCGCTGAAATACAGAACACCTAGGCGCATCCCCGAAACCCCCTTTGTGCCTTCCCCGGGTTTTTATGTTTGCAGGACCCAGCCTAGAGGGCCATAGCACCACACTACGTAAGGTTTCGCTGAATGCCGGCGAAGCTGTCTGCGCTGCGCGTTCCATCAATATTGCAAGTGCAGATACATGCGCTGATGCTATGGTACGATACCTATGTTGTATAGGCACAAAGCGACGCAGCTAAAGAGTTACCTGTCTACACATCTACAGGTGCTGGATTCTCGTAGCGCCTTGTCAGATAGACCAATTCTCCACACCAGCGCAGTGCACTGCATCGCCTCCGCTCGTTCTCGTAGAAACGCCATTCTTAACAGTACGCAGATGCTTTGTATGCTTCTATATAGAACCACCTTATCGACAACTCTCCTTATTTATCGTTTCATAATCTATTGAATCTACCCATAAGCCTTCCTGTATAGCGAAGAGATACCTTCTTAGCGATGGTAGTAGGCTGGCTTTCGGGTTGACTTGAGCTGCAAAACTCCTGGCTATTGTAATGGCAATCACCGCGAACTAGCGGAGGTAGTGTCTACCGACTCGGGCAAGTACATAGAGGGGAGAGCGGAGGCTGCTGTGGATGTGGACGTCTTGAGGAACACAATAGTGGAGTTATGGAATCCTACCTGCTAGCATATGGGCCCGGCGCGGCTCCCTGGACGTCATTGAACAGGTGCGGGTGCGTTGCGTCTCACACCAAAGATTCGATTTGTCGTGTCGCATTTGATACCTTTGGGGTTGACATTGTACGGATCAACATCAGCATATCCTGTTCCCGTTTCCCTATGAGCCCAGCTCCTTGTCAAGTAGGTTGGGATTCGATGCAACTAACCGCTAATGCATGAACCTTCTGGATTATCTATACAGCCAAGAGGCCATCACAAATTCCAACAGCAGTGCGCAGTGGAGCAATGCCAGGCCAATGCCCCTGCTTGCTTCTCTTGGAGATGCGGCGGCCTACTGACTTGAGTCGCTGTCCAACGGTCCAGGATATACACATATCGTTTCGACACTGAAAGATTGAAAAGGACCCAATGGAAGGCCAAAAGTTTGTCGAGATGATTCTACCATCCCTCCCATCTTTACTTGATTTTCCAACAGCAAGACAATGAGAGTAGCGACTTCCGTCGCAGGAGCGCTATCAGGGCTTGCCAGCCTTGCTGTAGGTCAGTATTTGTTCCGCCCTACCAACGTTTGTCATGCGTCAAAGCATTGGGCGTGACCTGAACCTCCTTTCCTACAGCTCAAACTACGCCCTACCCAACGAGGATTCTGCCGACCCTTGCCCCTCAGCTTTTTGCAGCTCCAAGTCTGACCCCGACCATCCACGACCCAACTGCGCCGGATCCACAGGCCTGTCCAGGTTATCAAGCGTCGAATGTCGACACGACTGCTTCTGGCTTTACGGCCGATCTGACTCTAGCCGGCCCGCACTGTCAGGCCTTCGGCAACGATATCGACAACCTCAAGCTCGAAGTCCAATATCAAACGAAGGATCGGTTGAACCTTAAGATTTACCCAACCTACCTCACGAACGAAAATGTTACTGACTATCTACTCAATACCGCCATCGTCCCTGAGCCTCAATGGGACGGCACCACTACGAAGGACTCTAGTGACCTAGAGCTGAATTGGACCAATGAACCTACCTTTCAATTCAAGGTAAACCGTGTGTCGACTGGTGAAGAGCTCTTCTCAACTTATGGCAGTGTCATTGTGTTTGAAGATCAATTCCTAGAGGTCAAGACTAGCATGGTCAAGGTGGGTCCGAGACACATCACGCTCCACAACCGCTGATCTTCCCTCATCGTGTCTCGGGTTACTGACGCGTTATAGGACTATAATGTCTACGGCCTGGCTGAAAATACCCACGACTTTTTGCTCGGGAACAATTACACACAGGTCTTCTGGAACGCAGACGCTTTGAACACTATTGACTACAATGCCTACGGCACTCATCCTTTCTACCAGGAAACCAGGTATGGAGCTGACGGCGAAGACACAACTGCCCACGGTGTCTATGCTCGCAATTGTAGGTCTACTCTACCCTTATCTTTTTTGAAGAGAATGAAGTACGGTTCACAGAGCTTGATCACTGACATAGCTGCGAAAGCCCACGGCCAGGAATGGCTTTTGAGAAACGAGACCATAACCTACCGCACTTTGGGTGGAACAATCGACTTGTACTTCATTAGCGGCCAAAATGATGATGGCACCTCAAGCGCTCTGACGACTATCAGTCAGTATCAGAAAGGCTGTTCTGGTCTTCCCAAGATGGAGATGTATTGGACTCATGGCTTTCACCAAATGCGTTGGGGTTATGAGAACATCTCTGTTGTGAAAGATGTCGTTGATACCTACCGTGCATTCGACATCCCATTGGAGTGCGTCTGGAATGATCTTGATATTTATGATCTCTACCGCGATTTTTACAACAATGAGGTCACGTATCCAGCTGTCCAATTCGCCGAGTTCATCGAGAGCCTTCACGCTAATGGACAATACTACGTGCCGATCGTCGATAGCAACATCTATGCTCCAAACCCTACAAACGACAGTGATCCGTACCCGACTTGGGAATTAGGAACCGAGGCTGGCATCTGGATCCGAGACAAAGCTTCAGGTGGGCCCTTTTACGGTTCTCAGTGGCCAGGCTTCAGGTGGGTGCTGAGTCGAAATCCCTCATGCCGCTTGTACTAATGATACATTGTAGTACTTGGGCCGATTGGCTTCTCCCTGAGTCACAGAAGTGGTGGACCAACCAAACTGTCACATGGCATGGTATTACACCGTTCGATGGAATTTGGATTGATCTAAGTGAGGCTTCATCGTACTGTTCGTATTCATGCGGTACTGGCCACCTCGACATGAACCCTGCACACCCACCTTTCCTACTGCCAGGTGATCCCAATATGGCGGTTTACGCGTATCCGGAGGGCTTCAGTGTCAGTAACGCTTCGGAAGCAGCTTCTGCTAGTGCTGCCGACGCTTTACAATCATCCATCGCCTCTGCCAGCCCTAAGCTCCCTCCTGCCACCACTACTGCTCAAGGTAGGACCGAGCCGACTCCGGGAGTAAGGAATTTGAATTTCCCCCCATACGTTATTAACCATGTCCTTCCTGGTCATGCTTTGATCAAAGGCGCCATATCACCGGATGCTCTTCACAATGACCCATACAACACGACTGAATATGTGATGCACAACCTTTTTGGGTTAGGGATACTTAACGCAACCTACCATGCTTTGTTGGAGGTTTTCCCAGGGAAGCGTCCATTCGCTATTGGTCGAAGCACCTTCGTTGGTTTAGGTCGCATTGGTGGCCATTGGGGAGGTGAGCAGCTCTGTCATTAGTGCTCTTCGTCTTCGTTTTCGTCTTTTCTCGGTCTTTTTTGAATACTGATAGCTCTCAGGCGATAACACCTCCACCTGGGGTAGCATGTTCTTGTCGATCTCGCAGGCGTTGACTCACATGATGGCTGGAATTCCGATGTTCGGCCCAGACACTTGTGGTTTCGGAGGCAACACTGATTTCGACCTATGTTCGAGATGTAAGTTCGATCGATCGTGACAGGATATTCTCCGATCGGAAAACCAACCTGATTGATTTAAATTTTTGCTGACGTTTGTCTAGGGACTTCATTGAGTGCCTTCTATCCCCTCTATCGTAACCACAACATCAAAGCCGCGATCGGCCAGGAAGTCTATCGTTGGGAATCGACCGCGTCTGCGGCACGTAACGCCCTAAGCATACGCTATAGCATCCTCACGTATCTCTACACGCTGATGTACTATGCGCACACCGAGGGCCAACCCGTTATTCGTGCGTTGACTTGGGAGTTCCCAGCGGACGCTTCGCTGCGAGCCACTTTCTCCCAGTTTATGCTAGGGCCTAGCATCCTCGTTACGCCCGTGCTAGAGCCTAACGTCGATTACGTTAAGGGTGTCTTTCCAGGCATCCAAAAGGGAACTAGATGGTTTGACTGGTACACTTTAGCAGAGGTTGACGTGCCAGCCGGTGAAAATGTTACACTGCCGGCTCCAATTGACTACATTAACGTCCACATCCGTGGAGGCACCGTACTTCCAAAGCAGGAGCCGAAATACACTACAGGAGAGACGAAGAACTCCTCTTACAGCATCGTCGTCACACCTGATGTCAATGACTCCGCCACTGGAACCCTATATCTCGACGATGGTGTCAGCATCGAACCGGAAGAGATTAAGCTGGTTGAAGTATGTATTGCTGACCGGCCTGGATAGCAAGACCCCTAGAAGCTGACAAAACTCGTGAAAACAGTTCTCATATTCCGGCAGCTGCCTCACTGCGACTACTACCGGCTCTTACACTGTCGTTGGACAGCTAGATAATGTCACTATTGCGGGGATCTCTACCGCTCCCTCCGGTCTTAGCATCACCATCGACGGCCAAGAGTGTTCCTCCGCATCTCTCGATCATTCTGGTACAACCGTTTTCATCACAGGTATCAAATCGTGCACCACCTCCCCAGCATGGGAGGGTACATTTAAGCTGTGTCTCAGCAGCGAAATCAGCACAGAGAGCGGTAACCCACCTCATGGCCCACCGGGTCATCATTCACCGCAATGGGGCTCACCAGATCACGATTCTCCTGGTCATGGCGGCCCAGGCGGTCCAGGCGGTCCAGGCGGTTCAGGCGGTCCAGGCGGGTTCCGCGGCCCACCTCTCTAGGCACGTTCGGAAAGCACAGGAAAAGGTTTCAGACCAGGACCTGATCAAATACCCAAGCAACTGTCCCTTATGCGGCACCGTTTCGACGACGGCCAAGCCTGTAAATAATTGAATAAACCAATCTTGATTGGGAAACAGAACGATTTGTTCACAAGTAACTGTCGGACCCTTATAGAGTACGTGAATATAGAGTGGGCGGCGGCTAAACGAGAACACGTTTGGATAGACGCCTTTGGTCATTCTCCGTGCAATTCCGATGAGTTATGATGCGAATTTGGTCAGGCATCAAAACAAAGGTGTGTTCTAGACTCTAGATTGTGTGTTTACTACATAACCGGAAACAGCTGCCAACCACACCAGGAGGAATACAAGATTCTCCCAGCCAGCCTTCAATACGTAATGAAGCAGGGCCTATCACAGCGGTTGCCCTGTATCGGGAAGGGCTCTACTCTACACTACTTTAGAAAGCATAATTTATGTCGCCTTGATAGGTTTTGTTTGCAAATACGTACGTGAGTGAGATAATGATGGTAAGCAAAGAAAGGTAGGAAGGTATGAAGTATGATAATCCTTTGAGGAAAGTAAAGACCAGCTCGTTACTCTTGATCGGATATCTACTAGACCATTATATGTAACGTAGTCTATCCCACCATTCCATCCCCGGTATCAAAGCATTGCAGCCGACCTGACCGTCTCTCTAAAAGTCGCACTGGAGCTCGCGCTTTATGTAGCATGAGACCTGGAGCCCCTTTGTGGTTTTAAAGTTAATCAGCCCTAGAGAGAAGAGGCCAGTCCGTATCAAAGTGCGTTTATAACCAGTCTAAGTAGACCCGCTTATACTATCCACACAATCACCACGGCGACAGAACGTTGCTGGTTCTGAAAGCCTTCACCATCAATCAGCCATCCCAATTCAGACTTATCATCACCGTAGCTACCTAAAATCGGAGAGATAGCCTAGATAGATGATCACTGCCGAAAGTTCAGTGGCCAACAAAAATAGCTGACATGCTCTATGGAGATGGAAACTGCGATGTTTTACATCACCTGCAACGTGCGATGCTCATCCTCCATCTATTGTTCTCCGCCGAACTTTATGACCCTTCAAGGCAGGATACGTCAACTTCTGACCTGCCTGCATCCGAGCCGCACTTGTGCATAACATCTCGCCCAGTCTGATCACAGCCGCAATCGCCTACGTCCCCCACTTCTTTCGCAGTTCGGATCGATAACACACAAGACAGGAAAACTCCTCAACCTCGGGATACCAGTGTTTAGAGGATCTCCAGAAGATTGGCATAAGCAGTGTTAGCATTGACCCCCGTCTTTAGTTCGATGCAATGCAACTACATCCGTCAAAAAGGACGTGGAGCCAATCCTGCCAGGATCAACTGCACAGTCTCATCTATCGCGTTCCTGATCTACCTATTGCTACATTAAAACATCTTATAAGCTTGGGCAAGGTGACAGCTAGTTGTATCTCCAGTATGGCTTGCTGAGTCATTCGTCATCGTGTTTACTGTTTGCTAACTCTCTGCATCGTGATCTAGTGACCCAATCATGGCGACTGGTCTTGCGTGGATTTTGATCAACAAATCAATACAAAGGTGTAAATCACTACCCTAAACAGTAGCAGGTACTGAAGCATGTCATGCCGAACAATACATTGTACCAGTCTATCACAGGCCCATGGCGGAGGTGTCGTAACCGTTTTCTTCGAGGTACGCCTTGAACTTCGCATCTTCAGTCTCGAGTTCCTGATTGGCCTGATTATATATTAGTTTAGTTTGGATTTTGCAAGGATAAGTAACTTTTTAACATACCGATGGAATCATGAACCACACGATGAGTGTACCCAAAACAGAAATACCGGACCCAATAAGGAAGATGACTTGCTGTCCCTTAACAGAGCCGCCATAGTCAGCGAGAACGGCGCTTAGAGCGGTTGTACCGATAGCTGCACCAGCCTTGCCAACTGCAGCGGCGAAGCCTAAGAAGTGTCCTCGAAGTGGGGTCGGGAACGACTCGGACGAGACCAGAAAGTTGCAGTTGCCTGGGCCGACTGACAAAAAGCTCTGGAAAAGACCATAAAGAACCACAAAAAGGGGGAAGACGTGGCGGAGTTGGAACATGGCACCGCCAATTGCGAAGCCGAAGGCACAAACAATCGCCCAGCCAAGGGTGTAAGTCTCCTTTCGGCCAACTCTATCGAGGAGGAAGGAGCCCAGAAATGCTCCAGGCAAAGCAAAGGAGTTGATCAGTGCACTCCAGCCAACACTCTCGAGAAGTGTCTGGTTTGAAGAAAAGCCTTTGACAAGTGTCGGTGCTAGGAGATTGAACGGATATACGACGAAGTCGTAGAGAAACCATGCAGCACAGCATCCGAAGAGAGGTCGCCAGTAACGCTTGATCGCAAGACCGTAAGGGATCTTGGTGCGAAAAGCATATTTCTTGAATTGGGTTGCGTCGGTAAGTCTCATGCGAAAGATGAAGATCGATAGTGGAAGTACACAACCGATTCCGAAACAAATTCTCCAGATCCCATCACTGTTTCGAATGACATTAGCACTTGATCATGTCCGTCCATATTCAGCACAGAACCCCAACCTTGGTTTGCTATGATAAGCAGCGATCACAATCAACGAGACAATGCTGGAAGCAATGAAACCGCTGATGATGGCAAAATTGGTGGAAACTGCGGTGAGCATACCACGTCGGCCCCGTAGCTTGGTGTTACTGTCAGCAGCTTCCAGCGCTTGTGCAGTGCAGACTGCATATTCTCCGCCTGCACCGACGCCTGCAACGCCACGAGCGACGATCATCATCCAGAACATCCCAGTAGGTGTGTTTCCATGCGAGGCTGTTGCGAGAATAATTCCCTAAGACACAAGTGTCAGCTAATCACAGAAGGTGACAACGTCGATTGGATGTGTTCATACGAAGACTAAGAAAATAGTGGTGGCAATGATTCCAACGCGTCGTCCGAAGCGGTCGATGCAGAAACCGAAGAATATCATGCCGAGGACCTCTCCAATGAGGATCGAATTGGACAGCCTAGTCTTGATGCTTGGGGTGAGGGCCTTGGGGTAAAGCTTTGCCAGGACTGAGGTCATGTATCCGATAATCTGAACATTGTAGCCATCGGAGAACAAGGCCACACCCTGAACCAGAACGTCGATCGTAGACGTGGGCTTGTTCTTTGATTGGTGGTCGACCTCATTGCTAGAGTCAAGCGACTCACTTGGCTTGATGTCGATCTCGGTAGGTTGCTTCATATCAGCTTTGGTAACAATTGCGTTGGAAGCCGTTTTATTTCTCTTTGTGTACGTAGTGGAAAGCACTGTGCTCGAATACAGAAGTCCACATATTGCACAGCAGAGTCATGTCTATATATGCACACTGCATCACTGTTCCGTAACCTTAAGGGCACGTCAAACCACTTTCGAATAATGTTCGTCGACGTTCACCAATCGTGGCGGAAAAAAAGTCCCTTGGTACGGGCGATTGACGCCAAGAATGTCATTTGACGGTAGGTGAAAGTTTCTGCTTTCAATCACCATGGCATCTGGACCCTCCACGAAACCCACGTGTGACAAACTCTTGATGTAGGCAAACGGGAAAAGA
The DNA here is from genome assembly GCA_018467035.1 of Scorias spongiosa. Classification (NCBI taxonomy): domain Eukaryota; kingdom Fungi; phylum Ascomycota; class Dothideomycetes; order Capnodiales; family Readerielliopsidaceae; genus Scorias; species Scorias spongiosa. The sequence continues at coordinate 42,545 of JACSZZ010000007.1, read as the reverse complement.
TTTGGTGGGTGTTCTAGGCGCCGTGATACAGCCGATTGATGCCAAGAACGTTACTTCTTAGACTTCAGTCCTTAAGCCCACGTGTGGCAACCGTCAAACGCGAAAGGCTTGATCGGTATCTCTAGCGCTATAGTGAACTATTTATCACGGTGTACATTGAGCCATAGCTGATATCGGGAGAAGCCGTGGAGGCGAGAGCATGATGACTAACACTATCTCACTATCCCTACAACGTTCTTGGTAGCTCAATGAATGATCCACAGGATCCTGCAGGGCACACTGTGATACTTCTAGCAGACCCGCACTTTTACTCCCCTAGTCAGTACAGTAGTATCCATTGCGGCTACCAAGCGCTCCCACAACGTACACGCCATGGCAGATTCTTTACTCCACCGATCTGTCAATAGAGCATGGCGCATAAAGATCGGACTGCAAATTTAGATCTTGTAGAGATATGCCCTACCAGCTAACGTATTTCTATTGCCTTGATAGGGCAGCGATGGGTGGACATGCCGGTATCACTGATCAGACTAATCTGGAAGCAAGCTTTATCCCAGCGTTATGGTTCCCTCTAATGATACTACTACAGACACCAGGGGTCCATCCGTTGCTGCAGATCCCCTATCAACTCCTCACCCACGTGGTCCGGCTATCGGCGAATCTCTTGGGTTGACTGGCAGAAAAATTCAATTGAGATCCCACGTGCTCAACGATTTGCTGGAAAACTATGTATAATGCCTTCCCTTACTGGCGGTCCTTCGCAGAGTTTTTCGGTTTGTCCACACTGGTGAGCATTTACTATTTCGTCATATCCCAGCTGATTGGATTGCGTCTGAAACGATTGACGACTGTCGATCGACTACCTCCCTGCAAGCACAAATGGTCACATCCAACCTCCATCTCGTCTTAGATGCCATTGCAGCGGTATCCACAATCACTTTGCACGGATATGCATACTACTACACAAGATGGGTGAGTCGAGCTTCGTGCCATCACTGACTTCCTGGATCAATATGCTTGTCATTGAGAGAAGCAACCACTACCAAGCAGATGGCTGATTGGTGGCGTTTCTTATTAGCTTTCGCTTGGGCCAAGATTCTTGCCCACCATCTACAGCTCGGCCTTTTGCTATACCGCTGCGATAGTGCTTAAACTATTTTCAGCAAATGGCGTCCGGTCTCTTTCGGATAGCAAGCAACAAACCTTGTATCATCGGTGGTCTACTTACCTGACTGGACAATATCACTCGGCGCATCTGCGGTGGTTTGTGGCTAACGCTACTATCAACCTGCTGGCTTTATTAGCTGTCCTTGACTTCACCTTTCGAGCCCGCATCTTCAGACCCGAGACTGATATAGCTTTTCTGAGGGTTGGCCATGTTGACGAGCATCTCGCCAAGATCGTCGTCAGAGATCCTTCCCTTGTTGGCTTGACCCATTTACAATACCATATAACGGGAACAAGTGACAGTGCCGAATGGTTGGATGGTCCCGAATTCGTTGTGAGTAACGACACAGACTACCTAGGTACAGCTGTTCTAGATGGCCTAGAACCGGGGTCCCAATACAAAGTCAGGATCAACAATGGCCAACATTTGGGGTCCTTTCAGACCGCTAAGAAAGGCGCAAAACGATGGTCGATGGCATCGAGCAGCTGCATCAAGCCTGGATTTCCGTACAATCCGCTAGACGATAGTCTAAGGATCGTAGGCCTTGAGCATCTATCAAAGCATGTCGAGCAGCATAATGTGGACATGATGTTGTTCCTTGGTGATTTTATCTATATCGACCTGCCCAGTAATCTTGGCCAAACAAGCCAGGACTACCGCTTAGCCTACCGACAAGCATATGCTTCCCCATCATGGACTCCGAAATTGCGCAGTATCCCCTTCTTACACACGTATGATGACCACGAGTTCATTAACGACTGGAGTTCCAACACCACAGGCATCTTCAACACGGCCATTGCACCGTTCAAGTCATACCAGGGGAATGCAAATCCTGATCCTTATCGCGATGAAGCCGGCTACTACACTTTCAAAAGAGGCGACATAAATTTCTTCGTGCTGGATTGCCGCAGATATCGCTCTCATTACAGTGTAGCCGACGGACCCAGCAAGTCTATGCTCGGACAGGTACAGTTGCAAGATTTGCTAATGTGGATGGAATCGACCACTGGACCCAAGGTTGTTGCGAGTAGTGTACCGTTCACTCGTAATTGGAGAGGCCCAGAATCTGTTGATAGTTGGGCAGGTTTCCTTTGGGAACGACAGATCATATTGGAGGCGATGTGGCGAACTAATGGTGTCCTAATTATCAGTGGCGATCGCCATGAACATGCCACGACAGAATTTCCGCCGCCGGATGGAAAAGGCGGCAAGATCATTGAGTTTTCAACCTCACCACTGAGTCAATTTTACCAGCCTTTCGATCATCTGTACGAACAACTGGAAGAGAGCGATGTGGCTGTGTACTACCATCCCCAGGGAGCCTCGAAGTTCGGCAGGTTCGATTTTGATACTTCAAGAGTAGACGTTTGGAGTGTGGACTTTACACTAGTTGCTGATGGAGAAAGTGTATGGCACAAGAATGTTTGCTTTGATCTCCAGGTGTGAGATTCGAGATATAATGATTTTGGTTATTTTAAGCCACGTTTAGGATAGAAAGCTGAGGCACAATCGGATGAGTTTAAAAAGACTCTCGCATCTTTGTAGGAACAAATGAATAACCCTTAACTGCTCGGTTCAACCAGGCATGGTTTGGAATGTAAAGTTGCGTTATATTCACGATAAACGAGCATTCTTTTCATGCATTTGCTTAATCGAAGAACACTTAACTTCTCTCAAATATGGTACCATTCCGTGAAAGATTACCATTGGTAAAACGAGGCTTTTCATGCTGAGACGCAATTATCATCTGGGTCGGCAGAAGTTGCTGTGTATTCCATGTCATTATCATGATACCCGCAAAGCTAGAAAACCCTTCACCCATAGAGAGCATTATAACTAATTCCTTTTGCTGCAAAATGCCTACTGCAGCGTAATCAGAGTTGCGAATTGTTTATACATCGGCGAGATGGTACATAATTTTGAAGCTACTTTGCTGGATCTGCTTTGTTGCCGACGAAGACGATTGTCATTGTCATGTGCAAATTTTCGATCCGACCTGGGCGGTCTGCAAGCTGGATCTTATCATGAATTATTATGTTGATGGTAGTTTTTAGTGGCTTGGAGAGCGTACAATGCTAGCTTGTTTCGGCATATCAACCCACAACACGCTTGGAGTCCGATCCAGCTAGCTGACACTGTGAAATGCTCCGAAATGTTTTGAAAGCAGCTACACATAATTCTGGAATTTAGTTTGCTCAGGTGACTGGCCAAGCACCTGATAGACTATAGACTCTCTATACCATTTGGGACAGCATTGACGGTCAGGTGTGAAGCCTTGGGAAGCCAGAGGCAGTTTGGCTGTAGCAGCCCAGCAATGTCTGTATGTCAGACAGCTGTAAGCTCTTCGAGAGCTTGAAAGAGAAAAATAGGTTAGTAAAGGTCACTATATGGCGCATATCGCCATTGCTGGAACTTGGAGACATCAAGCTGAGGCACGTGCATTGGATTTTGCTAGAGATTGCCGTTCATCTCCCAGAACTTGGCTTTTAAACGGGCAAATCCCGGCGCTCAAATTTCGCAGTCGCTCGGGGTAGGCTCGAAGGAAACTATAAAAGAACTTTTCAAAACCTGTTCAATATTGCTAACCGGTCGTTAAGGATCCAGATGGCCAGAAAACCTGTCTTTACTGTCTTCAACTATTAGCTTAAGTTTTGCGCGCCACATTTAGCACATGCGATTGGATCAATGCTTAGACTCACCATATGGCACCACCCAGTTGACTCTGTCCTAAGCTTCAGTTGGCGCCGAGATGATATTCGAGAGTGCCCGGATTTAACCAACTGGAAACAAGCCGGCAAAAGTGGCACCTATCACACCTCCATACTAAAATCACCAGCTGAATCGATCACTCATAGTCACTCAAGAACTCGTGTAACCTTAGATGCTTACACGTAGTCCAATTCTTCCTGTCCAGATTTGGCCATGATATGATGCATGTCGTGAATCTTGCTCAACGTCCCCGTATATGGAAGCATAGTTGTCAAAACGGGGGGGCCGTTCTATGCTATCCGAAAGGGTGATGTCTACAAATGGGTTTCACTAGGCAACCTTGGTGGGTGAACTATGTTGCACAAGTACAATTGCAACAACGGGTGCCACCGATGCATTGGTAATCATAGCTAGAGTGAAGAACAGTTCAAGAGTTCAAGAGCAGTAAAGATAATAGTACTCGATATGAGTCAGTGCATTCAGATGAGGAGCTACATTGCAAAAATTCCTGGAAACCAACAAACAAACTGTACAGCCCCAACGATGGAGCCTTCATCGATCAGCATCTCTTTCCAGGTCTTCGAATAACCACTCGTCTGTGTTGTGACTAGCATAGAAGCGAACCTGACATCGATGTCGTTCACACACGGCGAAGGGTCGTCCTGTTTGGCAATATCGCACTGGTCCTGCTCATTGTCCTGGCCTAAAGGTACAACCAAAACCCTAAGAGTTGTAATGTCGAAGACTGCAACAGTGAGGTGCAAGGCTGGTATAATCGATGGTTTGGGCGTCATCCGCAATCCGGATTACCTCAATGGATATGCGCGTCCGGCCGCGGGCCGGGAAAACGTTCTGAGTGATGACACCGCAGCCCATAAGGTCCACTAAGCTATTATACAAGAGCAGCTGCGGATCAATAAGAGCGAAGCTCAGTCGCGGATTCTCTGCTGCCGTAGATTTGATGTTGTAACTGTAGTACAGGTCGATGGAATCGTCTGCGCTGAGATTTTGACGGTACGTGCTGGCATTGAAAAGGACGTAGTTGAGCGGCGGCGAGTCTGAGGACCCCCAATCCATAAAACAGAGACGAGAGCCATTGCTGCAGCCAGTCGGCGGTCCGTTAGTGTTGTTCAATAGGATGGCTCGCTTGGGCGCAAGGTCACCCAAGTTCTGAATCACGGCCACTGAAGGCGGCGGGAGCGAGCTTTCGGCATGTATCGCTGTCCTCCACACTACAGTCTCTGCGTCAGGCACTGCGAAAGTGTTGATGTACACAAACTCGCAGATGATAATGCAACCAAAGACAGTTGCTAGTACTCCAAAGTAGGATGCCTTATGTCTCCCTATGAGCATCTTGAATCAGCTTCGAATCCCGTCTTTACACTCATGACTGCTTACTGTTGGTTTCTTTCCAAAGCAAACATAGATCCTCACGATCTGCATTTCCACCTAGGGCAAACCATAGCGAGCCCAGTATTAAAAGTGCGAATGTAATAGCTGGGCACATTACTATCCAGTAGACATTCCTTGTGGTTTGCATGAGAGCAATCTGCAGAATGTTGATTAGGAACATTACAGTCGTGACAACAATTAGAGCAAGATAGATCCTGTGCAATCTGTTAAGCCCAATTAAACGTGTCATGTTCATTTTATAGGGTCGACCCACTTGTCCTTAACACATATGTTACGCGAAGGTCGTTCTGCGTGCCATTCTGTGTGGTTTCCATCCGATCCATAAACAACACTTCCTTTCTCTCTCTGCGGCAACAGATGAGCGAAAGGTGACGAACGAGAGTGCAAGTCTACCTTTCTTGTTAAATTGTCTGACATGATAGCATTGGCCAGTCTTTCTAGGTGACCAGAGCGTGACCGTAAGGGAGGGTGTGCTAATAGTCATCGGGAAGAAAGTGAATCAGGCTGGTTTTCTTGGCCGACGTAATGACATGCATGTCGAGTCTTTGGTCAAGGTTGAGGCCGCTACGTGGCAACTGAGCGATTTATGCCAAATCATATTACTACCAATCATCATAAGTCAGGTGTTGTGAAACGTTGCGCTTGACAAAAAGGGCGAGGATGGGCGGGGGCCGAAAAGTACATCGAACGAGAGGGATCACAGCAGCTGACGCGTGTTCCCGTATCCAGGGTGCGTTCGGTAGCCCAAGAATCTCACACTACCACTAAGTCATAGTAATTGCTTTCTTATAATGATTGGCTGGTTGATCGATTAATCAGGTTTTCTGTCAGCAAGTTTGTCAGAATTATTTTATTAAATCCAAGGTCGAATGTAACTTCAGCCCAGCCTTCCATCCATGAGTAGGCTATCACTTGATTGTTGAATGACGCTTTAGGGTTGGGTCAAAATCCTTAAGATCTGGGAAGTTCAGCGCGCAGCGCTTGGGAGTCTGCTTCGTATAACGCCCCTTTATTATCTAATTCCACTGGGATGATGTTGCTCGGTGGCTCAGCTGAGCCGCCCCTGTCTACATCAAAAGTCTTTGTCTGGGTGTTCCGGCTACGGATCTTGTGACGCCTCATAACGCACCATCCAATGGTGACAGTGATGGAAATTACTACAATACAACCTAAGCTGATGCCTGCAATAGCTCCGTTGGATATGTGAGTTACACGAGTGTGGCTGGAGTGTGTGACGGATGGCGAAGCAGTAGATGTCGCCTGGATAGCTCCAGTCTTGCTGTTAATTACCGTCCTGGTTGATTGTGTTATACTAGCACTTTCTAAAGCCCGAAGTGGCGCAGATGCAGGTGTGAACAGTGGCAAATCTGTTTCTCTCCAAGCGACTGACCATGGATTGCCGAACGCTGTAATACCTGGTGCAGTCGTGAATTCAAGGATTGTGTTAGAGCTTGTCAGAGCCTGAGTGCAAGACCAGCCGTCGCCTCCTCGAGTACTCAGTCCCCTAAATTCGTTAATAAATCGCATGTGCACCGAGAGTATGATTGACTTACGGAGGACAGCAGACCGCTAGAGTAACCGGCAAGCCAGTTGCAGGCTGAACCACTGATGTTGCAACATATTCAAAAGATATTGGGCACACTCCAGGAGAGTAGTACTGCCTCTCGTCATATTGATACTGGCTGTAAGAAGGAGGGTAGCAACTTGGTCTTGTGATCCCGTAATCCAGCTGGTAGGCGTATTCCGTCCCTCCACCATCTGCCAGCCAAGTCGATTTCGAATAGTAGGCAGAAGCAGTGCAATCTTCATTTGGCGTAAAAAACGTCGTAAGAGCACTTGCAGAGCTTGCAAGCCATGCATCACCCGTTATCTGAATCGTTGAGACCGTCATGCTGGAGATGATAATCCGTATTTCACAAGGTTGATTAGAGATGAAACCAGGATCCAAATATATATGACTACCCCACAGTTCGAGTGAAGCACATGCCGCTCGCCGAATCATGGGCCTGTAGCGCAGAGACACATTCAGAGGCATAGTCAGTGTGCTATTGGATCTGCCATAACAAGGGTGGGAACGATCACACCACACTTAAAACCTGTCCTCTAACTGAAGTCTACTTATCGACATCTATGTTCAATCCTAGCAGTTGCCTTTCAACCATGTATGACAACCCAGAATATTTACATGTGCTTAACCATAGGGTACAGCCGTACGCATGAAGCTCCGCAAGGCTGCAGAGGCTTTTTTGATTGTTGCACGACTGTAGTACACGGCCGTACAATGGAGACTCCGCTAGGATGCTGCGGGCATACAGTAGTACATAATAGATTATTATAGCTTGGCCCAGACTTGCCTATACTATCTTCGCTTACTGACTCGACCGCCCGCTAACGTTGTTCACTCTACTACTACCACCGCTGTTACGGCCATTATCACCTCAGTAAAACCAGATTCGCCCACGGTTTACTAAGCGTATACCCCTCGGTAGTCTTGGTAATGAAAGCATGAAAAGTCTTCTTGTAGTGCTTTCCTATCTGGTCCAATTGATTATCACTTGGCAATAGGTCAACCAGTACAGACATGATTCCATCGAGTCGGGACCACCGTGGAATAATAGATGGAGCGACATACGGTTTCTTGAATGCTCTACAAAACTCTATACTAAAGACCAAATTTGTGGATTATTGTGGAAGTTTCAAAAGTTCATCGAGGCTGAACTGAAAGAACGTAATAAAAAGTGAAACTCATGTCGTTTCCACGAGAGGGAAATCAAGCAGTGATTGATATGGGTGGAAATCTTTGGCATGACATCAATTATGCTTATGTTAGAAACAGGGTATTGATCATCATCGACAGAAGGTTCCGCAATCACGTGAAGAAATACGCCGTGACGGCTATCAGCTGCGAGGCGATCTCTACAGATGGGCTTGGCCACGCACCACGGATACGAGAACAGAGCAACGATTGATTCTAGTGCACACAGTCTTTACGGTCGAGGTTTGAACTTCATGTGAGGTCCAACGGAGACGACCGCAAGACGGCTTAGGGTTTTGGGGAGAGGGGAGATATGCAGGATTCGGAAGGGTAAGACAAAACCACGCAAAGGAGCTTAAGAGCAGCTGTTCTGAAGCAGGCGACTGTGTTTTGCTCACAATGACGATGCTACCATACACCAGGAGCTTGTGCATCAGTGGCGTAGGTGGCCTAATCAGAGCGATCCCTCCATCTGGTGAGGTGCCTGGCACTGTGCAAGTTTTAACGCTACCAAGCGGTTACGTGACGACTACGTTCCAACAAACTGGAGCCTCTTCCATCAACGGTCCAATCACCACAACGATTCGTCTGTCCGACACTGTGCTAGGCACTGTACAAGGCATGAAGCGTTGTTTACATATATTTTACTTCATCGAATCGCTTATGTTATCCCAAGACTCTTCTTACTGATCTTCAGAGTTTTTAATGCTCCAGAAGCGATCATGCGCCTCCTTGACCAAATTAAGTTAATTAGATATAATCTAAACCCACTTCAAGATATCGAAGGACGGACGTAAGACGAGTGAGGGATCGCGGTTATTAATTCATCAAAAACTGTACCTCAGAACTGCAAAGCAGCGCGTGATATAATCGAAGGCGACATACGATAGCTGAGGAAGCCCACTTAGCGTGAGAGAGGTTGTCCTGGTAGCGTCGCGCAAGTGTTAGGTTTAAAAAGCTAGCGTTTGCTCAGATACAGACTTGCAAATTCAATTCCTATAGATACGGCTAGACTGGTTCTCACCCTAAAATGCATATCCTAGACAATTAGATAATGAATGTGCTTAGGTACAGATCCGTGTAATTTATAATATGGACACGAGCTCCGGGATTTGATTTTCTCGCAGCAGATCGCTGCCCATCAAGTTTTTCAGAGCACTGAAAGATAGATCACATTAGTGCAACAAGGACTGTCTGAGCGGGATATCTACCTCTTGGCGCCATTGCTGATGGGGAAGAGTTTGGGTCCGTAACTGCTCAGTCCGAGGACCTTGTGACGATAATCCATCTTCGAAGTTGCTACTCAATGAACTGCTATCAAGGGCACAAGCCATAGCGATTAGTAAGCCTTTTTCTTCTACAATACCTATGCTCGCGTCACTGGAGATTATTGAAGCCCACGAAAATTCGATCAACAATGTATATGCGCTTCGTGTGACAGATTGTCGGCCGGGTGATGACGAAATTTGGGTGAGGCCGCTGAGTGTTAGTCCTCTAAATCACCCTTTGCACCCTTGCTTCACTCTGTACCTGGTGGAATCATTTCGTCTTAGCACCTCGAGCCTTGAGGGAGTAGACACTATGTAGGAAAACCGTGTCGCAGAATCGTGTAGTATGAAATCATACCATGAGTTGGTTCGTCTCATATGTCTGTTCGCCTCAGAGAGATCTATGTTACCTGAGAGACCATATCGAAGTCTGGAGGATAGTAGAATGCTTGATTGTTCCTCTATGGGGTTTGAAAGTAACTGGTTTAGGGTCAGCTACATATGGGTTCCCTGTGACTGCTTAATTGAATCAATCAATCAAACAGTCTATCAAATATGAGTAGGGCCGGCACACGCATTTCTTGGAGAGTACTAAGGGTAGGGGAAGCAGCGGGCGAAGGCCATCAAGTAGATCTGTAGCGCCATAGAATACCATGCCAGAGTTTGGGTCGACGTCTATGAGACCACCTTTAATCAATGCGTCATTTGCTTTGATCAAGAGATCAGCAAGGCTAGCACTCATAGCTCGCTCCAGTCCATCTTTCCACAGCGATCGAGGTGCTACCTCTACATTGATCTTTCGGTCCAGCAAATGACTCAACGCCGCTGCTACATCGACAACGCTGTATCGCCGGGGCCCCTCAGCATGCACCACCTCCAACTTATCTTCTTCCACAGACTGCAACAAGATCTTGGCTGCGATTTGACCGACGTCTAGTGCAGAGACGATGGGGAGCGGCATGTCGGTTCGGATTGGGAAACTTGTAAGGATACCGGACACAACAGCTGCTGCGATAGCACGAGTCCAATTTTGCATATGTTCCGCAGATCACAAGAAGACCTTATGACCGCTGATCTTGCTGATACGTGCTTCAAGAGTGCGGCACATAGTTAGCATCCCGATATCATGGTCGACATGGGCGCCATAGTCAGAGATCGCCAGATTGCGTTTTGGTTTGGTCTTCTCAAGCGCGGCCCCAATGCTTTCAATAGCGATGCGCATCTGCTGTGCTCCATCATTCGCCTGCAGAGACGGCGGCACGATGACCTGGACAGTTTCAGCACCCGCTATAGCTTGAGCAAGAGCCTCAGCATTGTGGAGATCGGCCACTGCGATTTCACACCCAATATCACGTAGATGACCTAAGTTCATGTCATGGCGGACGACTGCTCTCACTGGTATATCTGCTTCTCTCAAGGCTACACAAGTAGCATAGCCAATCTTTCCGGCTGCTCCGACAATGGCGAACATACTTTCATGATTCAGGAATGAAGATTCTTGGGATTTTTTATAGTTGATGAATTCGTTCGCTTCATAATTACTTGCTTGTCTTGTTGCAGATCTCAGACCTACATTAAATATGAATCAGGACAGTTAGGTAGCATATTTATCTTGGCGGCAGGCGCCGGGTAGAGTCTGGGGAACGCAAGTACTTCCTCAGGTTGTTATTGGCTGATCTTGAAGCGGTCGTCCACGCACAGACCTCCCGGTCAGCTCCCTGGGTTTGTCTTGTTATGACCAGGCTCCGAATTAGGCAAAGAATTTGCCGCTAGAGATTGTCTGGCATATGGTAGTTACATATCCACATAAGGCCGCACCATGAGTAATGCCGGATCATCGGACCCCAAGTGACCGTAATATCCGGTGATGAAGCAAGCATTTCTCAATGGTCGGATCTTGCGTTTCCGTAATGTCCGGAGACAAAGCAAGAGTCTTTCAATGATGAGGCACCGCGTTTTTCCCAGAGGCGAGACAGCAATCGCTGTTTCAACAAAAAGGTTTAGTACCCACGCTACACCCTGCGGAGCAGATTAACTATTTCAACATCCAAACGCACCACTCCAACAACCGCTGGTAGCCCAAATCTCCCTCTAGCCCAGCAAAAACACCACAATGTCTACGGTACTCGTTGTTGGGGCTACAGGCAACATAGGCGCCTCCGCTATCATTGCTGCTCTGAACCTCGATTACAATGTCCTAGCTGTCGTCCGCAATAAGGAATCCGCAGAAAAGCTTTACAGAAGCGTTGGTACCCGTGCTGGCATCACCACTGTAGAGGCCGACATCCTGTCTGACACCGGTGTCAAGGGTGTGGTTGACATGGTTCGCAAAGGAATTCTACCGGCATTTCAGCATGTGTACTCAGCTGGTATTTTGGAACCCAATTGTGATACGGTCCTCTGACGATGTTGCTGATGTGCTGTACATAATAGCTGGCGGCCTTTTCGAAACGACCTCCATTCTTGACCTCAAGACTGACAACATCAGGAGGCACATGCAGGTTAACTTTGAACCGAACCTCTGTAAGTTCGCATACTCTTGGAATACCAACCTAACGCTACCCTGACTTCAGCACTGACATACCTCAGTCGCTTATCAGGCTACTATTCCCTACCTTCTAGAGCAGAACCACCCAACTAGTACCTGGACACTTTGCACCGGCGCCTCAGGCGACAACGGTAGCCGTGCAGGAGCGAGCATGACCCAAGGCGCTCTGTTTTCAATGGCAAATGTGGCCTGCGTAGATAACAAGAATACTAACGTCCGTTTCAACGAGATCTACCTTGGATTATTTGTGATCGCGGATGCGACTGTGGCGGAGCAGTGGGAAGCACTCAATGCAAAGGAATTCGCTGTTGTATACCAGCAAATACTGAAAAGGACGGATATAAAGGGCTGCAGAGTGACTGTGTGTCAACGAGAAGATCTGAGACAATTAAGGTACAGTCAGAAGCTGTAGAAGCCTCAATGAGGAATAGTGCTTTTATGGTGTGTGAAGAATTTATCTTACTTGGATCTGGACGGATCGAGAGGAGAATTGAGGTGGCTCGAGTTTGGTGTAAGATGTCTATACATGCGCTTATGCGCTTAGGGAGAAGGATTCACCGGCGCGAAGCGAGGTCATGTCGTTCAAAGACTCTAAGCCCAGCAACTCTAACACATGGCGGAAGATTTCCCTTGTTTCATTCAAGATTATGCGGCGAACATCCATCTCCCGGACGCCAGAAGGATCCCTAACGATTGGAACAAATGTCTCAGACAAGATCTGACATTGATATTGGTGGTCGACTTGCGGATAACGTATACGACTGTTGCAATCGAAATGCAACCAATATTATTCGGATACATTTCGTTCCTGCGATTCGACCAGAACATGGTCCCATAATAGAGGATTCTAGCGAAAAGGTAGCAAGGTGCTTCAAAGAGCAAGCCGACAATCTTTGAGTCCAGAGCGAAGCGACCCAGTGAGGGTAAACGGCGTGCTTTGGAGCCTTGGCCTTGGAATATCATGTCGGGGAAGATGAGGAGAATGAGCCTTGGGTCAGGCAGAGCTTTACCAGAGATACAATCTATAAGATCTATGACTATCTCCTAATACCAATTATTCGATAAATACACTTAGTGATATATGTATAGTTGCCTAGGTTGGGATTGCTTAACTAGGATAAGTATCGGAGGTATCTGTCTTCGTAGGGGCCTGCCATCTTAAAAAGCCCGCCAAGCCCTTGTAAAAACAAATAATCTCCTCAGACTCGGGTAACTTTCCTCCCTCGGCTTTAATGACAACAAGACTGGGAACGGCAGAACCTCAGTCATTGATCACTACCTAACCAGAAGCAATTGCCCAACTAATGACCTGAAACATCTCTATGGGACCACCCATGTATCGGATACTAACCTCTTCATATCCGTGGTGAGCCAGCTATAGTTTGAAGACCTGCTTTTGGAAATAGTTCAAGAGGCGCTTCGCACAAAGAAGTCCTCGACCGCCGAGCACCGATTGAACATAGTTCTGCTGCACCATTGGGTTTCCTTAGTTCGTTGAAGAGGAGAACCCTAAACCACGAAACAAGTTACCATAGAAACGATAGAAAACGTTGAAGGATGTCTGATCTCGATGCGCCGCGAAATGAGCATCCTACGAAGAGGCTACGCACTCTTAAATCATGTGAGCCCTGTAGACAGCGAAAACGGAGATGCGACGGAGAGAAACCGTGCAGCACATGTACTCGGTCTAAGCATCAATGCTACTACGTCGAACGCCAAGCACAGCAGAATGGTATGAAGAGAGGATCCGGCACTAAAGACATGACACCTTCAAGAGCAAGTGGTCCATCAAGGCGCAGATCCCTCCCCAGCGAACATGACTCTACCCGGTATTTTGACGCCAGCTCTGCGATCGCTTACCCGCGAATTCTTGGTAGATCGTTCAACTCTCAGGTGCCCCCACGACTACATGCATTCGGATGGCATCTGGGTCTTAGGGCCGAGCCTGTCGTGCCTGGCTTTGATATTACTAAAGTCCTTCCATTGGACGAAGCATTGAAACATGCCGAATGGTTTTTTCGAGTCGTACATCCGAGTCTCGAGTTCTTGGACCAGCATGAATTCTTCAAGCGTCTCAGTATACGATGGGCCAGGGCGCAAAGCGAAGATCTAGATTTCGATGCATTGACATGCAGCATAATCGCACTAGGATCGTTCTTCGCCTTGGTACCAGACAGCGCCGACAGTCCTGAAGCCATACTGGCAAATTTTGCCAAGGCTCGCATTGACAATGTCGGGTTCATAGTTCCCCCTAAAACATCATTGATAGCTGCCTTGGTGCTTCGCTCCATCTATCTAAGAGCCAGCTCGCGACCGCACGCTTCTTGGATGGCTAGTACTTCTGCTATCAGCTTACTGCAAGCCGCTGGTCTGGACAGTAGCCAGCCATTACCATCTGAGCGCTTCAAAGCTAGCGACCTGGTGTTGCATCGGGACAAGCTCTTCATGATCGCTAAAGCCAGTAATATTGTCATAGCATACGAATACTCTCGGCCAAGTGCACCCACGCATCGACCGCTCTCCAGCATTGATACAAACATCTTCGGTGGACCCGCTAAACAGCTGATTGCAATAGCATCGGCAATACCAAATGGAGAGGCACCTTATAGTGACCCGGAATACATCGCTCTCACTCAAGACATGCTGATCAAGCTGAAAGAGGGCGCAGAGGAGCTACAAGACTCATTACACTCTGCGCTTTGTCGCGCGAATGTCGCATTCTCAGCTTTCCGTCGCTTGAGATTGATGAATCATCTAAGCCCTCCATTAACGGGAAGATCTGGGTCTGCGTGGTTTCAGCTTATGTTGATCGGTAAATCCGCTATTGATGTGATAGACCAACATATGGCTTCATGTGCGTCTAGTGGAGACAGACCGATCCCCTGGTGGGGCATGGTGACGGTACCTTTCCATTTCCTCCTCATCCTTCTCTCTCAGGACGATACCCAGTGCATGGCTCTGGTCGCTACGGTGTTCAAGACTTTGAAAACCGTCGCTACTTTCTTTGATACTCATCTAATGAGAGAGGCTGTCCAGATGGGGGAACATTTGATAAGGCTGTCCTGCCAGACGAAGCGCGAGAGCGTGTCACTACTTGACAAGGCTTTAGCAGACGACCCTAACCCGCTTTCTGTAAAGCATTTAGATGATGTCTCGAGAGACTCCCAGCACCAAGACAACGAAGTAGATCGGACAGCGACTTTTGACATTCCTTCACGCGCAGAACAGTACATCGACCAGCACAACCAGTTCGCGTCGATACCCACAATAGTTCAAACTGCAGAAAGCTTCAATTCAAGCATTGCGCTTGACCAGACTTTTGGTGATGTACCTTCTTGGTTGGCACAGTTTAACGATGGCCACATCGACTGGGAGGCTGTCTTCTCTCAAGTTGAGAGCATGTAAACTTAGGGGAGATAGAAGACGAATATAAAAACCGAGATCTTATGGTTATAGGTGATTATGAAGATCACCCACAAAGATTTGACTTGTGTTATTCTTTTCAACTTCCCTTTCCACTATTAACTCAGTCCTTCTCAAAGTGTTGACTAATTAATCAATTCTATTAAGCTATTGAATGAAGCTCTAACGTGAGAGGAAAGTTTAGGATAAGTATCGCTATAGACCTAATTGTCAGGAATTCTACCTAATTGGAATAGAGGAAAGCTAAGATATATCTTATATAAGGACTCTCTAGTAGCTAGGTTGCTAAATATCATTAATATTCTCATAATATAAGATAAGTGTAAGGTCTCTATATACTTACGAATACCATCCTATCTATATGATCTATTATAGTTGACTTGTAATAGCTTGGGTAGCTACGAAATCATACTATATAGCCCTATGGCTTAGTATGACCTGTAGCTAGAGGTTACATGATTAGAGAAGACTCTTAGTCATTATTAGAGAATAAGAGAGAGCAATATAAGACACTTATAATTTCTAGGAAGATAGGAAGACTAGAAAAGTCATGTATATATACTGTGGAGTAAGAAAAGACGGTTTTAGGGTTTTTTGGCTATATATTAAACGTCTCTCTAAGATAAGTTACATTAGTGTAACTGTAGTAAGGTAGCTGTTAATAGAAGCTACCTCTCTAGATCTACACGAGAGCTATGCCGGCATAAGAATGAGTTATAATGACTACTCCCTATAAGAGTGATTACAATGAAAGTCTGGCTAATACTACACATAGATAAGCTCAAGAGCAGGTCCAGAGTAATTAGATTGTAAAACTTATTGACGATTCTACGTGCCTCAATAACCAATGCTCTTCAACCACTGCTTCATAATCTTCGCGATTTCCCAGCGCTTTGTCTCTAGAGCGAAGTGCCCTGCGTCAACAAACTGTACCACAGCATTTGGCAGGTCCCTCTTGTATGCTTCTGCACCGGGAACGATAAACGCTGGGTCATTTTTGCCCCAAACAGCCAGCAGCGGCACCTGCGACTTCCGGAAATACTCTTGAAACCTTGGGTACAGTGCGACGTTGGTGCGGTAGTCGTAGAACAGGTCCAGCTGGATCTTCTGCTGCTGAGGACTTTGTAAGTTCTGCATGTAATCGACGGTCCACTGTAGAGGGTCCTGCAGCTGTCGCTCCGTCTCTGGAACCCCTTCAACATACTGATATTCAGTCGCTGCTAGCGTTAACACGTTGGCTGCCACAAACTCTCGCGCACTTTGCGAATCGTGACTGTTCCACATAGCCTCAATTGGGTTCCAGAAAGGGTGGCCTAGGCCCTCCACGTACGCGTTACCATTCTGCGTCACAATCGCTTGTATGCTCTCAGGCTGCTGCAAGGCAATACGATAGCCCACTGGTGCCCCATAGTCAAACACATAGATTGCGAATTTGGTCCAAGACAGCGTTTGTAAGAAATGCGCGATCGACTTTGCCATGTTTTCGAAGGAGAAGACGTAGTCGGATGGAGTAGTCGTCAGCCCAAATCCTGGCAGGTCTGGCGCCACAACGTGGTACTCGTCACTAAGTAGCGGGATAAGGCCACGGTATTGCGAAGATGACGAAGGGAATCCATGGAGTAGGAGTAATTTTGGTAATGTCGAGGCGCCTGCTTCAACGTAGTTGATATTGACTGAGTCACTGAGTACAACCTTGCGATATTGCGGAACGTATTCCATATTTGTTCTTGGCTGTCCTCTTCTGACTGAGTCTCGTAATTTTGACGTTGCTTTGATATGGTATTGGCATGCTTTAAATACGTCCTTGTTCAGTTCAACATGAGTTATTGGCGTCTGTTTACTAAGCGCGCCGGCAACAAAGAGGGGGTTTATGTAAGATGACGAGCTTGATCATTGGCTACTAAGCTGGATTACATAAATGCCGCATTGCCTTAGAGCGTGACGTGGCTTCTACCTCCATGTGAGAGCTCAGTGCTGTTGTCTCGATATGGTGATTCCTCATCGAGTAGCTCTCCACATGCCTATAGCTTCTTTGTAAGGCTAGCCTCTTAGAAGACACACTACTTCTCAATAGGCTCATGTCACCCCGCTGATTACGTTATGCAACCGGCGGGGGAGTCGCCTAGGTGGGGAAGTCGATTACAAAAATACGACGTCTCCAACATTGTAATTCATTTATAGCTTACAGCAATAAAATACAATCCGAATCCGAGTGACTAAATAGATCCTCAATCAAGTTTGTTCCCTAGTCTGCGATCCTTTACCCGTTCTCTAGGAGCTGTCCTTTACCATCTCCGCTTCTTCCTTGACTAATTTAAGGACTTCTTTAATGCTAGATATGGATGTATCTCTTAATGCAATGCAATTAGTTTATCCCTTTCCCGACCTCTTAAATGCCTAGTAACTTCCCTACTATTTTGAGATGTTTCTATAGAGTGATGTTCATGCTATGAGTGGACTGGAAAGCGCGATTCATTCCCTTTATGTGCCGCATTATTAGAGGTAAAAGGCTACAGGGGCATAAGTATACATCGAGAATAGACAAAGAAACCAGTAGCGAACTCACGTCTTTGAGTGATAAGATGTGTTGTATCCGGCTTTTAGCTATAAGGAATCTGTACATTAGGGTGACTTTTACTTGAGATGCCCACTCGGGTGGTCATACGAGTTTTTGAATACTTGTGCGTACACCAAGGCCATGCTTTTAGATCTCTCGAGCATTCTAGGATCAAAATGTGAGAGCGATTTACAAATCTTTCGAAGTAGCATGCCGCTTCGCGTTGGATGTTGTGATGTATGTGCTACCTATCGTGCAACTGTTTAAGGGCGGACCTAGTATAGGTACTATATTAGGCCTGGTGTCCTAGTGTTCTACCTGATTAGGGTTGAAATAGTAGTAGGTTATTAATAGGGTAGAAGTATAGAACCGAGTTAGAACAATGTTAGGTAGTTAACTAAATGTTGCTATTTACTTTGTGATATAAGTTAAGTACGAGCTTCCTATCTACTAAAGAAATAAGGTCCTATCTATATAGTCGTCTCGTTCTTAATAAATATAAATAATCAATTAGTTCGCTCGCTAGAGTGATCGCTTGGTTTCCTATAGCTACGGGTTACGCCGTACTGCCCTAATTGGTTCATGTCTGTAACTAATCTCATGTTACGGTTTCGACCATAACAGCAACGAGCAGAGCAGCTCAATGTGCAGCATCTAGGTCATCTGTTGACCTCGACGAGAAAGACACTCTACACATGCAGAACCGGAAGTATGTAGTGATATATAAGTCCGTTGTAGAATGACTACAAGGAGGCGGGGAGCTTCTCAGGCGATAGAATGAAGGAGAAACGTTCAGCATCCGTGGCACCACTTTTATTGACGAAGCCGAGCTTACTTCGACAACAGTACACTAGAGCCATACTTCTACGTGTTAGGATAATGGGCATCGTGGGTACCACATGCATATATATAGATGGAAGCTATATTGGTGGCTACATGGGAGTGGCAGCTATATTGCAAGCAGAGTTTACAAGCAGAATTTAGGACAAGGAAGGCACCTTTTAGGTCGAGATAACGGTACAAATGGTGAAGCTTACCTGAACAAAGCTAGATTTTCACTAGAAACCCTTCATTGACGTACTTAGACTGGTTCTCTCGTCTAAGCACAGACACTCAGCGACGCCTGCTCAAGTATAAAACATGCGCTAGGCCACACAGCTGTTGTGCCTAGCATCTCATTATACGCCTTAGGCCAGCATGAAACTCATTTGAGCATACACCAGGGCGTACATTCGAGAAGATTGAAGCAACTAGTGATACATATCCATATTGGCATGGCGCCTAACGAATCAAATCGACGATTGAAGAAACATGCTGGCTAATCAAACACCAAACATTATACAAAACTAATGACTCGCTTGTTCCTATAGCCCTTCGTAGCATCTAGGTACCCTGCACACGCATCCTCGATACTAATTGAGTCGATGTTCTCCTCTCTCTCAGCTACGAGCTCGCCGTTCTCAAATGCAATCCTCATATCATTGAGATCAACTGCTGTGTTCTGTTGTCGGTCCGCCAGCGAGTTGCACCCGATGATCATCTTCTGGTTTCTATACAGCTGTTTCATGTCGAAGGTGAATTCGGCGGAACCTGTCCGTGGTGCAGCGATATAACTCAAACGTCCCCCTTGCGCGAGAACGAGCAGTGCTGCGTTCATGACTTCTGGCGATCCGGTAGTATCAACAACTACATTCGGGCCGATGCCGTTCGTCAGAGTCCTTGCGGCGGTCATTAGCGGGTCTTCCACCAAATTGATGTCGACATTGCCGTGACGACCAGCTTTGAGCACCGTACAGCCTTTGCGCCGGGCCAATTCGCACACTGCTTTTCCCACTGAACCTAGAGCGCCTGTCACGAGGACGACATCTGAGGATTGCACAGCAGCTCGTCTCAAAGTCAGCGCTGCGGTGGTGAACGGCACACCGACTGTCGCTGCTTGTACGAAACTGAGATTCGAAGGCTTTTCCGAGAGACAATCGATAGGAATAGCACAGTATTCGGCGTGTGTGCCATCACTTTCAAAGCTCAAATTGCTTCCGCTAGTCCCGAAAACTTCCTGTCCAATCAATTCTCGGGGTCCAGACTCCACAACTCCAGCATAATCACGCCCAAGTGTACGTGTCGGCTTGACATGTGAGAAATCGCCTTTAGCATTGAGGACGTCGCTGGGGTTGATGCAGGCTGCGAGAACTCGCACGACAACCATACCCGACTGGGGCAGCGGTTTTGGGATTTGGTCGACATGGGGGCCAGTCTTCCCGGCGGCGACACGGATTGCTTTCATCATGGTACCTGTTGTATGGGCAAATGGTCTAGATCCGATACTGTCCAAAGATATTGGATTTATTCTGCGTTTGCTTCACCTTAGATGATCAAACTTTTCACTTTCGGTATTGGTGCGCGTCTGGTGTAGAGAGATCCATCATCATGAACTACCTGTGCGCTCGCTGTATTCTTATACATCCAGCAGATTGTGCAAATATTGCACAATATGTCAATGGTCCCTGCACTAAAAAGAGCATATGGATGCAGTGTGCGATTCAGATCGGAATTTTCGTCTAAATTGTGAAAAACAATCCGCTACCGCATTACCCGGGCGGAAAGAGCGTGCGGATTATGCTGCTTAGTTTGCGGATTAAGCCGTGGGGCAAGCGGACTATGATGCAATGGGTGCGGATTAATCTACAGGCGCGCGGATTATGCTGGCTTTGCATGCATCCCCATCCCCCGGCTCGGTCTTGGATTTTGAATGACGAAAAGCTAGCCACATCAACGTCATAATACATTTGATCTCACAAAAGCGTCCGTGGGGAAAATGAACAATCTTGTCAACTCATGCATGAAGAAGCACGGCCACCACCACCACACAGTGGAAAATTGTTAGGCAGATCGGCGACATGTCAACCACATACGGGCCTTCGAAACTCCGCTTAGTGCCACTGTCATTAATAAGCAGATTACGTGCGACGGCAATCGCCAGTCAATACCGTAGTTACTTGTATTGATATTGCTGTTGGGCTCATGTTAGTTGCTTGTGTATGGGTACAATGCGTTTTTGAAACCGTCATGTCCAACCACATGCATCGCATCGCGAATCCCTTACACCGCTGATTGGATCAAAGATAGGGACATGTCCCGTCTCACCGTTGCACTGTGGCAGTGTGAGAGCTGCTTTTAAACGAATGTAGGCTTTTGAAAGAAATTCAAATCAATAAGCGCTAATATACAAGACTGTAAAAATTATAACGGTATGACACCGGTATGACCATGTCATGACTGCTTCTTCGACATATAGGAGACGATGAGGAAGCAAAAGGCAACCACCATGCCTAAGCTGCTGAGGCCTATGCCCAGGTTCCAAGCGCCACGGTAACCGAGCAAGATATCTGTACCATTGTGATTGACATGAGACTCCACAGTTCCCGCAAGACCAAGACCAATTGAGATTGAATAGTTGACTGCGGTGTTAACCAGTGACGCAGCCATGCCTTGGTGCTCCCGAGGCATGGAATTGCTAAGAATGATGCATGCGGAAGGGAATGACATATCCTGTTTTTGAATCAGCATTCGCTACATAATCTATATGTTAAAATCTAGGGGTAAGCAAAGTCACAACTCACCATGCCCCAAGGAGTGATTACGCATGCAATGAATATGCCGGCCCAATAAGTCCGGTCGATTGGGAGTGTAGTCAACACTATACTGCCGGTTGTGAAAGCGGCCATGGATATGACCATTACCACTGCTGGCGGCAGAATTCCCAATAGCTTCCCGGTTGTCAAAGCTGCACACAGTCCTGATATCGCGACCGGGACGAAGTAGGCGGACATGAGTAATGGCGTGTCATGTCGTAAATTCAGTGAGAATTGCCAGAGATAGTAAAGCCAGATGCCAAATGCAGACCAACCGGCAGCAACGCAGCCTAGAACAAAGCCAGTGTCCCGATTGAGAGAGTGGGTTGGAATTAGAGGCTTGGATACTCTACTCTCCACCACAAAAAATAATACAATCAATGTTGCCCCTATAATAAGCAGGACGTAGACGTAGATTGTAGGCCATCCAACAATCGGACCTTGATTCCACGAAAAATTGAAAAGAACCAGACCGGCAATGCCAACGAGGGTACCGGTAATATCCAGGCGCTGATACAGAGAAAGGCCTTCGCTGTCCATCACTTCGTCGATTTGGGTCGGGATGATCAGCAAAGCCAATGCTGTAAACACTGCAGAGACAATTCCAGTGGTCCAATATGCCCATGGCCACCAAGCCAGTTGAGCGAAGATGCTCGAGAAGACTGCACCTAGAAGGAATCCACCAGGCGCCGTCGATCCGAATATACTAAACACCATGTCTTTTCTTGGACCTGGAGGGTAAGTTCTACCAAGGATCGCTAAAGCATTTGGTAGCAAGAATGCTGGACCGATTCCTTGCATAGCTCTGCATATGTCGAACAAGATTTGTCCTGAATACACACTGCATCCGGCAACCACGGACCACAAGGCTAGCCAGGCATAACCTATGCAAAAGACCTTGCGATGCCCTAGTACATCACCTAACCGGCCAGATGGAAGGATAAATGTACCAACAGTCAGGCTGTATGCTGCTGGCATCCAGCTTTGGTATGCTTTGGATGTCGGCCCGAGACTCGCCGTTATCTGCAGTAAGGGGGCAATGGATTGTGCAAGACATGCTTGTGTCAGGAGCTGAGATGTGCAGATAATGGTAACGAAAGCGATTTCGTGCAATGAAGATAGATTCAACCTTGTTTGACTTCGACTCAAGCCCTCTTCTGACACGCTTTCCAGGTCGGTACGCAGTGTTGTATCTTGTTGTGCAGTCATATTGATTTGAAGTGGCACTCTGGACGACGAACCGTTTGTGGTCGATGTATTGATGTTGCTTGCTATCCCAACGTATGCTGTATTTGATGAATCGATACAGACTGTTGCGATTTGTGATGCATCTCGGCGAGTGCCTCGAGGGCTTCATATCCGTATTTACAGCCTTCGTTTGAATTATGACGTGCGGACCGGTCACAGAGTACAGCGTGCATCACTATAGATGCTTCACTTGGGTTGTCAAAGGCGTGCGGTTATTGCGGTTAGGTACAGTCAGCAATCAATGCGGAATGAACGTTGGAGGATAAAGCGGATTATCTCGCCCGCGTAATCCGCCCCGCATCACCTAGCGCGCTTGTTGCATACCTTGCCTTGGGAGGCAATAATGCTTGCGGGGAATAGGAGCAGATTCATTGTTCCCAATGGATTCGATGTGACTCTGTTAGGGGTTTTCAAAAGCTTATCGCAGTGTAGTCAAGTCACACACTCACAAGAGCTAAATGTCTTCAAGTGCTGATTTACTAGTACCCTAAGCAAACATCTATCCGCATCCTACTTAAGGTGGGAGGACTACGCCTAGTGACTTATTCTCAAGAAACCCTGACCCTAAGGCTAAGGGCTTAATCATTCCTCCTCTACATCCCAAATTTAGTAGTCCGGTCTAAAACCCTATGTTGAGGACGATTTGTAGACGAACTGTTGCTCCACACTGACGCAACTCCTTCGCTGCGCATCTATGTTTGTGAGAACGTTCGAATTCAGAAGTGGGCATCATTTGTGAGACATATATCATCACTCTACCCCAAGCGCAATACACCGGAAGTGGGAGCAATCATCAGGCCTTAGCGCAGACCCGAATCCAAATATTTCTACCTACCTTTTCACCATAATAAGAACATAAGAAAGCCAGCAGGATGGACTATATTAGTACGCTCTCACCTGAGCTTCTTCAGTCGATCGCTTCGTTCTCATCCGGAAACGACCTCCTCGCTCTGCGCTTAGTTTCTAAGCAAATATCCGCGCGTGTGCATCAGGAGGTTCTCCGGCGTTTCTTCGCCCACAGACGGCATTTAGACATTACCCGAAGCCTTCTAGTTCTTGAACAGATATCACGGACACCGCATTTACGCAAGCAAATACGCAGCATCACGATAGAGGCTGTTGGCTCAGAAGCCCATGCCGTGGTAGCACAACAAGATCCAGGTGAGGCGGCCGCTCTAACAGCCAACGTTGAAGAGTGGCTCTCCTACTCTGATTATGTCAGATCTCGCATACCGGATCACGGGGAGGCGCAAGAAAGCATTCAACATCCTAATGTAAAGCTGCTGGTCGAAGCCTTTACGAAGTTGTCCCAGGCCGAGATTTATCCAGCTCTCATCATTCGCTCATTTTCCAGATACAGAGATCACCAAGAAGATGTAGTGGCCTATGGCAGCTTAAGCGCGAAGCGTGCTTCACTCCGCTATGGAAAGTTAGATATTCGCCAAAGCCCAAGTCCATGCGAAGCGACTGCGCTAGGCCTCCTAGCCCTAGCAGACGCAGAACAATACTCTATGCCAGAATTGACGCTAGAGTGTGACGGTTCCTCGTTCGATTCCCAAACTCTCCAGCTGCTTGATGGCTTAAGTCCGACGTTATGGGCGTGTTTGAAGAGGCTATCTATCGCATTGGAAGTCGACACGAAAATGACGGCACAACAGCGGCAAATCTGTCGCTGGTTTGAACGAATGCCTAGTCTACAGGCGCTACATCTTAGCCTCTCACAGAGCGCTAACGATACTTTAGGACTCGAGTGTTGTAAGCATATCACTGACTGGCTCCAATACTCGAGTTTAGTAGAACTTCGTCTGCTCCAAGGTATCTTTACCATCGAGGGTTTGACGGCTCTTCTCCTATCTCAAAGTGAGCAACTACGCGGGCTATGGATGCAAGGTCTTCGTCTTAGGTCGCCAGAGTGCTGGGCCACTATCTTCAGCAAAATTACCGCTAAGATGAAGCTTGACTGGGTGCGCGTAAGTGAATTAAGTCAAGGTGGATCTGTCCTCGAGGAGGGACCGTTGGAGCATGGTGGTTCATTCTTCTTTAACGGCAGAATGGAAGTTAGAGAAAGCCTAGAGCAATTCGCAATAGAGGCGAGGTTCTTTGAGACTAGCGACGAAGAGGATTAGTTCTTCTACTATGAAAGATTTTCACCTCCTTAGTAGTAGGCTTCATTATCTTACTAGTTTGTTTATTTGTTCTATTTAGCGTGTCATATCTATAATAGTGTCGTAGTCTCGGTAAGGAGGTGCAGATAATGAAGGGGTGGTAGTATGTATTTATTAACGAGGTAGGGATGTTATACACCTATCTATTCCTGTAGTAAGCTAGTGTCGTGGCCTCGGTAAGGAAGCATAGACAATGAAGGAGGTGTTTATGTATATCTATTAGGGAGGTAGGGACTTTACACGCCTATCTATCTTATGGTAAGTTAGTTCTAAAACATAATTAATGCTACTGTCATAGTGTAAAGGGCAAAGCCCTGAATATAGAGCACAGACCTAAGGGAGTACGGCCTATATATACGGCTTAGTAGACCGCCCCCTTTTATCTAGACTTAGCTAGAGAATCCTCGCTTTCCTTCCTCTCCCCTTGTTATCGAACCTATTAAATACTACTACAAACTCTATATAGACGTGGTTCGCCCGTGATAGAGACGGTACGACAAATACTCTTCTATTGCCTTAAGTAGGTAGAGGTCTGAGGGGAGCTTCGAGATATAGTAGGAGACCAGTAAAGGGATATCTCCTTCCTCTTAGAAGGATAGAATAGCTAAAGGAATTAGAGAGCTAGAAAGCTAGTTAATAGTCTAAAAGATAAGTAGAAGCTAAACTACTAGATAGTAAAGGAGATAGTTTAATTTTAAAAAGAATAGATCGCTTTATACTTACTAAAGCGGATAAAATAATAACTAAGAGTTAGATAAAGGTTTTTATATAAGACTTAGATATAATATTAAAGCTTAGAGGATATTAGAGTATAATCTTAGTCTTCTAGGTTAATAGAAAGTAGGTAGTTTAGGGCTAGCTATATATAGAGTTCTTATAACAGCTTAATAGAAAACAAATAAACAAATAAACGACGTTTGAGATAGGGTTAGCCCTTATTAGTCGCGGAGGAGGCTACCGAAGGATTACCGGAGAATTACCGTAGGTAGTAAGGAGAAGAGTTCGAGTAGTCGTAGAGATATACGAAGATAGATAAAGGGATAATAAGGGAGTTTAGGAAGAAATATAGAGGTAATTAGTCGTGTCGTATCTCAGAGGCCGAACGATAGATGTAGTATAGTAGAACCATAGAGGGACTAGACAACGATATAGAGCAACGGTAAGAAGGGTTAGGTAACCGATAGTTCTCTCTTAAATAGATAATCTATATGTATACGAATACTACCGAAGTTCCTACATTCTTAACGGTTATACACTAACACCTCCTTTATTGTCAGGTACCTCACTGTCGGAGCCACGACACTAGAAACTCTTAATAATGACTAATATAAGTCTCATTGCTGTCAAGATATCCTACACAAAGTGCAGATAACTATTCAATTAAACATCGAAACCGAGTATGGGTATGTCTAGGTTAGGTAAGAGGCTCCAATCTAAGCTATTACAGTATTCTTGAGGGTCTAGTTCAGACATCTGCCATGGGATACCTAGTCCGATGTTTGGATGTTGGATGTGACCATCTTCAGCCCGGGACTGTCGATAGTAGGAGGAAGATGTGTGCTCATTAAAAGATTCAAAGCATTGATCGAGGTATCGGATCTGCTTAGTCATCTTCAGTCGCGAGAGGTCAATCAACTTCCTAGAGATATTCAACGCTTCTGTAATTGTAGAACTTGGCATAGCATGCGCCACTTTTTGAAGTGCTGAAAGGGCAGTTGGTAGTTGAGCAAAGGAGCTTGTTGTGTCGATGACGAGCATAGTACAAAGCAATTGGAATGGCATGTTAGCGAGGTGCCACCATGGCTTTTGCTGGCGCGCAAGCCGTTCTGCCGCTTGTAGACCATCAAGCCCGATTTCAACTATACGAGTGAATGTCTGACTTTTAAGATCAGCGGTCTCGGCTGATCTTAGGCGACGATAGAAAGCGAACGTCATTACAGCACGCGATAGTAGGATTCCGTCGTGAGTTTGCTGAGCGTCGAGCCCAGCCAGCTTCTTAATGCTGGCTTCGAATTCCTCAGGATTTCCTTGAAGCTCTGGACTAAGCGACTTTGAGATATTGAAAAGATAAATCATTTGTTCGTTTGAAGCTGTCGGTATTGAGTCCGAAGGTATCTGTGGTATGAACAAGGCATCAAATCGAGTCTTGACAGGCGGCCGACCGTACTCGTTTGAGATCCAAGTGTTCAACAATCGTGCGATCCACAGTGTCTGTCGAGGTTCAAAGTACAAGTCTCGGCTCTTTTCGATCCCAGTAAGATCCACAAAATCCGTCTCCATGGCAGCGACTGCATGCATGGTCGTACAACTTGTAATCCACGTTACATATGGTCGTGCCGTTGAGCGCAGATATAACGTTTTGAGCACCGATGCCGCTACAAGGTCGAGGCTTGGTGTATTGGTAAGCGCAGTGTCACCATCTAGACAAGCTTGTGCATTTCGCGCAAGAGACCTGTGTTGGTTCTCATGAAGCGCTGCAAAATCACCAAGAAAAAGCGAGCCAAGAGCAGCTATGCCAAAGAGAATAGCATCTTGCCCGGCTTTTCCGCTAAGGCATGAGAATCTTGCCACTATTGTTCCCTGGACTGCAGCTGGACGAATGAAGGTATACAATGGGTGTACATTGTCAAAAAAGCTCTCTGCAAATCTTTGCATATCGTCCAGCGACAAAGCTGAAGTCAAAGGTTGGATTAGGTCGGCGTCGTTACTTGCGTGAGGTCTCATCACCGGTGTGGCTTGCATCGCCTCTTGAGAGCCTTTGCCTTCACTATGTGCTTGTAGCCGTTCTGATAGCAACCTACTGAACGCAGCATTTGAGATGGCCTCTCGGGAGATGACCTCTCGAGACCGCTCGTGCTCCTGAATCCGGCCTTCTACATCCCGCTGGAGGGGTGGTAGCGTACCTAGTGACGGCAATTCAGATCCTTGAGCAGTTTTGTCTGACTCGGACGCTCGCCGCAGTGCTTGCTTGAGTCGAAAGCGCGATTCAGGGGAGAAATAGCAGGTGTAGTCATATCTCACACAAGTGGCGCATGGCTGAGTACCATCGCAGCGCTTCTTTCGGGTCTTACAAGGTTCGCATGCTCGCAGTACCTTACGACGCGATGGTGTTGTACACCTTTCCGACCGTTCCGCCATGTTGCATCTTTACCGGTTGGACCTGGTCTCCCACAAAATTCAAGATTTGAAGATGTTGATACGAATGCTACTAGCGGGACGGGTCGGAGAAGTCGGGTCGGATTATCCGCCCTAGTTCCGAATCCGACAATCCCGCCAGTTTAGTGGAACCAATCAATCATCGTGAACGTGCAGAGCCGGTCCTCTGGGCCAACCCCCAAGGTCTATAAAGGCTCAGCTACTTATTTTACACAAGAGCAAAGCTTCCTTAATAACCTTCATTTTTTCTTCTCCCCTTCTAGCAGATTGAAAAGTCTCGATTATGCAAGGGATCCTTCAGTACCGAAATATTCGCCGAAATGTACGTCCTGAATACCGACCGAACCTACAATCCCTTGTGTCCAACGACGATATTGAGCTCAGCGATTCGTTGAAGTCGAGCCACGATGAAGATGACCGAGTGCAAGCAGCCAGCACAGGTGATTTGATCCCATCTGCGCGACAGCGAACCCAGCAAGTGATCAATAGCGAACAGAACTCCAGCAATCGAGCGGATCGTATCTTAGGAGAGGGTAATCTGGAAAAAGTGCATGGTGTGGACGAGTCGCCCTACATTGTGGTGGGCTTCGACGATGCTTGCGATCCTTTAAACCCCCAAAATTGGTCTTACCTTTGCAAGTGGTTGGTTACTGGGACTGTCAGCGTCACGAGCTTCATCGTGACTGCAGCTTCAGCAATCGACTCTGAGGTTGCGCCGCAGACCATGCAGGAGTTTGGAGTAGGCGAAGAAGTCGCTCTCCTCGGCACAACGCTATTCATGGTTGCGTTTGGGCTGGGTAGCTTGGTCAGTGCGCCGTTCTCTGAAATCTTGGGCAGAAATCCTGTGTATATCGTTAGTATGTCGCGGCACATCTCCTGGAGCTTTTCTTGTGATTTGAACTAAAGCTCATAGGTTTATTCGTCTTCGCTCTTTTCACGATGGGAGCTGGACTTGCATCAGAAATTAGCTCGTGGCTCGCATGTCGCTTCTTTGCTGGTTTTTTTGGGTGTCCGCCTCTTACCAACTTTGGTGGTACAACAGCAGATCTTTGGTCGCCGGTCGAGCGTACCTATGTCTTTCCTATACTTCTTTGCTTATGCTTTGTGGGGCCTTTTCTGGCACCAATGGTCGCTGCTTTTATAGGACCTAGCCCGCTGGTCAGCTGGCAATGGACTGGTGTGTACAACCACTCAGCTCTATCAGTCCTTGTATCGTCATACTGATGCTTGCCTACAGAATGGCTTACACTGATTCTGACCGGAGCGCTGTTGGTGGTCATCATTTTTGCGGTTCCAGAGACGTTCGCCCCGGTGCTCCTTACCTGGAAAGCCCAATCGATGCGTAGCGTGACTGGCAACGACTTATACCGCTCGCAGCACGAGATCGATGACGTTTCGCTCTACCGAAAGCTTCAACGCAGCGTCAAGTTACCATTGAAGTTCCTGCTTACAGAGCCGATCATCCAACTTTTTTCGTTATATATGACTGTCATCTACACTATCCTTTTCGGCTTCCTGCCCGGTTACGATTTTATTTTCGGTAGCACTGGGGTCTATGGGCTTGATCAGGAACATAAGGGCCTTTGCTTTATTGGGATAAACATTGGCTTCCTTCTCTCTGTACGGAAGACTCTTCAAGAAACTTGGTTCATCTACTGACGAGAAAAAACTGCAGCTGTTAACCATATGGCCCATCCATAATCGATTTAAGCGTAAGCTTGCCGAGGCTCGCAAGCAAGGAAAGCAAACAGTCGTCCCCGAAGAAAGACTTACCCACGCCATAGTTGGAGCGCCTGTTTTACCAATCAGCCTTTTCTGGATGGGCTGGACAAGTTGGTCTACTGTCAGTTTTTGGTCGCCCCTTGTAGCCAGCGTAGCTTTCGGCTTCGCGGTGATGCAAGTTTATATCTCATGCTATCAGTACATTATAGATAGCTACGGGATCTTTGCAGCCAGCGCTCTCGTGGGCATGACAATAACACGATACTGTGTGGTGAGACTTTCTAAGATCATTCAGGAAGTGCTTCATACTGATTCATGCTCTTAGGCCGGCTCAATGGTGATCATTTCGGTGCCAATGTACGAGAACCTAGGCGTGCATTGGACTCTTACATTGCTAGGATGTCTCGCAACACTGATGGTACCCGTGCCGTACGTCTTCATGTATTACGGATCTATAGCTAGAAAGAAGAGCAAAGGCGCTATAAGCTATGAGTGAGGCAAACTGTGGTAGCGTTGAGCATTGAGTTCAGAATGTCCCATAGATAATATCTATATAGTATTTGCACCTCTATTTAGCTATTCCATCCTTGTGCAGAAGAGCTCGATCCATGGAGGCTTAGAGATGACGGGTGCTCAGGCCTAGTATCCGAATACTGTTTGGGTGTGCTCAATAATGAAGTTCTCGTTATATAAGAGTATAATATCTTTAGTGTGATTTAGCAACAAGCTACAATCGCCATAGCGGCGGATATTGCCTATACTTTTGGCCAACTTCATGCAGTAGATATGAAAAACATTATACTCAGCAATGATGTGCTGTTTCGCAGGTGCCGGGCCAATATCATTGTGATTCTTCGGTGGAACTCGTAAGGACTTAAAGGCTGAACACGTGCATTAGGATTTCAGACATCCGAAATCTTGATCAGATTAGTGACATGAACAGCACCACATAGTTCTATTGGTCGTGAAGGGACAAGTCTTACAAAACAAAAGATGGCCAAATAAGGCCAAGTGAGACCACCAAAGTGCAAAGGACTTATTAGTCACCATAGTTCTCATTGCGAGATCGTCGATATACCATAACAGGCTGCCACCCACGGCGAAGGCGCTCAAAGATTTTGTTAAGCATTCGCTAGTATGCAAAGTGGTCATCTAGCGCCTTGTCGTTCGCCTTCGCTTTCGCATTTGGCTACGCTATGTTATGTATGCATTCCCTCTTTGAAGGCAAAAGAGACTCCGACCGTCGATGGAAAGCAGTCTATTGACTATGAAGCAGCCTCAGACGATAATTGCTGGCGGAGAAACAGCTTTTGAGGCGGCGGCACAATACTCGATCTCGATGCTTGGGCTCATCAGCATCATCGGCGTTACCGTGAGATTTTGGTCTTCATTACTGCCTCAGGCACTGGAATTTCCTCTGCCCCGCTTCTGAAGGATCGCGTACTTGCAGATTGGAGATGTCGATAGCCACTAAAAGCTCACTTCAGCTGAATTGGTGAGAAATGCAGATATTGCTCATCTAGGCTTCAAGATGAACGAATCTCGTGACTGGTTTAAGCCCATGCCGGAGCCCGAGCGCATGGTTCGGCTAGTACAAATACCCGAGATCCAGATGGGAAGTGTCAGTATCGAGATCAACTTCGACCTCATCGAAATCGATGTTCAACTCGAGACCATTGTACTCGAAAATGCGCCAAACTATAAAACCCGCTTATATGCCTGGGGCTGTTCCTATTCAGGCCCAAAGAGGCTGCTTCGTGGGATGCGCACGCATCAGCTAACCCAGCGATCATTTGCAATGGTAGGAGAGTACTTATCACGCACAGCCTTCTTGCCGCCTTCCGCTGTGTTGACCAGTTGTCCCCAAACACGTGGCTTTAGAACGATGCTCTTTACATCGATCAGACCGATAACCCCGCAAAGATGGTCCAGATCAACCTGATGGGCGAAATCTACGGCTTGGCGACCGAGACTTTGGTTTGGCTTGCGCCTCGGGTGGAACGGTATCTCCTTTTCTACAGATACTCCCAAACCTTCGCATCACTAGGAGAGGTTCCTCCGGCGGAACGTAAAGATCGCGATTCTGTAATCACAGACATATTTGGCTCTGTAACCTTCCAACCCCGAGCACATGTGTTGAACGAGATGCTCCACTTCGGTCGATTGAACTGTTGGACACGGATTTGGACATTGCAAGTGTTCGCTCTCGCGAAGTCCTACATTCTCATATATGGAGCGCTGAAGTTCGATAGCAAGAGTTTGCTTAATTTTCTGTAGCTCTTCGTTCAGCCTTAGAGATTCAACTAGGGGATGGCACAAGATCTCCGAGCGATCTCCCGACACGATTTCGTGTTTCGTTTAAAGAGCCGTCATCTTATCAAGATGGCGTAGCAAACTCCGCAAGTCTTCGTCTCAATTTTGGAGGATGTGCATGGCTTTCATAACTCCGCGGCGATTCTGATGGAGATGCTGGGACAGACCGTCGAATTGAAGTCAACCAATCCCCGAGATGCCATCCTCGGCGTATTAGGTATCTGGAGAGTGCGGATGACGTTGCTTACCCAGTCAGTTGAAGCTCAAATTTCTTAGACCAGACTCTTTCGCAACCGAACTGTCTAGTGCTGTTGCTCGGGACGTAGTTCTTAATGCTCCCATCCTGTTTATTCTCTGGTTGCTGGACACTTAGAGGAACGTGACGATGTGGCGTCATGGACGCCAAATTTTACGAAGCCGGTGTACAGTACTTCAAGTAAGCAAAAGTAAGATTCCAGTCTGATGGAGGCTTACAACAAAGAGGAATGCTTGGCAGGAAGGGCAATCCAAGTCCTAGTGAATCCAAGGAATTCTTCGCTGCAGTAGGGTTTAGGCCTAGAGGCGGTCAAAGTGGGCGTCATTCGGTCTACGACTGTCGTTCGCTAAAGCCCCGAGAGGGCCACGGCTTCTTTCTCGAAAAAGAATATCAGGCCATCAAGGCAATTTTCACCTTTTGCCTCTCACGTCCAAAGAAGCTATGGGCGGAATATCGCCAAGACACCGGCCTTTAGCAGACGCTGTACGCTGGCAACAACAAAGTCGCCCAGCTGATCGTCCAGGTAGGCATAATGGTCAGCTTATACTTCTAAGGCTGCGAAATCGCCGCAGACCAGTAAAGCACGATGTTTGATTCTTTCTCGCCGTCCGAACAGGAGCGCCTCGTCGAGATCCTCAGCTTCAACCCTATAGAAGACTTCAAAACAGTCCGTATGCTTAGGAATGAATCCGGCTTGAGACTTTTCGCAAGCGTATTAACACGCTATCAATACCGGGAGATGCGAAACGTAACCCTATATTCACTTCAACAAGACTCTTTCTTCTAGTAAGGAACGTGCAGTTATATTGCAAACCTCTCCACAATTCCGCCTGTAGGTAACTCATAAGCTAGATTGCAGCTTCTTTGTTTAGGTTTTAGCTATTATGAACATTATCAATAACCTTATAACTGGCGTGGCGTAGGAAGCGGTAACAACTTGCGCTATCTAGTAACTGTTCTGCTTCAGGCGTAACGTTATTGAATAGGAATAGGGGAATACTTTGCCCCTTATGTTCCAAATCTACTGTACTAATGTAATGATAACCAGTAGCTAAGCTCCAAGTCTCAATACTACACCGTACCCAGTCTGCCAATTGACAGTATCTCTGTTATACTATATCCGTTATGGTCATACCCATAATAGTCAAGTGATCTGATGGATCACCCTGACCCTAGCAGCAGCTCGGCGCAACCCGTAGCTTATAGCGACAACACACACATGGCTTAAGCGTAGTAAAGATCTCTACTTGTAGGGCTAGTATCGTCAAAGAGTTCGTAATACTAGGTATTCGAGGACTGCATAGCTAAGAAAGGCGCGAAGCTTTGCAACTTCTCACATGTTTCTATAAACTCTCTTTCTTCCTTTGACATTTCAACGATCCCCGCTCCTGCTTGCACCCACTGCCTATCCCCATCCCGGAATACTGATCGTAAAACAAGCGTGGCCTCAAAAAAACCACCGCTCCCCATAGCTATGACTGCTCCTGAGTATAGCTCACGAGGTCTAGCCTCGAGATTGGCAATAGCTTTGAGGGCGGTATCTTTTGGAATTCCACTCGCAGTGATCGAAGGAAAAACGGTATTGAATGCCTCCCATGTCTTTTTCTTTAATGGGTCCAACTCTCCTTGGACTGACGAACCCAGGTGTTGTACTCTTCCTCGACTTTTAATTGTCATGAAGTCGTGAACGGACACTGAGCCTGGTCGGCAACATTGATCAAGCTCTCGAATTGCTTCCCTAACGGAGAGGACATGCTCAACAATCTCTTTGGGGTCGTGGATCAAATCTTCTTTCAGCTTCTGGCGTTCGTCATCAGTGCCATCGTTTGAGCGAGTGCCCGCTAGAGGTTCGGTTGTGACATGATTATTCTCTACTGCCATGACAAGTTCCGGGCTGAATCCAGTTGCCTGAAAGCCTCCATGACATAGGATGAATGTTCTTTTTGGTGTGTTTCTTTGCCGGCCACGGACAAGCGTTTCAATCATGTCCACATGCTCCAGAATCTCGACTTGGCGCGATGCAATGACCTTTTCGTACATGCCATTCTTGATCGACTTGATGGATTGTTGAACAATGTGACAGTATTCATCACGGTTCTGATTCAAGGCTATGTGTATAGGGGTGAAAGTCACCACCGATGGTGTCCCAGAGCCGAGGTCGTCAAGTTGCGACCTAAGGGCCGTGAGATCGTCGTGGTTGGCATTCCAAATCTGAATTGTACCGTCACAGACTTCAATATAAATGCGAGGAACAAGTAGATTGACCAGGGGCCATCTGCCTGGGCAAAAGTTCACTCGTCGGACATATGCTGCGTAATTGAATGCAACAAACCCAAAGATTTTCCGATTCACAACGTGATGCTGTTCAACGAAGGTTGTAATTGTGTCTGTGAAGCTAAAAGCGGTGTCAGTCGACACGGTGTTGGCCCCATTCGCAATGGTCGTTGTTTTCCCATCGGGCGCTAAAGTCAAAGAAGCCTGGTGACCAATGCCAACAAACCAGACGTCCCCGCGTTCATAAGCATAATGGTCATCGCTAAATGATCGTAGAATCTTGGCAGTGACCTCAAGAGCCTTCTCGGGATCGAAACGAAATATGGAAGGCTCTGGGGTTATGAAGTGCGGTGACATGGGGACAGAGGTCTCTATCAAAGTGCGTGACTAGTAGTGATGGATGCGATCTGAGACTGTGAGCAGTCTGTGCTTGAAATATATTCAGCGAAAGTACGGTTATTCATAGCACGATTCTCGATGAACATTCGTTTTCTGGCATGTCGCACGAATTGTGGCTGAGTCAAGTCTCATTGTACGACATCGATGCCATTCCTAGCTATAAATGATGAAGGATTCTGTGAGGCTCAGAAAGTGAGATGATGTTTTGGTCTCGATACATGTTTGTGCAAGCAGCAGGAATGAGACTAATGCTAGATCCAAGACACAGATGTAAGAAGATTTTGGAAGTAGGAGATGGGCATATGAGTGCCTCTCAAATGAGTTCGGCCTCAAAGGGCATATTTTATCATTCCCTGCATTCCCTTCACTCCCTACACTCTCTGCGCTCCCTGCATCCTCTTCGCTCCCTACATTCTCTGCACTGCCTGCAATCTCTGCGTTCCCCAGGTATTTTCCACTCCCTGCACTTTATTCCCTACATTTTCTCCGCTCCCTGCATTCTCTGCACTGCCTGCACTGCCTGCGCTCTCCGCATTTTCCGCATTTTCCGCATTCTCCGCGACCTCGGCATTCCCTACAATTGTTACACATGGCCATTCCGTTAGTCTTGAGACAGAAGTGCCGAGGAACAAAAAGATCGGAATGACTTGTTGTTTTCTTATAGGCAGTGAGTGAAGTCTTACACCCTTCCTCCAAAACAATCAGCGATATTGCTAGGCGACTCTCTCCTATAAGTGTGTCTCTACTGCAGGAGGCGAAGGGAGTCCAATCGATTGATGCAGTCAAACTGCTCTTTTGATTGATAGTTGCCTCCAAGGCCAAACTTTCTAGCACCGTGATTAGTCGGTGGTTTAGGCTTTCATTATTCTCCGCAGCCACTTCAACACAGCACAATTTTGGGACCGATCATGTCTGCCCAGGAATACGTTCTGGGAAGAGGCATTGAGGATTCCGTCAGGCGAGTATCAAATCATTGAAACGCGCTTAGACCAATTGCACGGAAATTCTAATCAGACCTATATAGGCTTGATGCTCAACATTTACTATGGAGGCTTCAACAAGGACAGTTAGTCCACCCTCAAATCAGCTTGGAAGATGTTCAGACCGTTGCTGAGCTTGGGTGTGGCACGGGGTGAGTCCATACAGCACAATGATGGGTTCAATCTAATCGTTGCATTCAGTATCTGGCTTCTTGATTTGGCGCAAAGTATCCCTAACTCCATCAAACTCTTTGGCTTCGATATCTCGGATCGACAATTCCCTCCTAAAGCTGCTTTACCAGAGAATTTGTCACTGGCAGTGTTGGATTCCTTACAAGATGTTCCGGCTTGCTTCTTGGAAAAGTTTGACATTGTCCATGTTCGTATGTGGGCAAGTAACATTGCGCCAAGTGACCTCCCATACCTCGTCAGTAACATCTACAAAATGCTAAGTAAGTGTTATGAGAACTCAAACACCACCCGGAGCTAATTCTCTACGGTAGAACCTGGAGGCTATCTACAATGGGAAGAAGCAGATCTTGTCGATCAAGTAGTTCGCAGCGACATGGCTCTCGAGTTTGAGCAAAACGTGAACAGTCTCTTCCAAATGGCTGGACTGGATTACTCGTATGTATTAAAACTCGAGCTGATTACCAATCCACTAACTCTTTTTTGTTTCAAGGTGGGTATCACGACTACCAACAGTGTTGGAGGAAAACAAGTTTGATGTCCTATCATTCCAACGAAGCACACTTAAGAGAAGCTTAACCCAACTTGGTACAAACACCTACCTTCTTGCGCTCCGGGAGATCCTAGGTGGAATAGAGAAGAGAGTGGAAACTACTTCAAACGGGAGCTACTCATGCAGTCAAGCTTTAGATGCAATGTTACAACGCACCACAACCGACTTGGTGTACAATTGGACCCCAGTTTGTGTTTTATCGCGGAAACGCTGCACACAATAGCACACTCTTAGTGGTAGCATAACTCTACATGAACCACAACCTTTCAGCTCCTATAGAACAGATAATCTATTCTAGAGTGTAAACAACCCTTAGGGTTAGACCTTATTCTAAGGATTTCCCAGAATCTAAAATATATAAGTTATAGAGTAAGAAAAGGTAATTCTAGATATTATCTTTAACCTTTAAATAATCTTCTACCCTTATAAAGTAATATTAGTTTAGAAAGAGGGTATTCCTATAAAAATATTTTAATTTTCTAAGAATTAGAGGGGGTAATAATTCTATAGTTAGCTTAAAATAGGGCTTAGGGACGCTATACTATATATAGATACCTATAAGTTAAGAGTAACAATTCCCCAGTTAGCGCTATCTACCTACCTACCTACCTAACTACCTCCCTTCCTCCCTACCTACCTACTAGAGGAGGGGGTATAATAATTTGGCTTAGCCCTAAAGTTCCTTAATAAGACTATAAGTATTCTTTTAAGCTATAATATATATAGAAAGTTAGCTAGAGTAAATATTTACTACTGTTACAGTCGAACCTATAACATAGGATTGGTCATAATAATAAGCCAATTAGGGACTAGGGCGGCATAACTATTAAGCGCGGACCTAGTATAGGTACTATAGTAGGCCTAGTATCCTAGTGTGTTCTACCTGATTAGGGTTAAGACAGTGGTAGGTTATTAATAAGGTAGAAGTATAGAACCGAGTTAGAATAATATTAGGTAGTTAACTAAATGTTACTATCTACTTTATAATATAAGTTAAGTACGAGGCTCCTATCTACTAAGTGTAAAGGGCAAAGCCCTAGATGTAGAGTATAGGCCTTAAGGAGCATAGCCTATATATACGGCTTAGTAGACCGCCCCCTTTTATCCGGACTTAGCTAGAGAGTCCCTATAGTCCTTTCTCTTCTCTTATTATTAAACCTATTAAATACTATACTGAACTTCTATGTATACGCTGTTCGCCCGGGACACTAGGGGAATAAGATCCTATCTATATAGTTATCTTGTTTTTAATAAGCGTAGGTAATCACCGTAATTACTAGGTGATTAGGGTGATTAGGGTGATCCTAATTACTTTATTATAAAGTGATCACCCTCTAATTAGGCTTTTAAGCTATAATTAGTTTACCGTATATAGCTACGGATTAGGCTGTACTACTCTAATTAGCTTGTAACTGTATCCAATCTCATGTTACGGGTTCGACCGTAACACTAAGTGATGAGTAATTACTAGTCGTAATCACTTAGCGATTACTATAAGTGATCGATCCTAGCCCTACAGCTATAGGTTATGCCGTGCTGCTCTAATTAGTTTATAACTCAACCAATCTTATGCTATAGGTTCGACCGTAACACTATACCTGTACTTCCCCGTTAGGAGATCTTCTATAACTTGTTAGAGAAGCCGCCACCTCGTTCTGTAAGACAACACGGCCGAGGGAGGAGTCACATGATATGACTCATAGACTTATAAAATTAGTTGGCCCGAACACGAGGCACATTCATCACACACGGCACGTTCATCATACACGGCACATTGCACACTGTAGGAGACCCACAAGTAGGCGAAGCAAGATGGCATTATCAATAAAAGACAGCCTAATACAATCATGAGCCGTGGCCTCGCTTTAGATCAAGCTCGAGATGGGGCCACCATGAATCTCACATTCGGTGAATTCAGGTCCAACTCAGCTGCGATGGTGGATCCATCATATAAAGCCTTACATATGGGTGTGTAGCTATACCGCCCCAGTTCCGCTAGTTCATTTTGCACGTACAGTTATCCGGCAGACAGAAGAGCTAGTAGCAGATAGACAAGCGGCACGACAAGGTAACGTTATGAGGTTTCACGACAAAGAAACTCTCCGACAATACTTTTATTCTGGCCAGAGCTGATTATGCAAATAACTTTCTAATTATCGGAATAAGACATCTAGTTACCATCATCTGACAAACCAACGACACCAAAGCTGAGCTTCCACAACTTCTCCTCGGCTGCCTCATCAAAGGCATGAGGAGCATATCCAGGTCCAGCAAAGTGCTCATCTGCGGTAGCGGCGCTTGAAACACCAGCATCGGCGAGGTACACACCACCTTGCTTGTTGAAGTGAGGTTCGAGCGCTGCCCAGACAGTGGTTGCTGCACCCTGCGCAAGAGGTCTCGCGAAAGGTGCCATGGGAGCGAATCCCGCAAGCTCTTCTTGCGACATGTGGCGGCCGAGTTGAGTCTCGAAGATCATGCCTGGGTGCACGGAGACAGCACGAATTCCTGATGCGCTGTAGTGACGATCGATGGAGTTCGCCAAATGGATAGTGGCCGTCTTGCTTTGGGCGTAAGCGACCATAGGGTTGTAGCCTTGCTTGCTCAAGTCGAGATCATCGAAAAAGACGCCTCCCGCCTTGTGACCTGCGCTGGAGAGGGTGATGACACGACTGGGAGACTCTTGAGTACCGCTGGCAAGCAATGTGGACTTGATCAGGTGGAAGAGCAAGAAGTGGCCAAAGTAGTTGGTGCCAAGCTGAGTCTCAAAACCATCGACGGTGCGACCCTCGGGGACTGCCATGATACCAGCATTCAACACGAGGATATCAAGGCGTTTTTCCCGATCGAGGAACTGCTTGGCTGCTTTCCTGACGCTCTCGAGGTTGTCTAACTCCAAGCCGATCAAGACGGGCTTTTGGCCGCTGGGGTTGCTTGCAACTAGTCCATCCGCCACGGCCTGGCCTTTGGCCAGGTCACGGCCTGTGAGGTAGAGCTTTGCGCCAGTGGTATGAAGAACGCGAGCAGTTTCGTGACCGAGACCGGCCGATGCTCCAGTGATCAAGATGACCTTGTCTTGCAGCTTGCCCTCGAGGCCAAGATCTTTCACAATCTCTGCGGCCGTTGGGCCAGATGCAGGCCCATCGACGTATCTTTCGGCATAAGGCTGGTAAAGAGAGCTGGAATAAGGCATGGTTTGGTGGCGGTGATGGTGGTGTAAGTGATGGTGAGAGTCTAATCTGTTGCGAAGGGGAAGCGAACGATGAAGGAACAAAGGCTGATGTGGTGTTTCTTGCTTATTCGGTGCCGCCAGGAGACTATTTTATCATGGGACAGCGAGCAATTTCCAGGTTGACTCCAGAACAACGAGCCGCATTACGAGAGGGGCATCTGTCCTGACATGAAGCGCATAATCACATGCAGCCAGCGACCATTAGCCATGTCGAGTGAAGTTGCTCCGACTTGACAAAGCCTTCGGCGTTAACGACAAAGGAATGTAGATCAGCTCCATGTTGAGACGGCAACGAGTTTGCCCACATCCCGCAGGGCGCACTGAGGCGCAACGAGCGCTCAACGGTTCGTCCGTTCCTTGAACCTTAAACGAGGGCGGCCCGTTCCAGCCAATGTCGATTTGTAATCTGCAGGGCATCTGCAGTCCTCGTCAGATTTAGGGACGCCAGGAACGCGCTGTCAAGGAGCTCAATCATGCCCGTAGGCGCAAGCCTGTGCGCCATTGACTGCCTGAATGAGCAATTTCCTCACTCTCTACGTCCGTATGTACGGAGTTGCTACGGACAGTTGGACTCCCGGCTACGGGGGAGTTTCTATTTGTAGCGCGCGCAGTCTATTTGTAGCACCTACGGGTAAGGCCGCACCGGGACTGCTCTATACAAATTCTGGTTATATCTTCTTAGACACTATTACTAGGTAGTGTACTCTTAGTGGTATTGTCTAATTAGGAAAGAATTGGCAACTATATTAACACTCGTAGTTTCTAGTGTCGTGGCCTTAGTAAGGAGGTATAGACAATGAAGGGGGTGTTAGTGTATGTCTGTTTCTAGTAGGCGGAATTGGCTTAAGGTTAGAACTGTTCTATATCTTTAGAATAAAAAAATTATATTGCTAGAATTGTTAGCTAATTCTTATTTTAGATCTACTTTTATTATATCTATACCTCTTGTTATAGGCGAACAGCGTATATATAGAAGTTCAGTATAGTATTTAATAGGTTCGATAACGAGGGAAGAGAAAGGACTACGGGGACTCTCTAGCTAAGTCCGGATAAAAGGGGGCGGTCTACTAAGCCGCGTATATAGGCCGTACTCCCTAAGGCCTATACTCTATATCTAGGGCTTCGCCCTTTATATTATCCCCCTCCTCCCGCTATTATCGGTCTATAACCTACGAGAAAAGTATCGGCTATCTATACTAGCGTACCTAGGTATAGTTTTCTTACTTAATCATTATAAATAAAAACACCTAAAGCTCGCGTTCCGTATAGTTATTATTGCCCTCTATATTAATTATTCCGCTATTCGAGAATTACTAAGGCTAACGTAGGTAAAGAGGTAGTATTATTAGTAAAGTCCTATTATTATAGCTTATTATCGTTCTATAAGAAGGGCGTCTAGTATAAAGCCTATAGTCTCCGCTTATTATTACGCTAGCTATACTTCTTCCTTTAGCGGCTATAGATTCACTCTTTACTATAGTAAGGCTTTACTTTACTTCTTAAATTACTTCATTTTATTAATAATAATAACGCCTTACTATTATCGCGTTCCCTTCCTATTCCGTTAGAGTACTTAATGTTTCTCCCTCCTTCGTTTCTATACCTTCGTTTCTTCTAACAATACTACTACTAGTACTAGTGTCGTAGTACGAATGGAGGTCCCTAGAGCTAATCCTAATAAAGGATGGTGGACCGCGGTAGTGGAGGTTCTTAGAAGAATTGCCGGAGGGCAACTAACTGTAGTATCCTATAGATTTGTAGCAAATCCTTTACTTTCCCCGGGTATTTTAGAAACTAGGCCTACGTTGATATAATTATAGACCGCAAAACCTTTATAGCAATTCCTTTATTTCTTATTAGCTTATTAGACTACACCTCTAGACTAGTATTGTTAAGGGCGGACCTAGTATAGGTACTATAATAGGCCTAGTGTCCTAGTGTTCTACCTGATTAGGGTTGAGACAGTAGTAGGTTATTAACGAGGTGGAAGTATAGAACCGAGTTGGAGCGATGTTAGGTAGTTAACCAAATGTTACTATTTACTTTATAATATGAGTTGAGTATAAGGCTCCTATCTACTAAGGAAATGAGGTCCTATCTATATAGTCGTCTCGTTCTTAATAAGTGTAGGTATATCGAGCACTAGTGCGACCGCTCTCCTAAGTGCTCGATCGAGTGCTTATACGAGCACTCGTGCGTCTACTCGCAACGCCTAAGGCATACTAGCTACGGGTTGCGCCGCCCTAGTCCCTAATTGGTTCGTTAACTAGACCAATCTTATATTACAGGTTCGACCGTAACACTATCCCCCTTCTAGCCTTATCGTCCCGATAAGCTAGGTAGTACAAAACGAAATGTATCCCTATACTTCTTAGTTAGTGAGCAACGATATCTTCTCCTTCTGACCTCTCCTATACTCTACTATCAAAAGGTGACTCCCGTGTTACGAAGAACCGAAAACTACGAAGCTATAGTATCCGCGAACTGGAGATACTTGCCGTTGTCTCCTATGACGAGTGTATTTCGAGCAACTACGTGTGTTAGGTTATATCGGAGGAGTCGTCGCATCCTTACGCCCGGTATGCCTA